>WOXC01010031.1:0-600000 GCA_011680675.1 Gymnobelideus leadbeateri | reverse complement strand
GAGTTTAAAGTGCCTCTGGATTTTTCCAATGCGGTGGCTTGCACAGACCCTAAGAAAGAGATCCCAGTGGACAATCTTGTCACTAACATTATCCGTGGGAACCTCTTTCCAGATGTTGCAGTCTGGGTGACGTCCCGCCCAACAGCTGCTGGTCAGATTCCAGGGGGGTTGGTGGACCGGATGACAGAGATCCGGGGATTCAACGAGCTGGAGATCAAGAATTATTTGAACCAGATGTTTCCTGATAGTCATGACCTCCCTGGCCAAATCCTAAGTCAGTTCCGGGCCAACAAGGCCCTGTATCTGATGTGCACTGTCCCTTCCTTCTGCTGGCTATGTGGAACAGTGCTGGGTTACCTGGTCAGGAGTGGGTTGGGCTGTCAAACCTCGGAGTTGGCACCTCCAAGGACCCTCTCTGAGATCTATGCATGGTACTTCAAGATGGCCCTGTGTGGGGAGGGACAGGACAGGTTGAGGGAAAGCCCAAGGATTGAGCAGGCCGTCCACAGCGTCAGGAAGATGATGGGGACCTTGGGCCGATTGGCCTTCCATGGCCTCCTCAAAAAGAAGTATGTGTTTTATGAACAGGACATGAAAGCTTTTGGTGTTGACCTCCCCCTTTTACAGAGTGCCCTGTCCGGCCGCTTCCTCCTGCGGGAAGAGACCCCGCCCTCCTCTTCCTACTGCTTCATCCACCTCACCTTGCAAGAATTTGCAGCTGCTGCTTATTACTATAGTGCAGCCAAGAGGGCAATCTTTGACCTCTTCACAGAGAGTGGGATGTCCTGGCCCAAGCTTGGCTTCCTCACCCACTTCAGGAACGCTGCACAGCGGGCATTCCAGGAGGACAATGGGCAGTTGGACGTGTTTTTACGCTTCCTCTCAGGTCTCCTCTCCCCACAGGTCAACTCCCTGCTGGCCGGCTGGTTCCTGGGGCGGGATGAGCACAGCAGCTACCGGGCCCAGGCTGTGGCCCACCTGCAGGGCTACCTCAAGGCTGATACCTCTATCTCCTCCCGCACTGTGAATGCCCTACGATGCCTGCACGAGCTACAGCACACAGAGTTGGCCAGGGCTGTGGAGGAGGCCCTGGAGAGTGAGAGTCTGGCTGGGCTGTTGGACCCCATGCACTGCTCAGCTCTGGCCTACCTCTTACAGGTCTCTGAGGTCTGTGCCCAGGAGACCAACCTCAGCAGATGCCTCAACTATGCCATCCTCAAGAGCCTGCTGCCCCAGCTCCTCTACTGCAGGAACCTCAGGTGCCCATAGCAGGATGTAGTGGGCATTTTTCTTGTGACCCTCTGCATGTGGGTGGTGGGGACAAGGACAGAGATACAGAGGCAAAATGAGGAACTCAAATGATTTTACCCTTTCGCATACCAAAAGGAGAACAGCCTTGCCCATTCTCTGTCGGCCGGGCCTTGCTACTTTCTTGCCCGCCCTTTTCTCACAGAGCTCAGAGAGGTGATAGCAGAATTAAGCAGGCACTGGATGTGACTAGCATATGGCATGTACCCCATAATGCCAGGCCATAAGAATGCCCCTACTTGGAGCTTCTGCTGCTCTCAATCAATCAATTAACAAGCATTTATTAAGCACCTAATATATGCCAGACAGGCGTTGTGCTAAGCACTGATTCTGATAGGGGGATTACATGTTTATAGATACTAAATACAGGATACTTATAAAAGAAGTGTAAGGAGAATCTGGTAGGGAAGAACAGCTGGGGGAATCAGGAAAGGCCCCTTGAAGGAAGCGGTATTTGAGTTGAGCCTCAAAGAGCTCTGGGCTCCAAGGCGCAGAGGTGAGGAAGGAGAGAAGTCCAAGCATGGGAGATGTGAGGTGGGCCCAGAAGTGGGAGACAGAATGTCTTATAAAGGAAATATCAAGTTTGGCTAGAATGTAGCATTCTTGAGAGGGAGTAAGATGTAATTAGCCTGGAAGTAGGCTGGTGCCAGATTGTTGGCGGCCTTAGATGCCAAACAGGCATTCGATCCTAGAGGTAATAGGGAATTATTGAAGCTTCTTGAGCAGGGTAGTAACCCATTAAACCTGTGCTTTAGGAATATCAGTTCATCAGATCTATTGATTTCAGATCCAGAGTCCCTTGTTTGGGGGTGGGGCAGGAGAGGGAAATAGTTTCAGAGTCCTTTCAGAGGTTCCAGGAACCTCTAGAAAAGTCTTCAGGATGTCTTGCTTAGTCGCAGAGTCTGAACCTGTTAGAAGAGCCTAGGAAGTGCTCACACCCCTCACACAGTTCTTATTTAGTGGCAATTTCAGAAAATGGCAATTTCTAACCACATAACCCATATTCTTCGCTGCCCCCTTTTCAATAACTACATCAGGAACTCCTAAGGCTCCCCTAAGATTTGGGGGTGCATGGTCATATCTATTCTGTAGTTCATGAACATTAAACTCCTGTGAGTGATCAGAGTATTTGTTATATCACTCACAGCTTCTGGCAAGAGGCTAGATACGGAGTAAAGTGGGAGCAGTTGCTGGTGTCTGAGAGAGGTAAGCATTCACTAGGGCAGCCAGTTACCGGAGGACCCGGGCAACATGCCCTAAGAACGGCCAGTCAGTTGTCCTTGCCATGTGCTCTTGGGAGAGAGCTGGGCATTATTGTCAGCTCTGCAGAGGGGTCACTGAGGCTCTTTGGGGTGGGGCAGGTGGGAAAGGGTCTTAGCCTAGGAGTCAGAAATCCAGGGTTAAGACCTGGACTATGGCCTTTGGCCTCTGATCTCTTATGTCTCTGGCCCATCCCATAACTCTGCCTTCCACTCTAAGTCACTCCAGAGACCTTGTCCATCCAAAATGTGCTCCCAGTTCCTTAAGATGGGCCTGGTCATTGAGAAACAGGAGAGGAGAGAAGGGAACACGTCTTGTCTCTCCTGCTGCTAAACATCTGCTCTCTGCTTTGCTTGACCAGGCTGGATAACAACCAGTTTCAAGACAATGTGATGGAGTTGCTGGGCAGTGTACTGAGCAGCAAAGACTGTCATATTCAGAAGATCAGGTAACAACAGCAGCAGCTGGGCCCTGGGTATCCCCCTCAAAGGTCAGGAGGCCTGCCCCAAACCCTTCCCATCACCTCTCACAGTCCAGAAGGAAACAGCCTCCCTCATTCCCTCCCCAATGATGCAATGCTTTTGAATAGGCTCCCCAACAGTCTGAGCTGTTCACTCATCTATTCCTTTGTTCATTGTTAAGCACTCCTACAAAGTCCTGTGCAAGGTACCAAGGTCCTCACCTCATGAAGGTTATAATTTAACTGGAGGGGAAGGATGATATAACATGTGTGCAAATATGAGTGTACATAATGAATATATGCTAACTAGGGAAGGATGGAAGGAAGGAAGGAAGGAAAGAAAGGAGGGAGGAAGAAGGAAAGAAAAGAAGGAAGGTGGGAGGGAAAAGCAGGAGGAAGGAAGGAATGAAAGAAAGGAGGGAGGAAGAAGGAAGGAAAGGAAGGAAGGTGGGGAGGGAAAAGCAGGAGGAGGAGGAAGGAAGGAAAGAAAGGAGGGAGGAAGAAGGAAAGAAAAGAAGGAAGGTGGGAGGGAAAAGCAGGAGGAAGGAAGGAATGAAAGAAAGGAGGGAGGAAGAAGGAAGGAAAGGAAGGAAGGAAGGGAGGAAAAAAGAATTTGAGGAAGGGAGGAAATAAGCATTTAAGAGTCTCCCATGTGCCAGGCCCTGTGCTAAATGTTTTACAAATATCTCATTTAATCCTCACAACAATACTAGAGGTAGGTATTATCACCTCAGTTCCACAGGTTGAAGAAACTGAAGCAGTAAAAGGTGAAGTAACTTGCCCAGGGTCATACAGCTAGTAAGTGTCTGAGGTCAGCCATGAGCTTAGGTCTTCCTCACTCTGGGCCCAGCTCTCCATTCCATTCACTGCCTGACCAGTCACCTCTAAGGTGAGGGTTCAGAACTCACGACTATCATGACAGCATAAATGTTGAAGAGACACAGCATGGCCTGTGTCCCTCCCTAGAGGGAGGGCTGACCAGGGAGCCAAGAAGACCCCAGCTGTGTGACCATGGGCACTTGCCACTTAACATCTCGGTGCCCCCAGGCCACCCTCTAAGTCTACATGTTACAGGGAAGAAGCTCCTCTGTCCAACTTAAGAGCATTCCTGTATCATGCATTCCCCACACTGATAAAATTACAAGTCTGGACCTCCACCAAAACAAGATTATAAGGACCACAAGGAAAGTGCAGAGTGCTCTGCAAGGTCAGAGGAAGGGAATGTTTTCAGCGGGGGGCATTAAGGAAGGCTCACTAGAGGAGATTTTTCTTCTGGGCCCAGGTAAGTAGGCGTCTAGGTGGTGCAGTGAAGGGCACCAGAGCATCCGAAGCACTAGATGGAGTCCTAAAATGGGGATAATAACAGCACCTATCTCCCAGGGTTATTGTGAGGCTCAAATGAAATGACCTGTGGAGTACCTGGCACACAGTGAGGGCCGTATAAATGTTAGCTATTATTGTTAAAGGAAAAGTAGGCATTTGTCCCACAATTCCTTACTGAGTGCATGGGGTACCATGGGGGTGGGGGGATGTGCTCCTCACTTCATGTGGGGGTGAGCAGAGGAGACAGATCCCTGTCCTTAAGAAGCCAATCATTTGTGTTTACGTGACTATACGCGTAGAACCTACACCCAATTGCTTTCCTTCTCAGTGTGGGGGAGGGGAGAGGAGAGAATTTGGAACTCAGAATTTGAAAAAGGAATGTTAAAATTGTTTTTACGTGTAATTGGGGGAAAACTAAAAATATTAATTTTTTTTTAAAAGAAGCTGATTATTTAATTGGGTACAAACACCTAAAAAAGCTAAATGGTACCAAATACAAAGCATAAATGGGTGAGACAGACAAGAGGGTTGCTCAAATGGAGCCCATGGGCGTGGCTATAGGGGAGGCAAGGGGGAGGAATTTGAAGATCCGGAAATGATAGTTCCTCTTTTCTTCCTTGGGCAGCTTGGCTGAGAATCAGATCCACAACAAAGGGGCCAAGGCTCTGGCCAGATCCCTCCTGGTCAACAGAAGTCTGACTGTCCTGGAGTAAGTCCCATGCATTTCTGTATAAGAACCACACCACTGGATTCAGAGTAGCTAGGGAACAGCAGCTAGTCTCCGTTTCTCTTGTCCTGGTGAGCCCAGCCAAGGGCAGGGAGTTTCAGCAAAGGCCATTCACCCCCTTTTCCAGGAGCCCCTGGTGGAAATGATCGGGTTTCTGCCTGTCACACACTAGGTCCCCAAATATAGGACAGTGACTTAGGTGATCATTCTTTACCACTGCCTAGTGTGTCTGGAATCACCTCCTTTCTCAATGATCTGAGCCCCTCAAAGTAGGAAGTGGCTACTGGGGAACTTCAGGCTTCTCGGCCTTCTCCCCTGTGGTTCCTTAGCAGTTACAACATTAGCTCTCTTCCTCTGAGAACAATATGCTTTTTTCTTGTTGTTGTTACATATCTGGTTCCTAGTCAGGAGATACCTTTCCTCTCTGTGGCCCAGGACCACATTCTTTACTTAGGGCTGTTGCTAGGCATGTTCCCATACCCTGCAAGCCAGGCAGGTCCGTGGACCTCTTTCTCCAAGTGTGTCTGGCTCCAGGGGACCCACTGGGTTTCTTTTCACAATGATCTCACTCTCAGGGACCCCCTTCTTCCCTGACCTTCACCTCCCTCCCCCAAACAAGCACCAAGAAACGAAACCCCAAATGAGCCCTCTGAGAGTCAATGATTTAAAGGATAAAGGTGGCCCTAAAGAACCAAACCACACCAGACCCTCCCTTGCCTTAATTTCCCTTCAGCAAAGAAGTTAATCTTACCATTCTGGCTGTCTCGTTCTTCCACCAGTCTTCGAAGTAATTCCATTGGACCACAAGGAGCTAAGGGCCTGGCAGATTCTTTGAAGATTAACCGGGTCTTGGTGTCTCTGAGGTGGGTGTTAATGGCTCTTTTTGCCAAGAGATCTGGGCTGTGAGAGGACCTAGGAAAGCCTGTCCTTTCAGGAGCCATGAAGAGGGCAAGAGGAACTTCACTAGGTTAGCTGTCAAGATACTAGCCCAAATCAGGCTAAAAGTCATTCTGATGGCCAGACTAGTCTATTCATAGGGTCATTTGGGGTCCGTTGAATGGGAAACCCTAAGGGTGCTCTGCTCTAGGCTGGCTAGGTGACTCCATCTCAAAGTGGACTCAAAGGAATGGGAATCATAGGGAATGTTGATAGAGTGTCCTTAATGTATGGAGGGGTAGGATGGCATCGTGGGCAGACTCTAGAGCCAGAAAGACCTGGGTTCCAGTTCACTGCAGATCTACACTGGCTTTGTGACCCTGGACAAGCCCCAGTGCTCCATGCAACTCCCTAAGATGGTACGTTACAGAAAAGGTGACAACATCATGTTGAGATCCCCCCACCAAAGAGATCTCAGGTGTGGTCCCCATCCCTTATCTTATCCTCATCCCTATCAGCAAATACCTATACCTATACCTATATATGTATATATAATATACACATAGACATACTGTATATAGGCATAGGTGTATATACATACGTATACACACGTGTGCATGTGTGTATATATGTATGTGTGTGTGTGTATATATATACACACATATACTGTCTCACTTTAGCCTCATAACAACCTTGTGAGGGAGGGATTTTCCAATGAGGAAACTGAATGACTTGTCCAGGATCACATACCTTATATGTACATGAGAAAGGATTTGGCCCCAGCTTTTCTGTCTGGACCTCTAACCATTGCACCATATTGCCAACTCTAAGTCTTTGTTTCTTTGCTTATCTTTTGTGCTTCAGCCTCCAGAATAATGCCATCAAGGATGACGGTGCCAAGTTCCTTGCAGATGCCCTCATGGTGAACCACATACTCTCCGTGTTGCAGTGAGTGTCCTGGAGCCAGCCTGGAGCCCCCAACATGTTCTGTGCCCCTCCTTGCCTTCCATAGACCTCTCTGCATATCTCCTGTGGGCAGGAATAAGGGGTGGGGCATTCTGGGTGGTCCCCAGGACCTATTGACCAGAATAACTTGTTTTTTGTCCCAAGGTTCATTTCCCTGGAACAAAAACAAAAGCAAAATGTTAGGACAGAAAGACAAAAGGAAACAAGGAATGGCAATGATTCAATGTCTACTTTTATTACAGCTATTACACTTCTATTACAGCTTCGTCTGCTTTCCAATAAAACTAAACGTAGTTTTTTGAGAAGAAATACAGGCCTTAAAGGAAACTGGAGGGGCTCTCAGAAGAAAGTCTCTGGCCTAGAAGGCTCCCTGGCTTCTAACAACCTGCAAGCACTCACTGTTGGCAGGGCTTGGAGCTAAGGGCCAGGGAGACAAAGATGGAAATGACCCAGACCTTCCCCTTAAGGAGTCAATAAAAGGGACAAAAATATATACACCAATAAAAATGATACAATAATAATGGATATTTATAAAAAAACCCTTTAATGTTTGCAAGATGCTTTACATTTATTATTTCATTTGCTCCTGGCCATAACTCTGTCATATAAGTGTTATTCCTATTTTGTAGATGAGGAAAATGAATCTTAGGTTAAATGACCCACCAAGGTCACACAGCAAGAAAATGTCAGTTAGGATTAGAATCTAGGCCATTTTGACTTCACATCCACACTCTTACCCTATGCTGCCCCCATGAGGGAGAATGTATTAAATGTAAAGGAGAGGTCTAGACCAAGTCTATGAGGTATAGCCCAACAATGCTGTTTTTTGGGGTCCCAAAGCAACTTTAGACTGGGAAGGATTACTGTGTGGTTCATGCTTACTCTTTAAAAAAAACCCTAAAATTCTTTTTTGACATATTTTGTTTTTCATTGGCTAAATTTTCCCTCGTATCCCTCTCCTCCCGGAATGCAATTCTATATATTTGTTATATTATTATTTTATATATCTATTATATTATTATATAATGTGTATTATAATTTAATTAATTTTTAATTATAATCTATAATCACAATTTTAAATCCTTTTTTAAAAGAGAAAGAAGTTTTTAAAAGTCAACCCTGAGCAAATGTTAGCTGGGCTACTAGAAACAGTTGTACAAACACAGAGAAGGCCACCCATTCACGCTTCCTGGTCCTTATTCAGGGTAGGAAGACAGCCTTGGTGCCTTACCTGTACCCTCATCCTATATACTTTGGTGCCCAAAAGGGCTATCTTTCCTCACCTTGGCCATGCACCTGCTGCCCAATCCTGCTTTACTCCTCTCAACTCCTCAGTGGAATATCACATTGGGTCTCACACATCGGTATTTCCTAGAACCATAGGGACATGATTGCAGGGAGAAGGCAGTCATAACCCTAACCTCTATCCTTCAACCACACTCCCTGCCTGCCCAGTCCTTTGTCCAGACAGTGGCTGATGGATGGCATTTATGAGTAACTCTGATTCTTCCTCAGCTTACAAAAGAATGCCATTGGGCCACTTGGAACCAAGCCAATTGCGGATGCCTTAAAGAAAAATGGGAGCCTGAAGGAACTCATGTAAGGAATCCCTGAGAATGCTTCTCTTTCTATAATGTTCCTTGGTACCAAGGTGTGTGAAGGTTGGACACTGGTGAAGAGTAGATAGGCTAAGTGGCTGGGGAACTATAACGAAAGTCAAAAGACCTGGGGTCCGCCAAGCCCAGAGTGACTTCTGACTCCCTAAATGGTACTCAATTAGCCTCTGTCTCTCCAGCTATTGATATTTCCTGGCTATACCACATGTACTTCTAGGATCCATGATTTCAGTGGGCAGTACTCCCCCTACTGGTATCAATGGAAACCCTTCTGTGCATGGAAACTGGGATTTCCTAGATGTTGTGGCTAAAGAAATTTGTTACCCATTGGACAGCCTTTTGGTGATGATGAAACTCTTTTGAATTTAGCTTGCCTCGTGAACAACAGATGTGATTTGTTACCTGGCCCATACTTGAAACCTTCCCAGTTTGAATGGCTTTAACGAGACTCATCATGATTTTTAAGTGCCTAGTGTCATCTCTATAATTTTATGAAGTACCAGAGAATGCCTTTAGAGGAAGATTTTATAAACAAAGTACTCAAAGGTTCAACTTCCAGGGAATCAAAGACAAGAAATGGGCACCTTTACCCCTTATCCTGTGTGAATGACTTGAACAGTGGCTCTTGGTCCATTAGGAATTCTTGAGAGGAATGGTGACCACCTTGCTGGCTTTGTGAGCTCCACTGACAGGGTTCCCTGAGTCCTGGGAGGGAAATATAAGGAAATATGGTCAGAAGCACCTGTCTGCCTGCCTGTAGAGGAGATGTGGGAGGAGAGAATGGGACTCTGGGCTCACTACTATTATCTGCTTGTTCTCAGGTTCTCCAGTAACAGTATTGGGAATGATGGCTCCAAAGCTCTGGCAGAGGCACTGAAGGTGAACCAAGGCCTTATCACCCTGGAGTAAGTCTGCTTGGTGGAAAGTCAGGACCATGCACGCTGCTGCTGGTGGGCATTAAGCATATATCCTCTGAGTGGGGCCCAAAGTGGTCTCTTAGGGCTTCTTCAGGCAGATTCAGGGTGGGTTATGGGTTATGTTGGACTCTGAAAAGAGAGAAAGGTGCAGTGAGACAGAGACAGAGAAAAGGAGAGAGAGACGGGGCAGGGCATGTGGATTTTTAGTCACACATTTTATTGCCAGAAACTGACCAAGCATAGCTCACAAACCACTGGGGAGTCCTTTAACCTTTCCCAACGTTCAAAGCCCTTCCCCTTTCTTGCCAGTCTCTGTACATCTCTCCTTGCAATGAGAATAGCATGGGTCAGGCAGTCAAGAGAAGATTGAAGGGTGATGCTTCTGGAATAATTCAGGTGGGGGATGGGGTCCTGAAGGGAAGCAAAGAGGGTAGATGGGACCTATGAAGTGGTCCATGGGCTGGGAAGTTTGAAGACCACAGATGTACAGGAAAGGGAGTGGCCAACAGGGAAAAGATACCCTTTTCCTTCCTCCCTCCCCAAGAACAGTAGGCGTGTGGTGGCACTCTGCATCTTGCCTACATGGTTCGTCTTGGGACCAGCCCTTCCTGACACCACCAAGGGCTCCTCCTAGCCTTGCAATGGTCTTGGGCAGTCTGATCTCTGGTGGTGCAGTATCTGGAACTCTATGGCCTAGACCTTCAACACATTTCCCATATGACTAAAGGCCTGTATTTATAAAATATCACAGTGGTGCCGCATGGAGCAGTTATAAAGCCAAGCTACCTGGCCTTTACCAAAATCAGATCCATGACCAGAGCTATCCCAATTACTCTTGTGTAGAATGGGAAGTTCATGCACACACATCAATCTAGAAATTCCCCACTGTCCCTAAGTTCATACACACACACATTGATATATAAATTCCCCACTGGTCCTGCCCCTCCCTACTCCAGCACTCTCTCCATACAATATGTTGTCTTATACAATCTCATTTCTTATGCAAGACTGCCCTCGGAGTTAATTTTGATCTGTCACCATTATAAATATGTTGGAGGTGAGCACAGAGTGTTATTTGCCCTGGACTACCGATTCTCAGGATTTTCTGCCTATGACCTTGGTTTTATTAGTTCCATCCTGGCTCTAGTCTGGGTGAAGCCCTAAATGCCCCATATTATCTGTGTAAGAATCTCTAGAATTCTCATGCAGTGTATTCTCTCCAAGGACTATAGCTGAATAACTCTCTAGGTAGGGTCAGAACACTGGAGATCTTTGAGCAAATCCATCCATTCTGAAGCAGCAAGAACCTAGCGGTGAGGTTTACTTTGGAGTTGGAGGCAAAGGAAGGAAAAGGGTAGATGTACAATGCTAGACCACAGCTTCCTAATCCAGGCTATACTGTGGGCTTGTCAAATATCTAAATCTTCCATACTTTGTAACCTTAGTGCAATAAATCTGAATGTCTCAGGGAGGGGCTGGAGGGAGGAACCAAATGTAGGGATGGGAAGCAGGAGGAGAAGACAGATATTTTAGTCTCTAGGTTCCTTGAAGTAAAGGTCTTGGGCATTAACCATTCACACAATGGTTATCTGAAGTCATTTGGGAGGAAGGGGGAACTGGTATAGACTATAAGCTCCATGAGGGCAGGCACCTTGTCTTATCAAAACTTTAGCTTTCCCTCAGTGCCATATAGACCCATAGTAGGTACAGGAATGAATGAAAGAGAAAATATTTATTAACCATTTACTATGTGCCAAAATCTGTGCTATGCTCTGAGGATACCCTCAAGAGGAGTAGCAGCCTTATTGGGGCAAAGCTAGAGAGATCACGAATAGCATCATTGGGGCATAGATTGATACAAATGTAATACATGTCTTGTTGAATGGAACTTATTTGACTGGTGACTTTGTCTCATTAGTGCTGTAGGCTAAGCAGAACTCACTCGTTAGCCATGGTGGGACACTGACTCCCCTGATAGTAACCAGGCCAGGTCTACAGCATTTAATGGTTTCCCTCCTCTGTCTTTAGCCTTCAAAGCAATTCCATCAGTGATGCTGGGGTGGCTGCCTTGACATGTGCTCTCTGCTCAAATCAGACTCTCCTCAGCCTTAAGTAAGTCTTGGTTCCTGTTTTCCAACTGTGCATTCCCATTTCACAAGGGAAATCTTCCTTGCTAGGACCAAAATGGACTGATTTATCATTGTGAGGTATGATTCAGGACTTCCCCACCCCCACAGGAAAGAAGCCTAGAGGAGACCAGGGCCTGCCAAAGTGTGTGCTAAAGTCCTGGAGAAAAGCTCTTTTTGGTACACTCAGAAAGGGACTTGTAAGCAGTGGCAATTAGAGATCTCTTCCTTTGATCGAGATCAGAGAAGGGCAGCATATCCTCGGTTGTTTGGGTGACTGTGTGGTTGAGTGGAAAGTGTATTTGAAGTCAGAGGACCTGGATTCAAATCCTCAGGCTACTACCTTTGTAGTCTTGGCAAGTTACATTACCTCTCAGTTTCCTTGTTTTTGTAAGATGAGTGGGTTGGACTATATAGTCATTAGGATTGTGACCAGTTCTGAGTCTTCAGTCAGAACACCACCCCAAAACAGCAAAATCTGCTTGTGGCTCCACTTTCCTCTGGTGTCACTGCTCATTCTCTCTGCCTCTGTTTCTCTGTCTCTCTGCTTGTCTCTGTCTGTCTGTCTCTGTTTGTCTGTCTGTCTCTCCTCTAATGACGTGGGGCAGGGATGGGTATAGCCAAAAGGCTTTCCAGAGACTTCAGAACCCTCAAGGTGGGGGAGTTGAGGGAAGTGATGATGACAGAGTTGATGATAGTTGGCACAGATTTGGGGAGGGTTCTCTGCAAAGGGGTGCCTAGTGTTGGTCTCCCCTTAATCCCTCATTCCCAGCTTAGCCATTCTGCCCCTCACCTGCCACCTCTCTTTTCTGAGCCTGGCCTCCCACAGTGCTGTGGTTTGCTATGGTCCTTTAGGCACCTAAGTTTTCCTGGGCCTGAGAAGGTGGAGGCATCTGATATGGTATCTTTGGGCGGGCCTCCATTCCTCACTTTGGAATACTGGGGATCGCTTTCTCTCCTCAGCCTCCGAGAAAACTCCATCAGTCCAGAGGGAGCTCAGGAGATCGCCAAGGCTCTGCGCAGCAACCAGGCTCTCCAGAACTTGGAGTACGTCAGGTCTCTGGGGGGGAGGGCTTGGTGAGGAAGAGGGTAGTGGAAGGCAGGGGGCATTAGCTCCTTTGGTATGTTTTTTCCTCAAGATGGTTTATATAATTTTTGTGTCACCATAAGACCCAAAAAATCCCCCCCTTGCGAATTTCAGCCTCCCTGGCCTATTCAGTAGTTGGTTGTCCCCCCCACCCCACCCCACCCCAGGTGGGCATAAAAGGGACTAGGAGAGAATAGCTATCCTCTCTGACTTCACAATATCAGGGAAAGAGCTTGAGGCTTCAAGCCAGGAGACATGGGCTCTAATGCAACTCTGCCATTAATTAGATATATTATTGCGTGCAAGTCACTTTTGTATTTGTTTCTCCCCTTCTCTGCCCCTAGAACCAAGTATAGGACTTGGCACATAGTAGGCACCTAATAAATGCTTATTGATTGATTGGTTAAAATCACCTGTCTGAGCCCTAGTTTCCTCATATGTAAAATGGGTATAATATCTGCCTTGCCTACCTCAGATTGTCATTTGGTCATATGGTGACACAAATAGGAAATCATCAATGGTCTCTTAAGTTGCTGTAGATTGGTGGTGTCAGACTCAAGTAGAAACAGGTCTGTTCAGGTCACAAATGAACATTATTTATGTCATGTTGTATTTTTATTTATTTTGTTAAACATTTCCCGGTTATGTTTTAATCTAGCTTGGCTGTGCTCTGGAGTTTTGCAGCCTGTGGCAGAGAGTCAGAATGTGGTGACTCGATGAGAAGAAAATAAATCCTAAAATAAGAGGGATTTAGCTTAGCCATAAAAAATAAGTTTGTTAAAGAGCAGACTAACCCTGGAATGAGTCAATAAGGGAATCTGTGAAATAATTTTTCCAGGGGAGTTCTAACTAGAGATTAGACATTAATCTAGTCCTCTAGAAGGGCTTTCAAATAGACAAGCTGTGCAGTCATAATAATTAATAGTTAGTTACCAAAATGCCTTCCTTACAACAGTCTTGAGATCGTCAAGTTAGTACAGCTATTTCCTCATTTTCTAGATGAGGAAAGAAGCTCAGAAAGGTCAGGCTACTTCCCTATAGCCACACAGCTAGTGAGTGAATGTTAAAACTGGGACTCGAACCCAGGTCTCTGATCTCCTTAAATCAGTGATATAATCCATTCCCCAGGCTACTGCCCCTAAAGGTCTACTGTCTGCAATTTACAAGGCAGGGAGTTAGGTCCAAAGGGAGAAAGTCCTTGTGTTTGGAAGAAGCCCTAATAGATAAGGAATAATTGGGCTCTCAACTGTACAATTCACATTTTGTGTTCTATTACTCTTACTTAGCCTGACAGCCAACCTTCTTCATGATGAGGGCACACAGGCCATTGCAGCGGCAGTGAAAGAGAATCGAGTCCTCAGAACCCTTCAGTGAGTTTTCTTCTACCCGTGTTATTTAATTCTTCCCCACACCCCACAACCCCCAATTTCATCATCCTTATCAAAAAGTATTCATTAATCATGGGGCTAACTCTGTACCATATTGGGAAGTAAACAAAGGTCCATGGACATTCCAGCTCCCCTCCTCACCACCTCAAACTCCTAAAGACCATTTTTGCCTTCCCCTCCTCTTTACTTTCTTTCCCTCCCCTCAGGAGGGAGTACAGCATCTGACACACGACAGGCACTCAATAAATGTGTGTTCCCTTCCTCTTCCTTGTTCTGTAGTCTGATGATCTGAACCTTCTCAGGGGACATAGCAAGTCATTTGCCCATTCCAATCTTCAATCTCCTCATCTTTAAAGTGAGAATTCACGGGCAACTAGATGGCAAGGTGAATAGAGCATGGGCCCTGGAGTCAGGAGAACCGGAGTTCAAATATGACCTCAGATAGTCACTAGCTATGTGACCCTGGGCAAGTCATTTAACTCTAATTGCCTCCAAAAAACAGGTGAAAGTTCAGACTAGATGACTTCTGCAGACCCTTCAAACTCTAAATCCTGTGGACTTTCTTTTGAGAGTGCTTTCAGTAACACCCCATCTCCCCAGAGTGGGGAACCCTGGGCACTGAGTACCCATGGAGAGGGTTGGCCCTGGAGGCAGCCTACATTTGAGCCTTTCAATTTAAGCCATGTTAAATCAAGGATCAACAGCATCATCAAGGCAGACCGCTGACTCCAGAGAACCTGGAAAAGACACAATGAGGACCATAATCACGGCCATCCAGGCTTCCCCTGGGTTCACTTTCTGTGGTGATCTGGGCTGATAAGGCAGGATAGAGTATGTTTGGTCCTGGTTCTGAAGCTGGTGCCACAATTCTAATCCCGCCTCTGACACTACCTATGTAACCTTAAGTAAGTCACTTAACCTCCCTGGGCCTCCGTTTCCCCATCTGTAAAATGAGGGGATTCAATTAGGCATGTTCTGAGGGTCCCCTCCAGCTTTGGTTTCATGAATCTGGAAGCAAGGAGGGATTGGATTAACCCTGGGAAATGAACTATCCAAGGAAAAAAAAGACATATGAAATTGTGAACTTCTAATAGATACAATTTTTAAAAGTAAATATTTAATTTAATAAGGTAGTAACAAAGTTGCCCCAATTGTGTCCCTTCTGAACTTTTTTCCTTTCATGTATTTTAACGTTTTATTTTTTCCTTTGTCTTACTTTTTCTTTCCTTTTCTCTTTTCTCTTCTTTCCTCCTTTTTTTCTTTTTTTCTTCCTTCTTTTCTGATTTCTTTATTACTATCTACTAACTTTCTCTCCAACCCTTAAATCCCTAATACAAGCCCTAGAGTAGGATACATATGGTTAGGCAAAACACATCAACACATTGGCCATGTCTGAAAATGTAAGACTTATTCTGTACTTCTAGCCTCTGTGAGAAGTATCTCATGTTCTAGGGTGAGGATTTCCCCTGGCACCTGCTGGTCTCGGCTCGGCTCTCTGAGACCACATTATCATTTATGTTTCCTGGTATCTTACCCTATGCAGCTTACAATGGAACTTCATCCAGGCCAATGCTGCCAAGGCCCTGGGCCAAGCACTACAATTCAACCAAAGCCTGACCAGCTTAGAGTAAGTATGTGACCCTCCTCATTGGGCAGCCAGGAAAGCGTATGTAGGCAGGAACGGGCTAACTATGGCTAGAGAGGAAAACCACTGTCAACAGTGCTGCAGTTAATTCTAGCCCTGAAACTGAAAAACTAATGCTTTTTCAAACACCAGCTTGTAGGTGGGTCACTTAGATGCCCAGAAATTAACCAGAATCGACAGCTTTCTTCCAATCTGAGGTGAAAAAAGACATCATGACTCTGATTCACTAGAATAATTTGGAGCCAGGAGTTCTTTTAAACTTAATTTTCTGGGGAATATTATTTTTGTTTTTTTATTTAGTCTTTTATTTATTTAGGGAATATTATTAACAAAAAACCAAGCATGAGCAAAAAATTACATTTTACTTCAATTCTTCCCTATCTTATTAAATATAGTGAATCACAGAATCTCTCTTTGATAGCTCCAGATCTTGACAGGTCTAAGGGTCACCATTTTGAAGATCATTTATAATGCTATTCTGAATATAGAGTTAAAAGTCTAAAAGTCTTTGAGTTCCAGGTTAGGGTTAAGGTTATTGGATTCTGGTTAACTGAGGTTTTACTATACATGCTAGTCATACTCTATTAGACACACCCGATCTGGACTTCAGGGCAGCAGGGGAGTGACTGAGACATGGCAAGTAGGGAATAATCAGGGGACTTACTGTGTTACAGTTTACAGGAAAATGCAATTGGAGATGAAGGAATGAAGGCCCTTGCTAGGGCACTGAAGATGAACACAAGCCTCACAGCTCTCTAGTAAGTCTTTAGGTTATATAAGCTAACAGTCAAGGAAGCCAGTCCCATTTCCTCCTTCTTTTTGCATAAATTTTTTCTTTTTGTTTGCCAGTCAAAGGAATTATTTTCTTAGGTTGTTGCAAAACAGGCCGTTTAGAAGGTAGGCATCAAAGAGAGAGAAAGAAAGTCTGTTCCCCCCCAACTTTTCTTGGAGACTCCCTCTAGTTCCCTATATCTTCCTTCTCTAATTTTAGTGCCTTTCCTCTGAGACTACTTTTTTTTTTTTTTTGCTTTTTTGGAGGGGGGAATACAGGGAGATTGGGATTAAGTGACTTGCCCAAGGTCACACAGCTAGTTTTTGTGTTAAGTGTCTGAGGACTCCAGAGACTGACTCACTGCACCACTTAGTCGCCCCCAAGACTATCTTTTTTGTACATAGTTGTTTAAATGTTGTTTCCTTCATTAAACAGTGAACTTGAGAGTAGGGAATGTCTTTAGCCTTTCTTTGTATCCCCAGTGCTTAGCACTTAATAGGCACTTAATAAATACAAATTGACTATTTGATTCTAATCTCATTGATTCAGGCATGCTGCAGCAGTAAAGGAAATCTTTGAGCAAAATTATCTATTATTCAATTCAGTTCAACACACATTAAGTTCCTATGTTGTGCTTGACACTGGGGAAATACAAAAATAGCTATTATATAGACCCAGATCTCAAGGAATTTATAATCTATTTTGGGGGAAGCACAATGTATGCACATAACTTCAATACAAGGGAGAAGGTAATAAACACATTGGAGAGGTCCAAAGTGCTCTGAGAAATTTGAGGGGGAGAGCCAAAATGTTTAACAACCAGGTCTCTGAAAATATATGACACATTTTTAAGTTTAATCTGCATTATTAACATTTTTCCATCACTTTCTTAAGTCTAGATAGATGAACAAAACAATAAACCAGGCCTTTGTTTGTAGAATTTGCCAATTTGCAAAGTGTAAGAAACTATGTTCTCTCTACATAGATAAACTGGTTCCAACACATCCTCATCTTCCATTATTGTACATTATTGGTAATTAGATCAGAAAACTAAGGATTTGTTACAATTGAAATAATAAATAAAAATCGGGTTTGGAGCAAGAAATGAGGCAGGGCAGATTTGCTTATCTTATATTTACTACACCATTTCTTGTAGTCTCCAGGTGGCATCTATTGGTGTGCTCGGGGCCCAAGCCCTAGGTGATGCCTTGGCTGTGAATAGGACCTTGGAAATTTTGGAGTAAGTATATTGGTGTTTAGGGCTGCAGCCTCTCATACAAAGTACCTGAGATGTTGACTCAAGAAGCTTGGATGTGAATTTACATATCAAGTCAAGTCAACCAGCATTTATTGAGTGCTACTTCTGTGCCAAGCACTGTGCTACCTGCTGATAGTCCTGACTCCCAAGGAACCCACAGTCTAATGGGAAGAAAACATGCAAGGGCTATCTATAGTTACCCTTAGAGGGAGAATGGTGGCATTCAGGCAGATCAGGAAGGGCCTCTTGCAGAAGGTAGGATTTTAGCTGGGATCTAATGGAAGTCAGAAAGCATAGAAGAGGAGGGAGAGAATTCCCAGCTGGGAGTGGGGAACCAGCGAAAACACCCCCAATCAGGAGACTGAGTGTCCTGAATGAGCAAGGAGGCCAATGTCAGTGGACTGCAGAGTCTGCAGAGGGGAGTAAAGGGCAAGAAGAAGGCATAATTCTGATGGACGACAGATTCCTTATATGTGGTGAGATCTTCCAGAAGTTATTTGTGGATGACAATGTAGTGACTGAATCAATCCCCCAAATGCTACAAGGCCATCCAAAGGAGGTCCACAACCACTCAAAAAAGTATAACCTAACATCACCTAGGAAAAACTGTGTGAATAAAAAAATACCTCTGGGGGGTTTGTGGGAAGATGTCTGCATAGGACACTCCTGTGCCTAATACTGTGCTAAGCTCTGGGGATACAAAGTAAGGCAAAACACAGTCCCTGTGCCCAAATCTGGTGGGGGAGACAACATGCAAAGAACTATGTGTGTACTAACAAGCTATATATGGAATAAGCTGGGGCTAGTCTCAGAGAGAAGGCACTAAAAATAAGGAGTGCTAGGACAGGCTTCTTGGAGGAGATGGGACTTTAGCTGAGGCTTGGAGGAAGCCAGGAGGCAGAGATAACAGACAGTTTCAGACATTTGGGGCGGGGGGCAGTGAAAATGGTGGGAATGGGGAGATTGTTATGTGGGAGGAACTGTAAAGACAGGAAGAAAGATTGTAAAGGCAGGGAGGGATCAGGTTATGATGGGCTTTAAAAAAAATAAAGCAACTGGGGTTAAGTAATTTGCCCAAGGTTACTGGCCAGTTTTCTTGTGTGGATGTTAAGTATCTGAGGCCTGAACTGGTCCTGGGTCCTCCCAACTCCAGGGTGGGCGCTCTTACTCACTGCACCACCCAGCCACCTCATGAAGGGCTTTTAAAAACCAAACAGAGGATTTTATATATGATCTTGGAGGTGCCAGGAGCCCCTAGAGTTTTTTGAATAGTAGTGATATGATCAGAAAGGGAATCCAGGAGGAATGACCTCCAGGTTCAAAAGCAGAATGTCCTCATAACCTCCATGGACGCTCTGATCCAGTGACCCTGGCCTCCAGACCATTCCTTCTTTCCTGACTCTGAGCTATGTGATCCCAGGCAAATCATCTAACTCTGTCTGACTCAGTTTCCTTTGCTGAAAAACGAGGTTAATGGTAACACCTATCTCCCAGGTTTGTTGTGAGGCTCCAATGAAATCCTTTTTATAAAGTTCCAAGCTCAGTGCCTGGAACATAGTAGGCGCTTAATAAATGCTTGTTTCCTTGCTCCTTTCTTGGGAGCCCCTGGAGTTTATTGAATGGGGAGGTGGACATGGTCACGCCTGGACTTTAGGAAGATGTATTTGATGGCTGAGTGGAGGGTGGGCTGGCGTGGAGAGACTTGAAGCAGGAAGTGCAAACAGCAGGTTACTACAAGTGTCCAGGAATGAGGTGATGAGAGTGGGGGCAGCGTCAGAGGAGAGAAGGGGAATGTACTAGAAATGTTGGGAAAGATGGGTGTGGCACCAGCCTGGATGCGGAAGGTGAGAGAGAGGAGCTGAGGACACTTGGATCGTGAGCCTCAGTGACCGGGAGATGGTGGAACTCTTGCTGGTGATATTGAAGTGGGGAGGCATTCCAGGGGCAGACACAATGAGTTCAGTTTTAGACACGTTAAAGTTAAGATGTCTAGGAACCATTCAGTTCAAAATGTCCAACTGGCAGTTGGAGAGATAAGACTAGAGGTCAGGAGAGAGGTGAGATAAACAGATCGGGAATCATCTGCATAGGAATCATCAGTGAATCCATAGGAGCTGTTGAATCACCAAGTGAAATAGTATAGAGGGCAAACAGAAGAGGGTCCAGGACCCAGCCCTGCCTGGGGCTGTCTTCCTGTCTGGGGGACACCCAAGAGTTACACGCCGAAGATCCAGCAAAGGGGCCTGAGAAGGAGAGGTCGGGCAGTTTTCATTTAAGGACAGAATACAGACTCTTACCTGTCCCCACTCCAATCCTTTGTTTCTTTTCTATGAAGTTTGCTGCATTTTTTTCATTTTCTGCTTTTGTTGACTTACTTCAGTCTATGAAAATAGCTGGGCCCTGGTGAGACTTGCTTATGGGAACAATCACTGAGTGTTATGTATACAAGTAGAGCCACTTACAAGGGGTTTAAGGATGTTGTCTCTATAAGGTTGTCTAGGACTCTGTTCAATGAATCTAGCTCTCTGATTGGGTTAGCCCTGTTGCTGGTAATTGGGATGACAGCAATAGCACAGGGGAGGTGCTGCCTCATTTGGACCTCTGGATTCACAAGAGCTGATTCTTCTGCCTTGCTTGGTCCTTTCCCCCCGCCCCCCGCATATGTGACCCCTTAATGGTACCTGCATGTATGCAGCATTGTCTGAGTCCAAACTCAGATGAGGTAAAGCATTCCTCCCACCACCCCATAACCCTCCCCTCCCTCCTTCCTTCCCTTTCTTCCCCCCTTTCCTCCCCCCTCCTTCCTCCCTCTCCCTTCCCTCTCCTCCTTCCTCCTCCTCCCCCCTCTCCCCCTTTTTTTGGAGGGGGAAGACTGGGCAATTGGGGTTAAGTGACTTGCCCAAGGTCACACGGCTAGCAATTATTAAATGTCTGAGGTGGTATTTGAACTCAGGTCCTCCTGACTCCAGGGCCAGTGCTCTATTCACTGTGCCACCTAGCCGTCCATCCCTCTCTCTCTCTCTCTCTCTCTCTCTCTCTCTCTCTCTCTCTCTCTCTCTCTCTCCCCCTCACCCCTCCTTCCCTCCCTCACATTTCTTTGGCATGTCTCTTCTGGCTCTGGCTCAAATCCTCTTATGTCCTCTCCCTCTTGAGACTCCGCTCCCAGCCTTTCATAAGATACACTGCAGATGCTCTACACAGACAGAGTCTGATCTCAGTAGTGTCATCTCCTGTTGCACCTTGCACTGGCTTGTGGGGAATGAAGTCCCTTTTACTGACGGGTGGATGAAGCAGTAGACCTGAAGTCAGACAGCCCCAGGTGTGACTCTGGCCTCAGACACTTGGCACTCTGGGAAAGTCACGTAGCCTTTCTCAGCTTCTGTTTCTTTGTCTAAAATGGAGAAAATAACAGCCCCTCCCTCTCAGGGGTTGCTTTCAGGCTCAAATGAGATAACACATCTAAAGCACTTTCAAACCTTAAATTGCTTCATCAATGTGAGCTCTTTACTCTCCTAGTAAATAATTTGCAGTCATTTTCTTTTTTTTCACTGAGTACAAAGGTACAAATATAAATGCAGATCATAAACATTAATTGGCATATAGTGTAATCACAGGCCATTATCTCAAACACACAATAAAATCTGCAGCAGCAGAGAGCATGTGCAGAAACACAGTCCATGCACCCAGAGTGATAGCTCATATAGCGGAGAGGTAAACTATAAACCCCATATGTAGGTCATGCACTACACATGCTGTCATATACATAGCACATAGTATGTGCAGTCCATTACTGAGAATCATCTGGTCACAGTGGGACCCCCTCTCCCATGATTCCTGAAGTGTGATAAGCCAGCCTGATGGCCAGACAGTTGCGTGCTCCCATAGTCACCTGCTGTCAGTTCCGCACCCTTGCTATCCTCAGACCTACTGGTCTGTACTCCAAATCCCAAGTCTGGGCATAGTTCAGGAAGGTTATCACTGTCTCTAGTCTTCAATGAGTCAAGCACCTTGGGTGGAATTTGTTTCCTTGGGGCCTTCACAGCTGGAGAATTAGGCAGAAAAGCAGCAGTCGACCTTCAGCCCTCCTTTTTGAACCTGGACAATCTCATCTGACTTTTCTGGTTTCCCCCTCACCTCCAGAGGGTTCCAGCATGCAACTCCTTCATCTGAGCTCTCTCCATATGAAGCATCATCACCTAGGACTAGCTCTGAGAGACAGACCCTTCTTGGAATCCACTTGGCTGACTTTATTGCAATTTTCCTCTTTATCAACAAGAAGTCAGGTTAACCATTAGGTAAACTGGCAGATTGCTCAATCTTTCAGCTATTTAGAATAAGATAACTCATCATGGCTCTACCAGCTTGTGTCTTCTCTGGATACCAAGAGTTCTTTGTAGGATTTTTATCTTTTTGCCTCTTCTAAATCTTGATGGGAATTCCTGACCAGAAACTGAAGTATCACATTACTACTTGTTCCTCTCTGACCCTTTTTGATCTGAGGATATGGCTAGACCACAGGCCTCTTTCAATCTTTCTCTTATCAGCGAGACATGCTAGTTGTGATTCTGTCTTCTCCATTTTCTGAGATTCCAAAGCACAAATCAGCAGGTATGGAGTAAAGCCTGTGGTGTCATTCTTGGTAAGCAATGTGCCAAAGTATGTGCCAAAAAGAACAGGTGTTGATACCACTAAGCCTCCTCTGTCCATGGTCCCCAAAATGTGCAGTTATATACAATTAAAATACTCAGGCATTGGATCAACTCAAGGATGTTAGGGTGTGCTTTTAGATTTCTTGCTTTCTGCCAAAACCCGTGCATCCTTGAGCAAGACTGGATCCTTACAGGCAAGCCATAAATGGCAAAATACCTTTCCCATAATCCCTCAGCAACTGTAGCAGTTTTCTGATTTCTCTGAACTCATTCAACAATCATTTATTAAATACTGAGACACTGGGAATCCAAAAACAAAAAGAAAACAGTCTCTGACCTCGAGGAACTTGCATTCTTGGTTGAGCATGCCTGTCCCTGCTGGGGGTGAGATGCTCTGTCACCGTTAGCATTGTTGCTTATTTTCTTCCTGTCTTCTTCCAGAAATTAAAAAAGGCTACCCACACTGGTGCTTCTACTTGCCAGTGAAGCACTATGTGTTGGGAGCACTTTCTTCTGAACCCAGTGCACATGTATATCACATTTCTTACAGAATCTGCTGCCATCTTGTGCTTACTGGCTCTGGAGTGGCTTGTGTTCAAAATCACTTTCGCAGTCAACCAATGAGTGGTATGCCTTGGAAAACACTAGGATGGATCAGGTTGGATTAGTTATAATCCAGTACAGTACTCTATTGTATAATTCCAACTTCTGCCATTTTCTCAATGGCTTAGTACCCTTTGGGAAATGATGCCCAAGTCCCCAAGGGTCATGACTTTGCTTTTTGGCTTGTACCATCTCTCATGCAGTTTCTTTCACTGTGAGTCATCCAAGGACACCTGAACCAAGGGGGGTTGGTCCAATACATCAAGATTTATATGCACTGAAGGCACAATCTTTGGCACACACAGAAATCCTGTATAGTTAGTCACACATTAATGTATCAGTGGTTTGGCTCCTTGTGGGTTATAGATTGCCTCCATCCCCTTTTGTGGGTATGGTTAGTGCTGTGACCCCTCTCCAGCATGCAGTATGCAACTTAGAATTGGATTACTGTCTATCAATTGTTGGAATTGAGGTCTGGACACATAGTCACAAAACTTATTGATCATATGGAGCTAGAGTTCTGTGAGCTGAATGAGAGGACTACCTCTATTTGGATTTATCAGATTCCCTAGGGAAGAAAGATAGGCATCATGGTCCTGGTATATATCCAGGCTTGCCAAACATTTCTATAGTGATGATCAGGACCAACTCCAGCCTGTTCAAAGTTCAATGACAGCCCACTTCAAAGTCAACATTTTCAAATCAGCCCTTGAAAAGCTCAGGCATCATTGGGGTAGATCTTGTGCATTACACTACAGGGATACCTCAGGTCCAACTCATGGAGTGATACACACCAACCCCCAGGCTAGATCTTCTCAGGCCCTAGAGAATCACCATAATTGAACTTTCCTAGATTCTCCCTAGACGTAGAGAATGCAGTGTGTCTCTGTTGCTCTCTGCCACCAATGAATCACAGAGCTGAGTTAGCAGGGAACTTGGTGTCCATCTAGACCAACCCACACCCAATAAAGAATCCACACATCATCATATCCAACAGGTGACCATCGAGGCTCTGCCTGAAGACCTCCAAGGAAGGAGAAACTACTGTCCTCTTGGGTGGCCATTTAACTTTTGGATAACTCTAATTAGGAGGAATTTTTTCCCCAGCTGTTGCTCCTGATTCTTCCCTTTGGAGTTAAACAGAAAATATCTTCATTCTTCTTCCACATGACAGCCTTTCAGATACTTAAAGCCAGCTGTCTAGTCTCTGCTTCTCCATGATTAATCATTACTAGTTTCTTCAACTGATCCTTATACAACACAGACTCAAGGTCCTTTGCTATTCTGACTACCCTCCCCTCTGGACACTTCAGTTAATCAATGTCTTTCATAATCTTGGGAGCCCAGAGCTGGACAATGGACCAGATATGCTCTAACAAGGGCAGAACACGGTATGATTACTACCCTCTGTGATGATTATTACCCTTTTATTCCTGGAAGCTATGCCTTTCTAATATAACCAACATTAATTTTGGGTTTGGGGGCTGACATATAACACTCTTGCTTCACTGAGCTTGCCATCCACCAAAACCCCCACCTTTTTTTTTCACATGAAGTGCTATGTGACCATGCTTCCCTTGTATTATATTTGTGAAATATATCTGTGAAAGTATTTTTGAACCCAGGTGCAGGACTTTACAATTTGATTTGATTCAGTACAGTCAAGATCTTTTGGGATTTCAACTCTGTCAACCAGTGTGTTATTTGTCCCTCCCCAGTTTTGTGTCATCTGAAAATGACACAGGCCTTTTATTTTCTTGTAAACTTCTGCATGAGATGTATGAATTGTCAATGATCGGGTATTAAGCCTAGCTTGTTGCCCACAGGGCCCTTCCAGGTCTTTGAATTGGCTGTAGTTGGTCCTGAACAGTGCTAACACTCCAGAAATGCTTGCCAGTCTGGATATACCAAGGCCACAAGGCCCATCTTCTTGGTGACACCTGTAGCTTCCTTAGGGAATTCCAAACTCACTCTGCTAAGTCCAATTAGAGGTAGTCCTTTCATTCCCTTCACAGAGGTCTAGCCCATGGAGAGGTTGGAAGGCAGGAGTGTCAAACAAGCAGCCCACAGTCTTGCCAAGTGTGACCCAAGCCAGGTTAAAATGTAATCAGGAAATATTTAACAAAATAAATATACAATAAAGATAATGTGACATTTTAAAACTAAGTTACTATGTGGCCCACAGATATCTTTGTGTATGGATTGATGGCCCCTGTTTCTACCTAAGTTTGACATCCCTGTTTAAGGTATATGTTTGCAAGTGAACTTTCATAAAATTAATAGAAAACATACATCACTTGGGATCTGCTTCCTAAGCAAGCAGGATATTCAGTCCTCACTGTCACTGCTCCCTGGGGTCCTGTGGATCAAGGTGGAAAGCACCCAGGAATGGTTACTGGAGCAAGGATAATCTTCTTTGGGGGGCATGGATCTGCCCCCTCCCTGACTTTCCCTCTTGTCTTACATGGGTCCATTAGACTCAGCTTCTGGTAAACTGATTCCAAATTCTCTTCTTGGTTACAACCAATGCACTTGCCTATCTTGCTTCATCTTCTTCAGCTGCACTCTGCTGATATTTTCTAAGTGGGCTATCTTGTCCTCTGGTCCCATGAGCCTTTGTTCTTCTTGGAAGAGGGGCTTTCTGCATGATCTCCTCCCTCAGACGACTTGCCCTGAGCTTTTGCAATGGAATCTGAGGGATCTGAACAGCTTCTTGTTTGGCCTCATTGACCCTAAGTGAGGCAAAGTTCTTGAGTCAACCAGGGTCAGTTTTGTTTGTTACCAGCTTCTCTTTTGGTCCACCATCCTTGCCTCAAACACCTTCACCAGGTAGAGAAACTCTTCTGTACTTTAGAGCCTATCTTTGCTGTTCAGCCAGTTGCAGGGGATCTCATGTCTTTGTCATACAGTAAATGTGCTGTACATCTGCTCTGGAATCACTGCTCCTTTAACTACTGGCCTTCGAACATGAGGCAGTCAGACATTTTCTCCCCTCACGCTGAAGGCTATGCAAGTACTGAACATAAGCTTCCTGTGCACTGTGCAACACACAGCCTCTGCAGGCACTCCAAAACTATGATCTCAGGATACTGCATTTCCAGAGAGCTTGTAAGGTCAAGAGCAGATCCCTTGAGGATCTTCATTAGCTTACTCTGTTTCTTCACATCAATTCCTTGTCACTGTTGCATTACATTATTTCAGTGGCATTTCCTAGCCAGAGCTCAAAGGGTTCCTTGTTCAGTGGAGAGGGATGTCCTGTGAAAAGGACCATAGCTTTCCACAGTGAGTCCCTTATATTTGCACTGGCAGGCTTACAGTGTGCATTCTGTCCTAAAATATTGTTGTTATATTCTGAACTGCTGAAAGTGATGGCATCAGTGAGCCATGAAATGCTTAAGATAACGAGGACTGCCAGTGGCTGCACTGGTGTCCCTGGCACGCTTCACCCTCAGTTTATTCTGCCCTCACCAGAAACTCTTAAACATTTCTCATCTCTCCAGCTCCAGAGTAGAGGATTTAATGGCTAATTTCCAAGCATCCCCACAGACAAGAAAGCTGGCATATACCCATGTCAGACAATCCACATACTTTGCTGGGTATTCAGTCACTTCACAATAGTACCAGAAAAGGTTTCAGTTCAAATATTCAGTGTACAAAGTTAATTCTATCACTTCAGCAATAATACCTCTCCCTTAAACTTCAAAACAATACAGGAACATAGGACTTCAATAGTACTTCGACTCACAAAAATTTAATGGTTATAATGAAATAATTGGTTTTATCAGCATGAGTTTCACAGTCTAGAAAAAAATTTTAAAAATTTGCCATAAGTCTTTGCATTGCTAGAGTAAATAACTCCAACTTTATCCAACACTCAAAGCAGCCTTTTATTTGTTTTTTGTTTTTGTTTTTTGCTTTTTTTGGAGGGGGGAAGGCAGGGCAATTGGGATTAAGTGACTCGCCCAAGGTCACATGGCTAGTAAATGTTAAGTGTCTGAGGCCAGATTTGAACTCAGGTCCTCCTAACTCCGGGGCCGGTGCTCTGTTCACTGTGCCGCCTAGGTGCCCCCACAGCCTTGCTTTTAAAAGAATCCAAAAAAATTCAAATCGTAATAATTTTGTAAAATCCTAGGATAAGCCTCCAAATGTAGCACACCTTAATACTATCTTAGCACCCTGTTTGTATCCATTCTGTTGTTCAACAACCCCATTTTACCTTTGTTACAAATAATATTACAGCAATACAAAAGAACCTTTACTAAAATCAAAATGAAAGATAAATAACAGGAAAATGACAATAGACAGCTGTCTCAAACTACCTCCTCCCACCATACTCAGAGGAAATAGAATGACAGCAATGGGTATAATATTTCTCCCTGTACACCTCAACATAGCAACAGCCTAGAAAGCCTAGAGATCATTGGCTTCTTGGGGCAACAGCAACATAGGGAACCAGGTTTCTTGGTGCAGTAGCAACCAGACAATCGCTGAAATCATGGGGGCAGAACTTAAAAATGCTTATTCCCACCCTCATCAAAGGGATTCAGATGGGTGCCAGAGTTCCACGCACACCTGCTATTTTTCTCTTCTCTCTCCTATTTTTCGGGTGTTTCTCCTTTTTTTCTCCTGGTTCTTGTTTGAATCATTTTTCTTGTCAAATTTTAAACTTAAAGTGAGTATTTCCAGATACAAAGTATAGCATTATACATGAAACCACAAATCTTCATTTCTTATAGTTTGCTTTTCCTTGTAAATATACAATAAATTCAACTTTCTTTTTTTATCAAATGCTTTATTAACTTCTAATTTACATCATTCATTTCTGCCAGATTTTGAGTTACAAATTTTCTCCCTGTTTTTCCCCTACCACCCCAAAATAGCGATCCCATTGGATATCCCCTCCTCCACTCTGCTCTTTCCCATATCTTCTCCCATAACCCCTCCAACTTTCCAGTAGGGCATGGTGGATTTCTATGCCCCACTGTCTGTATATCTTATTCATATTTACATGTAAAATAATCCTGATAATAGTATATACATATATGTATGTATATATATTTTAAACATTTGATTTTAAAACTTTGAATTCCAGATTCATTCCCTTCCTCCCTTGTCACCCACCCTTACTGGGAAGATAAGTAATTCAATATAGGTTGTACATGTGTAGCTATGCAAAACATTTCCATAGTAGATATATTGTAAAAGACTGACTATATTTCCCTCCCTCCCATCCTACCTCCCCCTTGTTCAATTTTCTACTTTGATCCTGTCCTTTTTCAAAAGTGGGTGCTTCCAACTTCCCTCTCCCCCAGCCTGCCCTCCCTTCCATCATCCCCCCTTCTCATCCCCTTCTCCCCTACTCTACTGTAGGGTGAGATACCCTATTTAGTGTGTATGTCATTCCCTCCCTAAGCCAAATTCAATGAGAATAAGGTTGACTCATTCTCTTTTGACTTCCTGTTCTTCCCCTCCATTATAACCATTTCCCCTTGCCTCTTCTATCTGAGATAGTTTACCCCAATCTGTCTCTCCCTATCTCCTCTCATTATATTCCTCTCTCACCTCTTAATTTCACCTTTTAAGTATCATCCCTTCCAATTAAACTGTTCCTGTGCCCTCTATGTATACCTCTACACATATATACACACACACATATGTATTCATATGCCCATATACCCTCCCACATAAACATATATGTATATATAGATATAGATATACATTTCTATTCCCTTCAATTATTCTCATACTGAGAAAAGTTTCATAAGTTACAATTATTATTTTTCCATGTAGGAATGTAAATAGTTCAACTTTAATAAGTTTCTTATGATTTTTTTCCCTGTTTACCTTCTCATGCTTCTCTTGCTTCTTGTATCTGAATGTCAGATTTTCTATTCAATTCTGTTTTTTTCAAAGTCCTCTATTCCACTGAATGACCATATTTTCCCCTGAAACATGATACTCAGTTTTGCTGGGTAGGTGATTCTTGGTTTTAATCCCAGCTCTTTTGCCCTCTGGAATATCATATTACAAGGCCTTTTATCCCTCAGTGTGGAAGCTGCCAGATCCTGTGTTATCCTGATTGTGTTTCCACAGTATTCAAATTGTTTCTTCCTGGCTGCTTGTGATATTTTCTCCTTGATCTGGGAACTCCCGAACCTGGCTATAATATTCCTAGGGATTTTCTTTTTGGGATCCTTTTCAAGAGGTGATTGGTAGATTCTTTCAACCTATATTTTGTCCTCTGGTTCTAAAACATCAGGGCAATTTTTCCTGGAGAGTTTCTTGAAGGATGATTTCTAGGTTCTTTTTTTGATCATGGCTTTCAGGAAGTCCAATAATTTTTAAATTATCTCTCCTGAACCTATTTTCCAGGTCAGTGGTTTTTCCAATGAGATATTTCACATTGCCTTCTATTTTTTCATTTGTTTGGATCTGTTTAATAGTGCCTTGATTTCTCATAAAGTCACTAACTTCCATTTGCTCCAGTCTAATTTTGAAGGAATGATTCTCTTCAGTGAGCTTTTGAGATTCTTTTTCTATCTGGCAAATTTGGCTTTTTAAGGCATTCTTCTCATTGGCTTTTTGAGCCTCTTTTGCCATTTGAGATAGTCTATTTTTTATGGTGTTATTTTCTTCAGTCAGGTTGTTGACTCTCATTTCATAATTTTCTTGCATTGTTCTCATTTCTCTTCCCAGTTTTTCCTTTACTTCTCTTATCTGGTTTTCAAAATCCTTTTTAAGCTCCTCTATGGTCTGTAACCAACTCATGTTTTTCTTGGAAGCTTTTGGTGCAGGAGTTCTGACTTCACTGTCTTCCTCCTGTTCCATGCTTTGATCCATTTTGTCCCCCAAAATAGGAGTCTAATATTGGATTCCTTTGTTTGCTTTGCTTCCCTCATTTTACTAATGTTGCCACTCAATTACTTGACTTTTGGACTTTTTGCCACAATAGGACTCTGCTACCAGACAGGGGAGCTGTGTACCAAATGTTGGGGTTTTCTCAGCTGCCAAAGGTATTAATTGAGTGTACTCTCTGAAGCCTTTACACTCTCTGGCAAGCTGGTCACACACTCCAGGACCTCCATCCTAGACCACAATTCAGATCCAAGAATGTTAAAGCAAGAGTGATTACTCCTCAGACTGGTTGCTTGGTCCCCCTACAGTCTGCAGGTCAGGAGCTGAAGCTGCCATGTGGCGGCAGCTGTATGGCCAGGGTGCCTCAGCAGCTTCTCCCTCCAGGGAATAAAGGCCGACCACACTCCCAATTACTGGATCCTAAAGTCCACACTGCACTGACCTCTCACTTTGTCCTTAGCATCTGTGTATTGATAATTCTGGAAACTGCCACAGTTGCTGGTGATCTGAAGTCCCTCCAGTCAGCTGTTGGTCCGGCCCACCCTGGAGCTAAAACCTCCGGCTCCAGGGGGCTGGGGTCAGCTCCCAGAACACTGTGATAGCTGCTCCCTGCCAGCCTGCCAGGCTGTCCTCAGTGGCAGGTCAGCTTCTCTGTGTCATTTTGTGGATTCTGTAGCTCCAAAGTTTGTTCAGAGTCACCTTTTATATGAATTGGAGGTGGTGGGAGCTGGAGCCCACCAGAAGTACTATTTCTACTCCGACATCCTGACCTCAATTTTATTTTCAAAGCTATCCTGTTCAACAGTGTTTATTTCTGAACTTTATTGTGTTTACTTCTGTGAATTTCTAAAATATGCCAATGACCCTCTTTCATTTCCCCACTTTTTTAATAATACGATTGGTAGCCACCATTTATCTCCTAAATCCTTCTGGTCCCTGATAGAAAAAAAGGAAAAATAAAACCTTTGTAACAAACATTCAGAGTCAAACAAAAACAAATCCACATCATTAACCGTGTCCAAAAATGTAGGTTTTATTTTATACTTTGAGACTATCACTTGTCTTTCAGGAAGTAGGTAGCATACTTCATCAACAATCCTTTGAAATTGTGGTTGATCATTTCATTGATCAAATTTCTTAAAAAAATTTTTTTTTATTGATACCTTTTGTTTTTGCATGACCTAATCTGCTTCATGAATTGTTATGGCCAAAGAATTCATCACCCAGTGGCCAATCTACTGATGAAGAGACTCTGTATCTAGTCAGGTTCAGGTCAGTCTGTCATGAGATGAATGTAATGCATTCAAGCAATGAATGTGTCATCTTGTAGAAAGGAGGTAAACTGTAGAGTAGGCTAACTTGAAGGGCTAGTAGTTGAATGAATAGTTGGGATCAAGTCAGGGTTTTTTCTTTTTCTTTTTTTTTTGCTTGTATTTTATTTATTTGTTTGTTTGTTTGTTTATTTTTGCTTTTTGGCAGGGCAATTGGGGTTAAGTGACTTGCCCAAGGTCACATGACTAGTTTTTGTGTTAAGTGTCTGAGGCCAGACCCGAACCCAGGTCCTCCTGACTCCAGGGCTGGTGCTCTATTCACTGCACCACCTACTGCCCCATCAGTGTTTTTTTGAGGTTAGATTGTTTGTTGTCAGCAGGGAATGAGCCAGTAGAAAAGGTAAGGTTCAAGATGAGAGAGGGAAGGGATCTTCCTAGATCTCAGTTCTGACTGTCAGACACACCTCTCCCCTCCATCAGTAAACGTTAGTGGCTCCCTATCACTGTCATGATCAAATAGAAAATCTCCTGTTTGGTGTTCAAAGCCTCCATAACCTTTGCCTTCCCTCTCCATCTCTCCCAGCCTCTCCAGTGTGCTTACACTTTACACCTTTCTGGATTACCCTCTTTGATCCAGTGACAGTGGCCTCCTTGCTCTGTTCCTTTCACAAGACACTTTGTTTCCCGGTTCCAGGCATTTCCTCTGCTTGTCCCACATACCTCTTGTCCTTTTCACCTCTGCCTCTTGGCCACCTTTGCCTCCTTCGAGTCCCAGATAAAATCCCACCGTCTACAGAAGCTCTTTCCCAATAAACCTTAATTCCAGTGCCCTTCTTCTGTTGAGTATTTCAAATTTATCCTGTTTATAGCTTAAGTGGACGTAATTGTTTGTATGTTGTCTCCCTCATTAGACTGTGAACTCCTCTGAGGGCAGGGACTTTGCCTTTTTCGGTACCCCTAACACTTAGCACTTTAGAGCAGCTAGGTGGAACAGTGGATGGAGAGCTGGGCCCAGAGTCAGGAAGATTCATCTTCGTTAGTTCAAATGCAGCTTCAGACACTTATTAGCTGTGTGACCCTGGGCAAGTGACTTAACCCTGTGGGCCTCAGTTCCTCATCTGTAAAATGAACTAGAGAAGGAAATGGCAAACCAGTCCAGTATCTTTGCCAAGAAAACCCCAAATAGGGTCACAAAAGAGGGAGAGAAAACTGCAAAAGGACTCAGAAACAACAAACCAAAGCATTTAGCACAGTACCCGGCACATAATGCTGATTGCTTATTGAATAACGATTGTATGCGTAGATGGGAAGAAGTACAAGTAGAGGGACTGACCTTGATGAGGAGCAGGACAGGCTCTGTATTAGAAAATCAGAATGGAGAATGATGGCAATGGGCTATTAAGATACAGAGGAGCAGAGGGACTCCAGTGAACCTCCTTTATTTTCTCAGTAATGTGGTTGGGAGTGGACAGAGAACCGGGGGGGGGGGGGGGGGTAAAATGATTTCCTTGCAGTATCAAGAACCCCGTTGACTTAGATAAAGTAAATCTGATAGACCCAGTCAGCATAGTCTAGGTTGTATCATTCCCCCAAGACCATTCAGTGGCAGTGAGGGGCAGAGAAAGCAGATCATAAGGAGTTATTCATAGTTAGGGTTTGGCAAGGGATACATGATCATAGGACCAAGGACAAGGTATTCAAGAATAAAGAATAATCATCTCCCATGGAATTGTTAGTAGTAGCTCAGCTTTCTGTCTCTTAATAATGTGTAGTGGTTAATATTTAGATATGTATCTGCAACCTTGGTAACTATGAGTTACTGAAATATCTACATTGGGATATATCTACAGGGATCAGACTGAACTTGTTTGCTATACAAGTTATTTATTTTATGTATGTGTTTTTCATTAGAGAGGTAGCATGGTACACATAAGGCTTCCTCTTGGTTGAATGTAATATCCTGAAGGGCAAGGACCGTTTCCTTTTTATCTTTAAGTTTTCAGCCCCTAGCACAGTGCTTGGCACATAACAGTTGCTTCATAAAGGCTTTTGGGTTGATGGAAGTAGGTAGATAAGGAAAGATAAGATAGATAAGGCCAGCCCTCTGGCTGACCTTGGAGTCAAGAAAGCCCTGTCACTCAGAGAACTTTATATTTGATCATGGAGGTGATAGGGAGCCACTAGAGTTTATTGACTGGGGGATGGGTGTGGGTATGTGGGACATGGCCAGACCTGATCAGGATTTAAAAACATCACTTTCTCCTCTCTCATCTTGAACCTTTTTTTATCTACTGGCTTGTTGCCCACAGTCCATTCTTGTAAAAACCCCTCCCTTGATCCCAACTAATCACTCAAGTTTTCCTACATCTCACCTCCCTTTCAAAAAAAAAAAGAAAGAAAAGGCTGTCTACAAGTTATGTTCATTTCTTGACTGCACTAGCTGTGTGATTATGGGCAAATCACTTCCCTCAAGCAAGTGCCTCGACAGTCAGACTATAAATTACAGACTATAAATTGCTGATCTGTGCTAATGGAAGGAATTTCCTCTCCAAGTGTTCCCTACACTGATAACATCACAGGTGCCGACAAAACCAAAAACAGCTATTTCCATAATGCTTAAATATTTTGGGGAGAAATGACAAATGAATTCAAATTTTGGGTAAACAAAAGTGATCAAGCATCACTGTCAACTGATATTCTTTTAAAAATATACACTCTTAAAAGATTTACTGGGAAATGATAACTTGAAAGTAATCATATCAAACCAAGTCAATCTTTTTTTTTTCCCTGTTGACAATTTCCTTTTAAATGTTTATACAGGGAAGAGTATTTCAGTAAGCACAAAATACATCTATCAGCACCCAGAGCAGAAACATTCAGTGTCAGATTTCAAAGGCAGACTGACACTGAATTTTCTTCAAGTTACAATTAATATCTCAGCTTTGGATAGGTGATGGAGATTCTAATGTTTTAGTTTCATTACTGGTGAAGAAAATGGGTGCATGGGTCAGCCATTTCCTTTCCAAACTGACCTCTAAATCTTAAAACTTTGGCCTCACGTTGCCTTCCATTTCCTGTTTTCTCTGACAGCTTAAGAGGAAACTCCATTGGAGCAGCTGGTGCTAAAGCCATGGCTAACGCCCTGAGGACAAACCCCAGTCTCCGGGTGCTCAAGTGAGTAGTTGTTGCTAGTTGGGTGGAAGAAAGGCAAGGCTCAGTAACTGGTGGGTCAGCAGAACTTTACCACCCTTAAGTGGCTGCTGTGGATTTCCCCTATAGTGGCTTATTTCTGAATAATTCAGACCTTTATAAAGTGGAGGGCAGCTAGGTGGTGCAGCAGATAGAGTGCAGGGCCTAGAATCAGAAAGACTCATCTTTGTGAGTTCAAATCTTCTCTTAGACATTTACTGGCTGTGTGACCCTGGGCAAGTCACTTAATCCTGTTTGCCACTGTTTCCTCATCTCTAAGATGAACTGAAGAAGGAAATGGCGCACCACTCTAGCATCTCTGCCAGTAAAACCCAAAAAGGGGTCATGAGGAATCAGACATGACTGAAGAGATTAAACAACAACAATGTAAAGTCCCAGTTATGAAAATACCTCTGTGATCTTGGACAAATCATTTAACCTCTATGGGCCTCAGTTTTCTTATTTGTAGAATGGGAGGATTGGACTAAACAATCTCAAAAGTCCCTTCTACCTCTGACAACCTATGTTTATAAGGCAGGGGCCTTGTGGCCCTTTGCATATAATACATCTTAATATTGTGTCAAATGCAATGGGACTGTTGTTATAGTAGAGCAGTCATGGCAGCTGCCTTTGCTCTGTGACATTATCCAAAACCTTACTGGATAAATCAAAGCCTGAATTCCATGTTACCCTTCTAGTCACTTGGTTCCTCGGGGTTCTCTTGACCTGCAAGGGTCACTGTAGAGTTTTTCCCATCTCTTTCCCAGTCTTCAAGAGAACTCCTTGGGAATGGATGGAGCCATCTGCATCGCCACTGCACTGTCCAGCAACCACGGACTCCAGCATGTCAAGTGAGTGATGGTAGCAGCTTTGTTCAGGGACACCATTACCCCTTATCCTTTTAGAGCTGTTTTCCAAATAGGACACTTGTCCATGTCAAGTCAGTTGAAAGAGTAAAACAGGTCATGTTTGAGACCTTATTAGGTGAGGCATTTATTAAGAGCTTACTGTGTGCATCCTTGGATGACAGAACTTAGAATCAAAAATACTTTACGGGATAGAAAGATTTCCACCAACAAAGTGAAATTAAATAGAGGTAAAGGCAAAGTACTACATTTAAGCATGCACAAAATTAAATCACATAAATAGAAGGGATGTGAAAAAAGAGTCAGGACTCTTAGTGGACTCAGTATGTCAGTAGTGTGGTGCAGTTGCTAAAATATCAACAACAAAAACTCAATGAAGCAAAAAAAGAGAAAAATTAATTTGCTTTTAGAATTAATAAAATTAATAGCTTTTAGACACATAGAAGTTAATAATAATTCCACCACAAGCTATACTAATCAGACCACATCTGGAGAAGTGTATTCAGTTCAGTTCTACGTCCTGCATCTTAACGGGATCATAGGCAAAGTTAAGGGCATCCAGAAGATGATGAAAAAGCTAGTGAAGGGTCTGGCAATCATGGTTGGCTGATGTAAGGAAGTTTAACCTGGGGAAGAAAGCAGAGGGCTGGGGGTTGAAGATTTTTGTCTTCAACTATTTGAGGGTCCATCATGTGAAAGAGGGAATGGATTCATCTTTTATTGCTTCAGTGGGCAGAAGTAAGAGTAATGGTTCAGTGACACAGTGGAATAGATTTGGGCTCAATCTAAGAAGGAAATTTCCAGCGGTGTCTAGATCACCTGTCCAAGGATGCTGTAAAATGGGGATTCTTAACCTGAGATTATGGGGGTCCATTAACTTAGGAAAAATGACATCTTTATTTTTGCAAACCTCTCAACTTTAGCATTTCCTTTAATTATTACGTTGAGAAGGGATCCACAGGCTTCACCAGACTGCCAAAGGGGTCCTGACACAAAAAAGGTTAATAATCCCTAGTGTCAAAGGATTCTTGAACTCAGTGGGAGGTTGAGTTTGGTGACATCTAAAGTTACTTTTAAGTCTAGGTTTGTACAATGCTGCTTCTTCTGGACAGTGTGGGCATTAGGCAACTGGCTATTTGTAAACTTTTACTAAAGGATTTGGACCTCAAAGTTTGGACAAGGGTAGGGTTGACAGAACAGTAATTGGAATTGGCTTGCCTTGACCTACCTTTGCAATCTGGCTTTCCACTCCCACCATTCTCCTGAAGTAGCTAAGAACCGAGGACATGAAAGACCTACTTATTACCAGATTCAGTTGTCTCTTTGTTTTCATTCTCCATGAATTGTGCAGCATCTGATACTGTGAAATACCCCTTCCTTCTGGACAGACTGTCCTTTCTTGGCTTCTCACGGTTCTCTTAGGCTGTTCCTCAATGTCTTCTGTTAGCTCCTTATCCTCTTTTCATCCCTTCAATGTGTATGGTTCCCAAGCTTTTGTCCTTGACCCTTTTCTAGTCAATGCTTTTCCTGAGTGATCATATTAACTCTCATGGCTTTGCTGTTCATTTCTATCCAAACTCCCAAACCTATATGCTGCCACTCCAAACTGCACTTTTCAATTGCCTATGTTTCCAGCAACGTCTCGCATTCAAGGTGTCCAGAAGTTTATTTATCTTTCCCCTGGATCCTACCCCTTTCCTTCTCTTTTTCTGTTGACAGCACCATCATCCTTGCAATTCCTGCCCCCTTAGATCAGGTGCCAAGGCCTACTGAGTACTTTTCAAGGGTGGGTATGATATTATTTATCTGTTATCTCCTTCAGCCTAGCAGAGTATGCTGCCCGTGTATCAACTGATAATGAAAGTTAACCTCTGTTAACATGAGGTTCCACTACTTGACCTTCTGATACAATTTTCAAGCTCTCTCCAAATATGCCCTTTCTTTCAGTCTCCAGGGAAACCACATTGGAGAATCAGGTGCCAGGATGATCTCAGAAACTATCAAGACCAATACCCCAGACTGTATTGTTGAAATGTGAGCCATAACTTCTGGTGGAACTTCTGGTGGACTGAGCAGAACAGAGAAGAAACCAAGCAGGAAGTCTGAATGCTAAGAGACTATTTGATAGCCTAAAGGTCAGTGGCATGATAGTTCTAGAAGGAAGGAACTTGTTCATCCTCTGGAAGGAGTTTCAAAGAGAGGTCATCATCTACCTCCAGAACTGAGCATCAGCACAGGAACATCAATGATTGATAACCTACATAAGCACGGTAAATTCTTCTATGGATGGACTCTGGAATATAGACCTTGTAATTAAGGGTTCAGCCACTGGAACAACAGAGGATGGTGGTTGGTCATGGGTAAAGAGCTGTTTATAAGGCCATTAAAAGTATTAACCTGGCCTAAGTAACATAGGAAACATTCCTTGATTCTTCTAAGCAACATACATGTCTCTTAAGAAGTCACAATTCCTCAACTGGGAGTGATGTGTTTTGAGATGGTTTAAGTTGTGGGGCTTTAGAGATGGAAAAGCTAAAATGGTATTTGCATTTCTCCAAGTTTTCCACCATGCCAGCACTAAGCAAATTATTCTTCCACAACAAACACAGGGGTCCTATGGATTGCAAACTCAGTATGTCAGCAGTGTGATATGGCCACGGGAAAAAAGCTGATGTGATTTTGTTCTGCCTTGTTAGCAATCCCGATGCACTCTGATAACATCTGGAATATTCAACCAAGTTCTTGGCACCACATTTTATAAGGTATATGGATTATTTAAAACATGTCCAGGGCAGAGCAACCAGGATAGTGAAGGTTAAAAAAATAGCCTCAGGTCTTTTAGGGGGTCCAGACTGGTGATTTCATCAATGTGGAGATTTCTGTGATTTCATCTTAGTGTGTAAACTCCTTCTACTGATACAGACCTGCAACTGCCTTAAAGAGAACCTTTCTGGAAGTCCTTCATATGAGTTTCTTTCAGTGGCCAAAAAGGTCTTCACCTTAGATAATGTGCTAGGCTCATTGCTTTGGAGAAATAATGCCTCCACTTTTACTTTTTTTTTATTTCCAGAGTTCCACAGGTGAACCACATAATGCTTTGTCACAAAACCCTCCCTCATTCCTTCTATCATATTGACAACAGGTGAAAGAAAAAGGGAGGTTTTGCTAGAAGATGATTTGGAGGGTGGGGAGATATACTTTCTGTCTTCACCCCAAAGTAGACAGATTCCATTTGATCTTGCTTGTGAAGGATAGAACCTAGCACCAATGAATGAAAACATATAGGAAAAACTTGAGCACAACAAAGATACTTCCTCAGAATTGGAATGGGCTGCCTTAGGGAATACCACACTGTCTGTAATGAGAGAGCTTCAAGAGGAGAAGACCTATGCTCCATGTAGGGACTGAACTAAATAATCCCTATCCTAGGATTCTATAGTTTTGATCTAACACACTATGGGAATTTATAATGTATTAAAATATGATGATATAATGAAAATCTGTTGGGCCTCAGTAGACCATGCATGTCACTAGGAAATATCTATACCAAAGGCAGAGGGTCAATCAAAAAACATTAATTCCCACAAATGTTTGTGCTGCTGGAAAAAAAAAAAATCAGTTAAGACCCCACAGACCTTATCAATCAAATCAATGAGAATGACTGTGTATGAAGACTATAAAATGATACTCATTTTTAGTTTGAACAGGAAATCATTAGGGCTATAAAATTCCTTATAGGTAAGTGCAAAAAATGTGCTTGCCTGCTCACACTCCCATGTCGCTTTCTCTGAAAGTTCACTGATATTAAAAGCAACAACGTTATTTTTTATAATGAGGTTAGCAGAAAATGTTATTTAGGTCTTCAAAGTGGGTATCTTAGTTTAGTTTAGACATCATGCTGGCCTGGAAACCATAATATTCAGCCATCTCTTCTTTCCTCAACATAGCATTCTTTTAAAAAATTATTTTATAGATATATTTTGTTTTACCATAACAATTTCAAAAAACAATCCTATCCAATCCTTAAAAAATGGCTAAGCAAAACTGTTTAACATAGCTTTTGGGACTGACAGCACAAGTAACATGTTGTTTCTATAATTTACCATTTCTTAAGAGAAAGAAGAAAGTGTGCTCCAACATCAGACATCTGGAATCAACACTGGTTACGTTTCATATGAATCCTTCATAGTCCTCATTCTTTGCAGTGCAAGACTATTTTATTATGATTGTATAACAGTTTGTTTATCCATTCCTCAAGTGATGGACATATAATTTATTTCTAGCTTTTTGCTACTATAAAGAACGCTATGAATATTTTGGTACTAGGAAAGACTGAATATAAATCCAGTAATGGGATTTCTAGATCAAAGGGGTATGGGTCGTTTAGAAACTTTTTGTTGCATAGTTCTAAACATTTTCCCAGAAGGGTTGAATTAATTCACAGCTGCATTAATTGTTATGAGTGTGTCTTTCTTACTATAGCCTAATAATAAATTAACTATTTTCATTTGCTACCATCTTTGGCAAACTGATGGTTGGGAGGAGATGCTTCAGTTGATGCTATACCCAAGATTACATTTTATTATTCTCTTTTATCAGTTCCATTCCTTTCTTTTAAAAGCTTCTCTGGACCATTAAATTATCCTCCAGAGAAATGTTTTAAGGAACTGCTCCTAAATACAGGAACTAATCTTAGATAATCAGCTGGCCCTGGAGAAATAAACCAATGCTTTAAATTCATTAGAATAAAAGTTCTTAAGTTTGGATAAGAGACATGATAAAAAATAAACCTAGTCCTTATGTGATCATTTAAAAATAAGATCTTTTCTATTGCTGAGGAACTGGTATAACTGCTACAAATTATTCTGTATGGTACTTGCAAATGTGAATCATCTAGGTAAAATTATTTTTTAAAAGAAATTATATATGAGGGGGTGCCTAGGTGGCCCAGTGAATAGAGCACCAACCCAGGAGTAAGAAGGACCCGAGTTCAAATCTAGCCTCAAATACTTCACACACACACACACACACACACACACACACACACACACACACACACACACAACACTAGTCCTGTTACCTTGGGAAAGTCACTTAACCCCAACTGCCCCTTCCCCCACCCAATGAAATTCTATATAATATAGCAATGTAGACCAACAGCCTGAGAAGAAAAAGAAAGTCAGTCTGGGTATTCTCTAGGTCCCAGCACATTGGGTCTATAAAGGCACTAGCATGTTCCCTGCTAGCTCTTATAAGCTAAGGAATGAGAGCACCATAGAATGACCTAGCAAAGACTTATTCGATGTCCAATACAAGCAAACAAATAAACTTTACTTTTCTTTGCCTAATGGAAGACTTTAGTAGAATGCATTAAGCAGGACCCTGCAGGATGGTATTTGGGGGTCTCCAGAACAACCCTAAACCTAACCATAACCCTAAAGATAACCCCTAAACCTAATCCTAAACTAACCCTAACACTAAACCTAAACCTACTTAATGCACTAACCCTAGCCCTAACCTTAACCCTACACCTAACACTAACCCTAACATTAAAGCTAATTCCAACACTAACCCTAATTCAGAAACTAACTCTAACTACAACCCTAACCCTAACCCTTAACATGACCCTAACCTTAAGCCTAACCCTACTTCCAACACTGAACCAAAATTTAACTCTAAACCTAACAGTAACCCTAAACCTAATTTCAGCAGTAACTTAACCCTAAACTTAACCCCAATCCTGATAACTAACTTTAATCCTAACCCTAAACCTGACCCTAACCCTAACCCTAACACTAACCCGACCCAAAACCTAACCCTATACCTAAACCTAAACCCTAATTTCGGTACTAAACTTAACCCTAACCCTAACCCTAATTCCAGCATTAAACCTAACCCGAACCTTAACCCTAAACCTACCCCAAACCTAACCCTAAACCTAATTTCAGCACTAAAACTAACACTAACCCAAACTCTAATTCCCTTCCGGCAATAACCCTAACTCTTAACACTCACCCCAAACTTAACCTTAATCCTAAACCTTACCCTAAGTCTAATTTTAATCCTAATGCTAAACCTAACACTAATTGAGGCAATAAGGCTAATTTCAGCATTAACACTAACCCTAACACTAACATTAATTCTGGAACTAAGCCTAAATCCTCCACTAACCCTCACTCTAACTCTAACCTTAATTCTAAACCTGTCCCTAACCCTAGCCCTGACACGAACTCTAACACTAACCCTAATTCTGGCACTAACATTAATAACAGTGCTAACCCTAATCCTAACCTTAACCCAAATTCTGGCACTAACCATAATTCCAGCAAAAACCCCTAAACCTGACACTAACCCTAACCCTAATCAACCCTCACCCTAACCCTAACCTTAATCCTAAACCTGTCCCTAACCCTAACCCTGACCCCAACCCTAACACTAACCCTAACCCTATTTCTGGCACTAACCCTAATTCCGGCAATAAATCTAACCAAACCCTAGCCTTAAACCTAATTCCAGCATGAAGCCTAAGCCTAACCTTAAGGCAAACCCTAACTCTAAACCCTAACCCTAACCCTAATTCCAGTACTAACTCTAACCCTAATTCCGGCACTAACCCTAACTCTAGTTTATAACCTAATCCATCACATCCCTTGCTCCCATCAATGTAACTAACATGCCATTCTTCATCTACAAAGAAGTCAATACTAACTTACCATCATTTAAGACATTTGTTTTTTTCCTATAGTAGAGGTGTGGCAAACATCATACAGTTTTAGACTGACTGAACCAAATTCAAGTCAGCAAACATCTATTTAGCAACAATTACATGCACGACACTGTACCAGGCAAAAATGAGAATATCCTTGCCCTCAAGAAAGTGATTATATCCTACTGGTATGTACTGTATCCATAAACAAAAATTAGCCCAATAAGAATCACATTTACAATACTGGTCTCAGCTTCACACCCTAACTATACTTGCATGGCTAATAGGTTTGTTATGAAGAATAATGCACTATTATTATTCTAAAGTGCTTAGAGTTTCTCCCATGGAAGGGCATTACTCAGGCAGGTAAATAGCATTCATATGGGTTTCATGGTTACAGTTAAGGTTTCTGACACTGGTGTCAGTCTATGGATTTACCTTAAGGGATCTCCTGTTAAAGGCTTTGTGGTTTATGCTCCTTTTAAAAAACAAACAAACCAAAAAACCCCTCCAGGGACAGCTAGGTGGCGCAGTGAATAGAGCACTGGCCCTGGAGTCAGGAGGACCTGAGTTCAAATCCAGCCTCAGACACTTAACACTTACCAGCTGGGTGACCTTGGGCAAGTCACTTAACCCCAATTGTCCAGCCTTCCCCCCTCCAAAAAAAAAGAACAAAAAGCAAAAACAGGTCCATATAGAATTTGGATTGTAGTGTTTTGGTTGTTTTTTGTCATTATTGTTTTTGGCACATAGCCACATTTTCAAATCAGGACAGACTCTTGCTGATATATAAGCTATATTCTAGCTGGCTGTAACTTCTTGGAACCAATTAAATTACATGAAATTAAAAAAACCAAAACAACATAACTTCCAAGGTGTCTAACAAACTCTAGCTTGTAGCATACCATATCAACTATCTCTGTTCAGTATAATTTTTTCAAACTGTAGAAAAGTCATCCGAGAGACATGGTATTTAGGGAAAAGGTGTGGAAAAAGCACTAGACTGGTAGTGAAATCACCTGCATTCTCAAATCTCAGTCCTGCCATTAACTCAATGTGTGACCCTGGATAAGTCTCTATCCCTCTCTATGCTTGTTTTCCAGTTTGTAATGGGGGGGGGGGATGAGACCAAATAACCTTTCAGTCACATAGACTTTTGATCCAATGAGTCTAAACTGTCATTTGACTCCTAAAACTTTTAGATTTCCCATTAATCAGGAATAAACACAGAAATCTTCTTGTATAACAACGTATATTTGCTAAGAGTGAATTGTTATCATCACCCCTGCTCTGCAGAGGAAACTGAAGCTCATTGTTACATGACTAATAAGGGGTAAAGGTGAGTGCACTTTGGGGAGGGGGCAGTGCATGCAGAATGGAGGCCAAGTAGTTTTGGTGACCAAAAAGAAAAATCATTGAATTGACTACTTATGCATTGGGTTTTTTTGTTTTTGTTTTTATTTTGTGCTTTTTGGAGGAGGGAGGGCAGGGCAACTGGGGTTGTGACTTGCCCAAGGTCACATAGCTAGTAAGTGTGTCAAGTATCTGAGGTCGGATTTGAACTCAAGTCCTCCTGACTTCAGGGCCAGTGCTCTATTCACTGCTATTCACTGCACCACCTAGCCACCCCTACTTAATGTGTTTCTTACTATGTTTATTTTACCTCAAGGCTTTCTCCTGCCAGAAAGAGGCAGTCTGCCAGGGTAGAAGAAACAAAGCCAAGACAAGAGTCAAGGGACCTGCCATTAGATGCTAGCTTCTGTTGCATTAGTCTGGGCCCTGTGGGCCTCAGTTTTCCCCCTCTGAGAAAGGAGGTTGGCCAAGATGATCTCTAAGGTCTCTTCCACCTCAAATTATTTTTTAAAAAAAGATTATTTTAACAAATGCTTATCACTGAATATCAATAGGACCAACTAAAATTGCCTAGTAAAAATTTACATTTAAAATCAATTAATTTGGACATAAGAAGCATCATAATTTTTCAATCACTCCTATTAAGTCTTAAGTAGGATTCTTTGTTGGTCCATTCATTTGTATTTACTCTTCCTTTTATATGGTTGCAGTTAGTGGGTACTTCATTTTTCTGGTTGTGGTTTTTTTTTTTTTTAGCTTTGTATCATTTTAAAGATCTGTCTGGATTTATTTTCTTCCTCAGATTAGTCTTAACTGCTTTGTATTATTTTATTCCATTTATGTATCCTAATTTATTTAACTACCCATCTCTGGACAGACATTTAGATTGTTTCCAGTTTTTTGAGATTACATAATGCTACAAAAATCTTTGAATAGACAACTTTTTTTTTGCTTATGATAACTATCAGAGGTTATCATCAACAATGGGATTAATTGGTTAAAGAGTATGATTTTTTATAACTTTTACTGCCTGCTGCTAGGTTGCCCTCTTTAAAAATTCTTTAAGTTTTGCAGGTTTACAATTCCATTGCTGATATTTTAGATTTACTGATGGTTAATCTCATGGTCTCAGGGAAATGAGAAATCTAGGTCAACAAGATTTACAAATTTAGTAGAGATAAATAAAAAAGAAGAGAGATCTGATGAAAAGGTGGTCCTGGTTGCCTTGGGAACACGAGCTTTTTCAGAAATAAGTGAGTTGAAAAGGAAGTGAAGAAAAACTGAAACATAATTGCAGCCTAATATAAAGGCTTTCAGGTGTCTTTCTCACCTATACAGATGTTCCAAAAGGAGAGAAACTAATCTATTACATTTCTTATGAAGGAAAGACAGTGTGGTCTAGTAGAAAGGGCCCCGAACTGGATGGATTTCAAGAAACTAGGACATGCTACTCAAGAGCTATAAAGCTACACACAAGTCACAGCCTTTCTTCTTCTTAATCTCATTTTTTTTTTGTAAAATGTTAATTGTATTAGATGAATTCAAAGGGCCCTTCCAGCTCTAACATTCTATGACTCTGTGACTGAAATGTTAGAAAAATATGTTTATTTAAAAAGGAAATTCAGAAGTTGGTACAGAGAGCACACAGGGAGTTTTCAAACTAAAAGTTAGATCCTTAAAAATCAGTATGTTGCCACAGTGTTCTAAAACCATGTGAGAGCAGCACATACTGGGCAAAACTGTTCCTGGGCTGGTTCCAAAGATCTGATTTTTAACACAATGGTTTTAGTTATGTTTCTCTTCTCTTTGGGGTTCTGTGGACCATCCTGTACCTCCTCTATGATAGGAAATAAGAAATTTTGTTTTCCAAAAATAGTAGGTAAATATTTTCGAAAAATATTTGGTGGTAGTTTTGGTTTTTGTTTAAACCTCACGAAATCTAAGCAAAGGAGGATACAGCTCGAACGTTTTCGATAATGAATAGCTAATTTAGTTAAAATAATGCATCTTACTCTTCCAAACGTCTCATCCCAGATTTAGCCATGTAGTGTTTAATTAACATCGGGGCCGGAAGGAGCAAACTAGAAGTCATTGTCACTGTCATCCAGCAGCTCAGGTTTCCGGGCCCTACGATTTGGTTTAGTGGGGGACAGAGCCATGCTTTCATCTTCCAAATCATCATCTTCTTCATCATCTTCCATATCAATTTCACTGTCCTCTGAATCTTCCTGAAATAAAAGAGATGGCAAATATAACTTGACACCTTCTACTTCTTGGTTAGTCAGGAAATTAAAACCCAACAACCATTTTCCTAGTAGTTCAGAAGAAAAAAGCAGTACGTGGCATAGGGAAAAGGATTCAGGCCCAGGTATAGATGAAAAATACTGCCTTCAGTCATCAATCTCCAGACCAATACAATCTAGGACAAATGGGTTTGACAACTGGTATATATAATGCCATGGCTTTTTATCCAACCGCCCCTGGAACTTGCTTCTTGGGACCCAGAAAAATATCACTTGGAAGTTATCTGGTCTCTCTGACGTCCCAGTTTCCTCACCAATAGTCTTGAGTACACACTTTTGTTTAAGTGCTGGCATGAGGGCAGCGTTGTAAGCTGTAAAGTGCAGTAAAGGTGAGAGTGTGTCTTATTACCAAGGGATGGAAGGCGACTCTGAAAGGAGCTGAGGGGGAAGAGGAGAGAGCAAAGAGAGGAGCCCAGCTCCTTTTGGTCTGTGGGTGCACAGGTTGGGCCTATTCTGAGTGTATGCACATGTGATATATATAAAGTGTTATGCAGACTTGAAAGTGCTGCATAGCTCTTAGCTGTTATTATCACTATCATTACTAACACCAAATGAACAGGAGAAGACAGGAGAATGTATGGAATAACAAGTGTGCACCACACTCAATCTCAACAGCCCAGGCCTACGTGCATGCTAATGCAATCAGCTGTGCACATGAAGGCAAGAAGGGCTGGTCAGTAGCCCCAAGCCAGACTGACATTTCTATTAGTGGAATCTCCATCTTCTTATTCTTCAAATGAGATAATGTATGTAAAGTGCTTCCCAAACCTCAAAAGTGCTATATAATCTTTAGCTGTTGGTGCCTATTATTCCCGGCCTAAAACTATGGAGCTATCCTCATCTAGCTCCACCTCAGATTACTCAGGCACCAAGTCAGTCCTTCTGCTCTCCTGTTCCTCATCCATCCCTTCTTTTCCATGCTCACTTCTAATCTCCTAACATCACCTCCCATTTTGACTTACTACAGTCATCAAATTTCTAATTGATCTTCCTGCCTTCATCCCACACAACACTGTCAAATAAATCTTGGGGTCTAAACACTGCTTTGCACATGTCAGCCTTTTGTTCAAAACCTTTCAATACTGACCTACTGCCTCTAAGTCCAAATTTAGCCTAGCATTTAAGGCTCCCCAGTATCGGGCTCCAATTTATCTTCCCTATATCACCTTCTACTCCAGCCAAATCAGTCAGGCTGTTACTCCCAGATCAGGCATGTTCCTATCTCTACATCTCTGCTGGTGTGATTTCTCACACACAATGCCTTTTGTTCCTCTCTCTTTAGGGGCCCAGCTCAAGTCCTAACTGGTCCTTTTCTCCCTTCTCCTCTGCCCCTTCCTTCTAACACATCTTTCATTTACTGTTATAAATCATGTCTCTTTGAGGGCAGTGACCATGTTTCTGCCTTTTTTGATGCCCCCAGCACTAAGCATAGTGCCTGTACCATTCATTAAGCACATAAAAAATAGATTATATCATTACCATGTGATCATAGGCAAGTCATTTAACTCTGGACCTCTATTTCCTCATTTGTAAAACAAGGGGATTAGAATACATGATTTCTAAGGTTCTTCTAACTTGTAAATCTATGGCACTATGACCCTGTTAATCTTTTTCATCACAACAAGACTGTAGGTTTCTTGAGGATAAGAGCCATGCCTTGTGCCTTACTTTAGTATTAGGATATGCATTAATCAGCATAGTTCCTTACTTACAGTAAGAGCTTGTGTCACCCTGGACCACCGAGGACTAGGTGAGTGTGGAGTACTGCTTTCAGCTCTAATGGGCAATGACTGGCTCTGATGATGTGGGGATTAGGAAAGGTGTTTCAGTGAGTGACCTGAGGAGTGGAAGGGCTGAGCTAGTTCTTCTCTCTGGGGGTAGAGGTTTCTCCTCTCTATGCCCAAAGTACTGGCTTTATGTACTTCCTATAGCGATAGGGAGACTGCACCTGTGATTTCACTGATGGAGGGAGCTCTACCAATGTTACTTAACCATCCTAGAGCTGCTTAGAGCACTGAGAGATTAAGTGACTTTCCCAGGGTCACAGAGTCAGTAAGTGTCAGAGGAGGGGATTGAACCAAGGCTTTCTTGGCTTGAAGGCCAGAGATGTCAAACACACAGGCTGAGGACTGCATGCGGCCTGAATCAGATTAAAATGTTACTGGGAAGAGGCGGCTAGGTGGCGCAATGAGTAAGAGCGCCGGCCTCAGAGTTGGGATGACCTGAGATCGAATCCGGCCTCAGAAAATGAGCACCCACACATAAATAATGACTAGCCATGTAACCTTGAGCAAGTTACTTAACCCCAATTGCTTAAAAAAAAAAAAATCAAGAGCTTCGGGGCGGCTAGGTGGTACAGTGAGTAAGAGTGTTGGCCTCGGAGTTGGGATGACCCAGGATCGAAACCGGCCTCAGAAAATGAGCACCCACACATAAATAATGACTGGCCGTGTAACCTTGAGCAAGTTACTTAACCCCAATTGCTTTAATAAAAAAAAATGTTACTGGGAATATTTAACAAAAGAAATAAAAGCACAACAAAACATAGATAATATTAGCATGTGGTCTTCTAAGTTACTACGGCTCACAGGGATCCTACTGGTCCCTGTTCAACACTACTCCCCCACATCATTGCTGCTTCCTACAGCAACTGTCACTGCAGGGCACTTATTTATGTACATGTCATATGCCCCTCTATGGCCCTAACAGAGACAGAAACTATGCAGCATTCCTCTTTGGACCACCCCCAATGCCTGACAATGCCTTCATGTGATAGGTGCTCAGGCTTAAAGCAAGGTACTATGATGGATACAAAGACCAAAGAAGTTTCACCACCTTGAAGGCATTTCTGGAATAATGATGGTCATACTGCTGAAGGTGCAAGTAAATTATCATTCAGTCAGAATTTCCTAAGCATTTTCTATGTGCCAGGCAATAAGCCCTTGTTGGGAATTCAAAGAACAAGCAAAAATTGTCCCTATCCTAAGGGAACCTACATTCTAGAGGAGATGACAGGATTATAAACAGGTCCATACAAGAGGGATGGAAAGTCACCCTAGAGGGGAGGCTAGTTAGCTGAGTCTGGTAGAAAGCTAGGGGTTCTAACAGATGGGGACAGAGGAGGAGAAGGAAGAGTACTTCAGACATGGGGGAGAGCCAGTGCAAAGCATGGAGATGGGGTGGGACATGGAGCACTGCAGGCAAAAAGCAGCAAGTATGGCCGGATGTGAGGATGTATGGAGGACAAAAATGTTTAATATGACTGGCAAGATAGGAAGAAGCCTGCTCGTCATGTTAAGGAACTCATATTCTTCTGATCCCAGAGAACTTTATGCCAGTCTCTTGAGAATTGTTTAGAAGCCCAGATCCCTCCCCAGCCCTGAAATGAATGAATGAATAGAGAACTTGGAAGAAGGAAACCAGCTGCTTGAAGGCAGAGGCTATTATTGTGTTTTGTCTTTGTATCTTACTACCTAGCATATTGTAGGAACCTAATGAATACTCATAAAATTACATTAAACTGACTTCTTACTGTTACAGGTTAAGCATTATCCTAAGTGAGTTGGGGCTGCTTCCTGTCTGTGAAGAGTGAGAATGGAATGACCAGTAGGTAGTGAAATAAATAGGACATTTGTGCTTGTTTGAAAAATGAAAGATGAGGTATTAATAAGCAAACAATACAGCATGTACCAGTGAGGAAAAATTCCACCAGACATAAAGTAACCAGCTTGGCTAAGAATGATCTCCAGTCAGACTAATCAAACCCATTATCACAGTCTAGATACCAGCTTAGTTTCTCATGAGGTCAGATCTGGCATTTTAACAGTATGGGAAATCAGGATATTATAGGATTAGTTTAAGCTTACATCATCGTCGGTTTCTCCGCCTTGCATTGTGCCCACAATGCGTTTGTTGGGTCTTCCTAGAGGGAGAAGAACATAAAAAAATAATGAAAATCTCCTAGTTCTTAGAAATGAACTCTAACCACATCAAAATAAGAGATAAATTCCAAGACCTGGCTAGAAGCCGCCATAACATACACCTTTATTAAATGGCAGTAATATGAGTTAACACTTCTTAGAACTTAAGAACTTACAATGAAAAATGCTATCTACCTCCAGAAAAAAACCGATAGTTTTAATGCAGGTTGAAGTATATTTTTTTAAAACTTCATTTATTCTTCTTGAATTTTTTTTGTTTTCTTTTGCAGCATGACTAATATGGAAATGTTTTACATGACTACACTTGTATTATATTGCTTGCCTCTTCAAGGAGGAAGAAAGAAAGGGAGAGACGGAGAGAATATTGTACTCAAAATTTTAAAAAATATATTAAAAACTGTTTTTACATGTAGTTGAAAAAATATATTAAAATAAAAAAGAAATATTCCCAGAACAAAAATGGAAACAAAACATGTTTTCTGGTAAATAATGAGTACACTAGAAAATTAACTGAGCCAGCACTCTCCATTCTCAAACACTGTGGGTAACCATGTTTATTTTTAAAAAATAATTAGCAGGTAACAATGCCACTTGGACCCCTAATTTCCCATGTTCCCATCAAATGCCACATGGCATTTGATGAAGAGACCAGTTGGTGTCCCATAGTGTATGGGCAACAATCTTTGAGGTGTTCCCCATGGTCTGATATGAACGCCAATGGCATCAAAGATCTATGAAGATATTGCAAAAAAAAAAAAAAATTAGTCCCACCTTATTGTCTTACTATCTATTAGTCCTAATAGGTTTCTTTTTCCTTGTCTTCAGAAGCTTTTCCCTGGCTGCCTTTCTTAATCAATTGCCTCCTTTATTTTTTGCAAGTACAGTGCCTTGCATACAGTATTATGCTTAACAAATGTTTGTTGAATGGTTCACTGTTGGGAGTCTTATCTTTCCCTCTGAACTAGGATGCCTTTTCTGAATGGGTCCTGACTAAACTAAATTGGTCCTCATCCTAATTCTACCCCTATGGATGCCTTCCTCATTAATATCATTCATTGTGTCTGAGAAAACAAAACAAAGTTAAATGGAACAACATCATGAAGTAGAGTCTGGAAAGGTAAGAAAAGTCCAGGTTCTCAGGGCAAGGAGCTCACAGTGTGCAATCCTAGAGAGCTTGGTGCTCGCCTCTTCAGGGGGTTGTCTAGCATGCCTAGCTCTCTCCCCAGCTCTGAGATGAGTGAATGAATGGATGACAGCTGGCAGTAACTAGGCAGGGTAGTAGATAGAATGTTACACTTAAGAGTAAGGAAAAGCTGAAGTTAAATCCTGCCTCAGGCACTTAAATAAGTGCATAATCCATGGCAAGTTACTTAACCTCTCTGCCTCAGTTTACTCATCGGCAAAATGGGGATAACATCACCTACCTCACAGATTGTAAGGATCATATGAGATAAATAAAGCATTTTTCCCAGCCTCAAAGTGCTATCCAAATACTTGCTATTGTCACAGTTACTAACCATCCAAATTCTGTCCTAAGGGATTGACAAGACAATGTTTCAGTGAGGTTTTATAATATTATGATGAGGTCTGGTTACTTAAAACATACTGTAAAATAACACTAGTTTGGGGCAATCAACATTGTCACTGCGCTGTAGTGTAATGGAAAAGGTGCCAGCAGAGGCCAGCATTTAATTCATGTTCTTTCCACCACGCCACATTTCCTCTCATCATCTGTCCAGACCAATACAACACGATTCATTATTACACAAATTTGTATAGAAGATATTTCAAAACATGGTGTGGTAGATAGCCAAAAGAGTGCTAAGTCTGGATCTATGAAACCCGGATTCAAATTCATTTAATACATTTGATCTCTGGCAAGTCACTCATCCTCTCAGGCCTTGGTTTCTTTCTCTCTAAAAAACAAGGGGTCAGCCTTGGTAACTTTGATGTTGCTTTCTAATTCTAACCCTAGAACCCCAGGGACAGAAGAACTGTGGTGTGTAGCAGTGGATTAATAGGCTTATGGAGCATCCAGGAAGGCCTGTATTGACACCATTCCCGCCCCAGGGGACTGTCACATGTGCTCCCTCCCAAAACAAGGAGGTACTGCTAAAGCAGAAGCCCAGCATCAGAGAAGAATTTAGGGTATGCCAAGTGAGGAAACTCCCTCTAACACGAAGGGTCACACATACTCTGCAATTTATAGCCTTAGGGAGTTGCCTGGGGCACCAAGAAGATAATTAACTTGCTCAGGTCACACAGCCAGTATATGTCAGAGGCAGGACTTGCAGTTGGGTGTTCCTGACCCCTCTCCACCATGCCTTGTTACCTTCAATGCTATCCTAGAGATGGGTCATTACTGTTTTTAGAGACAGTGGGGACCTCATTAAAAACTATTATTTATCAAAAAGATTCAGATTACTGTATATTCCTGATCATTATATATTCAAGTTTGGGAAGGAACAACTATATCTCCACAACAAAGATCTTCAAGAGAGCTAACAAAGGGTGGGGGGTGGGGGGAGGATAACAACTGCACCAAGGGTATAGGAGCCATAGGAATTTTTAGTCATTATGGGCAATCTGGCTCCAGTTACAGAAGAGTTATAGAAGTTATAGGAAGGCCACTTTTAGCTCCATGTATCTTAAATCTTCCTAAAAGAGCTGCTGAAAAGCAGAATGCCTTAGAGGCAGTGGGTCCCCCATTAACAGAGGTCTTCAGGCAGAACATGTGACCATTTGTCAAAGATGCCATCAAGAGGATTTCCTGTTTGGGTACAGAGTAGATTGCTGCGGCTCCTTACAATTCTGAGATTATATGAATGGGCAATTTGGATGAGTTTACAGTATTCCCTTGAAGCAATTCTATTTGAATTCTCACCGTATATTTCCATTGGGCTAGAACCACTGGCCATATTTTACATAATTATAACTTCAAATAGTGTGAATTTTTGCCTACTCCACAAGAGTCATTATTCTTACTAACTGGGATCCAGATGTACAATTAGAAGACTTGAGTTCAAAGCCCCATTGAATTGCTTATTAGTTTTAAGACCTCCGGCAAGTTGCAAACCCTTAAGAGACATTCTTCTATAAAATAAGGGATAATAATATTTGTATTACTTCCTTCACAAGACATTTATGAGGAAAGCCCTTTGTAAAGTGTAAAGCACTACATAAATGTTAGCTATTATTACTAGCTGGAGAATTTATTGGATTTTCTTTGCTAATCAATTCTTCCTGTCCCTTGAATGATTTCAGTAAGTTCCTAAAGTGGGAAAAACGTATCTTCTGCCATTGGAGGCTACATAATCTAAAACAGGATTTAGGAGAACAATCAATAAGTAGTACATAGGCCAAGTCAAGATAGCAGGCCTAAATAAATTCAGACCAAGAGTGGACCTTCTAGAGCTCTAGATATAGTCCTGACAGAGGGCAGTCTTGACTCTGTGGTGGGAAGGGAAGGGGAAAGAGACTAAGCATTCATTAAGTCCCTCCTATGTGCCAGACACTGTGCTAAGCACTTTGCAAATGCTTCATTTAAAAGTGGGAGCCTTTCAATCACTCCAGAATACTACTTCTAACTAAGGGGTGAAAGGAAGTGGCAAAAGAAATCGAGGTACCTTGCATCAAAACCTCCATAGCTGTCCGCGGCTTTGATAATCGCCTTTCTTCCATTTCGCTGTCAGATTCATCATCTTGGATGTCTATGTCTGAATCATCATTACCTATATAACAAAAAAAGTTACAAAGAACTTTTACCTCTAGGCACAAATCAATTCTATCCATTAAGACAGATCAATATTCAAAAGCAGTTTGTACCTCTCAGCTATTTTCCTAATCTGTGAGAAAAAGAGTTTTTTTGCTTTTTGCCTGTCAGTGTTCAACAAACAATGTTATATGCTGTCTCTGACTCTCTCTTAAAAGAGGGGGGACACTAGTAAGACCCACAGATGGGTTGTGAGTAATGCACTTTTTTGCAAACATCAACTTGTGTATGTAGAACCTCAAAACTGAAGAACCAGGCTGGTTTATCTTCTTTCATGGCCATAAATGGCTGTTTAGGGGAATGGCCTAGGAATGGAGAGACGACCATCTCAAGGTTGGTGTCAATCCTGGTTCCACATACTTCTACCTAGAAGCTAATCCCAGGGTCTGCTAAATGACTTTAATACTCTAGAAGATTAATAATTTTATCCGAGAGGGTGTCCCTTCCAGTGATATAGACTGAAACCTCTTCATGACTGATGCTGCTGAAAAGTTTCAGCTGGTGGCTAAAATTCAGGTGATGAATCTCTCCAAAGTTAGCTAGGCAAATGATTGACAAGACAAAAGTCTTTACCTACACTTAGCAAAGGCCTGGCATGTAGCAGGTGCTTAATAAATGTCTGTTAACTGATTCATTGATCTGGCACAGCTTTGTAGCATATACTTGCCAGAATTTGTGGTCAAGTATTATAGCTTTTCAGAGCCCAGGATAACCTCTAGATCACAATGAGGCACCAGAGGCTCACTAGAAGCAATTGAGTGGCATTGTGCAAAAAAAAAAAAAAAAAAGCCTTTGTTCTGTCACTAACTATCGCACAGCGTGATGGAGTCATCAGCACCAATGCACAGAAAAATCATCAAATGATTCTCTTAAAATGCCTCAGGTGGGGCTGTCACACTAAAGAGGTCAAGTTCCCTCTTTTTCTCAGTCACCATGAAAATGTTCTTGTGCCCTGAGAAACACCAGGAAGAACTAGGTCCAAAAAGAAAACAACTTTACAGCTTCCTCCAGAGACCTCAATGCAACAAACTGAATCCATAATCACAAACATGCAGAGAGCACAGAGAGGAAGGGAATGGGTCAACAGAAATGCTTCCCAGATTGGGTGGGGTACCCATGTGTTCCATGCATGCCCAGTCCTTAGCAGTGCCTGGCACATAGTAGGTGCTTAATAAATATGGACTGATTGATGCCTAAGACTATCTTCATAGTCTTCCATCACCCGTTTTAAATAGACAGCCAAGTTTAGTTACTGGGTCATAGAGTTGGAGGGGACCTCAGAGGCTAACCCCTTTGTTTTATAAATTTTCCACAGGAAAACAAGGCTTGCAGGTGGTGGTTAAGTGATTTGCCTAAACTCATACAAATAATAACAGATTTAAACCCAGGTCAATAAATACTAATAAGTAAATATAATTTTTAAAATTTAGTTTAACTTTTTACTGCAGTTAGCAAAATCCAGTAACATTAAAGTTATTACACTATGTAATATAAGTCAAAAGACACCCTTAACTTTTAATCAAAATCAACATGTACTTTTTGGTCCCAATAATTATTTAGTGTTGAAAGAAATGCATTTCAAATCAAACCATTAGAGGCTGTGTATCTAAGGAAGTTAATTAAAACCAATATGTATTTTTTGCTGAAATCAGTCAACAGTGTCATACATCAAACTGAAGGGTTGCAAAATTAGATGATATAGCTAGCATTGAGTGCTAATGGGCTATGTCCACTTCTACACAGCCATCATCACTGTAGCAACTGAACTATATTATTTCTCGTGTCTCTTCCAGGTAAAAACTCTTATGATATTTTATAACTCTGATGACATATTTCCAAAAATGATACAATCTTATAGGGAGCCAAAGATACCTCCAATATAAGGCACTACATTCAGAATCCTGAGCTTGCCAACATGCAGAAGCCATGGTATAATAAAAGTTGTAGGTTGCTTTCACTGACTCCTTAGCTATAATTCCACCATACTTAATAATACCTACTTCTCAGGGTGATGAGGATATAACGACACAATAAAATCCTTGAAAAGTACCATGTAAATGCTAGTTGTTACTATTTATTGTAGAATTTTTAGGTGCCTGAGAAAGGTGATTAAGCTTTAGCCAGCTCACTAGAACTAAGGAATGGATGGAGGTGGGGGGTTGGGAAAAGAGTGTGCTCAGGTATAAAGACAAAAAGCTCTTTGTTTGGGGATGAACTAAAGAAATGAGATTATTTTTGGAAATTTCTGGGCTATTTCAAAAACTCTAAGGACCTCTCTGCCCCCCCTAAAGTTCACATTCTTTAAGTGCTGAATCCTTGCAGAGTTATATAAAGATTACCACTGGAAATCCAAATTTTCAGTCTTACCTGACAAGTTACTGAGAGTGATGTTCAGCATGAATTTATGTAAAAGGAACCAGCGCCCTTCCCCCATATGTATAAGAGAGGGCACGAGTGCCACAGGGTGTCGTTAGCATAAAAGGCAGAAAGCTCTCTGAAAGTCTACTCTAAAGTAGCATTTGCTGCTCCTGGCAATGAAAGTTACTTACATCACTTCAAAAGCATCAAAAGAAAGCTAGTATCTCCCATTTCTGGGTCTTTTCACAGGTTTTTTCTCATGCCTGGAATTCATTTCTTCCTCAACTGTGCTTCTTAGAATACCCAATTTCCGTCAAAGTTCAGCTCAAATTTCATTTCCTATAACAGGCCTTTTCTCATCCCCCAGCATTATTATAATGCCTTTCCCTCCTCAAATTATTTCATATTTACTTTGTGTGCATATTGCTTCATATACCTAAGTTTCTAGAGGACAAGGACTGTTTCATTTTTGTCTTTGTACCCTCAGCACCTAGCACAGTGCCTGGCACAAAGTAGATGCTTAATAAATGTTTGTTTAACAATTAATTGATGGGAGCAGGTTAGTCACAGGCAACCTCAAACAGAATAACCTTTGTATTGAGTTGCCCCCAAAACTATGGCCAGGGGATCATAGAGTAATTTGAGTAGCAAAGCAGGTTTTTAACTGAGAGGTAGCTAAATTCCAGCACAGCACTGGAACAGCTCCTTAACAGATCTGCCGGTACTATTCAAGTTACAAAAATCGGCAAAAGGAAAATTTTTAATTGTATAAGCTGCAAAAGTGAGTCCAGTACAGTAAGGCAGTGTTAGCATAAATGATGAAATCTATTTTTTTTTTTGCTTTTTTTGGAGGGCAATTGGGGTTAAGCGACTTGCCCAAGGTCACACAGCTAGTTTTTGTGTTGTCTTGGAGGCCAGATTTGAACTCAGGTCCTCCCGACTCCAGGGCTGGCACTCTATTCACTGCGCCACCTAGCTGCCCCAAAATCTATCTTATGGGAACATGAGATGCAGCTTTGGATGAGACTCAGGCCTCCCTGTCTTCATGTTATAGCTTCTCAGAATGCAGAGGTGAGAATGTCTGATAAGAGTTCTATTCACCTGCTGGAAGGCAGGGAGCTGGGCAGGATGGCCTCCTGGCTCCTCAGATCTAAAGTTCTCTGATTTCTCTCCTTGCAACCAGATTTATGGCATAAAGGATATAAGCAAATGTCCACAGTTTGCCAGTTTTTCCCCCTAGAGAGGAATTCCTGCAGCCTATGAATGATGAGATGTATAATGTCTATTAACACCACTATTACCCAGAGGTACATATCTGAGTTCTGTGTTGAGGGATAGGGTGGCAAAGAAGATCTTGCCTCCTCCTGGATTAGGGCACAAAAGGGTGCCCAAGGCATCCTAATTCACAGCAGGGTGACTCTCCCTACACACAAGGAAGCAGATGGAATACTAAGAAATTTAGGATAGAAAGAATCACAAATAGAATTATTTCCCAACAGACATCTTCCTAACTGTTGCCCATCCCTCAGGTGGTCTAGAGTTAAAAGTGATGAAGACAGAAAAGTTCTCCAATGGAAATTATTTTTCTACAGGAATGCAAACATATGCACGAGTCAGTACTTCTGAAGAAATGGCAAGCATACGATCACAGTTCAAGTTCTATGCTCAGAAGAAAAAATAAGACCAAAAGAGGGTAGAGAAGAAATGAACTAGCCAGGGTGACTTACCTCAAACTTCTTCCCCAAAGAGTCCATGCTGCCAAGTACTCCCAGTTCTAATCTGCCTCTCCCCTCCCCAGACTCTGCCTCCCTTTCTTCACTATCCCACCCTCTGTCCCCACCCCTTTCAACACTTCCCTCTGTATTTCTGTGCTATTTATCTCCATACCCTCTGCAATGATTAAAGTATGATCACAGCCCTGCTTTTCTGCTGCCATCAGGGTCTTTCCCAGTTATTTCCCAGAGAAACAGTTACCATTGACACTCATTCTAAGCCAGGAGGGCCCAAAATACAGCCATTAAGTGGAGCTTGGGCAGGAAGCTATTGTGGTCCAATGTATGAGCTTCCGGGTGAACTGGGTTTAAAGTTTTGTGAAGAAAAAGAGAGAGAGAGAGAGAGAGAGAGAGAGAGAGAGAGAGAGAGAGAGAAAGATATCTAGCCAGTAAACCCCAAGTTAAGTGGGCAGCTTCTGGTCATCATCCTTTGGAGAGGAAGAGGAAAGGGAGAAGGAGAGGGAAAGGATGAGCTAAGTTACCCAACCAGCTGGGTTCCCATTTAGGCAGCTTGGTCTCTTCACAGGTTGTGTTTGTCCTTCATTTTTGAAGAGGACCATGGCATCAGGCTTAGAGTGTCAATGTTAACTGTTTCTCTTTGGAACAGCAGCCCTGAGGATCTTCCCTCCCAGCTTGATTTGTTTTCTTTTTTTCCAATTAAAGGGACCATCCCTGCACTCACTGAATGGGCTATACCTCACTCTAAGTGAGTACTTTCAGGCTTTAGCCTAAAAAAGGGCCAGGGTCTCCCATTACATCCTGGGTAATCTCCAGTCATCTTGATGGATATCTGGTCACTGGACCCAGATGGCTCTGGAGGAGAAAGTGAGGCTGGTGACCTTGCACAGCCCTCCCTGACTCAAATCAAAGTCAACTACAAGTCATGTCATCATCTCCCTGAGGCCATGGTCCTCTTCAAAAATGAAGGACAAACACAGTAACAACAATTCCAGTGAGAACCCATAAGAAATGAGCATGCCATTTCATAATTTCATAAATTTATGATCTATTCGCCATGTCTTACTTCTCTTACTAAATTTTAAGCTCCTTGAGGACAGAGACTATGTATTTTTGATTTGTGCATCTGCAGTTCCAACATGGGGCCTTGCACACAGTAAGCACTTAATGTTTGTTAAACACTGATCTTGGCAAAAAATGCTTTGTAGTCAGATTGATATAGTTCCTGGTCTTGGTAAACTCCCAAATATCTTATATATCCTTTACTTATTCTGAATGGAATTTCTTTCTATTTCTTTTTATTGGGTTCTGTTGGTAACATCCAGTAATGTTGATGATTTATGTGGATTTATTTTACATCTTTTGACTTTGCTGAAGTTATTAGTCATTTCAATTAAATTTTAGTTGATTTGCTAGGGTTCTCTCTATATATTATATGCATAAAGTGATTATTTTTTTCTTTGCCTATGCTTACTTCTTCAATTTCTTTTTCTTTTCTTATTGCTATAACAAGCATTAGTATTGCTATAGCCTCCTAGGTTGTAGTAGTACTAGTAGTACCAGCAGTACCAGGAGTAGTAGTAGTAGTAGTAGTAGGAGTAGTAGTAGTGATGGGCCTTCTTACTTTATCCCTTACCACCCAGTTCACTCTCAGATTTCATAGTGAAAGTCACCTCTGTCCTTATGTTCTCTCCCAGAAGCTCCAATTTAAGGACCCTCAGGGTGGCCATGTCCTCATTTCTCTCCAGGCTGTACTCGAGTCACTGAACTTTCTCTACAGTGCCCCATGAATGGGTACCTTCACATCCCTTCCACCCCCTACTACTGTTCAATTTCTTTGTTGTCTTTTCCCATTAGAATGGAAATTTCTTGAGGACTGGGACTGTCTTTCTGCTGGTATTTGTATTCCCTAGCACAGGATCTGTCACATGGTAAGCATTAAATAAGCAAGTGCTGATCTGACTCACTGATAATGTCTAATGCAAGCAGTTCTATCTAAAGATGGTAACCTTACTTCCACTCTTGAGCAGTCGCTTTTCTTCTTCCTTAAGTTTATTCTGCATTAGACGTAAGGTATTTTCAGCCTCCTGGAGGAAGATAACAAACAAGAATCAAAACAGTTAAGGAAGAAAAAATGTGGTTTGTATTATTCTTTAATATTTAGGTATGTACCATTAATAGGATGGCTACTAAACCAAAATTAGGTAATGCATGTATCTGCATATATATGTACACACACAAATAACACAAACCCTAAAAAAGTACATTTAAGTTCATCTCCTTCAAGTATTAAAATTTAGCATGATGGGCTATTCCATGCCTACAAAACTCTTCCTCTTGACTTTTACCTCCTGGAATCCCAATATCCCTTCAAGACTCCCTTTAAGAGGCCTCTCCTGATTCCCCCTCCAATTCTCAAATCACTGTGCATTTTGTATATATCTTATATTTAGTTTTCTTTAAAGACACTGTAGAACACAAGTAGAAAGTAAGCTTCCTGAGGGCAGGCATTATCTCACTTTCATATTTATATCCTTAGCACCTAGATTCACTGATATTTCTTTTATTCCTACTTCACCTTACAATTTCACAAGATTATAAATTTGGAGTTAGAAAAGTCCTTAAGAACTTTCTAATCTAACTCTCTCACTTTATACATGAGGAAACTAGCCCAAAGAGGTTGGTTAGGTGACTTGCTCACCTGTTAAGTGGCAGAGCTGGGACTTAAACCTAGGTCCAAGTCCAGTACACTAATACACCATTATTTCATCCACAAATACTGTCAGTAAGTGTGGCTAGACAGGATGGAGAAGGAAGGAGGTATCAGCCTTAACTACTAGTACCTGAAAGTTGAAGTAAAGGTAAAACCAGACAAGCAGAACAGATTAAAAAAAAAAACTATATATATAAGTGTATTTATTTTTAGTTTTTAATGTTCACTTCCTTAAGTTTTACATTTTCTCCCCCTCCTCCCCAAGACAGCATGCAATCCAATATAGGCTCTACATAAACATTCTTATTAAACATATTTTGGCCTTAGTCATGTTGTACAGAAGAATTAGAATGACTGGGAGGAACCACGAGAAAGAAAACAAAACAAAACAAAAAAAGGGAGCAAATGTAGTCTGCTTCAATCTGCATTCAGACTCCATAGCTCTTTGTCTGGGTGTGGCTGGCACTTTCCATCATGCATCTTTTGGAATTGCTTTAGGTCTTTGCATTGCTGAGAACTAAGTCTATCCAAGTCAGTCATCACACACTGTGGCCTTTACTGTATACAATGTCCTCTTCTTTTAAGCAGAGTAGCTTTGAAAACAACAAGCTAACTGCTCTGTGGCCCAATACAGATACACTGCTCATTCACAATCTCTCTGTTCTGCTCCCGAGGTGGGAAGGCTCATCTGAGATAGCTTTGGTTAAGTTCAAAGTTGTGAAATGTCTTTAAAAGGTGTGATTAACTCCAAACAAACACATAAAGAACGGTTATGCTTCAGGTCTGTTACAAAAAGGGATATGGCTGTTGTCAAGAGCAAATCTGAGACGGCTGGCATAGACTTTGTAAAAAGATTCATAGCCAAGACTCCTCTCTCCTCAGCAGAAGATTCACCCTTGAATCATAAGTTATTAATGGAGAAAACAGGCTACACGTCCTCTGAGCTCCCTCTTCTCTCCCCTCCTCCTTTCTTCATCATTTCTCAGTCTCTCCTCCTCTGCTGTGACAAAGAGGCAGGCTTCCTGCTCGCCTAGACTAATCTCTCTACCTGCCGCCATTTCCTCTGAGAGTTTACCCCTAATCATTATCTCCTTCTCTCATTTGTAATCTCCTTATCCCCTGGTTGTCTTGATGTCCCCATCTTTAACCTTCCCTTCACCTGCCCTCCCCTTAAGTTACTGACACTCTATCTTTTCTCCCTTTCACAGTCAAACTCCTAAATATGGTCATCTTCACTTGTTGCTTCCATTTCTTCACGCCTCTACTTTCTCCTTAATCTGCTGAATTGCAGTATCTGATTTCAGCATTTGACTGATACTGTCCTATCTAAGCGTTACCTAAACAGCTCAGTCAAATGGCCTTTGTGACTTGACTTCTTCCCAGCTTTTGACCCTACCAACTACACCCCCCTCCCAAATTCTTTCTTTTCCCTCGGCTTCTTAGATACTACCTTTTCAGGTCTTCTCTCACTTTTGCGGACACTACTTCTCAGTACCCTTTGCTGCATCATCTTCTGCCCCTAAGGATCTCTCTTAACCTCTTCTCTCTCTGGGCATACTTCTTAGTGACCTCATCAATTCCCAAGGCTTTAATTATTCTCTTTATGGAAATGACTCCCAAATGTATATCTAGCCCAATATCTTACCCAAATTCTTGTCCAGATACCAGTCTGCTGGTATGTATCTCTATATGGATGTATCATAGATATCTCATGTACAAAAATGGAACTTCTAGTCAGATTGGCTAAGATGACAAAACAGGAAAACAACAAATGCTGCAGAGGATGTGGGCAAGCTGATGGAGTTGTGAACTGATCCAACCATTCTGGAGAGCAATCTGTAACTATGCCCAAAGGGGATAAAATAAAATAAAATAAATAAGTTCATACCCTTTGACCCAGCAATACCGCTTCTGGGGTTATATCCCAAAGAGATCATAGAAGAGGGAGGAAGACCCATATGTACAAAAATATTTATAGCAGCTCTTTTCGTGGTTGCAAAGAATTGGAAACTGAAGGGGTGCCCATCAATTGGGGAATGGCTAAACAAGTTGTGGTACATGTGGTACATGTAATGGAATATTATTGTGCTATAAGAAATGAGGAGGAGACAGTTTTCATATTTACCTGGAGAGGCTTATACAAACTGATGCTGAGTGAGAAGAGTAGAACCAGGAGAAATTCGTATACAATCACAGACACAACATATGTGTGATGACCATCTATGACAGACTGGACTCTTCTCAACAATGCAGTGATATAAGTCAATCCCAAAAGACTCATGAAGGAGAGAAATGCAACATCCAGAGAAATAACTAGAAAGAACTGAGTTTGAATCCTGATGGAAGAAAACTAATTGATCTTTTTCTTTTCATTGTTTGGTTTTATTTCTTCTTTACCATTTTTCATCCCATCTAGTACAATCCGCCTTTGTAACTTGACTAATGTCTACTGTGAAAGTATTTGCAGATCCTATACTGGACTATATGCTGTCATGGAGGGTGGGGGGAGGGAGGGAAGGGAAATTTGAAACTCAAGGAACTATGGAATTGAATCTTGTAAACTAAAAGTAAACAAATAAATTAAAAAACAAACAAAAAATGGAACTTCTATCAGATATTCCACATAAAATGAGCATTTCCATATACACAAGAAGAATAGAAAAGAGGAATGTATAAGAAAATTCATATCTCTATTATAAAGTGCTTTCTTTTCTTTCTAGGTATATAATAGATTCAATATGTAACTTTCAAAACTATCCTGATTATCAGTAGTTATCTTTGGCTTCCTTTATGCTCTTGTCTATTTTTAAAATTGCTTTAATGACCATCTTCTCTTTTTTCTTCCTTTTTAAAAAAATGCATTGCCAATATGATCAATGTAAAGTGGTACCTCAGAGTTGCTTTAACTTGTATGTTTATTTATTTATTTTTTAAAAGCAATTGGGGTTAAGTAACTTGCTCAAGGTTACACGGCTAGTCATTTATGTGTGGGTGATCCCAACTGGGGGCCAGTGCTCTTACTCACTTCGCCACCTAGCTGCCCCTCATTTGCATATTTAAAATAATTAGCAATCTGGAAGATTTTGTTGACAGCTTGGATTTTTTCCTTTGAAAATTTCCATTTAATTCCTTTGACCATTTGTCTGTTGGGGAATGGCTCTAATAAAATTGAATCACTTCTTTATATACCTTGAATATTAGATCTTATTTTAAAAAAAACTTGTAGCAAAGATTTTTCCCCAGTTAAATGTTTTTCTTCTGATTTCTAACTGTATTAGTTTCATTTATACAAAAACTTTAATTTTATGCAATCAAAATTGTCCATTTTATCATCTGTGATCCTCTCTACCTCCTATTTGATCATAACTCTCCTTCCCTTATCTCCTGAAAAATGTACACTCTTCCTTGCTCTTTTAATTTGTTTGTAATAGGACTTTTTATGTGTCCCGTATTTGCTTAAAGCTCATCTAAGCACCTGGTAGGAAGTATGGATCTATACACAGTTTCTGTTGGACTCTTTCCCACTTTTCCCAGTATTTTTTTAATAGTGTGTCACTTCCCCAGTAGTTGGAGGCCTTGGGTTTATCAACACTGTATGTCACTATGTTTGCCTCTGTATTTTGTGTACTTAATCTGTCCCACGGGTTGACCTCTGTATCTTCCCCTCTGTTTTTTATTTTTTTTAAGCATTTGGGGTTCAGTAACTTGCTCAAGGTGACACGACCAGTCATTATTCATGTGTGGGGGCTCATTTTCTGAGGCCGGATCCGATCTCCGGGGCTGGCGCTCTTACTCACTGTGCCACCTCGCCGCCCCTACCCTCTATTTTTTAACCAACACCAAATAAGTTCAATGATTACTGCTATGTAGTATAATTTGAGCTCTTGTATTGCTAGCTCCTCCCCTTTTTTCATTATTTCCCTTGAGATTTTTTTTTCACCTTTTTTCCTCCAAATCAATTTCACTGTTATTTTTTCTAGGACTAAATAGTAATTCTTTGGTAGTTTGACTGGTATGGCACTGAATAAGTAAATTAATTTTGGTAGTATTGTCATTTTTATTATGTTGGCTTTTCCAACCCATGAGAAGTTAGTACTTCTCTAAATATTTGTGTCTTTATTTTATAAAGAATGTTTTTCATTTGTATTCACATAATTCCTATATGTATCTTGGCAAGAAGAAATAAAAATATTTTTATATTGCATATTTATTTTGAACTTTCTCCTATTTCTTGCTGCTTGGTTTTGTTTTTTGTAAAAAAAAAATTGATGATTTATTTCCTGCAACTTTCCTTAAGTTATCAACTATTTGAAGTCATTTTAGTTGATTTGCTGGGTTCTCTAAGTAAATGATTGTATCATCTGCAAAAACTCGTGGTAACATACTTTGTCCAAAATCTCTCTATCCTCAAAACAGCTCCATTTCTGTTGATGGAACCTCTTTCCTTCCAAACACTCAAATCAGCACTTTACAGTCATCACATCCCTGACTTTTCTCTCTCCCTCAACCCTCACATCTAATTAGCTGAGAGTATCACTGATTTTACCTCCACAATATCTCTTATATCTATCCCCTTTTGTCTCAACACATATAAGACTCAATCCTAATTTGCTTTTTGTCTGGATAGCTGCAGTAGCCTCCTACTGCAGGAAGAACCAGGCCTTTGGGCCTCTGGTCTGTTCCCTCTCCAAACAGCTGACAAATTGATATTTCTAAAGTAAGGAATATCCATGTCATTTCCCTGCTCAAGAAGCTTCAGTAGCTCCCTACTTTCCTGAGGAAAAATACAGACTTCTTTGTTTGGAATTAATCTCTTTCAGAATCTGGTTCCAATCTATCTTTCCAGATTGATTTCATATCAAGGGAGTACCCTTTCACTCTGTTTCAATCAACTGGCCTACTTCCTAGTTCTCCATATGTGAGATCCTATTGCCCACCTCCACATATCTTTATAAAGTTTGTCTCTCATACTTATAATATTCTCCCTCCTCAACTCCATGTTTGGGGAAATTCAGCTCTTTTCAAGGCTCACCTAGATGCCACATCCTATATGAGACCTTTCCTGATTTTCCTCACCATTAGTATTCTAAATGCCTAGAATTACTTTGTATAAAGTATTTAATTATCGGTGTACATGTTGTTTACCCCCAGCAGAATGTAAGATCCTTGTGGACAGGGACTGTTCCTCTTTTGTCTTTGTATCCTCAGTACCTGGCACTTAGTAGGTGTTTTAAAATGCCTATTAAATTATATTGAATTTTCATCATCAGTGACAGAAGAACCATTATATTTAGACTCTCATACCTCAACCCCTAATGTGTTCCATAAGGAACCAGAATTGGTACCTAAGACCACCAAAATAGGAAGACTGGCTAGACAAGACCAAGTACAAACTGAGAAACTATGTGCACAAGACGATGCAATCTTGAAGGCATTAAAGGATCATTTCTTAGGGAGAGAAAGATACCAAAGGAATTTTTAAAAATCAAAGCTATTACTATAGGGGAAAAAGGGGTGACCAAAAGGACATCAATAACTATTCAACTAATTACCTACTTTCTAATCTTTATAATATCTTTATGAGCTATGTTCCTTCCAATGATATCCTTGGTTAAAATACATGAAGAAAATACATAGACTTTTTTTTCTTTTTGGAGGGGAAAAGAAAGGGTAATTGCAGTTAGGTGACTTGCCCAAGGTCACACAGCTAATAAGTATTAAGTGTATGAGGTCGGATTTGAACTCAGGTCTTTTGTAAAAGATTTTTTTTGTAAAAGATCACATCTTTAGAGTAACACACCTGATTGGAAGGTGCAGACCATACAAGGTCTCACTATGCTTTTGTTTGTTGATAACAAAAAAGTATTTGACTTAATATGCTAAAGGTAGCCTTGAAAAAAGGCCTTCCTACAAGGGGCCTTTTGTGAATATGTTAATAACAGATTCATGGATAAATGCAACCAGAGGTAACCCCATTCACTGGTCCTCTGAGTATTGATCCATTCTCCAAGTAGCTGCCAAATTAATTTCCCTAACATGCACATCACTTCCATAATAAAAACAGAACAAACTTCAGTGGTTCTTTATGGTCGTTAGCATAAAATACAAACTCCCTCAGTCTGAAATCTTGGGCCTTCCACAGTTTGGGTACCACCTCCCTTTCCAGATTTACTTCTTATTCTCACCAGATTGGCTCATTAAAAATTCTCCAAACTCCACATTCCACTTGCAGCCACTATGTTCTCACACAGGCTATGCTGTCCCATGTACTCCCACTTCAATTCTGCCTCTCAAAATTCTTAGTTTTCATCAAGGTTCAGCTAAATTAACACCTTCCACAAGAAGTTTTTCTCCCTCTGGGTGTCATTGCTCCTTTTCTCCTGAAATTATCTTGTATTTATTTATCTGAGAGCATAGAGTATCCCCCTCCCCCAATAAAAATGTAAATCCCTTGAGGGCAGGAACTACTCTTCATTTTGGTTTTCATATCCTCAGCCCCTAGTACAATGCCTTGCAGTAGGTACTTGATAAATGTTTGTTGAAGTTGAATTAACATCAAAAACAAGGGATAAAACAGGGAGACATATGCATGCCAAAGATATTTGTCCTTGTTATGGTGACTTGAGTCCAAATGGAAAAGGAATTCTTTAAGGATGATGAAATCTTCCATATGCTTCTGCTTGTGAGTGATATTGTGCTGATTGCATCAAACTCCAGAGCATTAAAGAGACTCCCCAATAGGATCTGTGATTACTCAAAAGAAATCAGCTTACAGTACAAACTAAAAAGCTAAAATAACTATTTTCTGGGATATATACATAGAAGCCCAATTCAATGGTGAATAGAACATTACCTATACGTGCGGCAGGCAATGTAGATAAGCAATAAGTTGGGCTCAGAACTGACAAAGAGTGAGGACTGACAAAAAGGAAGTTGGACTGCATTTGGGAAATGACACAATACTTTTTAATGTTCTCACCATAGTCTCCACCACAAAACTCCACCTTATTAACAAAAATGTTCTCCTAGAAATTCTGTATGATTGTGAGTCTTGGAATACTAGAACTCATTAAAATCCAAGTTGTATATAACCCAAAGGTAAACAGAAAAAAACCTGCTGCGCTTAATAACAGGCAACCTATTACCAATGATAACCTATAGGCAAGAACTGGTTTAAGGGATACCACTAACAAAACAGAAAGGAGGTAGATTGGTCATATGTTGAGAACTGAGCTAGATGAAGACCTCTAGCAAGTTGGGTAGATTTCTGTGAAGGATTTTTGGGAGAAGATGGATAAAATAGGATACAGCATAGATTAGTTGTGATAAGCATGAAGGAAATATCCATATCAATGAAATTGGAGCTTCACTGAAGAAAAATGAAGAAGCTATTATGAAAGGAGAATGAAAAAGTGATATTCATATTCCCTGTTTCATAAAAACCAAATGGGAAAATTTGAGGAATTAGGTATTAAAAAGCAAGACCAGTAGGAGAGTGAGAAGGCTCTGAGGAGAAAAATATGAAGGAAGAAACCAAAGATCTAGGTAGTGACAGAGAATTGTTCATAGGTACTTTGGAATACCTATTCCCCATGACACATAACACCATTTTAGGACATTCATTCCTTCAACAAACATTTATTGAGTCCTTATTATGCATGATTCTCTATTACTAGAAACTATAGGGGACACAAATATAATTAAGATACAGTCTAGGTTTGCATGAATGTGATTAGGGGTATTAGTTTAGTTTACTTAGTTTAATAGAGACCGATGCTAAGGAACTTTAAGGTACTAAAGACTATCAAAATTCAATAATTTAACTAGATGAAATGAAATGTCTTCACTCAAGGCAGAGGAGGCAATCAATAGTCTGGGCAGTACTAAGAAATACTGGAGGCAACTAGTGATGCCTTTTTATTCACTGCTTTTCCCTTTTTCTCCTCTTTTGTCTATCTCTTGATTTTGGGGGGTTTTTTTTTGGTTGTTGTTAAACAATGAGAGCATAATAACTTACTGTAAATAAAGATAAAAGTTGACTGAGCAAGTTACTAATTGAGAAAAGTATATTTTTGCAGAACCAGTTTTTCTCTCAATTTCCAATTCCTCTTAACCTCTTCATTAACTTCCTTTCTTTTTCCTCTCCCTAGTACATATGTCTTAGGTCTTCCAATGACATTGTTTAACCCTTCTAGTGGTCCTTAGGCTGTGATCAAGGCAGGAAGGAATGATTCAGGCCTAGGATTTGGATTTAATCTAATCCACTGCATATATTCATTTCTCCAGTCTGATTAAACTATACCACACAATCATAAAGAGACACAAAAGTAATATTTATCACCCAGCAAGAGATTATTAAGGTTTATTTTCTAGAACAAAAGACAAATTGAAGGAAAAAAAACACTCTTATCCTGATATTTGAGGGACCTGATACCACGTTAGATGAAAAGCAATAAAGGGAAATACGACTATTTTCTCTTTTGCTGATTCAAGGTTGAGGAAAATCACTCAAAGAACAATGATTGGCATAATTTTCTCACTGAATTTCAATTAATTAACTTAGTTGAAGATAAAATATATCCCAATAAAAGCCTTTTCCCATTTGTGAAATGAATATGACAATTTTTTCCACTGAGTGGTTGTGAAAGTCAAATGAGAGGATGAATTTTTGTAAAAGCTTTTTGTAAATTAGGCAGTGCTACACAGATTAAGTGGTATTATTGCTGATGTATAAGAGTTAAGAAGTTTTTCTTAGGCATCTAAACTAAATCCCTCCTGCTACAGCTTAAACATGTCTTATTGCTCAGCTCTTAGCAAAGACTGAAAACAAAGGCAGCATGCAGTGGAGGACGACACACTGGACTTGATGCCAAAAAGCCTTGGGCTCCAGTCCTTCCTCCAGCACATGGTTAATGTCCCTGGCCACATCACTTAGCCTCTCTGAACCTCAGTGTTCCTCATCTATAAAATGGGGAGAAGAAAACCTCCCTCTGGGTATGCCATACAGATCAAAATGAGATCATATATACAGAGCATCTTTGCAAACCTTATATGAAGGTGAGTTAATATTATTATTAATATGTACAGGTGAGTCACTTCTTAGTTTTTTCCAGGTTAAATCATTATTTAGATAAAAATGACTGTTGCCATCAAATTTATGACACCAAGATGATCCAAAGGCCAAAGGATTTAACAATGACGAACTACAAAGTGAATAAAATCATGTTGAGAAGTACATGAAATGATTGCTGCAGGCCTCAATCAGGCTGGATACTAGGATAAGCATAAGAAATTAGAGAGTGGCCCTTTTCTAAAATTTCATTTGACATAGTTCTAGAAATGTTAGCGATGGTAATAAGAGAAAAATCAAAGCTATAAACATTGTCAAAGAGGAGACAATTACCCCTATTTGCAGAGGACACAATAGTTTACTTAGAAAACTCCCGAGAATCAGCCAAGAAGCTAAACAAGGTAGCCTCAGTAGTAGCAAGATACACAATAAATCCACAAAAATGGTAAAAATTTCCGAAACAATACAGTGTGGGGCTTAAGTGTTAAGACCCTGGACTTGAAGTCCAGAATAAAGCAAACCTGGAAATTCAGCCTACATTATCATCTTCATATTACTAGAAAGGAGAAAAATTAGAAAAATATGGTCCTTGACCTAAGTAGGAAGAAGAAAAAAGACATACACATAAAATAACTGAGGAAAACTATAATGCATTCTATCAGTAAGTATAAAATCATACATTAAAAATAGAATATTATGTAAAAATTATAAACATTTACCTCAAACCTCTCTTGCTCCATTCTATGATGATCCTCAAGTTGCTGTTCTAGGTAGGCCAGATTCCGAAATTTTTCCAGGTAGAAGTCATACTGCTTCTGTAATTCCTCTTCAATCTTCTCATATTCATCCATAAAGGCTGGTCTACAGAGGCCAAAGAAAATGCAAATGAAAGATCGTTGGCTCTCTTATGTTTAAATTTTTATCAATATAATAATGTAAGTATAGCAATAGATAAATATATAAACAACATATTATATAATAATAGCTCACTTTGACACATAAAAGAGATGGAAAGAAAAACTGAATTGCTGATAAAAGAGGGATGGCTAATATAGGGGATGCCCTCATGCAATGACAAAACTGAGAGCCTAAAAGAGCTCTGCAGACTGGGCCTCCATAGACTCAATTTAATAAAATGAAATTTAACAGTGAGCACAGATTGAGGTCTGGAAGGGACCTCAGTGATCATCTATTCCACCCCCTCATTTTAGAAGAGGAAGCCAAGGTCCCTGGACATTTGGCACTTTGTCCGAGGAGTCAACCTGAAATTTGAACCAGGTTCTTTGATCCCAGATCCAGCTCTCCTTTGTTTACTATGTTACTCCAAAAAAAATTAATATCCTGAAGTTGGATTTTAAAAAATCAACTTCACATATACATGACAGGGTAATGAGGCTAGAACTTATGCAAAGAACCTGGGGATTTAATAGATTGCAAACTCAATATATTCAACAGTATAATGCAGTTGTCCCAAAATCTGGTACAATTTTGTTTCACAAATGAAGGGGGTGATCATACCCATTGTGCAATGCCCTAGAATTGTGTGTGGTTCTTGGCACCATGTTTAGGAAGAATATTGACAAACTAGAGCACATTTGGGATGGCAACCTGGATGTTGAAGGAATTTGAAATCATCTCATATCAGAATTAGCTAAAGAAAACAGGGATAGTTAACCTTAAGAACAGAAGACAGTGGAGATATGATAGTTCCTTCATATATACTTAGGACAGTAACAAAGAGTCTATTTTTTAAAAATTGTTCCTAGAGGACAGAATTTACAGGGAAGCAATTTTGACTCAGTATAGGGAAAATCTGAAAAATTAGAGCTAACACAAAGTGTTTGTAAAAAGTCCTAGGAAGGCAGAGAATTCCTTATCACTAGAGGTCTTCAAATGGCAGCTATATGATCACATAATACAGATGATATTCATTGTTTAAATAAAGGTAAGAGAAGCTTTTTAAGGTCCCTTCCAACTCTGAAATAAGAACACTGAGGATTAGAATTCTCTTTACAGTTTTCTTCTTTGAGGCGGCTGCAAGTGTAGTAGATAGACAGCTAGTCCTGGAGACAGGAAGACAAGTTCAAATCCTACCTCAGACACTTATTAGTTATATGACCTTAGGCAAGTCACTTGATCTCTATTTTCTTTAGCTTCTCTCTCTCTCTCTCTCTCTCTCTCTCTCTCTCTCTCTCTCTCTCTCTCTCTCTCTCTCTCTCTCTCGCTTTTTGGAGGGGGAAAAGCAGGGCAAATGGGGTTAAGTGATTTGCCCAAGGTCACAAGACTAGCAAGTGTTAAGTGTCTGAGGCCAGATCTTAACTTACTTCCTGACTTCAGGACTTGTGCTCTATTCACTGAGCCACCTAGCCACCCCTTGCTTTAGTTTCTTCAAATGTAAAATAGGGATAAATAATAACAGCACCTACCTCACAGGGTTGTTAGGAGAATCAAATGAAGTAATAATTATAAAAATCTCTTAACACAATTCCTGGGAATGCAGTAGGCACTATACAAATGTTTATTACATTTCCTTCCCTCTCATGAAAAGACTTAAATGAGAAGAATAATACTTGAAACTAGTTTACAAAATACAGAAACTAGACCTGTAGATCTAGTGAATGTTGACATGTTGATTTTAGCAAAACATTTGACAAAATCTTGGATGCTATTTTTCTGGACAATGGAAGAGATGTAGGCTAGATAACAGGATAATTAAGTAGGTGGATTCAAAACTATTTGAATTGGTGGATCCCAAAAGTAAACATTTCAATGATAAGTAGGAAGCCAGTTTCTAGTGAAGAGTCCCAAAGAGTTATCCTTAGTTTTTTGCTAGTTAGTATTTTTATTAATGTCTTGGATAAATTACATGCTGTCAGATTTATAGATAGCACAAAGGTGATAAGGATAGTCGCTTGGTTGCTATCCTTCACTCTCAAAGAGGATCAAAATGGCACCACTATGTTAGAGTCAAGTTACAATGTGTCCAACTGTGACTGATCAGACCATACAAGCTTGGAATGCTCTACCGCAGGTCAGGCACAGAGTCCACTGGAGCATTGGGGTGGATTCTCTAAATTTGGGTACTTGGCATTTCTTTTGAGCTACTTCAGTTCTGCTTTGCTCATAGAGCACAGCACTTTCTCTGATGAGGGCACGCCATGCTGGGCAGTCCTGTGCCAGTGTCTCCTGTGTCACACATCAGTTCCAAAGTTCTTAAGAGAAAGAGTGTGTCCTGTATTGCTTCTTCTTCTTCTCTTTTTTAAGCAATTGGGGTTAAGTAACTTGCTCAAGGTTACACGGCTAGTCATTATTTATGTGTGGGTGCTCATTTTCTGAGGCCAGATTTGATCTCGGGTCATCCCAACTCTGAGGCCAGCGCTCTTACTCACTGCGCCACCTAGCTGCCCCTTTTAGGGCAATTGGGATTAAGTAACTTGCCCAAGATCACACGGCTAGGTTTTTGTTTGTGTGGATTAAGTGTCTGAGGCGGGATCCGAACTCAGGTCCTTCTGACTCCAGGGCCGGCCCTCTACTCACTGCGCCACCTAGCCGCCCCCTGTATTGCTTCTTCTGACCACCATGTGAGTGCTTGCCCTGTGTGAGTTGTCCATAAAACAGTCTTTTAGGCAAGTGTATGTTTGACATTCTAATGTGGCCGGCCCATCATAGTTGCACTCTCTGCAGTAGAGTTTGAATGCTTGGCAGTTTAGTTCAAGAAAGGACCTCAGAGTCTGGTATATTATCCTGCCAGGTGATCTTCAGAATCTCCCTAAGACAATTCAAATGGAAGTGATTCAGTTTCTTGTCATGGTGCTGGTATGCTGTCCACGTTTCACAGGCATACAATAAAGAGGTCAGCACAACAGCTCTGTAGACCTTCAGTTTGGTAGTCAGTCTAATACCTCTTCTCTTCAATACTTTCCTTTGGAGCCTCCCAAACACTGAGATAGCTCTGGCAATGCATGTGTGAACATCAGTAGTAATGTGTACATCCCTAGAAAGTATACTGCCAAGGTAAGCCATATTATCCACAGAATTCAAAACTTCTCCATTTGCTGTAACCAATGGTCCCACATATGGGTGGTGTGGTGCTGGCTTAGCTTGTAGCCTTTTCAAGTTGAAGAGTTTACCATCGGTGCAGTAGGTAACCTTGATGTCATGTTTGTTCTCATTGAAGGCATCTGACAACATGGCTGAAATTATCATGCTAAAAAGCATGGGAGCAAGCACACAGCCTTGTTTCACTCCACTGGTGACAAGGAATGCACCAGTGGAAAACATTTTTATTAATGACTTGGATAAAAGGAATGCTGTCAGATTTGTAGATGGCACACAGCTGACAGGGATAGCTAACATGTAGGAATGACAGAGTTGGGATACAAAAAGATTAACTGGCCAAGATGTCGGACAAGTTTAATAAGATGGAACATTCCCTTCGGTTCTGGGCACTACAGTTTAGGAAGGATACTGGGAAGGTAAAGAGTGTCCAATGAAAAATGACCAGGGTAGTGGAGGGTTTTGAGATTATGTGGGACATGTTATAAAGGAATTAGATATGTTTAAGTTTTTAGAAGAAAGAGTTTACAGGGGACACAATAATTATCTTTAATTATTTTAAATCACATAGAAACCTGATTAGAGTCGTCTGTATAGCCCCAGAAGACAGAATTCGAAGTCATGGATAGGAGGTAAGCAGCATATTTTTGTTTTTCATAAAAGGAAAAACTTCCTAATGCTTGGAGCTACTCAAAAAGGGATAGGCTTGGATTCTTCTTCACTAAAGGTTTTTAAGAAAATGCTGAGGGGCAGCTAGGTGGTACAGTGAGTAAGAGTGCCAGTCCTGGAGTCAGGAGGACCCGGGATTGGTTTCAGCCTCAGAAAATGAGCACCACACATAAATAATGACTGGCCGTGTAACCATGAGCAAATTACTTAACCCCAATTGCTTTTTTAAAAAATGCTGGTCCCAGGGGCGGCTAGGTGGCGCAGTGAATAGAGCGCCAGCCCTGGAGTCAGAAGGACCTGAGTTCGGAGCCGGCCTCCGACACTTAATCCACACAAACAAAAAACCTAGCCGTGTAACCTTGGGCAAGTTACTTAACCCCAATTGCCCTAAAGGGGCGGCTAGGTGGCGCAGTGAGTAAGAGTGCCGGCCTCGGAGTTGGGATGACCCGAGATCAGATCCGGCCTCAGAAAATGAGCACCCACGCATAAACAATGACTAGCCGTGTAACCTTGAGCAAGTTACTTAACCCCAATTGCTTTAAAAAAAAAAAAAAAAAAAAAAAAAAGAGAAAAAAAAATGCTGGTCTTTTCATGGTAGCAAAGAACTAGAAAGTGAGGGGATGCCCATAAACTGGGGAATGGCTGAAGAAGTTATGGTATAGGATTGTTACGGGAATTATCTGTGCTTCAAGAAATGATGAGCAAGGTGCTTTCAAAAAAGCCTGGAAAGATTTACATGAACTGATATAAAGTGAAGTGAGGAGAACCAGAACATTGTACACAGCAACAGCAATACTGTACAATGTTCAACTGTGAATAACTTAAGCTATTCTCAGCAATAGATCCAAGATGATTCTGAAAGACCTATGATGAAAAATGCTATCCATTTCCAGAAAAAGAACTGATGGAACCTGAATGTAGATCAAAGCATATTGGTTTTTCTTTTTTTACTTTATTGTTCTTTTGTTTTTGGTCAGTATTTTCTTTCACAACATGACTAATATGGAAATACGTTTTTTGTGACTGCACGTATATTACCTATGTCAAATTGCCTTTTCAATGAGGGTGGAGAAAAGAGAGAGTGGGAAGGAATTGTAAAATTGTACTCAAAATTCTTCTTTAAAAAGGTTAAAAATAATTTTTACACCTAACTAAAAATATTTTTTAAAAAATAAAATGCTGGCTGACCACTTGTCAGGTATGTTGTAGAGACCTTTCTAACTCTTAGAATTGGTGATTCTGGTGAAAAACTACCCCTATATACAAAGATGCTTCAATTAGCCTTCTCAATTACCTATTTATTTACTCTTATTACAGATCCTAATGGAAGAGTTCTATGCTTTAAAAAAAAGTCAGATAAATATAAAAGTAGTTTTAACTTCCTAGCCTAAAGCAATTTAGAGATAACTAGAAGACAGATTTCTATTCCTCATTTCCCACAAAAAAGTGTTTAAAAATATACAGAATTATTTTTTTCTAGAATTTTTTTTTTGCTTTTTGGAGGGGCAACTGGGGTTAAGTCTTGCCCAAATTGCCCAAAGTCACATGGCTAATAAGTGTTAAGTGTCTGAGGCCAGATTTCAACTCACATCCTCCTGACTCCAGGGCCAGTGCTCTATTCCCTTTGCCACCTAGCCAACCCCAGAATAATTTTTAAAGTAGAACAAACATTCAGAGAATACTGTTCTAAAAGTGGAAGAAATGTAACAGTGATCCTTCATCCAGGATAAAAACTTACATTGTTACCTGCAATTATATCTTAATTTTCCCTCCTGTAGCAATTTCACAAAAGACAAGATACATTTTGACATTAGGTAAAATTTCAAATGAGTAAACTGTATCAGGGAAGTTATACTAGCAAGGAAGGAAAGAAGGGAGGGAGAAAAGGGAAGGGAGAGAAAGAATGTAGCTATCTAGAGAATGGAGGGACTATGGGAAAAAGCAAAGAGAAAAGGGGAGGGTGGGGAAGAGAGAAAAAAATTTTTTAAGCAGAAGAAAGAAGAAAATTACAAAGATATATAAAGAACTTATTTTTAAGAATCCATGGGTTTGAAAGGTCACAGGCACAAGAACCAGACTTAACAATTCATATGCAATGGAGCATTCATCAACATGACCATGAAGAGGTTGGTTTTTCAAGTAGAAAAACCAGGATGGAGATTAACTACTGGTTTGAAATGAGAGAAATCAATTCAAAACATACCTCCATGTGATTTGCTATAAGGGTCTGGTCTGATGTAATCAAGTCTTGTATAACCACTACCATCTGGATTCACTTACTGTGCATTCCAAAAATTTTCAAAAGCTCAAACTCCAGAGTTAAGAATTAAGTAATGCTCTAGAAATTCTGAAAGCAGCAAAGCAAACTGAGTTTAACTGTCTGCTTCAGTGGCTAGCTTCAGTGGGTAACTGACATCTAGTTCGTAGACTTTGAACTTGAACTACTTCTGGGGCAGTAAGCATCTCCCCATTACATTCTATTTCCTTAGTCTTTTGCTGCTTTATCATTTCAAAGACTCGCACTCTATGGTTGGTACCTGACACTCTGCAGAGTCTGTAGGCGCTTTCGGTTTCTTTCAAGTTCTAATTTCCTTTTTTCAATTTTGGCTTCTAAGTTTGCTTCATCTGAGGCCACGTTGTTGAGCAAGTCTTTAGTTTTCTGAACTTGTGCCTGAGAATGACAAGATAAGTCAGTGTACCAACATCAACTGTCATTCAAATGCTTTGTAAAAAGCCATTTCTAAGTTATCAAAATTACAGATTCATCGGGGCCGCTAGGTGGCGCTGTAAACAGAGCACCAGCCCTGGAGTCAGGAGGACCTGAGCTCAAATTCTGCCTTGGATACTTGACACTTACTAGCTGTGTGACCTTGGGCAAGTAATTTAACCCAACTGCCTTGCTTTCTCCCCTCCCCTCCCAAAATTACAGATTCATAAGGTTAAAAGAACTTTCAAAAGGTCACCTTGTTTAACTACCTATTTTTAGGCTGTTTCAGAAGTTTATAGATCTAGAAGCGGAAGAGATCCTCAAGGGCCATCTAATCCAACCTGTTCATTTTACAAATAAGGGTACTGAAGTCAAGAGAGGTTAAGAAATTTGCCCAAGGTCACAAAGGTAGCAAGTAGCAGAGCCAAGATCTGACTCCTAGATCCTCTGACTCAAATTAAAAACTCATCTAAGTCCAGAAACACGGTTATCTATTCTTTACCAGAAGAGGGGCTTCCTTCTTGAGATTTTTTGGGGGCTAGAAGGAACCTCAAGGATCATCTTCTCTCATTTTAGAGAGGATGAAACTGAGGTCCAGTGAGGTGACAGAAGTGTCCAAGGTCATAAAATTTAATAGTAAAGCTGAGCTAAGTCTTCTGACCCTAATCTGTTGATCCTTTCATTTAATCATAATGCCTCTCCAGATAAGTAGAACAGATAATAGCACCATCTTCTGATAAGAAAGTTGAGGTTCCCCTTTGACTCACTAATACCACTTCTAGGCCTGTATGCCAAAGAGATCATACAAGTGGGAGGAGGACCCATATGTACAAAAATATTTATAGCAACTGTTTTTGTGGTGGCAAAGAATTGGAAGTCAAGGAGATGCCCTTCAATTGGGGAATGACTGAACAAGTTGTGGTATATGAATGTAATGGAACACTACTGTGCTATAAGAAATGAGGAACAGACGGACTTCATAATAACCTGGAGAGACTTAATGCTGAGTGAGGGGAGCAGAACCAGGAGACCATTGTACACAATTGCAGACACATCATATCTGTGATGACTGACTTTGATAGACTGGGCTCATCTCAGCAATGCAAGGTTATAAGACAACTCCAAAGGGCTCATGATGGAAAAGGCTATCCACATCCAGAGAAAGAACTACAGAGTCTGAATGCAGATTGAAGCAAACTACTTGCTCTCTCTCCTTTTCATTTTGTTTTATTTTGTTTCTTCTTTCTCACTTATTCCATTGGTTGTAATTCTTCTTTATAACTTGACTAATGTTTAATGTGAAGGTATATGTAGAACATATATCAGATTGCATACTGCTATGGGAGGAAATGGGGAGGAGAGCAAGGGAGAGAAAATTTGGAACTCAAAAACTTGTGGAACTAAATGTTAGAAACTAAAAGTATATAAATTAAAAAAAAAAAAGAAAGCTGAGGTTCAAGTAAACCAATGTCAATAATCAGATAGTCAATCACTTAGGTTTCCTACTAAACCTGAAGATACCAGAAACAGTAGCTTCCCAATGATAAAGAAACCTATGCCATTCATTTGGTACTTAACACATACTACCTTGTATTATTATCTTTGATACATAGATAATACATGATCCTTAGTCTCATAAAGGGAAATTAAAATCTGCCTAGTGTTGTTCCAAACTTATAAATATGTTAGTGTTAATACTTAAGAAGACCATAGATCTTTGATATATGAAGAAATGACCTCAGCCACATACTTTACAGAGGCAGAAACTGAGGCCCAGAACTTATGAATGATAAAACATTTGTTATATGCGAGTGTAATGGGAATGGGAATCTGAAGATCTTCCCTGCCCCTTGGCCCTTTGATAGGCTTAAGTGAACCTGAGAACCTTCCCTGATTTGAAAATATACTCTGCCCCCTAATAGGCTGAATGTGGTCACAAGGAGCCTGTGGTGGGTGGGAGGCTTGTTTTTTTCAGGAATTCCCATATCTTATTTCTTTGTGATTGGGCAGTAGGCCAAGAGGCTTGTAACATTCTCTGACCCAGGGGAAAGCTATATATACTCTGATGTGAGGTTTTGCTTTGGGGTTCACTTTGGGAAGAGTTGTGTGATTTGGCCAGATGAGACTCTGAGCAGCCATTGAGCCCCCTGGCTTTGAAAACCCAGATGTTGGTGCTTCCCTCTATGGTAACTGACTAGGTATGGATGTAATGGTCAGACAGCTGGAAGTTCTGTCTGCTGATCTGTTTCTCTGTCTGTATTTTTTTGTCTGCTTGTAACTTCTGTTTGTATTCTCTTAAGTTTAGGGTGCTGACTTTTCCCCCTGAACTAGGTAAATGATATATGTTTGCTAGCAGCCATCCTGGGTACGCTAGGGTGCTTATATAAGCCTGCTTATCTCTCCAGATAAGTAGAACCAGGGATGCAAATATAAGCAAGATGGTCCTAGCTCTTGAGAAGCTTACATTCTAATAGAGGAAGCTAATACATATAAAAGGAGCTAGAAAGGGGAAGGAATGGAAATGGCCAGGAAATGATACAGAATCCTGATGTCAGACAAGATAAGACAAGTAGGGGGAGGGGGAAGAGTTAGGAAATATCTTTTGCCAATGCCACCTCACCTTTGTTACTAGCACTAGCTAGCTGTTCCTAACTTGTTTCTAATAGTTTCATTACTAACAACAATAAGTATCAATAGTATGACTATCCCACCTAGGGTTTTACTGTATAACCCAAGACATATTCTTGTTTCCCTTTGTTTATGAGACTAGGCCATATCTTATCTATTGGTGTATCTATCTCAGCACTTTCTACAAAGTTCTACACACAGCAATTACTTACTAAATATAAATTTACATAAATGTAAATTGTTTATTTACCTACATATTTCTTAAAGGGGAGCCTGTGCTAATAAACTTTCTCTCCAATATGTATATTATTGTTGATGAATCATACAAGATTTTGTGGTACAATGTTAATAAAAAAAAGAACAATCTTGGGATTCTGGAGTATCCTAAGCTTCTTTCCATTAACATGTACTGTCAAGGCTATTGTATAGATAGAGGTACACAGTTTTGGGTAAGCAAGGTGACAACTGCTATGGGTATTTGGGTGTGATAAATGTTGAACAGCAAAACAACCTTACCAAAATATCTTTGACTGCAATCCTCATCACTTTTTCAGTCTCATTTATCTCTAGTGGCCTGGCGATTGCTTCTGTTCTCAATTCCTATGAGCAAAAAAAATCTATATAAGGGACCAGAAGAGACAATTATTATTATTATTATTATGCTTTTTTGGAGGGCAATTGGAATTGAGTGACTTGCCCAAGGTCACATGGCTAGTTTTTGTGTTAAGTGTCTGAAGCCGGATTTGAACTCTGGTCCTCCTGACTCCAGGGCTGGTACTCTATTCACTGCACCACCTAGCTGTCCCAAAAGAGACAATTATTAAAACTAATACTCCTAGAACTGAATATGATTGATGCATTTATTTAAATGATAATAAACATATTCTATTAAAGTATCTTATAAAATGTGTGTACTGGTTCTCTATTTTTAATATCTTATATATTTTATATGTGTATATATATGCATATATATACACACACATATATATATATATTACCAGATGAATGAGTATTCTATTTATAAAAACTTGAGAGATGCTGGTATAAACTAACATATTCTTCTGGTCAAGAAGAGATTTCATCCAAACCTGAGTAAATCTTCAACAGTCAAGATATCTGATTTTGACTTGCCTAGGATTCATTGTACAGGTGTTATCTACCCATGTGGCATTCATCTAAACATGTATATACCTCTAAGTAATACTGTGATAACATTACCTTATGATTAGATTACAAATTTTACCAAATAGTCTCCTATTAGTTACTATTTTATCTATGTTTACATACAAAGTGCATTCTTTTGCCACCCATTTCCCTTCTGGAGGCCTGTCTCTTGTTTTGTCCATTCATCCATCCATCCATTTATTCATTCATTCATTCAATTCCACAAATGTTTAAGTATATACTCTGCATACTATACCAATACTCTACCAATCTCTAATTTTTTTGTGAGGAGTTATGGAACATTACAGGCGATTCAGGAGACTTACTCATGTGCATGTACTTGCAAGTACTAGTTCCATATAATTTATGGCACACTTAAGTGAAATGTATGGCCTGGTAGTGTGGAGCAGCTCATTCTATGTACTATGCCACTGTATTGTGCCATCGATGAGGGTATTATAAGAGAACAAGTAAGCTTTTGCAAGTAGCATTTCAAAATAGGCCATATCTTTACCATCACACAATGGATTGAAAGATATAGGAAATTTTAAAAATCCTACTGTGCTTATTGTTTATTAATTACAAAAAATATTTTAATTTGTCAGAGCAAAACCACCACCTTAAAGGCTCTTTTTGAAAAAAGTGTCTTTCATGCAAATAGTAAAAGTGTGAAAGATTCTTGAAAGATATAAAAGAGAATCTCATTTGATGGCCCTCTGATCACTAGGCATAAAATCTGATCAAGGCATAAAATAGAGAGATATATGCTCATCAGAGTTATTTGCCACAGTCACGGAGGAGATACAGTAAAGGCTCAAAGCTGAAGAAGGATTCTCTACAGATAGTAAGGTTCTCCAGATGCTTTCTTTTGTGAATGACATACTAGTTTTATCAAGCCCCAGATCACTATTGAGCCTCCTGCATAGGAAAAAACAAGTAATAAAGAACCCTTACCATCCAAACTATGACATCAAGTTATATGTAAAACCCATAGAGGTTATCCATCAGCTTATATATCTCAGGTAGACATTGCAAATGGACAATTATTTGGGTCGAGAATTAAACAAGGGGACAGAGTGGGCTGAATTTCCAATGAAAAATTGCAGAAATTCTTCAATTGCTCCAAACTTTTCCCTAAAATGAAGGCTTATCTTTTCGTTTCTGTTTTTCCTTTTTTAATTAATTTTAAACTTAAATACAAAATGAGAAAAAAATAGCACTGCCATCTACATAGCAGAATGTAAGAGAAGACAAAAAACATGCAACAATGAACTTCTATTTCAAGAAAACCTACAGAATAAATAACAGATATTGATTCACAGCTGCCCGCCTTTTCTTTGCTTCCTTGTCAGTCTCCTTTTGTTCTAGGCCTATCTTTTTATATAAAAATAAGAGGAAAGGAGGAAGTAGTGATAGTAACACCAAAAAAAAAGAGAAGGAAACAAAGAAAAGAATATGAATGAAGTTCTAAAAACACACAGGAGAGAGCAGAAAGAATCCCAAAAGCAGGGCAATGTTACAACTACCAAGTTAAATTTAAAATAACCTTTAAAAAAACCAGATGTCTATAAAAGAAATTTACAGTCTTGTATATAATCCTTTTTTCTGTTCTTTATCTAAGATGCTCATGTTCATTGATGTTTGTCAACTCCATAATAAGAAAAAAAAATAAGCCAAACAGATTTGTAGATATCCTTGCCAAGGGGAAAAATCTGTAAGCATGAACAGATTTTTTTCAGTGGAAAAAAAAATATTTGCTGAATTTAACTGAACATAAGAAACAGCACAGGAATCATTTTTTAGTCCCTTTACAACTGATAGTACTACTTATAATAACAGACCCATAATATTTTGACACTATGATTATCATTTTAGATTTTGTTTTCCTTTATGAACTTAATGTCTTATATATTACAGAAATTAACTAAGTAACAAAATTATTTTCTTTGAACACTGCTTACCCGCAACTCTACTTCTTTGCCAAGTAAATCATAGAGAGATGCTCCTTTTGATGTGATTTCAGAAGCAAGCTGCCTAGCTGCTTTCAAATCTGCAATCTGGAATTTTTTTTAAAAAAAAGCAGAAACTTCAGTGACATCCTACATTAGATAGGTGGTTTGAAAATTAAAAATACATATAATTAGAATGTTAACAATGAGCCTGAGTTTTTTTCAGCAAAATCCAGTTTCCCACAGCTGTCCACACGCTGTCATCTAGAGCAAAGCTATTGGGGGTTAGTAGCAGAAGGAAAACCAGGTATCTCTCCAGGACAACCTGAGGAGCATAATGCTAGAAGCTAGCTTATGTACTCAGAAGTAAAAGGAATACTGAAAGGCCTTCCAATATCCCTACCTGCCTAGTCATCTGAGTAAAAAAACCTGTGCTGGGGATATGGGCAGACAATTAAGGAGGTCCCCTTCTTCTGAACGTGAATCACTTCTCCAGTTTCCCCCCCTCCCTAGTCTCTTCTGGAGAAAATGCTTTTGAAATCAATAAAAGGCTAATTACAAATGTCTATCTCTTTCTGTTCTTTATATATCTATTCCCCAATCTCCAGTCTACATCACACAGGCAATAGCTGGAAGTTGGGGGAAGAGGATAAGGAAATCTAGGTTAGGTTTGGAGGAGAAGAAACTTCTTTCAAGGAGCTACTTGGATTATTTCTACATTGGATAAAAAGGCAATTAGTAGGACAAGAGAAAATTATTACAAGAATAGAGATTAGGAGACGAGAAATAAAAGGGTGTCACTGGAGTTAGTTCATCCCAGGCAAACATTTCCTCAGAAATACAACTAAGAGTCCTAGCTCACATTTACATAGAATTTTAGCTTACAAAGAACTTTCCTCACAGAAACGCTAAAGCAAATAGGTCATTTTTATTATCTGCATTTTTCACCAAAGGTAACTGAGGCTCAGAGTGACCTGTCCACAATAATGAAGTTATTAAGCAGCAGATGTGAAACTCATATCCAGGTATCTTTTCTCTAAAATACGTACCCTCACCACTAACATCAAAGCGCCCACAGCTAGAAGTCTGTTCCAGAAAAATTCATTTCTAAGGCTGAGATACAGCTTTATCTCCATCCTCTTCCCTGAGCATATGTTCCCTCATCCTTCTGCCTTTAAACTGCAGGCTTTGTAAGATGGTTAACACAATCGTGATTTGTCCTTATTTTACAAATGAGCAAACTGAGGCTCAGAGCAGGTGATTTTGCCATAGTGACAACAATAATAAGAGCTGACATTTATGTAATACTTTAGTTTATAAAATGTTTTTCATATGGCATCTTTAATAAGGCCTAACTGCCTCCAAATCCAATGCTTTTCCCACTGAACATTGCAGGTGCGTTTAATAATTTTTTCTTGAATGAATGAGTGAATGAAACAAATAATCTTACTGCATAGCTACAAGAATATATATTTGCCTTACCTTTGAGCCAAGATCAAATTTGAACTTGCTGATATCTTCCTCTCCTATTTCAGAGCCTTCCATTCCTTTGGTTTTCATGGCATTATAAAGGACTGATGTGATTTTCAATAGTTCCTTTACTGCATATCCATCTGCTTGATACAGTTTCTTAGTGTTAAGTTTTATATGAGCTTTGGTGGCCTATTTTTAGAAGAAAAAAAAATCAGGTTCCTTCCATAAAAATCCTATGTGGACAACTTGGAAAATGTCTAGGTTAAAAGGAAAACTTCCAAGAGCAGATTAACATTATACTATGTTGCTATATTAATAATCATACAAGGCAAAACAAAATAGACTAAGACTAGGATATGCTACAGAAAATCTCGATAACCCTGAGGTTTCAACTCATATTCAGCAAATAAGCAATGTCAAAGGATGAGAATAGTCAGTGGTGGAGGGCATTGTGGCAAAACAAGCACACTAATGTATGGCCAGTGGAGCTGTGAATTGGTACAACTATTCTGGAAAGCAATCTGGAATTATGCAAATGAAGTGGCTAAAAGGTCTAGACTCTTCTATCTAGATATTCCAGTGTTAGGCATATGCCCCAAGAAACTTAATGACAAAAAGCAAGGATCAATATACACTAAAATATTGATAGCAGCTCTTTTTTGCAGTAGCAAAGAATTATAAACAAAACAAGCCTATAGATTAGGGCACAGCAAGTGGGGAGCTTGAGCTAGCTCAGAGAGTCAATTGTTAAGTTTTCAGGGTGAGCATAACACCTTGGAAATTGACAAATGCTACAAATCAGGGCTTGATTTTATTTTTCGTAGATTGTCTAGACTTAAGAAAGTGATAGAGAAAATGTTAATAATGCAAATTAAACTTGAAAGTGTTTCAGGCTTTTTTTTTCATTGAGGCAGCTGTTGAACATTTACCAGCACATTATTAGGCATGACCAAGCAAAATGCAGTACATAAATACAGTGAAATACTGTGTTGAAGAAATAATGAGCACGATGAATACAGAGGAGCATGGAAAGATTTACATGACTTACAAAGCCAGGAAAACAATAAACACAATTACTATAACAATGTAAATAGAAAGAACAGAGACAAAACAATCAAAACTGAATACTGCAAAATTATGTAGCAAACAAACTTGTCTCTAAAGAAGAGATGTGAGAAGATACTCTCCACAAGCCACTACCCTCCTCTGCCATCCTCCCCGATCTGTAGGGGTCCATAGGAACAGAACACTGCAAATGTCAGACTTCTTAATGTGTCAATTGGTTTTACTGAATTTGTTTTCTCTTCTTCCTCTTTTTAATTCTTTGTTATAAGTGGCATGACTCTCTAGGTAGAGGTTACAAAGAAGAGATAACAAGGTGAGACAGATGTAGATGATATAAAAACAAAAGGGTCTTTAAAAATATTTTAAAGGAAAAACTACAGAAAAGCATCTGAAATCAGATTTAGTTAGGGGTCTCCCATTCCTAATTTCCTTGATTCTTACTATAAAAACTATGAACTAACCATGAATTGTGCAATGGCTTTAACGAAGAAAACTCGATCTTGCTCTGTCTCAACATCAGAAGGAATGTCAGTCTGAGGCTCATACCTATTGACAGGAAAAAGACACAAATAAACAGGTAGAAAGAAGATATAATGAATGGATCATGCAAAGCTGATGCATTTGGTAAGCAAAAAATAGACGATACATATATTTCCCCATTCTTAGCAGAATGAGCAAGAGTAAATAATATATTCAATGCCGAGGCTATATGTGAACAGACCAAGAAATAAAAGAAATTCCAAAATGAAAGTTTTGGCTCAGTGTACAAAGCAAAACAGATACCTTATTCATATCTCAAATTTAGTTTTAAGTCTCCCAAATATCAATTAGTAGGCAATTCTTGACCCAGAGATAAATCAAACCAGGAATGATAATATATTTACAAAGACAATGACAGAATTTGTTGGCATTAACTTTCTCGTTCTTCTTGATGTATCTTAACAGATATTTCACACGAGGGCAAATCCAAATTATTAATGTAACAGTACCTATAATAATTATAGCTTCAAGATAGACTTCTTACAAGTGTATTCTTTATGTGGTTGGATGTCCAGACTGAGACATGTAGAGCAGACTAAGAAAAATCTTTTGGGTCAATGTATTTTCTTCTCTTATATCTTTCATAATAAATTCTGTCAATTTTTAGTTAATGATCCCATTAAACTCTAATTTCACTAAGCTCTTCTATATGCCCCACAATAGTATCTGTGAAAGCAACCATTTCTACAAAGTTCATTAATAAAATCTAGCAATTAAGTTCAATTAATTAACAAAGTACTAACCTCTTTACAAGCCAGAGAAGCACTTCAGATACAAGCCCAAAGTTTGGCGTGCGAAAATTCTCCATAGAGATGTGCCGGGGGTATCCCAGGGCCCTCATCATTTCTGTAAAATCTATTCAATAGCATAAAATATGATCTAATCAGCTCTCTATTTTCAGGTATTTATCTAATCTATGGATTACCTAGGATCCTAAAATTCCATTCTTTGAACCTTTTGGTTATTTCAGTTTTGTGGTTGATAAGACTCCCAGTTGGAAAGAAAGAGGAGATAAAATGCAAAACAATTATTCTGGCTACTGTTTAAAATCTTATAAGTTTGGTGGTGAAAGAGATTATCAGTTAATTAAAATAAGGCTTGGTGAATTAACTATGAATTTAATTTACTACTATAATCACTGTCTCCTTTTATTATTAAAAAACGGTTAACAGGGGCGGCTAGGTGGCACAGTGAGTTTGGACCTGAGTTTGGATCCGACCTCAGACACTTAACGCACACACAAACAAAAACCTAGCCATGTGACCTTGGGCAAGTTACTTAACCCCAAATTGCCACCCCCACCCCCCCAAAAAACCGGTTAACTGGCTATCCTTTCTTTTTAACTCAACTTTAGTTAACAGGGGATTAGTTGAGCTCCCAAGACAATATTTAGATTATTTATCAAACTAAGAAAAAGTGTGTTTCAGGTCCTACCTTCATATGCATTTTGGAATTTGTTGTAACAAAAAGCTAACTGAAGGGGGATTAGAGAAAGTCTTCCCCATATACAATAAACACTGGAAAGATATGAGATGATGACCAAGAATTATAAACTTTGTTCCTATGCTATGACAAATGCCTACTAATTTAACTATTATTTTGCTTACTATTTTCATGTCAGAATTCTTACATTAAATCTATAATAAATGATACTGTATAGCACTGAAAAGTTTACAAAGCACCCTACCATCTCACTTAAAGATAACAGCTAATATAGATAGACAGTGCTTTATGTTCACAAAATGCTTTACATAAAACTATTCACAAGTAAGGAGAAAGTGTAATACGAATTGTCTGTAGTCATATAGCTTAGCTGGTCTCAGAGGTGGGATTTCAACCTAGGTCTCCTGACTCCAAATGCTCTTCCTTCTACATCAGTTTGTCTCCTTTGAGTCTCAAAAACACTTGTGAAGCAGTCAGAGCAGACACTGTTATACTCATTTTATAGATAAGGAATCTTTCTGGGTTCCTCATTTACAAAATGAGGTGTCCAGAAAGGTTTGGTAACTGTCCAAAGTTGGTTAACTCAGAAAGTTAAGTTATGAGTCAGCAATCAAGTCAAGGTCTTTGCAACTCCAGAACCAATCCTCTTGTCGAATCATGGCGTCCCACAAATGCAAAGCAATGTCCAGTAAATCTTTCTACAACCTTATTCCCAGGTATCTCTACCTTTCCCCCCTCTAATACCACCTAACAAAGTTGGCCCTAGGTAAAATTATAGAAAAGTTAATCTTCTGTCCCACCTTGCAGCCTTCAGCTTCTGAGCCTACTACCTGTTATCCCCAAGAAAGGTTGCAAGAAGGAATGCAAAAAAGGCAATGTGGACTGATGATGTCTTTTCCAGGTACACTCACATTTTAAAAGTGAATAAAGGAAAATGTCTAAGGATATGCAAATGCAATTCTCAAAGGGAAGCCATCCAATCTATCTATACCCATATGAAAAAAGACATTCCAAATCACTAATAATCAAAGAAGTGCACATTAAAAAAATTCTAAGGGGGCGGCTAGGTGGCGCAGTGAGTAAGAACGCTGGCCTCAGAGTTGGGATGACCCGAGATCGAATCCGGCCTCAGAAAATGAGTACCCACACATAAATCATGACTAGCCGTGTAATCTTGAGCAAGTTACTTAACCCCAATTGCTTTAAAAAAAAAAAATTCTAAGGTTCTACCTTCCACTCATCAGATTGGGAAAGTTGACAAAAAAACAAAAGATGACACGTTGAATGGGCTGTGAGAAAACAGAAACGATGGTGCTCTTGTTGGTGGAGAGGTGAATGCATTCATTATGGAAAGTAATCTGCAATTATCCTAAAAAAGTTACTAAACTATTCATGCCTTTTGACCTAATGATACTACTAGGCCTATACTCCAAAGATCAAAGAAAGAGAAGATCCTATAAGTAAAAATAATATTTATATCAGCTTTTATCTTGTGGTGGCAAAGAACTAGAAAATATGGTGGTGCCTATCAACTGGAAAATGACTGAACAAATTATGGCATATGGTAATGGATTGTGCCACAAGAAATGAAGAGATAGTTTCAGAAAAATGTGGGAAGATTTGTATGATCTGATGCAGAGTGAAATTAACAGAATCAGGAGAACAATTTATACCATATTGTCAATACTGTAAAAATAAAAGATTCTGTGAAAATGGCTGAACAAGTTGTGGTAAATGATTGTAATGGAATACTATTGTACTATAAGAAATGATGAGCATGATGATTTCAGAAAAACCTGGGAAGGTTTATATGAACTGATGCAAAGTGAAGTGAGCAGAACCAGGAGACTGTTGTACACAATATCAGCAATATTTTAAGATGATCAACCGTGAATGACTTAGCCATTCTCAGCAATACAATGATCAGAGATAATTCCAAAGGACTCTAATGAAAAAATCTATCCATATCTAGAGAAAGAACTGGAATCTGAATGCAGATCAAAGCATACTATTTTTCACTTTTTTTCTATGTCTTCTTTTGCAACATGACTAACATGGAAATGTTCTGTATGACTGTATATGTATAATGTTTTGTATGACTGTATATGTATAATCTACATAAAAATGTACTGTACATGTATTATATACATATATGTTTACTGTCTCACAGAGAGAGGGGAAGAAAGGAAAGAATTTGGAACTCAAAATCTTAAAATAATGAACACTAAAAGTTATTTTTACATGTAATAGAGAAAAAACAAACTATTATTTTAAAAAATGAACAATTTTGAAAGACTTAAAAACTATGTTCAACACAGCAATCAACCATGACATCCGGAGGATGCTTAAAAATGAATGCCATCCAACTCATGAAAGAGAGGGAGATCACCCCTCCAAATATGCAAAATGAAACATATGCTTTTGTTTTTAATATGGCCAATATGGGTATTTGTTTTGCCAGACTCGGTTTATTTGTTTTAAGGGTTTTTTATTTTATTTTCTGTGGGGGAAGGAGAGGTGGAAGGTATAAAAATGCTTGATAATTGGAAAAAAAGTAATAAATATCTTAATTTTTTTTTAAGCGGGTCGAAGGGAAATCCCAATAAAGTGAATCTCTAGGGAAGAATTTCAGGTAATGGTCCCTAAGTGAGGAATATATATAGTGATGACACTTACCAATGTCTCTGAAGTCTTATCAAATAGGGGTTACTGTGCAACAGTGAAGCAAACCCTGTCCCAAACCTTTAGAGCTAGCTCTATGGCTAACTTTTTATGTGATTTAGACAAGGCACTTTCTTTCTCTAAGTCTCAGTTTTCTCCTCTGTAAAATAAATGGATGGCATATGTAATCTATGAGGCTTATTCCAGTTTTTATTATGATTACCGTCAGCCTCCCTCAACTAAAATCCTCTTATGCTATGTAGATGATCCTGGGTCCTCAAAAGCTAAATTAATGGAACATAAGTTCTGGCAGATCCTATCAAACTTTAAAGGCTTGTGGTGTGTTGGGGTGGAGACCTAGAGTGGGGAAGGACACCAGCTTAACTAAGATTAAAGAGACACATTCTTGGGGTAAACCACAAGACTGATGGTCAAATAACCTGAGACAATGATTAAGAAGAAAATGTTAGGTTTATTCTAAACTAGCTTAGGAAGCCTCATGACTCCTGGAACAAAAAATTAATCTTATTTTAAGTAGGAGAGCCTCATATCTAGGTTGTATAAGTTACACAGCCAATTAGCAACTTTGTGCAGCAGTTTAGGATAGATAAGTAATACCTTTCAGAGAAGAGAGAAATGTAGAGGAAAAGGTAAATCAAACAGGGATAAAAGGTGGAGAGGGGTTTCTGGGAAAATATTTGGAATTCAACTAGCAGATTTGTTGTCAGGATGAGAAAATACTTTCTTGAGTAGGGACAGGAAAGGAGACATAACCAAATATTTTACAATTGTTAAGAAATCTATTTGACCTAAGACAGCAGTGTTGAAGTAACCATAAAGAGAAAGCTACAGGTATCCTATACAAATACATATTCTACTTAGAAGAAGAGTTGGTGTAAGGAAAGTTGGTAATGATGGGAGTTAGGGAGGAGATGGGCTGGGGAAGAAGTGAAGGAGGAAGAGGGAAAAGGAGCATTAATACAGGGTTGAGGCAGGACTCAAAAAAACTGGATGAGCCCATCTACTTTACTGTATCACTGCTTATTATATTTTATTTCTCCAGAAGGCTGGTCACCAGATGAATTTTAGGGACTAAGGCACTAAAATAAAATGCCATCTTCTTAGGGTGCAAAATGGGGTGGTAACCTGCATTGGTGGAGACTATACCTCCGCTAAGGAGGTCTCAGGTCTTTTGAAGTTCTGTAATACCATCTTAAAACATTTCCAAAGGTCCATGATTTCACAGGGATGGATACTCTTTCCACCCACAAAGACTGCAATCTCTTCAGCCTTAAGGTGTTTACGAGCTCCCCAAAAAGGAAAAATTTCCCCTTGGTGTCCCCCTTTCGGATGAGAGCCTGTCTAACCTGGGCTGGTCTTTGTGGGCTACGGGCCAAGCCTTACGGGAATCCTTTCCAGGAGTATTCTGCGCCCCCGCCTGCGCTAGTAAGTGTTGGATTAAGGACGATGAAATGGTAGGCAGGTCCTTCACGTGGCCTGGGATCCCTCCTCCCCCTCTCCCTTCTCCTCCCCCACCCCGCACCCAGACCAGCGGCCTGGGACGTGGGGACCGCAGCGAGGCGGCCACCCCAGTGACGGCAGCTTCCTGAAGAAGGGTCGGCCTAAGCCTGGCCGCTCCTCACTCCTCCCTCCTCCTCTCTGGTGAGGCGGAGAAGCCGAGACGGCTGCCGGCTGGGCTGCGGGGCCCAGCAGCGGCCTTCTCAGCCTCGAGCAGCCACGATCCGCAGCTCCCTCCCCAGGGGAAAAAGCAAGGCCCAGGCTGGGGGTTGGGGGGGGGGGGCGGGAACCTTACTCCTTAGGTCTCGGAAAGACATGACTGGTGATCCTGTCGGTGATCTCAGTGCGACCCTGAAACACGGAGATCCTGAAACTTGAGACTTTAGAGACCATCCATCGAGCCGGGAAGGAGGAGGCTTGGCTCCTACGGTCACTATGGCAACCACTAAAGGAAGTCCTCAACGACTCCTGGCTGGGGCCAAACGAAAGCGAATGCGTCGGCGTGCGCATGCGCAGAGGGTTAAAGTCGCTCTCGGAATCTAGAACTGGCTGCTAGTGGGCTTTGTGTCAGTTTCTGGTTACTAGCTAAGCGGCTCCTCCTCGCCTGAACTAGGCATCTGAGGCTGTTTCCTCAACCTTCAGCTAGAAGAAAGAGGATGCCTGTATTAAGAGGAGGGCAGGGGAAAGCCTATTCCAGGTAATCCTGCAAAAGTGTCAAAACATACACTAATGATACATATATAATTTTATTTATATGTATATACACATATAAACATATACTAAGTATATACATGTAAATAAATCTGTGTACAAGACAATATTTGTGCGTATAAATAACTATGAATGCGTATATGTACATATAAATAAATGTATGTATGTAGATGTGTATATAAACACAAGCAATAAATGAATATGTGTGTGTGTGTATAATGCATGTTCATTTATTTACATGTATACACACACACATTAGGAGGGGAGGGGAAGCTTTCCCCTTTGGGAGACTCAGATTCCCAGAATACATGACACTGAAAGTTTTATAGGAAACTCCAGAGGGGCTGTTTAGGACTAGGATTGGTTCATGAAGACTTCCAGGAGAAGAAAAGGGCTGGGGGGAGGAGGTAGGAAGCTCAGACGTCTAGTGGAAAGGGACAAATGGATCTTCAATCCCTGAGGTCCTTTCCCTGCCCCTCTGGGTCTCTGTCTCAGCCTCTGCTTTCCATGGGGAACTTCTTTACAGGAGAAGTCACCAAACTTAATGTAAGCTACTAAAACCAAATTTAATCCTCCTTATTCCTCATTATGAGTGTCAGCCATTAAGCATTTATTAAGTGCCTATTAAGTTCATAGGAACCTGGGATGTAAGATCTATGCACCAAGGTAAATTAGATGTGAAGGAGATGGAAAGATTAAACATTGACATCTTGGGCATCAGTGAACTTAAGTGGATAGGAATGGGTGAATTTAACCCATATGATCACTATATATGCTACTACTATGGGGAAGAATCCTTTAGAAGAAATAGAGTAGGGGCGGCTAGGTGGCACAGTGAGTAAGAGCGCCAGCCCCAGAATCAGGAGGACCTGGGATAGGTTCAGGCCTCAGAAAATGAGCACCCACATATAAATAATGACTGGCCATGTAACCTTGAGCAAGTTACTTAACCTCAATTGCTTAAAAAAAAAAGAAGAAGAAGAAGAAGAAATGGAGTAGCCCTCATAGTCAATAAAAGTGTTAGAAAAGCAGTAGTGGGGTATAATCTCAAAAAGACCAAATGCTATCTGTCTAAATTCAAGGCAAACTGTTCAGCATAATAGTAATACAAGTCTATGCTTCAACCACTGATACTGGAGAGGCCAAAGTTGATCAGTTCTATGAAGACTACAACTTCTTCTAGAAATAACATCAAAAAGTATGTCACATTCATCATAGGGGATGGAATGCTAAAGAAGGAAATAAAAAGATAATTGGAATAGCAGGCAAGTGTGGCCTTAGAATACAAGATGAAGTAGGACAGAGACTAATAGAGTTTTGTCAAGACCTACACATGGACATCACCAAATGGTCAATATAGAAATATAGAAACCACACTGATTTTACAACCAAAAGTGAAGTTCCATACAGTCAGTTAAAACAATATCTGGAGCTGACTAGAGCTCAGATCATGAGCTTCTTATTGCAAAGTCAAACTTAAATTAAAGTAGGGAAAAATATCAGACCATATAAGTATGACACAAATAATATATCTTATGAATATGGAAGTGATGAATAGCTGTAAGGGATTAGATCTGGTAGATAGAGTGCCTAAAGAACTATGGATAGAGTTCTGAAACATTGTACAGGAAGCAACAACAAAAACATTCCAAAGAAAATGCAAAATAACTGTCTGATGAGGTGCTACAAATACTGAGGAAGAAGGAAAGGGAAAGGGAAAATAAAAAGGGTAATATATATCCAACTGAATTCAGAATTCCAGAGAAGAGCAAGGAGAGATAAGAAGATCTTATATGAGCAATACAAAGAAATAGAAGAAAACAATAGAATGGGAAAGACAAAAGATCTTTTCAAGAAAATCAGAGATATCAAGGGAAAGTTTTATGCAAAAAACAGTCATGATAAAAGACAAAAATAGTAGGGATTTAACGAAGCAGAAGAGATTAAGAAAAGGTGGCAAGAATACACAAAAGAACTACACAAGAAAAACTTAACATAATGGTGTGTTTGTTGATCTAGAGCCAAACATCCTGGAAAATGAAGTCAAATGGATCTTAGGAAACATTGCTAACCACAAGGCCATTGGAGGTGACAGAATTCCAGCTGAGTTATTTAAAACCCTAAAAGATGATGCTGTTAAAGTGCTGCACTCAACATGCCAACAAATTTGGAAAACATAGCAGTGGCCACTGGATTAGAAAAGATCGGTTTATGTCCCAATTCTAAAGAAAGACAATGCCAAGGAATATTCAAATTACTAAATAATTGTGCTTATTTCACACTCTACCACGGTTATACTTAAGATTCTTCAGGCTAGACTTCAGCAATGTGTGAACCAAGAATTACCAGAAGAGCAGACTGGTTTTCAAAGAGACAGGAACTAGAGACCAAATTGTCAACATTTGCTGGATTTTGCAGAAAGTAAGGCAGCTCCAGAAAAAGAAAAACAAAACAAAACATCTACTTCTGCTTCGTTGATTACACTAAAGCATTTAACTATGTAGAACACAAGAAAAAGTGGAAAGTCCTCAAAGAGATGGGAATACCAGATCATCTTGTCTGTTGACAAACCTGTATTCAGGCAAAGAAGCAACAGTTAGAACCAAAAATGGAACAACTGATTGGTTTAAGATTGGAAAAGGAGTATGACAAGGCTGTCATCATTGTCACCTTATTTAACTTATATTCAGAGTCCTTCATGTGAAATGTTAGGCTGGATGAATCAAAAGCTGGAATTAAGGTTGCCAGGAGAAATATCAGCAATTTCAGATATGCAGAGGATGCCACTCTGATGGCAGCAGTGAGGAGGAATTAAGTAGCCTCTCGATGAGGGTGAAAGAGGACAGTGTAAAAGCTGCCTTGAAGCTTAACATAAAAAAAACTAAGATCTTGGAAACTAGTCCCACAACTTCCTGGCAAATACAGGGAGCAAATGGAAGCAATGTCAGATTTTTTTTTCTTGGTCTCAAAGGTCAGTGCAGTCAGTGACTGCAGCCCTGAAATTAAAAGATTGTACCTTGGAAAGAAAGCCATGGCAAATCCAGACAGTATACTAAAAAGCAGATATATCACCTTGCTGACAAAGGTCCATATAGTCAAAACTCTGGTTTTTCCAGTAGCAATGGGTGATTGTTAAGAGCTGACCTTTAAGGAAATATGTGAACCACAGAATCAACACTTTAGAATTGTGGTGCTGGAGAAGACATTTGAGAATCCTTTGGACAGCAAGGAGGTCAAATCAGTCAATACTTAAATTAATTCAGGCTATTCAACTGGAAGGTCAAATACGAAAACTGAAACTTAAATACTTTGACCACATAATGAGAAGACAGGACTCATTGGAAAAGACCCTGCTTCTGGAAAAGATTGGGGGTGGCAGAGGATGAGATATCATGGAAACAACAAAAATGAACTTGGACTTCAAGAGATAGTGGAGGACAGATAGAAGGGCCTGGTGCACTATGGTACATGGAGTCAAGAAGAGACAGACCCAACTGAACAACAAGAACAATGTGCCAGGCCTTGTGCTAAATGGAGTACAAGAACATTTTTACATATGGGGGACTAGTCTTAAGTACTTTAAGTACTTGCCCAAGGTCACACAGCTAGTAAGTGTTAAGTGTCTGAGGCTGGATTTGAACTCAGGTCCTCCTGACTCCAGGGCCGGTGCTCTATTCACAGCACCACCTAGCCACCCCATTGTTGTCGTTTCTAACCTTTTTTCATTGTAGATCATATTTTTTCTATGTACAGATTAATTTTATTTTGTTTCTAAATTATATACTAGAATTATTTTTCTGGGTAATATTCCAGGAAAGCCCTATTTATTCTCATCATTATGCTTCAAAACTCTTTCTTCTTTACTGGGTCTATCCATAAGCTTTTCCAGACGCTGTTATTCATACCCTGTCAGTTGCTAGCATGAAGATATTGTTACGCTGTGTCTGCTGCTGAAATTTATTGATGTACTATGTCTTTATAAATAAGTTTTAAATGCCTACTCTGCATGCAATAATTTTTTATATGTTGGTACATAAAAAAACTTATTGGTGACGTTTTCATGATTTGGAATATGTGTTTGTTGCTTTGATATTGTATAATTACACACAATATATTCATTGCACAGAGCTTTGTTTTTATAGTGCATGCTTTTATATCTTGAATTAATATTTTGGAGGTATTGATGATGTCATACATGGCACAATCTTTTAAAAGTATGAACAGTTGAGTTGTCACATTTTGTGGTCGTAGATCATAGAGATCTCTTAGTAATAGATGTAGACCCAGATCTTAAATATATATTTTAAAATATTTCATTGTAATGTGAAAAGTTTAGAAAGTTGCATAGTTAAAACTACTAACAAAAAAAGCAAGGAAACAATGCAGGAAATTTTTCTGGTAAAATTTGAGGTACTGAACATGAATGTTTACCTGGAGAACTGATAATAGGAAGTGGTAGATATCTAGTAGTCCACTCCTTGAAGAGGAACTTCTTAAATGACTGGCAGTCAGATTATGCAAAGAAGACTTTCTGGTCAAAAAATTTAATGTCTCAAGTACAGAAGTGCCAATGTACTTGTAGGTAGAAAACTGAGACCATAGTCTCTGTGGTAGATAGCTACTATAGACTGAAATCTAACATCTTCTTAGGACAGGAACCATATCACCTAGGAGAACAGCACTGAGAGGCTGGGATTGGGAAGGCTGCTATGGAACTATAGCACTTGAATACATCTAAGTCAGAAAAGGTAATAAGACTGACAGAGATTCTCAAAAGGACAGTTCCTGTTATAGTGCATAGATTTATAACAAGACAGCCTAGAGTCACTTGGCAGAGTTATTTGCAAAAATTGGCAATTCAAAACATTGGAAAAGGCATATTTTAACTATATCACTACTCCTGCTTTGTATAAAAGAGGCCTGCAATTTTATACTCAATAGAGCAATGCTTATAGAGACCAAAGTAGAGAAATAGAGTGGAATCCGAGAAGGCAGATCAACTGAGTATATGGTGAACGAGCAGAAGTCTGATACATGACTCTTAGCAGTCCAAGGTCCCTCTCCCGTGCAAACACGGAAGCCACTGCTAACATTATTTGCTGTTAGAGATGTAATAGAGTTTTGTGTGCCTCCACGTGGAAGGTGGATTTTCTTCAAAAGTGTGGTCCACAAAGGACAGCTAGGTCACTTAACCCCAAGTGCCCTGCCTTCCCCCCTCACTTCTTCCCCTCCCCCCCGACAATAAACAATTTGATGTAGGTTATACATGTGCAATCATGCAAAACATGTTTACATATTAGTCATGTTGTAAAAGAAAGCACAGACAAAAAACCCACAAAAATAAAGTGAATATTGTACACAGTGACAGTAATATTAACTGTGAATGGCTTAGTTGTCCTCAGAAATACAGCAATCCAAGACAATTCCAAAGGACTCATGATAAAAAATGTTATCCATCTCCAGAGAACAAGTTGATGGAGTTGAAATGCAGATTGAAGAATATTATTTTTCACTTTGTTTTTTCATGGGTTTTCTTTTTGGAGCTCAAACATTTTTTAAAAGAATATTAAAATTTGTTTTTACGTGTAATTAGGAAAAATAATAAAATATTTTTAAAAGAATAGTGGAGGCAGCTAGGTGGCACAGTGAATAGAGCACCGGCCCTGGAGTCAAGAGGACCTGAGTTTAAATTTAACCTCAGACACTTGGCACTTAACAAGCAGTGTGACCTTGGGCAAGTCACTTAACCCTAACTGCCTTGTCTTTCCCCCTCCCTCCCAAAAGGATGGTGAAGTACCAGCTTAACAGTCAAACTATTATACCTGAATTCAAAACTTAGAGCAAATCAAATTAGTCCCAAAATATTCTGTTCCATCTCACATGCTAAGTTCCCCTGCCTACAGTTTAGAGTAGGACAGAGTTGTCTTTCATATTGCAATAACAATAAATAGCAATTAAAAAACCATTTACCTTCACTTCTTATTAAGTACATACAAGCTTTTTCCGAAAGTAATCCATTATTTTACTTTTGTTTTTAGTTAAAACATATCCTGATGTAAAAATCCATTTAGAAGAAATTAAGAAGATACTTTCTAGAGTTTTATATCTAAAGTAAATACACAAAAAAAACTGGCTATTATTGGATTTGTTGTTGTTTGTTATTATTCATGTCTGACTCATTAAGATTCTATAAGAGGTTTTCTTGGTAAAAATACTAGAGCAGCTTGCCCTTTCCTCTTGGGGGGATTAAGGCAAACAAGGTTAAGTGATCTGTTCAGGGTCGCATTGCTAATGAGCAGCTGAGTTCACATTTGAACTCAGGTCTTCCTGACTCCAGGTCCAGTACTCCATCTAGCTGCCTCTTCACTATTGTATAGTAATCCCTAAAGTAAAAAAAAAAAACAAAACAGGGCCGGCTAGGTGGCGCAGTGAGTAAGAGCGCCGGCCTCGGAGTTGGGATGACCCGAGATCGAAACCGGCCTCAGAAAATGAGCACCCATGCATAAATAATGACTGGCCGTGTAACCTTGAGCAAGTTACTTAACCCCAATTGCTTTAAAAAAAAATCAAAACTAACTTTAACTTACTAAGAAGAAAACAAGCATTTCTCCAAGCAAAGTCCACAAATTTCCAGGCTTGGAAATCTATCTCTTCTCCTACTATCTAAATAAGATCTAAAGCTTTCTTAAACTTTTCAGCAACATTCTACTAAATCTTAGGCTTTTCTTTTGGCCTATACTAGATATTTTGAGAATTGACAAAAATGAGGACTTTCTATTGTTCCAATCTGGGTAAAAATCGCTAGTTCTATACTCTGACCTTTCAGGGAAATTAAAGCTTATAATATAAGTAATAGTAATTTTTTTTTCAGCAACGTTCTACTAAAGCCTAGGTTTTTCTTTTGGCCTATACTAGATATTTTGAGAATTGACAAAAATGAGGACTTTCTATTGTCCCAATTTGGGTAAAAATCACTAGTTCTATATTCTGCCCTTTGGGGGAAATTAAAGCTTATACTTCATATTGTCCTCTAAATGAGCTTTACATCCCGTGCTGTGTCAGTTTCAGTGGTTTCCATCTTCCTTTAACATTTTTCCCCTTTCTTTCTTTGGACTTTGATTAACAGCCTTTTTAACCTTCCAAGAACTTCTCTGCACTGTTTCCCACACTACACTTTTCTTCATTCCTCTTTTTTTTGTTCCCTCACATCTTTATTTCCCATTTTCAGAAGTAGTTTTCTCATACAATTGAAATTCATTGCAATAATTTTATTCTTTCCCTGATCAAAATTGAAACTTTAAAAGTGTACGGGTATTTTTTTTTCACCTTTTCAGGTAAAACTTTACCATTACCAATGTGATTTCTTAAGAGATTGCAAATTCAGTCTATTCCAAAACCTGCAGATGAGTTAGCTTCTAAATCACCTGGACAATTTACTTATGAATCATTCACAGCAGAAATGTAGTGGCAAGAGAAAACTTTCTCTTTCTGATTCAAACAAGCCTCTTTCTTTCCAAATTAAAAAAAAAAGAGTTAATAATTGCACTAGGTGGATAATAGGCTTCAAAACTTCAAACTGAAAAACTGCTTTTCCTGTTTGAAAGATAAACTTCTACACTTGCTTCAATTCTGTTTAAGAATTGAGCATTTAATGTCATTCTCCAGGGGGAAAATGATAGGAGTGTGCAGTTTATGTTTCTGGGAGTAGCATGGGGAAAGGTCTTGGCATTTTGAAGTAATCAAAGAGGAGGGAGGAGAACTTGAATGGGATGGGGGGAGGAACAAAGAGGGAATTCCAGCAAAAGTACTTATCGAGCAATCTATTCAGTGATCTTACAGACAAATCCTTCTGTAAACTGAATACCCTCTCTTCTCCCCTTAATTTAATATCTCTGTATATTGTTTGTTTTTTTAGCTGGAGTGGAGACTCAACATTTGCAGCATTCAATTATTTACCATTACTATGTTTTAGGTAGTTTAGGTGCTAAGAATATAAAACCAAAAACAAAAGTCTTGGCCAAATAGATCTTCAATGAGTTTATATTTTCCATGGGTTGGATGGGGTACAACGTCCAGCTCTAAATCTCTATACGTGCAATACAAGGTGATTTGGGAAGGCATGGGGCATGGAGTGGAGATCACTGGGCACCAGCCTAACTCTTCTGAAAAGGCATCAATCTAGCCAGAAAGCTCAGAAGTTCTTGAAGCAATCCCTTTGGGCAGCTAAGGAGAAATACCATGTGGCTAAGCCCTTGTTCTCCTTTCTAGCCCTTCCTCTTCATTGGCTCCTTTTCTACAAAGACATTAACAGTCTGGAACTCATACAGAGGAAAGTAAAGGGGCTTGAAACCATATAGATCAATTGAAGGTAAAAGGCCTATTTAACATGGAGAAGAAAAGACTACTAGGGACACAGTCGTGATGTAATGGCAATAGATGTTGGATTTTAAATAATTTGATCCGAATTCAAATCTTGACTCTACTGCCTATTACTTATGTGATCTGGGGCATATTGCCTGGTGTAGATAACTGGTCCTCAGTTGCCTCACACCCATAAAATTAAGAGACATGGTACTAGATGGCTTCTAAAATCCATTCTAGCTCTAAATGCTAAAATTCTAAAAAAATTTTTCTTGGGAAATTAAGATCTGTTTGCCTAGAAGATGAGCACAGTCATGGTAATCAGGGTTAATCATAGATTTAGAGCTGGAAAAGACCTTAGAGCTCACTTAGCTAGTTCAGATGAGAAAATTGAGGCCCTGAAAGTGATTTTCCCAGGGTCTCTAAGTAAGTGGCAGGGGAGGAAATATCAAGATGGGAAGGCCTGAATGTCAGGCAGAGGAGAGATTAGGCTTATTATCCCCATTTTGCAGATAAGAAAACTGAGGCAAGAGAGGTAAAGTATGACTTGTCTATAGTCACCCAGCTGGTCAGCATGATAGTTACTAGAAAAAACACTGACTTTGGAACCTGTGTTCAACTCCTAGTTCTGCAGCTCTTACTACCTGTGTGACTATTGGGAATCAAGTGACTTAAAATCAGTTTCCTCATTTGTAAAGGAGGGGGTTGGACTAGGTGATCTTTAAAATCCTTTTCAGCTCTAAATCTCTGGCTATTTGTGATCCCCAGTGTCTGAGTCAGAATCACAAACTAGCTACCCTGACTGCTGTCCATGGTTTTTCATCTTTGGCACTAGACACATTCTATTGTGCATCTAGACTCTAGATCAAGTCTAAACCTGGATCAGCAAGGGTAAGTCTGACAGCAAGCGTACTCAATAACTTTTCCATTACTTCATCCTCTCCCTGGCCCTCCCTGACAGCCAGGGGAAGAAAGGATGGTATTCCCAGTTATGACATCACAAAGCTGTTCATCAGGGTTGCCATACAGCCCCAGACTTTAGGCCAGGGTATTTTGAGAGGACCCAAGGTGTTGGAGCCCTGGCAGCTTCTCCAGCTAGCCACACTGGACCTCAATGGAGGCTTTGGTCTGTGCTTTCTCTGAGCTGCGAATAAGAGAAGGTACTGGGAAGGAGACAGGAAATTAGGAAAGAGGGAGGTGAACAGAAGAGGTCAAAAGGAGAAATCTCTCCCATCCTCCAGGGCCAACAGCATGAAGATGGTGCTAGATACAAGCCCACCAATACTGAGGGGTAGGCTACTTAGCAAAGATAATATTCTGGTGGCTAGAGGATGGTCATTCTGGACCAGTTTCATTACCTCTAAACTGGTACCAAACTAATGGTACTGCCTAAACCACATCCATCTCTAAGATGGGGAGGGATGAAATGGGAAGCACTTAAAGCTTCAAGCCAAGTAGCCATCCACTGTTGAGTAGTTCCAAAGAGAACTCTTTCCAGTTTGAATAGACCTTTAAATGATGAGCAAAGAATTGAACCCCTCGGCCTCCAAAGGGCTCAAGCTATCCTATCACCAAAGGTTTTTATTCTTTTTTCCTTCAAAGCTCTCTGAATATGGGGATAGGACTTACCTACCCATATAGAGATGAATGGACCCCCACTTGACAAGAAGGAAACCTGAGGCCCAAAACAACAATAATGAACTCAGGTTTATTTAGACTAAACTCTAAACAGAAGGAAAGAAGGGGGACGGAGGGTATTAGTTGGAAGAGAAAGTTGGCTGGTTCCCCCTGGGTATCTCCCTCTCTCAAGGATGTCTGTGTTTTCACCACAGATGCAGTGAGCCTGACTTTGGGCTGCCCAGGCAGCGCCGACACGCCCCCCAACATCTACGAGGGAGGTCTGGGGGCTCGGAGGCAGCAGTGCCCCAGCCCACCAGGCAGCAAGCCCAAGAACTTCCGTCTTCGTCACCTTCGGAGCCTGGCGCTTTATCTACCCAGCAGCATGCAACCTGCCGGCCAGTGTGAGAGTCACTGGCTGGGGAGGCTAATGGCAGGGGGCTGCCTCCCACTGGTGGGGCCCCTGCTCAAGGGAGGGGCATGGGCCCTTGATCTTCCTGGCCCTCTGAGCTCTACCAGCCACCCCCTGGATTCACCAGGTCCCCAGCCACCCAGGGAGAACCTAGGGAATACAGGTAAGGATGCATATGACAGGGCCAGAAACAGAACTCTGGGAAAGCAGGAAGTGTGCCCCAGCCCAACCAAGATGGGAGCAAGCCCAGGGCGCAGGGTATTAAAGGAGGGTGGGTATCCTCTCATCATAAAGCCACTCCTGTGGCAGTGTTTGGGGTAGAATCTCATAAGAGAAGGATTAGCAAGGATTCACTGAGGTATGTGCAGTACAAGTATTGGTAAGTTCATCTGCTATACCTCTTCCCTGTTCTCTTACTCCATCTAGGCTAGACCAGTCACATCAGGGAGCAGAAAAATCCTCTTATGTGCCCAGGGTCATGGGTCAGAGTGGGACAGAGAGGAAGCAGTAATTTTGTAGGGACAAGGGCATACATATTTATGCAGGGCAGAGGGAAGGGTTGACAGGGCACTATGCGGGTAGCTGGATGATGTGTGGGTATGGGTGTTGCTGGGTATATAGGCATTGAAGACTAGAGGTTGAATACATAGGAGAGTGGGGGTATATGGAGATGACTGGATATATGTTGGTACCTGGATATATGTATGACTGGGTGTGACTGGGTGTGAGAATGTGTGTCTGTGTTTGGGTAACTGGATTAAGATATATATCTGTGGTATGGACAGATGGTAGATGTGAATCTGTGAGGAGAATGTGGGCGATAACTGAGTGTATTTATGTGAAGTGTTGGTTGAAGGTGCATATGGGGATAATTTGTGGTATCTGTATATATATGTTTAGGCATGTGAAACATGAGTGCCAAGATGTGTGTATATTAGAATACACATATATTGAATATACGTTGCTACGTTTGTTACATTTTTGTTACTATATATTATTTGTTACATTTTTGTACTATATATTACATATAGACAAACATGTATATTATGTATAATTTATAATTATATATGTAACGTGTATATGTATTGCAGGAAATGTATATAAATATATAGGGGTGCTAGTGGTTTATGTCTGTGGATGGGTAGCTGTGGCCATGTGTATGTCTTGCATGTGTATGTGAGTAACTGAATGTGTCTTGAGTATATTTAAATCCCCTTCTCTAGACTTTTTATAAACTTCCTTGTCCCTCCTGTAGACGCCCAAGGTCCTAGGCCTTTTTCCTCTTGTGATCTTGTGACTTTCCAACTATGGCCTGAGCAGATCTGAGCTTAAGAGACCCATAATTCTTTCCCCTAGACCTCAGGTAAAGAGCACTGTGTCCCTGCCTAACTCAGGAAGAAGTGTGGCCTTATGTGGGTTAGGACCAGGAAACATTATGGCATAGATACAAAGCCTTTGTTTGAGAGTGAGAAGGCCCTCAACCAAGCCCCTTAGCTTCTTTGGTCCTCAGTTTGTCCCTTAGGTTATTTCAACTCCCAGGGATGGGGGTAGGGAGGTAGGTGTACAGAAACTCAGATTTGCATAGAATATTGGGATTGTCCATTGATTTACAATGGGACTTACAAGCTGGGTTGTGTGCCCCCTTTTTCACTCCTCCCCTCCTCCCCACTCCAAACCATCCATTCTCATTATTGACTTGTTTCTTTCCCTTTTTCCTCAGCTTCCAGCTCCAGCACCGACCCAACCAAGGGTGCCCTCTCCCAGCCCCGGCCACCCGAGGTCTCAGGCTTCAGGCCCAAGAGGTCTTGGGGAGCCTTAGAGGAATCAACATGTCCTATGTGCAAGAGGACCCGACCCGGGGCCCAGGAGAGGCTATAGGGAGGTCCAAAGCAACAGAGCTGGTTGCCCCAGCTCTGGGGGCAGGTGGAGGGGATGGCTTGAGACTACAGGTCCCTGGGAGAACAGCCTCCCTCCAGACTCTCCAAGCTCCCCCTGGCAAGCAGCCCTGCAAGATGCCAAGACAGCTGAGGAAGTTTTCTCAGAGGGAAGTTCGACTGGGGGCTCAGGGAAGTGAGAGGAGAGGGAAGAGGTTCCCACCTGAGGGTTGGAGAAAGGAGAAGCAGGGGCAGTGGTCCAAGCAGCCCGGCCATACCCTAAATACTTTATGGCCTCTGATAAGGTGTAGAAGGCAGATAATCCCAGGCCTGGGAACTAGCAGGTCCTACATCTGAATAAAGGGAGAGGTCTGTCTATCCTCAAGTCTGCCTCTAGGCCCCTGCCTCCTGCTAGGTTTACAAAAGGACATTCCCAGAAGGCCCAGGGAGATAACCAGCCAATGTCAAGGGCTCAGGTATTGCAGTCAGAGTCAGCCCTTTCTTCTCCAATAGTTTATATTGTTAAACCTAGCTGCAGGTCTCCACAATCCCATTCTGCCTATATACTAATCCCTTAATGAGACAGCATCTCATAGTGCATGGAGTGATAGATATGGAGTTAGGAAGGCCTGGTTTTAAATCCCCCCTCTGACACTACCTGTGTGACCCTGGGCAAGTCTTCCCCCCACTTCTGGACCTTGCTTTTCTTAAATGTAAAATAAGGAGGTTGTACTAAATGGCCTTCAAGGTCCCTCCTGAGCTTTCACTATCTCTCAGGCTTGGCTTCAGTTGGTCAGTTAATGCTGGGGGATTGGGCTTCCATTGATCCCTGATAGGAAGAAGCTGCTGTGAATGGGAAAGGGAAAATCTGCTGCAACCTCTTCATTAACCACATTGCTTAGCAACAGGCAAGCTGTGTAAGGGTGGGAGGTGGAGATGGGCTGGGAGGACAGACAAGGACCCTAGGGAAGGGGAGGATTGCCAGCTGGATCCTTTGTGGTGTTCAAGCTGGGGTTTGTGGTATCCTTGCATCTCTCTTCCTGGCAGGAGGTGATGCATACAGGTGTCATATGCCAACACTCCATCTACCCATAAAGAGGGTCAAGTTAAAAGGACATGGGAATTACTCCTCTCTGGAATTCTACCTGCCTTAATTGGGGCCACTCAGCAGCTTCTGTGAACAAGGATATGGGGTGTCCTCATGTCTCCAACTCTACCCTACCAACATGGATGGTCTGCTGGGCACCAGACTCTTAAGAGCTATTTGAATGAGGTGGGATAGTAGGAGTAGTACTCAATATGCCACCAAGGAAGTTAGTCTTCTTGCCAAGGAGACTTGAATTAGGTGGAATTTGTAGCAATCCATGTGGTATGAGGTTCCTTTGTCTCCAAATATCTCCCCCATATACCTACTAAAATGTTTTAAATTCTGTCATTAGAGCTACTGTTTTAGCATTTCCCTAAGCCTCTAGGTCAGATTCCCCTGCCTGGTAAAAATGATCACCAGTTAATAGAAATTGGGGTAGGCAAAGGATCACAAGTGGGAGAGCTGACGCCCATTAGCCAAGCCCAGAATCTTTCCTACCAGGTGTTAGGGAAAAGGGAAGGACCAAGAGTTTGTTGGCTCCAGGCACCTGTCATTTTTGCTAGACTCTGCTGTCCCAAGGGAGCGCATTGATAAGGGAGGGATCAGGGCAGAGGAGAAACTGAACTATCTCAGAGCAGGGCTTTGAGGAAGCCATCATAAAGTGTCAAAGCAGGAAGGGAACTTGTAGATTAATCAGTCCAGACTCCTTATTGTACAGAGTAGAAAGCTGAGGGAAGCCTAGAAAAAGTGAGTGACTCATAGTCAGTAGCAGAATCAGGATTCGAATTTAGTTCTTACTCCCAGTCTAGAGTTTATTCTCTCATCATACCATGGTACCTCTCCATGGTAGTGAAAGGTATTATTTATAGAAATGATTTCAACAAGCATTTCAGTGCCTTTTATGTACTAAGCACTATGCTATGAGATGTGGCTATAAGAAGAAAAAAAATTCCTGTTCTCAAGGAGTTAAAACTCTTGCATTAAACCACTTCCCTAAAGAAATCTTGGGCAAGCATTCAGAAATCTACCTTCCAGAAAGGGAAGGAAACTGGGGGCTAACCTTGGCATAAAGTGGTCTAGTCAAGGGTAGGGAATTAATGATCTGTTGTGAGCCAGGCCCAAAGTGTTGATTTGTTTTGCTTAACTGTATTTAGTTGTTAAAAGGGAGAGTTCTATTGAAGGTAGGGGGAAGAAATCATTGGGAAGTGGAAGTCATTTTTTAAAAAGCATCAATAAAACATTAAAAAAATTGGGGCTTGAGAAACACAACACCTTGGGCGTAACAGAGATGATGTATCAGGATGGAGAGGAGGATTCTTGAGTATTTCCACCTCTTTAGTAAAATAGTCAAGTCAAGTAGGACTCCAACAACAGACACACAAGCTGGCCTTAATGTCACTATTAAAATATGGCAGCTTTATACCCTCTGAAGATTTACTCCTACACAGTAATCAAGAAATCTTAGATTGCAAATACATGATTACATAGGTCTATGGCATGCTAGGGTATCTTAGAATCATAGAATCTTTGGATTAATAGAGAATTCCAAGATTATCTAGTATGAGATTCGTCCCTAAGTGGGAAATCCCTCCATCAAATTTCAAGAAATTGAGGCAGCTCAGTATTGCAGTGGATAAAATACTGGACCTAGAGTTAGGAGAGTTGCCTTCTGACTGTCTCAGTATCCTCATCTTTAAAATAGGAATAAAAGCACCTCACAAGGTTGTTGGGAAGATAAAATATATTTGTAAGCACCTTGCAAATTTTAAAGTCATGTAAATGCTATCATAGCTGTTAGGCTTGGCTATATTAATTTTATAGGAAGCTTTAAAGTTTGTAAAGGCTTTACCTAAATGAGTTCACATGAGGCTCACAATAATTCTGTAAGCTAGATACAAGTATCTCCAGTGCTGATGAATCTGACACCTCACAAGGCATACTGATTCATTGTGGGAGTGTTCTAGGCAGGTCTTATTAGAAAGTTCTTAGCACAGAATCTCAGATCTGGACAAGAATCTAGTTGGTAACATACTTTGCAAATGGTCATCCAGCCTTTGCTTGGTAATTTTGTGTGAAGAGAAATCCACCACCACATAAGCAGCCCATTCCACACTTAGTTAATCCTTATTTTTAGCAAGTTTTTCCCTGTATCAAGTCAACATTTTCCTCTTCATAACTTCTACCCACTGCTGTTAATTCTGTCCTCTTGGGTCAAGCAGATTAAGTCCAAAGCCTCTTCTATCTGACAGTCAAATGCTTGAAGACAGCCATCATGTTCCCCTAAATCCTCAGGATAGTGTCTCAAATTTCTGCAAATGATTTTCATAGGGCATGATCTCTAGACTTTCCAGGTTTTATGTTAATGTAAAAGGTTTTGAATGGAATGCCCTGTGGACCTTCCTTTGACTCTTCTAATATTTTTTTCAAAGATGACCTCCTGTACAAAGTAAAAAGTCCCTGCCTTCAGGGAGTTTACATTCTCCTTGGGGATACATATAAACATAAGTAAATACAAGATAATTTGAAGAGAGAGCATTAATACCAGGAGGATCAGGAAAGGTTTCATAGAGGATTTGGCACCTGAGCAGAGCCTTGAAGTACATACATACATACATATACATACACACACAGAGTTTCAGGCATGGAATATATATATATATATACACACATATATATATACACTTTTATATATATATACATATATACACATATATACACTTTTACATATATACATATATACATGTATATACACATATATGAATATATGTAGAATGGAATTGATATATATCAATTATATACATATAATGTTGTATATATATGTACATATATATACACATATCTCTCTCTGCATATATATTTCTATTTCTATTTCAGGAATGCAGGATAGCCTGTACAAATTCTATCTCCTGAAGGCAGGAGATAGAATACCAAGTTTGGTGAGCACCAAGTAGGCCAGTTTGGTTATGATAAAGAATATATGAAGGGAAATAATTCACACACATACACAATGCTCTCCTAAAATGTAGTACCCAAACATACTTCAGATGTGGTCTGACCAGGACAGAGTACAGTGGGACTGTCACCTCCTTAGTGTTGGACATTATGCCTCTTTTAACGAAATTTAAGGTTGAAATTAGCTTTTTTTAGATGCCATGATGCAATGTTGATTCATATTCAATTTGTATTATCTTAAAACCTGAATCTTTTTTCAGTACAATTGCTGTCTAGCCACGTTCTACCACCCTCCCTTGCCCTACACACAATTTGTACTTGGAAAGTTGCTTTTTTTTTTTTTTAACCCAAGTGTAGTACTACATTTATTCCTATTAAATTCCATTTTATTTGATTTGGCCCAACTTTTTAGGCCATTGAGGTCTTTTTGGGTCATGACTCTATCATCTAATGTACTACCTATCCTCCCAATTTTGAGTTTTCTGTAGATCTGATAAGTTTGTTATCTATTCTTTTATCCATGGAATTTTTTTAAATGTTAAGAAGGGTCATTCAGCCAGCATTTAGTAAGCACTTACCCCGTGTCAGACACTGTGCTAAGTGTTGATGAAGGGCAGATCCCTAGGGAACTCCTTTCAAAACCTCTTTTTTAGTTGGTAGTATCAAACCATGAATGGTTATGTAAATCTAGCAATTCAACCAGTTTCAAATGCCCAGACCATATATCTCCAGTTTGTCTATAAGTATTGCATGAGAGACCATCCAATGCTTTAATAAAATCTAGGTAAATTTAATCTACAGTAGCCCCTTGATCTACCAGTTTAGATTACTGTGTCAAGAAAAGAAATCAGCCAGCAAAACCTCCTGTTTATTGTTGTTTGTTTAAAAAAAAGTTTATTTTCAAATTTATTGGGAAGAATGAAAATACTCCTTGAAACAAAATACCTCTACTCAGCATAAATATTTATCTCTAAAGCATTTTAAACCCTTTCCTACTCCATTAGAAGAAAAAAAAGTAGTCATCCTGGAAATGGGTGCTGCAGCTTTATCAATAGCTGGCCTGTTTTTGAGAAAACTCTGGTCATAGTTTCCTTTCCTAGATGTTCATTAATTATCCTATAATTTTGCCAGGAATCAAAAATCAATGTACTTCAATCAAAGCTTTAGGTCAATAGTCATTAATTTACAGACTCTACTACTGCTTCTTTTTAAAAAATTGAAACATCAGGGGCGACTAGGTGGCGCAGTGAGTAGAGTGTTGGCCCTGGAGTCAGAAGGACCTGAGTTCGGATCTGGCCTCAGACACTTAACGCACACACAAAAACCTAGCTGTGTGACCTTGGGCAAGTTACTTAAACCCAATTGCCCTCCAAAAAGCAAAAAAAATTGAGACATCTCCCTTCTTTTCCCATTCTTTATGATCCTCAAAGATTATGTTGAACCAAAAAACAATACTTTCCTGTAATTTCCATCCACTGGTTCTAGTTCTAGCCTCTAAGTCAAGAGAACCAAGTCAAATTCCTTATCCACATAGTAGATATTTGAAAACAGCTATCACATTACCCCTAAGTCTTCTCCAGGCCAATCATACCTAGGTCCTTCCACTGTATCAGGGAGGATATGGTCTTCCCCCACCTCAGCTTATTTGAGGTAGTCCCTGAAATACCCATACATAATGAGTTGTTGATGTGTTAAGGAGTTAACACCCTGTTATCCCTTTACAGAGAGGTAGGGACACCCTTCTGAGACAACTATGAAATATGCAAACCAGATAAGACTTTTCATAATTGGACCTTTGTTTGAGAGGAAACAGGGCATGTGCCAGTAATTGTTAAAGAATGCAGCTGTTTATCTCTTCACTTTTATTGTTGTTTTGTTTTGCAAGGCAATCAGGGTTAAGTGACTTGCCCAGGGTCACACAGTAAGTGTCAAGTGTCTGAGGCCAAATTTGGACTCAGGTACTCCTGACTCCAGGGCCCTAGTTCTCCATCCACTATGATACCTAGCTGCCCCAGGCTTCTTGAAGGGAGCAGGGGAAGAGGGGCTTTTCTCCCTTCCTCCCAGCCACCGTTCGTAGTTTCCAGCAGCAGTTTCTTGCCTAGAAGATCCTGTCCAACAGTTGGACTATCCAATTGAGGGAGAGTAAGTACATATTTTAAACCTATAACATATGATAGGGAGTCCTCTCATTGTCCTGGTCATCTTCTGGACATGCTGCAGCTTGGACACAATATTACAAATATGGTCTGATTAGGGCAAGAGAACTATGGCCCTCAATCGGGCCATTACATTTCTATTAATATAGTTTATGATCACTTATCAAGCATTTGATCAAAAATTTTTGAATAAAATCCTGTGCTGGGGGAATGTCAATTTTCAAAAAGAAATATAAATTCCACTCCCTTATGAACCATAAAATAAATATCTTCTTCAGTGGTAAAGCAAGGCAGAGGGATACTTGGATAGTATTTAAAAGTGATCAATCCACATTTCTGATTTCAGAAGACCCCTGAGGAAATATACTACACACTCTTGTGGAGTGAAGGACTCAATGCAGATTGCGACACATATATACCCATTTTTATTTATGAATACACATCATGTATTTGTATATATGGTCTATAATACATTATGTGTTCATATATGTATGTGTGTATACATGCATACACACACAACATGGATGTAGACATTGTGAGAATGTTTTTTGCTTGGTCGTACAGGGCTTTTTTTTTCTTTTTCAATGAGGGGAGAGGCAGAATTGGGAGAAAGAAAAGGCAGATCTTGGTTCATTGAAAAAAAAAGTTTAAAAAATAAAGTGATTGGTTCAGAATTGTGATTTCCCTGGTGTGGGGAGTTCCCTGAAGTGGAAACTCTTACACTTGTAGACCGGGCAATGTCCCATTAATCCAGTTACCTGGGAAGTTGCCTGACTCACTGTGCCTTGCCCAGAGTCAACAATGAGTATGTGTCAGAGGGAAGAGTTAAACCCAAGTCTTCCTGTCTTTGAGGCCAGCTTTCCATTTATTCTTTCACTTAAAGTAGAGACAGAAAGGACAACTGGCAAAGCTTGTTTCTCTGACTTGCTTTCCATTTTCCCCATGCAAACCAGAGTCTTAGAAGTAATGGGCCCAAGTGCTCAAGAAGCATTACTTATCAATAAGATTCCTCTTATTGATGACCTTTTGCAAGTTTGAAAGATTTAGTAATTGAAGTGGTTACCAAATACAGATCAAGCCTGGCATAAACTACCATATCTACTAATATCCAATGATGCTAAAATTCCTTTAATGAGCAAGATCCCCCAGCAGATTACAGTATAGTGATAAGGTCATAACTTTACTCATCTTAGGTTTAAGATTGACTGCACAATCCTTAAACTCTGCAGAGGTTGTTTGTAGAGAAGCCATACTTGTGCCCATGGAACTCTACCACAGAGCATCCCTTATACCTATCCTGAGACTGCTCTCTCCTACTTACCTTTGTCAGACATGGACAGCAATAGGATAACTAGAAGGAATGTGGTATAATAGAACAATTACTGCAATTGGAGTCAGAATACCTGGATTCTAGTCCAACTCTGACACGGAATTCCTTTGGTCAGAATAGTGAGGATGCTGGGAGCCAAGCTGAGTTATATCCACATAGGAAAATACAAGCTTGGCTCCCAGCACTCCCAGAAAATTTGCTAATCTGTTCATCTGAGCCATTTGGTGGAGCAGCATAATTTGCCTCTCTAATAACAAGGCCAATGTGCTTCAGCACTTCCTAAACTCCACCTAGGGCAAGTGAACACTTGCCCGATAATTGTCCTCTGGCACCTGGACCCCTGTGTCCCTGGTGACACATTGAGTAAACCTGAAAAATAATCTGCTTACACCTTTCTCACATACCAATGTGAATTATTCACCAGCATTTGAGAGCTGCTCCTTAGAACATAAAACATTCAAGTTGTAAAGAACCTTACAACATAGAATGTTAGAGTTAGATGGAATCCTCAGAGATAATCTAGTCAAATTCCCTCACTGGAGCCCCCACAAGGCTCTATCAAAACTCAAGTTGGGATTACTAAGGGGGTTTTAATTTGCTTCCAAAATATTTAGATCAATAGCTGTATTATCACCACTAAATTAAATATAACTTGTGAACCATTTTGAGCCCCTGAGAAACGGCCTGAGAAAGGCCTAAAACCTGGATTGGCCAATCAGGAGAAAGACATTTTTGGCCCTCTCTGTTAAAGATTAGGGATTAGCCTTCACTGGTGTGAGTCCATCAGGCTCAGTAATAACTTCATTAAGATTCTTGGTGTCCTAGATTGTGGAGGTAGTAGAAATTGCTTTCTCTCTCGTGCATAACTTTTATTTTGGAGAGGTTGAAAAGGGTGTGAGAATAAGAGAAAATATCCAAATATACAATTACCTACTGTAATACTTTGCATGATCTGGCATAACAGACATGTTATGGAGTGAATCCAAAATGCCCCTTCCTGTGTCAGCAACTACAAGGCCAGCTGAAGCGGACCAGGAGCATTCTTCTGTTTATGGCTACCAAGGACAAGGCTCTTTGAACCAGACACTGTCTCAAATAATGGGACTTTTCTCATGTTATGTTATATTAATGATAAAAGCACAGACATTGGGGCGGCTAGGTGGCGCAGTGAATAGAGCGCCGGCCCTGGAATCAGAAGGACCTGAGTTCGGAGCCGGCCTCCGACACTTAATCCACACAAACAAAAACCTAGCCGTGTAACCTTGGGCAAGTTACTTAACCCCAATTGCCCTAAAGGGGCGGCTAGGTGGCGCAGTGAGTAAGAGCGCCGGCCTCGGAGTTTGGATGACCCGAGATCAGATCCGGCCTCAGAAAATGAGCACCCACGCATAAATAATGACTAGCCGTGTAACCTTGAGCAAGTTACTTAACCCCAATTGCTTTAAAAAAAAAAAAAAAAAAAAAAAAAAAAAAGCACAGACATTGTGGATCTATAATTTAAATTGAAACCTTGACATTCTCTTACTGTATTTACTACCCATCTTATTAAGAAATTCCTTTTTTATATTATGGTTAACACATATGGAGACTATAATTTTGGTTGACACAGGCATCCTGAGTTGGAATTGCTCTAAGTGTCTAAAGGGTCTCCTTCAGCTTGTTTACCTCTGAATTCAGAATTATTTTCTGACTCCATCATGCATGATTCACTAGCTTAATGAGAATAAATAAGCACATTATAGCACATGTACAGCCTAATTCTGTTTGTTTCTTGTTCAAACCTTTGGCAAGGGGGAACCTCATTCTGTTTGTTCTTAGGACAAACTTTTAGTTAAGGAAGAAACTGATTCTATTTGTTTCTTTGGACCAAACTTTTGGTAAATGGTTGACAAAGTTCCAAACTTTGTTCTGATTCTTGGGTAAAACACTTGTCCACTTGGGTAAAACTAAATACAAAAATAATATTGCATGCGGTACTATACCAGCAAGGAGCTTTTTAAGTTTTCTTTGAGTTGTGGGGATGGGTTTTGTCTATTATAAGGTTTAGTCTATTTGTGAGAGAGGAATTTTTCTCTTTCAAGACCTGAACCTATAACCCTGGCTTTATTAGTACCATGTTCTAGTCAAAAGATCCCAAATTAGTATTTTGTAACCCAAAGAAGCCTTGTACCAAAACTTAACAGGAATATAAGCCTAAAAATCACAAGCAAGACATATTGATCTGGAAAATAGGATGTATAGACACAATTTAACAATTGTAGGTCTCTCAGAAAAACACAAGTCAAAAAACCTGAATATCATAATGCAAGAAGTGATACAAGAAAATTGCCCAGAACTTTTGAACCTACAAAACAAAGTGTCAATCAAAAGAATCCACTTCAGAAAAAAAACAACAAAATAAACTCATGCTGCAAATGCGAAGACAGACAATGGTTAAATTGAACAATTTCAATAACAACAAATTTCACGATCAGCCAGGATAAAGACCTACAAAAATGAAGGAAAGAAATTTGAATAACCTAAAACTATTTTACATCCACCAGAAACTGCAGTAGGCAAAGGAATAGCTGTGTTCCAGAAAGCAAAGGAGCTCAAGATGTACCACTATAATCTAGAGACTGATCATTAATGAAAAAAGAGGCATTCAAAACATTCCTAAAAAGAAAACCAGACCTGATAAAAGTATTTGCTTTTCAAACACATCAAACAACAGATATGCAATAAAGATCAACAAATATAACAACAATAAAATCACTACAGTGATTTACAAGATTAAGAGATTTCTTTCTAAATACACACAGGAGAAAAGGGTGAAACAAAGTCAAATGACTCAGGGTGGAAAAACAAGCCTAAGACATCGTGTGCTCAACCTTGTGACGCCAGGCTTACAAGAGAATGTGTTTTATGGGAGTAAATTAGAGATTGGGAGGGCACATGAAAGGGGGGATGGGAGGAAGAAGATAAGAGGGGGAATATGTGATGTACCCTAACCAAGTCAAAGGCTAATGATGAAGGGAAAATAAATTTTGTAATCTCTGAAGAAAAAAACCTACAGGAAAGATGGGTGAGGCATAGGAAGGGATTGAGAAAAAGGGAAAATCAGTAGGAGGAGGGCACACCATCAATGAAGGTTCCCATGAGAGAAGATAGTCTATAAAGGATGATGGAAACCTTATGATGACTATAGTCTGTAGGGGTGTGATGCATAGAGAGATGGCTGAATTTTGTCTCAGGAGCATGGGAAATAGAATTCTTGGGGTAACTGACACTCAGAAGGGTGGGAGAGCATAAACCCAGGGAAGAGATTTCAAGGGAAATGGGGGAAAATGACCATGGGGAGGGCCAAGGTTAATAATAAACCATACAATTAGGGATATAGGAAAATTCCTGCTGTGGAACAATATTCTATCACCTGCAAGAACTGGTATTTCTAAGAATGTAGCCACAACAGGAAAAAAGGAGCTAGGGGCAAGATTTAGGCAATAAAGAAGGAACCCAAAAGAGACACCTTAGAAGCTTTAACTCCATAAGGAAGATAGAGACTAAAGAAAGTCTTAAAGGCCATAAATCAAAGAATAAAAATCCAGAATAGACAGAAAGGGCAGATAAATGATGAAGAGAATAAGAGTAAGAAATCTTTTTTTAGAAAGTCTCAGAAAATGAAATTTTAAAAACTAATGAACAGAGGTTAAAGTAGAGAAGAGGAAATGGGAGTTTATTCTGCTACTTAACTGAGAGAAAAAAGAAAGAAGGGAAGACCTAAATAAGCAGAGAAAAGGAAGCCTTTGTTTTTTTAGCTAGGTGGAACTAACCATCAGATTCTTCTAAGTTTCTGTCCAGGACTGCACAAACTGGAGAGGAACCAAACAACTGAAAGGAAGTTCCCTGAACTAAAAAAAGTGAGAGAAGATGTCATTTCATGATTTATAATGTGGAATATGCTCATTCAACCCAGCTGCTCTAACATCATCAGTGTAGCTCACTTTATTTGGGGCAGAGGTAAGGAAACAACATTTGTTGGTGTGTTCATCCAACAAAAAGCACATCTGCTGTTCATGTAGAAGAATCCAGGCAAACCCAGGAAGGCTTGTATAGACGATGTAAAGCGAAGTAAGCAGAATCAGGAAAAATATATGTGGCAATATAAATGGAAAGAATAAAATGAAATTGAATGCTGCATAATTATAATGAAATAGCTTGGCCCTGGAGAAGAAAGAGATGAGAAAATGCATTTCCTTGCCTTCACTGAAGACATAGGAAGCCACGGGTATAGAATGCTGTATATACTGTCAGATCTGGTCAATCTGTTAGTTGGTTTTGCTGAACTGCTTCCTTCTGCCCTCTTTCTTTTTAAAAATATTTGTTATTATACATATATATATATATGTATATATACACACACACTGATAAAAGGAGGTAAGAAGTAATATATTGGGAAGCTAGTTTGTTATAAAAACAAACAGAAATTTAAACAAATATAGGTATTATGCTATGTCTACCGTCTATCTATTGGCTGCCATTTCCAGTTGTCCTGGTCTATATCTGGCCACTGGACCCAGATGGCTCTGGAGGTGAAAGTGAGGTTGATGACTTTGCACAACCCTCCCCCACTTAAATCCAATTCACTTTGTGTGACATCACCTTCCTGATGTCATGGTACTCTTCGAGATTGAAGGACAAATAACAGCAGTATCAACTCACCAGCCCCATGTGATTTCCCAGACCAAAATTCCCTGCCCTGGCCACCTCTATCTGCACTATCTCCCCCTATTAGAATGAGCTCCTTGAGAGCAGGGACTATGTTATTTTTGCATTTGTATTTCTAGTACTGATTGCCATGTCTGGCACATGATGAGTATGTAAGTGCTTTATCATTCACTTCCAGACCTTTCATTCTAATAAACCTTGTAAAATAATAAAATGAGGTTACTTGGGCATGACCTGCAAAAACATAGCATGCAAAACTCTGGCAAAACCGTGATGGCTTTCTAGATGTTGAATAACCATTCCTATAACAACATATTCTAGAATCTTGCCAACATTCAAAGTCAAGTCCACCGGTCTTAAGTTTTCCAGTATTTCTCTTTTTAAAAAATTGCACATTTTCCTTCCTTTAATTTTATGTTACTTCTTCCCTCCACAATCCTTTAAATATCAGTCAGTGGCTCATCATTCATGTCCACTAATCTTTTCATTCACCTCCTCCTTGCCTACTGCATTGCCATCCTGGTAAATCTACACCCAGGAGCCCTACTTTCCTTCATTATTAACTCCCTTTCCATTTTGGGAAGGAACCCAGCCATGTCTCACCTCCCTCCACCTCCTTCCCCATATTAACCCCCTCCCATTACTCTTCTTCCTTCCCTCCCCCTCCCCTTTCCAGAACCTTTATGTTGCTCCCTTTTCCCATTAGAAGGTAAGCTCCCTTAGGGCAATGACTGTCTTGTGACCCCAGCACTTAGTACAGTACTTGACACACAGTAGACACAATAAATGCCTTGGCTGTCTGTCTCTCCAGCTATCTCCCATCACCCTGGGAAGCACATCGTTTACCTGTATGCAGGGATTTGGATGCAGTGATATGAACTCATCCTAGCCCTACTTCTCTTGGATGGATCATTCTGAAGGAATTCACAATTCTTTGCACTTTCTGGTCACCAATAATTCTCACTTAATCCTTGAAGTAGTTCTGTGATATAGACGGTACATTATAGTTCTGGTTCAAAGATGAAGCTGACTTATCCAAGGACACAAAACTTGGGTTTGAATTCAGGCCTTCTGAATCCAAGGGTCCATTCTACTGAAACATAGTAGGGATTTGGGCATTCTCACTATCCTACTTTATTCTCCTGTAATCAGCATCCCAGGCTCACTGAAGTGTGTAGTCTCCTGAAAAATCATCTAACTTCTTAATTCTCAAAGCCCAGACACTATTTCTACTTCTGCTATTACGGTTCTCTTAAGACCATCATGGCAGATGCAGGTTTCAGTCAAGATCCAGCTGAGGACACTGGCTATTAAAGCATCACCAAGTGGAATAAAATTGGGACTGGGAGTCAAGAGGAGGCTTTTGTCATTCACTCACTGGGTGTCCTAGGGAAAACCTTTGTGTTCTCATCTTGAAAATGGGAATGGTGCTAGTACTTGTCATACTTACCTACTGGTAATTGACTGAACACCACCAGGTCTGAAGAAGCCCCCCCCACCCAATTTTCTCATAAACTGATTTATATCAGGCTTGAGTAAATTCTAGAATTGGTGTTATCTTAAACACTATCCATATTTTTCCTTGTTTTGCTTTTGGAGGGGGGGGAAAGCAGGGCAGTTTGGGTTAAGTGACTTGCCCAAGGTCACAACAGCTAGTGTTAAGTGTCTGAGGTCACATTTGAATGAGATCCTCCTGACTCCAGGGTCAGTGCTCTATTCACTGTGCCACCTAGCTGTCCTCTTTTTTTCCTTTTCAAAATCATTTTAGGTTGTTGCTGTCATTTCAGCTGTTTCTGTTCTTCATGACCCCATTTAAGATTTTTTCAGCAAAGATTCCTTTCCAGCTCATTTTACATGTGAGGAAATGGAGGCAAACAGGGTGAAGTTACTTGCCCAGGGTGACACAGCTAGTAAATGTCTTAAGGCCAGATATGAACTCAGGAAAATGAGTCTTCCTGCCTCCAGCCCCAGCACTTTATCCACTGTGCTGCCTAGCTGCCCCATCATTTTAGAAGCTGTATATTTGGAGACGCTTTATATTCTGGTTAATACAGTATACATAAAAGGGCTATACAAACATAAGTGACTTTATGTGGGGGAAACCATTCCTGGGGCAGTGCACCCCTGAGAGAAGAATCATCACCTCTGCTGCAGCTCAGCAATGACACTGAGCTTTCCAAGAGAAACAATGACTAGAGCAGGGGTTCTTAACTGTTTGTGGGCCATGGACTCCTTTCAGCAGTTCAGTGGAATTTATGGATGCCTTCTCAGGATGTTTTTACAGACATAAAAAAAAAATAAGCATAGGATTGCAAAGGAAACAGATTATATTAAAAGAGTTACCAAGGTTTTTTTTTGTTTGTTTTTTTAAACAGCTCATGGAGCCCAGGATAAGAACTCCTGGAATAGAGAGGGTATTGACCACTTGGCCACACTGCTGTTGGTAGACTCTGAGGAAAGGGAGGGGCTGAATTTCTAGAGAAAGCCAATGGCCTTTACCCCTTGAAGTTTTAACAAGGAGATTGCTTCAGGATCAGATGGTGTCTCCATCGTCCATCTCTTCAGAGTGTATTGCAAAGAGCACTGGATTTAGGTTCAAATTCCAACTGTAGGGGTAGCTAGGTGGCACAGTGAATAGAGCACTGGCCCTGGAGTCAGGAGGACCCGAGTCCTTAGACACTTGACACTAGCTATAGGACCTTGGGCAAATCACAATCCCAACTGCCCTGCCTTCCTCCTTCTCCCCCCTCCAAATTCCAAATCTGCAGCTTACTCTATATGACCTTGGGAAAGTTACCTTGCCTCTTCAAGGCCTGAGCTTTATTGGCAATTAAGCAGCAGGATGAACTAGATATAATTCTGAAGATCTCACTTAATTCCTGCCTTTCCCTGCTTAGCTGAACAGGGTATCATTGCCATTTTAGCAGAACCGCAAGTAACAATCCCTATTTATATGGCCTAGTGGAGAACAGTATAGCATCATGGAGAGGGCAGTGGATTTAGGAATCACAACACTTCAGTCAAGTCCCAGAACTGTCACTAATTAGCTATGAAACGTAAATAATGGATTGGGCTAGATGATCTCTGAGGCCCCTTCTGGCTCTATATCCTTCAAGGTTACTAAATCCTCTCCCTCCCCACCATTCCCCAACTAGAGCAAATTCCCAACAGTGATAAGGGAGCAATCGGTAAAACCATAGGATTTACAAGACGGTCATCAGAGAGACTGGATTTGATTAAGGTTTTATTCTGTTGTTGTTTTCCTAAGAAGACGAAACACTACAATCCATTCAACACCAAGTTGGACACTACAGTGATTATGGGAGAAAGGGAGTGCTGAGGGGCCATGGCAAGTTATCTTTAGCTTGAACACTGCATGTCCAGATGCTTCAGATCTGGAAAACTTTCCTCCACCCCTCAGCACAGAAAACAAAATCAGATGAACATCTTTATCATTAAATATAAGACCACACTGGGGTCTCAGCACTGGCCTGAATCTAAGCTATCAAAACTTATTTAGTAGGAAACTAACCCCACTTGTGCCAATGGTGTCACCATTGCCCTTAATTTCTTCAAACTCAAGTACTTTATAATGCTTGCCCACCCCTGGGGGAAACAAGAGGGTGGGAGGAATACAATCGGACAAACCTCCCATTAACTGAAGGAAGCACAAAACAGTAAATGCTGGTCCAGCCCAAAAGGCTCCCTCTTAATTTTGAGGTTTCTTTAACTACTGTATCTCCCCAGGAGGCTACTACCAGGGTGGGCAGGTTCACCACTAGGGCTAGAAGGAGACAGTGGCTAATTGCCCAAGAATCTTGGAAAGGTCCTACAGGTTAAAAAAAAAAAAGTCTAAAAGGGATTTAGGGAAGATCTGATTGATGTGAGGCAGGGAAGGTTTGTGTCTTTCTCCCCGTCCCCTAACTCAGGTTTAGAGGTTTGTAAGAATGGCTGCTTGTAACACTGGGCATCTACACTGTACCTCAGAAAATACAGGGATTATTAGGGGGCAGGAGACGAATGTGATGTTAAAGACAGATCTCAGGCTGCAAGCACATTTCACAGAACTGAAACAGCCGAGTTACTGCCATTATCTCTTCCCCTCAGTGAATCCAGAGGAAGAAAAAACCCTCTCCGTTGGGGCTGATAGCTACAAGGCACATGGCTCTGTCCCTGTAGGACCAGGACCGCTTACAGGGACTACACTGGAGGAGCCAGAAGTTGGGACCCATGTTCATAACTTCCTGTACAAAGAGAAATCATGGTGGCTCTGATTGAAGCTGATGGCTGAGGAGGCTCAGGTACGGGGATAATCTAAAATCCTAGGCTTCATTTCAGGAGTACTGAGAGCTTTCATCCTTCCCACCCCTAGGTACGGTTCAGCTGAGGCAGACAACATATTTCATTATGAAACAGGAATTGTCATTTCTCTCTTCAGTGCTGAGCAAAGTCCAAGGCAGAAGGGAATCAGAGAGCAAGTCTTCAAGGTGGGAACCAGGGAAGGAGCCCTTGCTATCAAACCACCCTACACCAAGGTCATCAGTCCACTTTGCTGGAGAAGCTCGGCCATCTGACGTGACAGTTTGTTCTGGGGGACAATGCCAAAGGTTCTGTGCCTGGATATCTTGAGTCCTGAAAAGGTGAGGCAAGAGCAGCTTCTGACCCAGCTATAAGCTGGCCTTGGTTATTTCGTGTTCCCGGAGGGCTTTGGACCTTCCCTAAATCATTCACTATAGTTCTGAAGCTACATTCTCCTCAAGGCCAAGCTAGTTTACTCAGAATGAAGGAGTGGAGGTCATGTAGACATTCAGGCAGCAGGGGGGATGAGGGTGAGGGTAGCACTAGGGTGGGGGGTGCAGCAGGTGGGAGAGGCACTCCTCTCTTCAGCTATGAGGTCCTGCGGTTCCCAGCAAAGACACTGGGTAGGAAGGGAGAAAATCCACTTGCACCCTCCTATTCCCAGGAGAGGGAAAAGGGGGCACCACAACAAGTCAGGCCAAAACCCCATCTAGTCCACAGAGGGCAGACTTGCTAGTGAGATCCGGAGCATTCATGGAAGCCAGGGTTAGCATCAGTAGTGCATCAGGAGCAGAAGGGTACAAAATACCTGTTCAAAACCAAAGAGAAAAGATGAAGATGGCTTAAGCAGTCCCACCCCGCCCACTTCCAATTGTAAGAGGGGATATAAGGGCCTCTTGTCTTGCTCCCACAAAAATTATTGGAAGGTAATAGCTGTGGGGAAGCTCACTTACCTTCTTTTACTAAAACCCAGACCTTCCTAGAACTAGGACAATGGCCAGAGGGAACTAGAAAGGCGGGGGTGTGGCACACAGCTCAGACCTTAGAAGAAGTCGGGTCTCCAGGGTCCTCACTACCACACCCATGTAATCTGCATATAATCTACATATATACAGAGGGAATAGAGGGAAATAAAGTGAGGAATCTGACTAACCCTAAATCTACTAGGAAGGACAGAACTGTATAACCTCACCCTGGTTTTCCATCAATGTGGGGGTGGCCCTAGTGAGCACCACACCCGCTTTCTAGACAGAATGTAATAAGTACCTTCCTCTGCACACCCCATTTCTGAGTTCTTTCAGTGAGAAGGGGTGTGTCATGTGGATCTTCCAGAGGGCCCCCAGAGAAGCGGTGGGCATCAGAAGCTCTGAGCTCATTCCCTGACCCTGCTGCTAAGTCCTGTGATCCCCACACCCGTCCCAGTACTGATCACAGTGACACAACAGACGTAGCAGAAAAGAGTCCATCTGAATATCAACATACTTGCCCGTATAAGCCTGAGTAGCCACTTCAGTTTACCCTGGAATTAGGGGGGTGGGCTCATGTCAAAGGAACCACACTCTCCATCTTAAGATCTATGTGACCCTGAGTAGGTCATTTACAAAATAAGGCAGTGAGACTAGAGAGCTGGTCTCTGGGGCCTTCCCGCTCTTTGAGTCCGTTTCCTCATATATAAAACAGTGATATTACAAGGGTTGTCTCTTACAGGGTTAATTGGGAAGAAAGTACTTGGTGAATTGAAGTCTTGGCTTCTCTATTTACTAGGCCACGCAGGTAGCGTGGCTCTATCTCCCTCACACTCCCTGGTACCAGGGATACCACTGGAAGAAACAAGCAGAAGGCCACATCCCCAGTGGAATGAAGCTGTCATTCATTAAAAAACTCGTTTCTTCTGTATACCTAACAAAGAATATATAGTAAGTACATATTGACTTGTTTTTCAGACAGAACTTTGCAGTAATCAGATTTATTTCTATCTCAGTCCTGCTGCCAGCAAAAACCAATACGTATTCAAACTTAGCTTCCCTACTCTATTTAGGTGTTCCCAATGGTTATGCATCTGAGAAACAGTAATCACATTAACTAGTTATCTAAAAAAAGAACCAAAGCAAACCCTGATTCAGAGTTTAAGAAAAATCTAAATCAATGAGAAAGTCATTATATAGAGTATATGGCCCAAATACACACCTATCTTCTAGATTCTGAAAATCAGAACTCTGAAAAATAATCAGCATATACACCCTAGAAAACTGTCAAAAACTTAGACATGCTGGGGTGAAAAGGTTTTTAATGATTTTTTTTTTCAATTCAAATACAGATTATAAGACCATGGCTGTAAGGGACCTCAGATGCTTTATTCATCTTTCTCATTACTGCTGTCTTCATCATTTTCAGGGTAAAGAAGACAAAAAGAGTCAAACACTACTGAAAAGACTGAGCAAAAGCAGAAGCTTAATGGTCTAGTTCTCCACCATCATTGTTCAATTTAATAAGGCCCCAATGTATTATTTTAAGGGGTTTTTTGGTGGGGTCTTTTTTACCTGGACCTGGCCACTGTTTCATCCATGTATGGAAACTCCTGGCATGGAAACTCCCTAAACTGATATGGAGAAGAAACTTGTCTTAATTTATTCTCTGAAGGCGGTTAAGTGACTCGCTCAGGATCACACAGTCAGTAGGTGTTACAGGCAAGCCAAAGCTTCCCGACTACAAAGGCCAGCCCTTTATCTACTATGTTTGACCGCCTCTTGTTAATTAGTTGGGATTTTTTTTGGCTTTTTGGAGAGGGGAATGCAGCCCAGCAGACGGCAGCTCCACCTTTAGAGTCTGTCCCACAGGGCTGGTTTAGAGTGGTGCAGGTGAGGCTCTCAGGTGAAGGTTCTATGGATACTCAGGCACCTCTTGGTGGCTTCTGGGAAGGACCTTCTGACCAAATCACATGGCTCTGCTATACTCGATGCCACTCTTGGCAGAAATGCTTGACCATGGCAGAAGACTACAAAGAAGACTCTGGGCTTGGCGATAAATCCTCTGTGGAATTGAACACGGGCTCAGGTTTGCTAATGCAGACCCGATGTGCTGAATATAGTCAGTGGGATTCAGTTAAGGAATATCCTCTCCAAGTGACCTTCAAAACAAACCAAATCTCCCCATCTTCCCCCTCCACTCAAATAAAGATACCCAACTTCAATAACCATTTCAGCACCACCATATTTGTCAATGCAGAGGGTTATGGATAGCACAAAATCCTTTCTGGAAGACTACGCACTCTCCATTTAACTTGAGCTATATATCTAAGAGCTTCTGCAGTCACAAAGGAACAAAAGAGCCAACGCTTGGGCACAGAATCTTTTCACCAAATTAGAAAAACATGTCTACAATATACATGCCAACAGACAGCTGGTAGGGCATGGACTGGGAGGGAGGAGGCAGAATCTCAGGTCACACAATAGCCTGGAGAGATTCCAGGAATTACATATATATCAGAGTACCCATAGACATAGGGCCATTAGGTTTCAGAGTTGGAAGGGCTCATCTAGTACAATGCCCTCATTTCACAGATGTAGAAAATTAGGTCTGCAGTATCCATGTGAGGGGGGAGCAAATTCAGGGTTCTTTCTACTATATTCCAATAAAAGTCTTCAAATGGTCTTCAAATGTCCATGATAATGTAAGCATCCTGACTGAGGACAGGTCCTGTCTCATTTTTGTATCCCCAGTACCAAGCACAATGCCTGTACAGAGGAGGCACTTAATAAATACTTGTTGACTGATTCTAACACACACACACACACACACACACACACACACACACACACACACACACACACACACATATATATATATATATATATATATATACATACACTCCATTTCAAAGAATGTTAACAGTCATAAAGAAGTCCATTTCTAGAACAGGTCATAGGGAATCAATTTTTTGTTCTCTTGAATAGCATAATGACTTGGTAAACTCTCATCGTTTAAGTAGACTGTAAGCTCTCTGAGGGTAGGGGGAGTTTCACTTTTGTCTTTGTATCTTGGTTGATTAGCACAGCAAAAGTGGCACACAGTAGAACAATGTCTGTTGACCAATTCTAAGACACATACATATACAACAGTTTAGAGGGTGTCATACATTATGAGAATGTCTACTCCTAGCATAAACTGTGAAGGATCAATCTTTTGGTCAGTTTTCTTGAGACAGCAGAAAGGCTTGGTAAGCTCTTGTGCTTTAAGTGGAATGTATGTTACTTGAGGGAAGGGACTATTCCATTTTTTGTCTTTGCATTCCTAGTACCTAGGACAGTACCTGGCACACAGACAGTACTTAATAAAAATACTTGTTGACCAATGAGCATGGGCAACTAACCCTTGGTTCACTCGTATGACCTCATACAAAACATACTAAATATTGTTACTGCTAGGAGACCTTTCTACCAGCTTTCTATGAAAAGGACCTGGAAAGAATGAGAGACGAAATAATACTTTCAACTCATGTCCTCTCCATAAAGGAAGAAGAAACAATATAAATCTAAGTATAGGTCTTATTTAGATAAAAGAAAAATCATTCTTATTTAAGACCCAGAAGATTAAAATCTTATCTCCAAATCTTAACTGGATTCTTAGAAATACTGGGTGGTAGGAAGGGACCCTGTGAAGATGCTGGTTTTGGTTTTTGTTTTTTAAAGAGACCACATTTATATAGTGTTTTATTCACAGACATTCTCATTTAATTTTCCTAACAAGTTTGTGAGATAGGCAGGGCAACCATTATTATTCCCATTTTCTGGATGAGGAAACTGAGGCTGTCACATAGTTAGAAATGTTAAGCACAGGATCTAAATCCAGGTTTTGTTTGTTTTTAAACTTCAAACCCAGTATACTTTTATACTTTGCTACCTCTTCAACATGTGTAGCTAGTCCAAAGATCATAGACCTATAGGAGGAAGGGCCTTTATAGACTGTCTAGTCTAACTCCTTTATATTACAAATCAGATAAATGAGGTCCAGGGAAGTTAAGTAACTTTCCCAAGGTCACAAAGACAGTGTTAGAGGCAAGATTTGAATTCAAGTCCTCTGACTCTGGGGTCACTGCACTTTCCAGGCTTCAAGGGATGATGCCCCAAGACTCCCATGGAACATGAATTGGTTTAGGACAAATGCTAATACACTGTAGCCAGCTCATTGCTGCTTTGCCGAGAGTGATCTGAAGGAGGCTGCTACCCTTCCACCCAGCCTCTAGTTTTCAGTTTGCACTACAAGACAGACAACAAGCAAAACCTTTGTGAACAAAAGCAAAGGATATAAAATTGTCCAAGGAGGATGCCCCCCATTGATGTAGAGTACATAGGTGAAGCCATCTTTGAGGACTCCTCTTATGGAGTAATAATAGGGTAGATAGTGGTGTTGCTTAAAGTCTCTATTTTCATAGAAATTTATTGCTGTGTTATTAGTGGTGAGGACGTGCAGGTAGATGGCTTTGCAGTGGTCTTGCGCCGTAGTAGATATGTGATCCTTTAAGCTTTCAAGTAAAAGGGAACCTAGCAAAGAAAGAGAGAGAGGGGGGAAGGGGAGTTGTTAGATAAATCAGACAAAGAGAGTAACCACAGAAAGTACCTTCAATCCTCCCCACTCTTCAAAGCCAGTTCAGTTGTCAGTCAACTCTTCCTTGAAATCCTTCCCAAGTAATCTCACAGCACATCCTACTCCTCTCTTGTACTTGCTAGTTTCATCTTACATTGCTGTAATATTCTACAAAGCCCACGGGCACAGAGGAAGAACAGTGAATTTAGACTCAAAGGACCTGGGTTTACATGGCAGCTCCTCTACTTTTAGCCATGTGACTTGAGATAATCATGTTATCTATTTCCTTGTCATATACTTATACTAGCTACCTCAGAGGGTAGTTGTGAAAAATGTACCTTGTAAATTACAAAATGCTATGCAGTTATCCTTTCCACACTCAAGACTTTCCCCAGTATGGTTCTGATATATCTTGGGGTGGCATAAGAAATTAAACGGGAAGTTTGGGGGGAGTTTTGTGGAAGTCATACATAATACAAAAAAGTTTAGAAGCTCAGAAATGCATAAAATATATGTATAGTACTATGCAACATCAACATATTTTATCTTTTAATACCACAATAATCCAGACTTCTTCTCTAGTACTAAGGGAGGGTCAAAAAATTTTACTTGATTTTCCAGATTGCAGGGACACCGTGCCTCTCAAAGTTGAAGGGATAACTGTATACAGTAAATGTGAGACAACAGCAACGCACTCTATAAAACACATCAAATGTCACTCCTGCTAGATTATAAACTCCATGCAGGGAGGTACTATATCTTAATTATCATTGTAAATTCCTTCTGGAAGCTATTACTATGCTTTTTATACAGTAAGTACATCATCTTCCTCCCCCTCCTCATTTTCAAGTATATATTAAGCCCTTTCTATGTGGCAGAAACTGTGCTGAAGATACAAAGAAAAGGCAAAAACATGGTCTCTGGTCTTTGCCTTTAAGGGACTAACAATTTAATGGGAGAGACGATATGCAAACAATTACATGGATAGAAATGACATACAGGGTAAATGGAAGGTAATCTAATGGGACGAAAGCACTGTCAGTGAGGAGGAGCAGGAAAAAGAGGACGAGCCTCTTGCTGAAGGTGGGATTTGGGCTGAGAGCTGAAGAAGTCAGGTGAACCAAGAGGCCAACGTGAGGAAGAAGGGCATGTAGACATGTTACTGCCCACCACAGAATGTAAGTACTTTGAGGGCAGGTGCTATTTCATTCTGTCTCTGTACCCTCAAGCCCCAGAGCAATGCCTGGCACACAGTACTTCAAGAGTGTTTGCTGAATGAAAATAGATTCCTTGGCTGGAACTCTCTGTGGATTTTGATATAAAGTGTTAACATCACGATGTCCAGCAGGCACTAAAATTCCTGAAGTCTGAAGTTTGTTTCTATAACAAACAATCCAATTATTTCAGAAGCACGAACTTGGCTGAACTGAAAATTCTACTGAGTTTAACTTGTCTAAAATTAGTCCAGACCTTCTAAATTTATTATGTTCTCTATAGCTACAAACTAACTTAGGTCAGTGTCAAATGAGTCTAAATAAAAAAGTTACTGGCTCAGTCTATGGCTAGAGAAAATAGATTTAGAAAACATAATTATAGATAATCATTTATTAGGGTAAGATGGAGCCTGCATTGAAGGGGGGAAACTAGCTGGTTATATGAAATACTAGGACTGTGCCCCACTTGAAGAAAGAATATGAAATTCACATCTATTTGTGAAATTCAAGAACCTCATTAAAAATAAATCACAGTTAATTCAGAAAAAAATAAAATTCCTATTATATTGATGGATGTAATTTTTTAAAAGAGCCCTCAGATCAAACAAATTTATTACAGCTGCCTACCACAGCTGAATTCCTCTCATTCCTTTACAATTCTCTTTTACTTGGCCCTTACCTTGCTTATCTACCTTTATTACCTCAATGAGCATGTATTACTCCGGCAAGTTAGCCTTTTTTTCTTTAAATATATTTATTAATTTTATATGCACTAATAATTTATTCCTCTCACTACTCTCCCCACTGAAACAAACCACAAAAAAAGAAAAAGAAACAAAATTCCCATAAATATACAGTCCAGCAAAACAAATTCCCACACTGCAGACTAGTAATTTCACTGTTCCTTATGCATACTGAGCTCATTCCCATTTCAGTCTTTCCTAATAATGTTGCCCTTGCCTAAAGCTCCTTCTCTTTTTTTCTGTCTTTCCAAATCCTATGTCTCTTTCAAGGTCAACTTAAGTCTCTCCTACTCAGGCTCCTAGAACATTAGCACTTATGGACCCTATCCAATCTACCTTCTCATTTCACAGGCCACAAGAATCAAAGGTCTAAATCTTCTGCCTCTGGGCTCACTCCCTGTTGTCATAACCAATCAACAAGCACCTATTAGTAACAAAGATGTTCCAGGCACTGTCTTACATGATGGTGCACTTCTGTGACCACCTTCGTGCACCCATATCTTTCCCTTTTCTGAATTCCTGCTGAAGAAAGTTCTACACAATTCAGCACCTATTTGCTGACTATATGCATCAGCACTGTCTCTCTGTTGTTGAGTCATTTCAGTCTCTTCATTACCCCATTTGGGATTTTCTTGGCAAAGATACTGGAATGGTTTGCCATTTCCTTCTCCAGCACATTTTACAGCTGAGGAAACTCAGGCAAACAGGGTTAAGTGACTTGCCCAGAGTCACACATCTAGTAAGTGTCTGAGGCCAGATTTGAACTCAGGAAGATGAGTCTTCCTGACTCCAGGTCCTGAGTATCCACTATGCTATCTAGCTGCCCATTATCTCTCTAGCTAAAGAGCAACTTCCAAGGCCAATTCTCTATCTACTATCCCATCTACCTCATACCAAGAACAAAATGCAGTGATACATTTTTTTAAAGAGGGTTGCTCATTCTCTATTTTGGTTTCTGCAGAAACAATTATCTAGATGGCTTCACTTCAGCTGTGGAAAATTCATAGATGTGAGAAGATAATTAAGTATTCTTTTTGTTGCCAACTCTCTTTGAAAATCAGACAGAAGTCAAAAGAAAAGATGCTTTATGCATACAGGAGATTCGTGGAGGGGAAAGTGTACAAATCTTCAGTTTTCAGTTATTTTTGTTCATTTACCATTTACATACTTTAAAGCTCTTACTTTCATTCTAGAACTGAGATGGCCTGCTGAATGTGTCAACTGACCTACCATACTCCAGCCCAATATCACAAGACGTATCTAGGGTGTAGACAAAGGACAGGTATTGTAATGCAGGTTTAAGGAGCCTACTAAAGACAAGCCATTTCTTGATGCTCGTCTTATAAGAGTTTAAATTTAAAAGAAATAAGATACCAACATGTACCCCCAAAACACAGAAAAACCTATTGGTTATAAAAAGAAGGTGGGGGTAAGGGGGGGGGGGCCTACCATAGTTTCTCATACCTAATATATTTATTGATTTAGTGAGCGGGAAGGTGAGAGGTAGTTTTACTGATGGAATGGAAAATGAGTGGGCTTAATCTGAAAAGATTTCCTGGAAGAGACAGCCTTGGGCTTTGAATGAAAGGAGGAAAGCAAGGTAAAGCTGAAAGGAAAGAAAAGAATTAAGTATGGGCTATATCACTTTCAAAACCAATAGCCTTGGCCATGCCACACGTCTCCTTCACTGTGCCTGTTTTCTAATCTGTAAAACAAACAAATCCTATTTCACTTACATTGCTTCTCTCTTAAGTGTTTGCAAAGAAAGTATTCTGTAAACTTCAAGGTATTAGAGAAATAATAACCATTATAATATTATTCCCACCAGATTATTGAGACCATCTGGGGATAAGGATGTCACATTTATAGGAAGGCCCTAGAATTAGCAGATAGAGGTTATCCTCAACTCAATCTTCCCTATCCCCTATTATCCAATTAGTTGCCAAAACTCATAGTTTTGGTCTCCGTAACATCCCTTGTCTCAGTCCCTGTCTCTCCATTCCCTAAGCTATGACCCAAGCTCAGGCCTGAAGCATCTCTCTCCTCGACAACTGCAGAAGCTCCCTGCCTCAAGCTTCTTACATTCTCCATACAGCCATCTGGGTGAATTTTTTAAAGTGTAGATCTGACTTTGGAGTTAAGAAAGGTAGCTAGGTGGCACAGTGGATAGAGTGCTGGGACTAGTATAAGGAAGACTCATCTTCCTGAATTCAAATCTGGTCTCAGACGCTTATTAGCTGAGTGACCCTGGGCAAGTCACTTAACCCTATTTGCCTATTTCCTCATCAGTAAAATAAGCTGGAGAAGGAAATTGCAGACCACTCCTAGTATCTTGCCAAGAAAACTCCAAATGGGGTCATGAAGAGTAGAACACAACTGAAACAACTCAACCACGATCCCCATCAGGAACTCTAAGACACTCCTGCTTTTTTCCTTATGGAATTCGGTGCCTGGCTCAGTCTTTCTCTGCTCCCCTACTCCTGCTCTTATACTAGGGGACTTGGATATACACACTGGGGTGTGTGTGTGTGTGTGTGTGTGTGTGTGTGTGTGTGTGTGTGTGTATAACTCAAACACCCTGACCTCTCCATTCCTCAACCTACTCATTTCCCATAGCCTACTTCTTCATCCCACATCAGATACAAGGATGGTCATACCCTCGACCTTGTCACCACCCAAAAATGCACCACTTCCAATTTCATGAACTTTCAAATTCACATTCTGATCACAATCTATCATTGTTCCACCTCTCTATCTTGTAACCCCCTAAACCCTGTTCTTGATCCTCAGGAAGACTTCTTATATATGTAACTGTCTTATCTCTGCACGAGCTACATTACTCTCCATCCCCCACCTCAGATGCTTCCTACCTGAGTGACAAGTCACTAAACCTGTTTGCCTCAGCTTCCTTATCAGTAAAATGGGGCTAATAATAGCACCTGCCTCTCAAGGTTTTAGTGATGACCAAATGAGATAATAATTATTAAGTGCTTAGCACATAGTAAGTATGACATAAATGGTGGCTATCAGTCAGCTCCAGGATCATCTATCACCACCAGGATCAAATATAAAGTCCTTTGTCTGATGTTCAAAGACCTTCATAACTAACCCCACCTTTTCAGTCTCTTTACCCCTTATTCACCCCTATGTACTCATCTATTCAGTGATACTGGCCTACTTATTGTTCCTCACACACAACACTCCAACTGCTGACTCCAAGCATCTTCACTGACTGTCCCCCATGCCTAGAATTCTCTCCCTCCTTATCTCTGCCTCTTGGCTTTCCTGGATGCCTTCAAATCAAAGCCTTTTCCAATCCTCCTTAATGCCTTCCCTCTGTTATCTCCAATTTATCCTACATAGAGCTTGTTTGTACATGGTTATTTGCACGTTGTTTCCCCCATTAGACTGTAAGCTTCTTGACTGCAAGGGCTATCTTCTGCTTTTGTTGGCTCCAGTGCAGATACCTGGCAGGTAGGAGGTACTTAAGTAATGTTTAATGAAGGAAGGGGCCTGATAATGCCTGCCCATAGAGAGTTCTCCCAATCACATCTCTCATTTATACTTACCTGGCACTTGTTTACTGTCCTGAATTGTTAGCTTTCTTTTTAATGTATGAAGTTGGACTCAAGTAACAAGATTAATTTTTCAAGCCACACTTGAAAAAAACAGTCTCATATGACTTATCTTCTCAACTGAGGCCTAATAGGAGGATGGGAGTAGGATTATGTCATAGCTCTTGGTACCAAACAAAATACAACTCTCAGAGAAAGTGCTTAACACTAGACAAACAACTCTGCCATACTCAATCAAAGAACCTTAGTACCAAAAAGTACTTCCAAAGTCATCTAAGCTACTTAGTAGCCAAATAAGAATAAACAGGGAGATCATGAATATCAGTGTTTCAATGAATGGTTATGAAAATCTTAAGCAGCACACAGGATTCAGTGGGTGCCTTGCTTTGGGAGGATTCATATTAGAAAAACTACCTATTAAGGCCTTGGAAGCCTAGTATTACCTTGAGGTAATTTTTTTTTAAACCATTAGGGTGAAATTTAATTACTTAGCAACAAAATAAAGAAAGAAAAATAAAAAAATAAATTTAAAAAATTACTTAGCAACAACAAAAAAATCCTGAACATTTAATATATAATAGTTCAATATAAGTGTTATTCCTTATATGTCTATTCCCCTCAAAAACAGGCATTTTACTCCTCTGATTTTAGAAATTAATTGCAAAATGATTTTTTAAAAAAATAAGGTACCCTTGGAAATCCAAATGGCCACCAACCAAGAAAATGCATATAACAAAAGGTACACGTTTCTAAACTTTATCTGGCTGTAATACAAATTTTCATTAGTTGATGATTAATATTAAGGAGATTTCTCTGTTTTTTAAGTTTAAAGGTTTTGTTACTATGTGCAAATACAAACTTAATGCTTTTGAAACCTCTTGCTTCCCTAATATTAATTAATACTAAATTACTTCTACTTCAAATAAACAAGTTATGTTAATTTTAAAACTTATTTTTTTTTTAAACAAATACTTTATTAACTTCTGTTTTACATCATTCATTTACGCCAGGTTTTGAGTTACAATCATTTTCCCCCTATTATTCCCCTACCCAACCTCCCAGAATAGCAGTCCCACAAGATATCGGTTCCTCCAATCTGCTCTCTCCCATACCTTCTCCCATACCCCCATCGACTTTTCCATTAGAGGAAGATGAATCTTTGTGTCCCAATGCCTGCACATCTTATCTCCCAATTATAGGCAAATTAAAACTTATTTTTAAAACTCTAAAAGAGGGGATTCTTTGTCCTCTTCAAAGGAACTATAATTTCTATAGAATCTAATGAAATGGTCTATTTAGTTATAATGTTAAAACCATGATTTAACACTACCCAATAAAAGGTAAATAGCTACATTCTTTCAGTAAAATGTTATCACTAACATAGAATTGGAAAGTTTTTTTAATTTGCAAAAAAAAATTTAGACTAGTTATATATAAGAGCACAATTTGGTTAAGATTTTCTGTTTGAAGACTGATTTTCAAAAAACTTCACAGGTAATTAAAACAAAATTCCTCCTTTGGCCAGCATGCAGTTATTGATATGTAAAAAAATCAGTACAAAAGCAAATTGTTATTAGCATGCTTCAAAATAAGTCAAAAACTTATTTTTAAATCCGTGGTTATTCATTGTCACAAAATAAAATCTGGTGACCAGCCAGTGTAGAGTGCTTCTTCTACCTGAACAAAAAAAGTTGTTCATCTATCATAGAGGGCCCAAGACATAAAAAACCAAAAAGCAAAATGTAATATGGTTCAAAGTCACATGAAACTTGCTATGTAGCTAAAGGGTTTCATTTTTTCAAAGGTGAAGCGTTGCTAAACTTTTCCAGGTATATGACTAATTCCTTTTTTGGGTAAGCAATCTCATGTGGCAGCTTTACTACCTGACAGTTAATCGAGCTAGCTTTTTAAATATGTGAAGTTTATTCCCAGTACTTCCAGTATCATGCTAGGGGGGAATAAATCACATTAAAATTCCAAACTGGGATTTTAAAATTAAACCAGAATGGTGCCTGCTAAAGTCAGACTCCCAGGGAGGTGGGAAAGGGCAGAGAAAGGGAAATCTACAAGAAGATCTTTTCTAACAACAGGCTCCATCTTCCAATCAGTTTCACTTTAGGGGCTTCCATTCCTTTTCTTTTTCTTTGAAATAAAAGTATTCATAAAATATTTAATGAGATTGAAACATTCTGTTTTAAGTAATATTTTTCATTTCAAACTTTATTATTAGCATATTATATAGCATTCAAATAGCAGAAGGAATAGTCATAACATTATATGTCCCTACCAAGTACTATGGCTTTAAAACTCAAAAATCTGGAGCAGCTAAGTGGCACAATGAATAGAGTACTGGCTCTGGAGTCAGGAGGACCTTAGTTCAAGACTTGTCTCAGACACTTAACACTTACTAGCTGTGTGACCTTGGGCAAGTCACTTAACCCCAATTGCCTTGCCTTCCCCCCTCAAAAAAATAAAAACAAACAAAAAAACCAACTCTCAAAAATCCTCTGTTGTTGGCTACAAATAAACACCCCAGCTGTAAGTTGTAGCAATTTTATTACAGTATATTCATTTAAATGCTTCATCAAACTCCTAATTGTATAGTAGTTTGGTGAAGTGTGTGTTAAGGCATTGTTGGTAGAGCTGTGAACTGACTCAACTATTTTGGGAAGCAATTTATAATTATGCTAAAAAATGACTAAAATGTTCATATGCTTTGAATTGTAGATTTTACTAACATATATATGCCAAGAAGGTCAGAGACAGATGGAAAGGCTCTGTACATACCAAAATGCATATAGCAGCAACTTTTTGTGGTAATCACAAACTAGAAATAAAAGTATTCATTGGCTGGGGAATGACTAAGTGAGCTGTGGGTACAAAAGCATAGTAAAATATTGCTCTATCATGTGAAATATTGAATTTGAAAAATAGAGAGGGGCCTGGGAAGATACACCAGGGGAAAAAATACATAGTGACTAAACAGTGTAAACGGAAAGAATAAAATTAAAGTAAATGCTATATAAGGTCCAAGGCTAGGCTCCCAAACTTGCATCATTTCATAGGAGGAGGCTATTGGTATGGAATGTGGCACACGCTGTCAGAGCTGGTTAATATACTGACTGCTTTTGCTAACATAGTTTCTTTTTCTTTATCTTTGCTTTATAAAAAAATAAAGGCTTTCTTGGTGACAGGCAGAGGGGCAAGAGTCGCTAGAATATATTCAGAAATGAATGGGTTGGAAAAACAAAAGGCATTAAGAAGACTTCTAAAAAGTGCATAAAACACTGGAGTTTTTTGAAAAAACAAGAGATAGGCATTGACCCTAGGCTCCAAGGTTAATTCTCCCAGCAGGTCTCTGGAGGACCTTGATTGGTTCCCTTCTAAAGGTAGCAGGCTATGATGAAAAGAGCACTGGCTGTGATGTCAGAAGCCATGGACTCAAATCCTATTTCTGATACTACCTGTGTGACCTTTAGCAAGTTACTCAGTCTTCCAGGGTCTCAGTTTCCTCATGTATAAAATGAGGGAGTTAGACTGGATGGCCTCCCCGCTTCCAATCCAGATCTAGGATCCTATGAAATCTTCACTAATCTCTAAGGTCCCTTCTTGTTCTTAATATCCTACATAACAATTCAATAAAACAACACGTAAACTTCTACTCCTTTTCCTCTAGGAGATCCAGTGGGATATGATGGAAAGACAATTAGACTTGGAGTCAGAAGATCTGGGCTCAAGGTTCTCAGCCATGACAACAGGCAAATACCGTCCCCTTTCTGAACTTTTGTTTCCCTCGTTTGTAAAATAAGAATACTTATACTCTCTCCCTTCTTACAGGGTTATTGTCATGAAAGTGCTTTGTAAGCCTTAAAGCACAAGAGAAAGATGAGCAGCTGGCTTCAAAGGTGTCTCCTTGTGCCATCACTCAATTTCTGAATTTGTCATTTCCACATTCATGTTTTGAACTCAATGGGAGAGAAAAAACGGAAGGAGATTCCAGCACATCCCCCACTCAGCCAGAGAGGGCGCTCTGACCAGCCTTACCTATTCCATGCTTTCTGAATTCTTTTACCACTCCTAGACTTAAGATGTACGCAACTTGTGTATCAACAGAGAAGTTTGAGGCTAGAATATCTCCGTCCTGTAGAGAATTTAAAAAGAAAAAGGTTAGTCCTGGAGGCAGACATTGAAATCATGGAAACTGGACGTGGAATAAGAGGTGACCTGGCTCTGATCCCACTTGTGATCCTGGCCAAAGTTTCAGTTTTCTCATTTGTAAAATGGCTTGTATTAATGTTTTCACTACCCACCTTAAAGGACTGTTTGAAGAAAGCGCCTTGTAAATTGTAAAGGGCTCTACATGCATAAAGCATGGCTACAACAACCCTAATTCACATTTCTTTGGTGCCTTAAGGTGTTCAAAGCACTGTCCTTAGTGCAAACAGTGTCATCTCCATTTCACAGGGTGGGAAATTTAGCCTCAGGGGGTCAAGTCACTAGAAAGTGCCAGTGGCAGAATATGAATACAGGTCTCTCCTGACTAGGCCACATGCTCTTCCCATTCCATCACCCTGCCTTTCACAGTGTTATGATGTCAGGGGAAACAACTATGACCTTACACAAAAGGGCTCTTGGGATCAGAAAACACTAGGCCAGGATAACCAAAATGACAATCCACTAGAGCAATCCTTGTGTTTGCTAGGAAAAGAGGAAGCCTTCTCTTTCCTTTTTAAACAGAAAAATGTGGACAGGAAAATGCTAGCTGTTTGTTCTTGGCTGTACATAATTCAGACAGATACTAGATTGGTTTATGAATCCATCTTGTGATTCACACCTATTCCACATTCAAACTTATGAGGAGGCCATCTGGAGGGACCAGAATGCTTTGCTGATAATCATATTTCTTCAATGTCTTACAATTTAAATTCCTGGTCTTGCTCAGAAGTGATTTCATTTCAAAGTCTGAGCCAACAACACATAAGTACTGTTCGGGTGCCTACAGGGATTACAGAGGCTACAACGTGTGGTGGAGAGATTTTGGATTTATATTAGAGAGACCCCCTAGCTTCAGTCCTTACAAGTCACTTAACCTCAATGAGTCTCAATTTTCCACATGTACAAAGGAAATAATGATGCCTGCAAGGTATGATTCCTTGCTGCCATAAGGAAACATTTCACATACCATAAAACACCATATGAATGTAAGACATTAATAGTACAGCTCTGAACCAACCTATAGGTTTACCAATTTTTTTTTAACCTAGGAACTTTACCTATAGTAAAGAACAAAAAATAGCTCAAGATCTGAAACAAACAGGAACATTTTATTTGGTGTCTGTTCAAGTCAGAATGAAAATAGAATTTTAAAATGAAAAATTTTTAAAAAAAGAAGTAAGGACCACAAAGGAAATCTTCCTGGAGGACCTAGGATCTGGGATTCAATATGTCAGAGAAATGAGACAGGCTATTATGGTAGACAGAATAAGAATTTAATGCAAGAGGCAAAATCACAAAAAAAAATTTTCATGTCTTGAAAATATCATTGACTGTTATTTCTATTACATTCTGACCATTAAGACCGTGGCATCAAGAAACACACAGACACAAATAGACACACACACTCAAGGGGTTAATAACATCTACTGATTCTGAAATAGAAAAAAAAATTTACATCAAATTCTGCAAGTTCTAATCTGATTCCTCAGACAACGGGAGGTCAACTGCAACAGCCATAATAAAAGCAAACAATGATTCTGTTGGAATCTTTCCTGACCCTCTCTATACAAAGGTAGAAAAGGGGAAAAAATAAACATTTTTCCTTCTTGACATTTCTCTCTTTAATGAAGTTGTGTGTGTGTGTGTGTGTGTGTTTGTGTGTGTAGGTAGGTAAACTCAGTTCTGTAACCCTTTGCAATAAAAGTTCTACTCTGATAGATCCTAGCAAACTAGAAAGGCTTCAAATATGGGCTGGCAATAGAGTATACATCTTTTATCTAAGGGTCAGTTCAACAAAGTGCCAAGACTCATCACCAGCAGGCTGGCCACCAGGTGATGAAGTACTTCTTACCATAGCAGCTCATGACAAACTGTTATCAAGAGAATGGAAGACACGTTCTCCCCTCCCAACTCTATACTCCCCCACTACTGGACAAAACAGAAAAATGGATTTTCTGAAGAGTCAAAAATACTCTTCTACTTACCTCTTTATGTACCTTCGTCCTACTTTTTATTTCAGCAACTATCATACCCACAATGGCTCCTCTGTAAGTTGCAGCAAGGGAAAAAAATTTCTTATTTGAAGTGATGTCACGATACCATGAGTCAGGGTACCTAGAGAGAGAACCCATCAAAAAGATCAGTGGTGCTGGCAGGTCTGCACCTCTTGCCTGGACTATTGCCAATAACTTGCTGATGCCTCTGCCTGCCACAAGGCCCTCCCCACCCCAGTCCATCCTCCACTTAGCTGCCAAAGTAATCTTCTTACAAGCACAGGTTACCCCCCCATCCCCTCAGTCAATAAACTCCAGTGACTCCCAATAACCTCCAGAATCCATTATGAAATTGTCTACTAAACTTTCAGGGCCCTTCATAATCTGCCCGCCCCCAAAACTTTTCCAGTCTTCTTATACTTCATACTCCCCATCTACTCTGTGATCTAGTGACAGTGGCTTCCTTGCTGTGCTTCACACAAGACACACCATATCTCCCTACTTGGGGCATTTTCAGAGGCTCTCTCTCATGCCTGGAATTTTCTCCCTCCTTATTATCTGACTTCTGGCTTCCCTAGCTTCCTTCAAGTACCAGCTAAATTCCCATCTTACAGAAGAAGCCTTTCTGAAGCCCTCTTAATGCTATGGTGCCTTTCCTCTGAGATTATTTCCAATTCATCTTGAATATCTTGATTGTACAGATTCTGCATGTTGTGTCCCCCATTAGACTGTCAGCTCCTTGAGATCACAGATTGTCCTTTTGCCTTTCTTTGTATCCCAGTGCTTTGCATAGTGCCTGGCACACAAAAGACATGGAATAAATGCTTACTAACTAATGTGTATTTTAAGATAATATACAGTATGCTCATTAGGGAAATGGGCTATTATTTCTCTCTCATGCTTATAAATAAGGATTATGCTGATTTATCAAGTCTTGCTAAATTAGATGATTAAACATTTTTTCTGAGCCTTTCACTTATTCCATGCCTAAACATCTCACATTTAATCAGTTGCCCAGTCTTAAAGTAACATTCTTCAAATTCTCTGAATATCAGTAATCTGTTGCAGTCCCTCCTTTCTATTCTGTGTTATTAGGCCCATACTAAAAACATTCAAATGGCTTTGTGATCTCAAGGAGGTGGCTGTTCCCTCCTGCCACACATCCTCACCTGCCCATGCTGGGTGTGACTCTTGTATATGTTCTCTCCCAGAAGGAGCCCACCCAACCTGAGATAACAAGGGCACCAATGGAGCTCTGGACTGTCCACTAACAGTCATTCATCGTTTTCAGCAGGTGCCCAAGCCCTTTTTTTATTCTATTTTTTTGGGGTGATAGCCTTACTCCGGCTCTTCTCTGAAGTTTCTTATTTGTTATATATCACAGCCTGGCCACTCCCATCGTACTTCTCTGAGACTCATTTTTATTCCCTGGATACTACAATATAACATTATTAGCAGCCCAACACCAGTGCTACATGAGTTTAATGAATTGTTACTGAATAGCAAAAAACTCTGTTCATGAAAGCTTCAGAGAAGCAAAGGAAGACTTTTATGAACTGGTACAGAATGAAGAAAATGCCAGGAAAACAATGACTACAATATAAATGAAGAACACCACCACTGATGAGCAATACCAAGCTTGGCCCTGAAGAGAAGATGGAGAAAACACACGTCTCTTTGAAGAGGTGGGGACTGGGGGTGCTGTATAGTGCACAGATCATCAAACTCAGGTGACATATAGGTTAGTTTTGTGGAGGTGCCTTTTCCCCCCCTTTTCTCTTTTATTCCTAGTTATAAAGGATGGCCCTATGGAGGGGAGCAGAGATGGGATGGATCATATTAGAAAATATATTAATAAGATATTTTTTTAATGGGCCTTTGCTTCTTGGAGCAGTTTGGTATCATTAAATAAGCTATGCAATTTCCTGAAAGCAATAATCTAACCCATTTCCTTCTCCTATTTAAATCTGGGCCCAACTATCTGTCCTTTGCCCTATCTGTCCAAGACATACCCACACACAACACACACAACACCAACAGCATGTGTCCCCACCCAAACACTGTGCCCCAACCACACTCTACCACACTGATATATAAACTCTAAAGGTTGAGGTGCACATCATAATCTGGACCATAGGTACTCTTTACTCACTTGATCATATGGCCAGGGCAAATTCTTTTGAGCAGTCACAGATCTGGTATGGGAGGCGGCTCTGCAATGTTTTCGGGTTTGGTGAAACTAGCACAATGTCTACAAACAGGAGCATCTAAGAGGTACTCACCATCTACAGGTAATCTCTCTCATCCACTTGGGACTTTGAGCTCTATCTCCTCCATGACTAACAGTAGACAACAACTTTGTTCTCCCTTAGTCATGGCTTCCCTGATATTAATGATCAGGGCAGGGCAGGTGTTGGTGCCACTGAAGGAGGTTCTCTCTTATCATAGCAGCTTTCATGGAGCTTTGAACAATTTTTCTATATGCACAGAAGATACCTAGTTGAAGAGTTTTTTAAGGGGGCATTTTACTCTATTAAATCAAATGTTTTTTAAAATAATAAAACAAATCAGCATTACTAAATCTTCTATTCTCTCGGCTAATTGTATAAGAGATGTGGTTCGCAGGTGTTTTTTAATGCAATAATCCAGGTATATCTTGGGTGTATTGTTATTATTGTTATACTTCATCTCCCATGTGGGGTTTTCTTGGCAAAGATACTAGAATGGTTTGCTATTACCTTCTCCAGTTCATTTTACAAATGAGGAAACTAAGGCAAACAGTTACCGTGAGTCACACAGTTACTAAGTGTCTGAGGCCAGATTTGAACTCAGGTCTTCCTTGTTCTAAAGGCACTCTCAACTGTACCACTTAGATGCTTCCTCTCCTCACTTTTTCAGCTTTCTTTGTGTTGTCTTCTCCCTTTAGACTGTAAGCTCCCTAGGGGGAAGGGCTCTCTTCTATACATTTATATCCTGAGTGTTTGGCACAGTGCCAGACACAAAGAGATAGTTTACTTACCACTCACTCGATCACCTATTTTTGAAGAGACTTCCCCAAGGATTTTAAAAAGAACTTTACAGATATATTGCTTTTTAATATATTCGATCTTACTAAGAGGGATGTTTTAAATCTGTTTCCACACAGCACATACTAAGTTTTGCTATGGACATGAATCTGGGTTCATTTTTATGTCTAGCCCATTTGGTCCTCTCCAAATCATCCTTCACAAAGCTGCCAGATTAATCTGGCACAGCTCTGATCATGTCATCTCATGGTTAAACCTCTTCAGCCTTCTTGTCTACTGAATACAACCCAGACTCCTTGCGTAGGTATTCACAGTCAGTCCCCCATCACATAGCAGCATACTACCTTTCCAGTTTTATCTCACACTACTTTGTTCCGCCATGTACTGTTTACCATCTTCTACCTGTTCATGTGCAGGCTTCCCTGCCTCTACATCGCTAATACCCAGGACACTCTCCCTTCCCAATCTTGCTTGCTGAAAGCCTACTTGTTATTCAAGTCCCAGTTCAAATGCTGCCTTGCCAAATCTTACACACCACCTTACTACTCAAATCTTTTATATAGTTCTCATTTATTAATCTATCTCACAGTCATATGCATATGCCTTGTACCCTATCCCCCCCCAACAGGATGTAAACTCCATAAAGCCAAGGATTGTGTCTCATCTATGCTTCCTGTCACCCCAGGTATTAGTATGGTGCTATCTACACAGTAGGTACTTAATAAAGGCTCTTCTTGAATTTAATGGGGAACATGCCATTCTATCACCACCTAACTTTGAGTAAGGCCTATACTGCAGTATCAGGTAATTAGACTGTTAAGAGTTTCTGTGCTTGTCACACCCTCCACACCCAAGTTATATGACAGCCATTATCTCTATAGAATCTGTCTCTATATCAAAGGTACAGGAGAACTGCAGATTTAAAAAAAATGCAAGCTTTAATATTTTTTGTCCTTCCCCAAAGAACGTGCCCTTGACAGGTGCTTAACAAATGCTAGATTTTGTTGGATAAATTTGCTGCTGAATAACTGTCCCAAATTTGTTAAGTTATTCCCTGTTAACAGCCAGGGACCCAAGTGCCAAATATCTGACTATATCCATTGGTCTCTGAATATTCCCCAGTAACGGGTTATGATTTAGTTGTAGGCAGCAACATAAGGGGGAAAGCCTTGGATCTGGAATCAGAGGGCCTAGTTCAAGTCCCACTCACTTGCATGACCTTGTTCCACTAAGTTTGTGTGCTGGAGTGGTAGCATCAGCACCACAGGGGGAACAAGAAGTGGGAATGAGAGCAAGAAGGAAGCCTGTCCTTTAGCTAGATGAATTGTGTGAGAGTTACACGCCTACTGCATCTTTAGAGGACTTTGTAAAAGGACAATATAAAGATAGCCCAACACTGAAGAACTGGGGAAACAGTTTGGCAGCAAAATGTAGTCATTGCCTGACATTGGGTACATGCCCTTTCTAGGTAGATGGGAGTGTGAGCTATCTTAGGAATGTGGGTAGAGCACTCCATCAAGAGTGAGTCAGAGTCAAGGAAAGGTTTCAGAGAATCACTGGAAAGAGATGATTCAAAAGATGTTTAAATGTCAACTTGGCACTGTACAACTATACTACAAACAAACTAGCCTGTATGACACATTCCTCTGAATGCAGCTCAAACTCTTCAGACCTTTGTGTTCACCATTTCCCACACCTGCAATGCCTGGGCTTCCCCACACATCTTCCCAAACCCTACAACTCAGCTCACTGGCCCCTTCTCCTCCACAAAGCCTTTCCTGATTCCCAAAGAACTAACACTATTTGGCTTTAGTCAGAGGTCCTAGAAGTATAATTGGGAGTGGTGGGTGGGTATTTCTCTTAGGAAACTTTTAAGGGATTCAATATAAGGCAGTGAAAAGGAAAACAAAGGGGAAGATAAACATTTATTAAGCGTATATCAAGGACTGTGCTAAAATACTTAACAAATATCTCAAAAGAAGAGTGGACTAGGAGTTGGGAAAACTGGGTTTAAGCCTCAATTCTGCCACTAACTAGTCATGTGATTAGGAGTTAATCACCTCCAGAACTCAGTTTCCCCTTTTGAAAAATGAGGGATTGGGCTAGATTAGGGGCTCTTAACCTGGGGTCTGTAAACATTTTTGCTTTAAAAGAAATTATTTTGGGGGGGCGGAGCCAAGATGGCGGAGTAGAAACAGCTAGTCCAAGACTCTCTGCCCCCAGATTCTCCACAAACTATGTAAAAAAGGACTCTGAAAAACTTCTGGAGCCCCAGCACCCACAGAACGACACAGAGAAGCTAACCTCCCGCTGAGGACAGCCCAGCACCCTGCAGGAGGGACCAGCGCAGCGGTCTGGGAGCGCAGAGCGCAGGAGCCAAGCCAAGCCGAGCCCAGGTCCACGTGAGCTGAGGTTTTAGCCCCAGGGCGGCAGGGCCAGCAGCCCGCTGGAGGAACTCCAGAACACCAGGAGCTGTGGCGATTCCAGAATTATCAACATAGACATGCCTAGGACAAAGTAAGAGGTTAGTGTCCTATGGACTTTGGGACCTGTATTTGGGGAATGCGTCAGCTCCCTCCCCTGGGGGCTAGAAGCCGCTGAGGAGACACGCCATTTTGTAGTTTTCAGAGGCATTTCCGGCTCCCAGCCTACAAATCGTGGGGAGATCCAGCGATCAGTCTTGGGGGGTAATCGCTCTTGCTTTAACCTCCCTGGATCTGGATTGTGATCTAGGGTGGAAGTTGTGGGTGGGTTTACAGCTTGCCAGAAACGGAAGTTGCCCCCCACACGTTCGGGACGAAAATTCCTCTAGCTGGCCTTAAAGCCATAGTGTGGCAACAAGCCCAAAAGTCAAGCAATTAAGTGGCAACATGCCAAGGCAAAGGAAACAGAAAAATGCAACCCTAGACTCCTATTTTGGGGGCATAGAGCGGGAAAAGGACTGTGAGGTCAGAAGTCCTGCTCCAAAAGCCCCAGGGGAAAACATGAGCGGGTTGCAGGCCATAGAGGACCTTAAGAAGGACTTTAAAAATCAAATAAGAGAAGTGGAGGAAAAATTGGAAAGAGAAATGAGAAGGATGCAGGAAAAGTATGAAATGAGGGTCAACAGCCTGACTGAGGAAAACAACACCTTAAAAAATAGACTAACTCAAATGGCAAAGGAGGCCCAAAAGGGCAATGAGGAGAAGAATGCCTTAAAGTCGAATTTGCCAGATGGAAAAAGAATCTCAAAAGTTCACTGAGGAGATTCATTCCTTCAGAGTTAGACTGGAGCAAATGGAAGCTAGTGACTTTATGAGAAATAAAGATGCTGTTAAGCAGATCAAACAAACGAAAGATTAGAAGGCAATGTGAAATATCTCATGGGAAAAACCACTGACCTGGAGAATAGATCCAGGAGAGACAATTTAAAAATTATTGGACTACCTGAAAGCCATGATCAAGGAAAGAACCTAGAAATCACCCTTCAAGAAATTCTCAAGGAAAACTGCCCTGATGTTTTAGATCCAGAGGGCAAAATAGAGGTTGAAAGAATCCACCGATCACCTCCTGAAAAAGATCCCAAAAAGAAAACTCCCAGGAATATTATAGCCAGGTTCCAGAATCCCCAGATCAAGGAGAAAATACTACAAGCAGCCAGGAAGAAACAATTTCAATATTGTGGAAACACAATCAGAATAGCCCAGGACCTGGCAGCTTCTACACTGAGGGATCGAAGGGCATGGAATATGATATTCCAGAGGGCAAAAGAACTGGGAATGAACCCAAGGGTCACCTACCCAGCAAAACTGAGTATTTTGTTTCAGGGGAAAATATGGTCATTCAGTGGAATAGAGGACTTTCAAGCATTCTTGAGGAAAAAACCAGAGTTGAATAGAAAATTTGACATCCAGACACAAGAAGCAAGAGATGCCTGAGAAGGTAATCAGGGAAAAGAAATCAAAAGGAACTTATCAAAGTTGAACTATTTACATTCCTATATGGAAAAGCAATAACTGTGACTGATGATATCTTTCTCACTATGAAAATAATGGAAGAAGGGGGTGTGGTCATATGAATACATATGTGAATGTGTGTGTATATGGTTACAGTTATATATGGATAGAGGGCATAGGTTGAATTTGTTGGGAAGGGAGAATACTCAAGGGATGAAATTATGAGGTGAGAGAGGAAAGTGGCAAGAGGAGATGGGGAGAGACAGGGTAGGGTAAACTATCCCATGTAGAAGAAGCAAGGGGAAGTGGTTGCAAAGGAGGGGGAGAATAAGGAAGGCTAAAAGGCAAAACCACATTCACATTGAATTTGGTTCAGGGAGAAAATGACATACATACTAAATGGGATATCTCAACCTGCAGCAGGATAGGGGGAAGGGGGATGAGAGGAGGGATGATGGATGGGAGGGCATCCTTGGGGTGAGGGGAGGTTGGAAGTACCCACTATAGAAGAGGGACAGGATCATGTAGGGAATGGACCAGGTGGGGGGTGGGATGAGTGGGAGGGAATTATAAGCAGCCTTGTACAATATATCTACTATGATAATGTTTTGCATAGCTAGACATGTACAACATATACTGAATTACTTATCTCCCAAGAAGGAATGGGTGACAAGGGAGGAAGGAAATGGATCTGAAATTCGAGGTCGTAACATTAAATGTCTCAAATATATATATAAATACTATTATTAATACTCTTTTGCCTATAATTGGGAGATAAGATGTGCAGGCATTGGGACACAAAGATTCATCTTCCTCTAATGGAATAGTCGATGGGGGTATGGGAGAAGGTATGGGAGAGAGCAGATTGGAGGAAACGATATCTTGTGGGACTGCTATTCTGGGAGGTTGGGTAGGGGAATAATGGGGGGAAAATGATTGTAACTCAAAATCTGGCGGAAATGAATGATGTAAAACAGAAGTTAATAAAGTATTTGTTTAAAAAAAAAAATTATTTTGGCAACTACAATTCAATGTAATTGGTTTCCTTTGTAATCATACTTAGAAGCCATAAGTCTCTGTCCACCAGCCTACCAAGCAGCCCAGGACCCAAAACAGGCCAAGAACTTCTGAACTAGGTAACCTCTAAGGTCCCTGCTGGGCCCGTTCTAGTGTTGTGTGTCTCCCAAAGAATGGGGTTATAAATTCAGATTTTACTTACTCAATTGGGAACCAGTCACCACAGAGCTGCTTCACTGTGTCTATGTCATCGTGGCAAAGAAGCCGTAGGTTGACCTCACTGAGTGCGCTGGCGGGCACTTCCTCTGTCATTCACGCCTGGAATTAAAGGGCAATACATTAGGGAGGGGAGAATACAGTCCATAGCAACACTACTTGACTTTTCCCCACCTCTTGTTTTCTTTAAGACTTTTTAAACAGCTTCAAATCTATTTACCCCTTTGATTACCCTGAGAAACAGGATGGATGAGGAAACTGAGGTGTTGGACGGGAATTGTCCAGAGTCACAAGGCCAGTTAATGGTAGGACTGGAATCCAGATCGCCTGCCTCCTAGGGCCCAGGTTCTGTGTTCTTTCTCACTGTTATAGGGGCTGGGAACCATGGTCATGGTCATAGTCAACCTCATCTTGTCTAGTGATTTTACTTATCCCAAATAAAAGCCTTGGCTAGTTTTAGCTCCTATTTTTAGATGGCATATTGGTGTGAATGAAGACTACATCCCATCCTCCTCCCCCCTCCCGGTTTATCCAAAATGTGTGTGCTGTAGAGTCTGTTATAATATATTTCCACATATATATATACACATACACAGTGCCTGACACACAGGTACTTAATATTTACTGACTACTGAGTATATATGTATACACACACACACAGCAAAGTTTGGATTCAAAACCAGATTTTTAAATTCTTAGTACAACGAATGCTCTTTCAAGTATATGTTTATAAACATATTTCTTTCACAAGGTTCTCCTGAGGGTGTGGTTTTTCTTCACCATATCAAGATGGTACTCCTGGAACTTCCTCTGTTGTAGAATAAGTAAGGACAGATGAGTAAGTGTCCTCCAGATTCACCTCCAATCTAGCTGCATTTTACAAAATGGTTAAAAAACCAGTAACGAGAAGAAGCAACCAAGAAAGTCTAGAAGCCTGTCAAGTTTTGTAGAGCACGGAATCCCTTCCAGGCCCCTGACAACACGGTGACTGCTGGGAAGAGAAGCAGACGCAGCTCTCCACAGCTCAGACAAACAGCAACTTCAAAGCCAGCACAACAGCCCCAGGCAGGAAAGAGGGACCGTACTGGCAGGATCTCCAAGTGAATTAGAGTTGATTTTATATTTTAACAGATTGATTTCTGTCCAGTAAGAGCCAAGATCTCAATCTTGACAACTAGGAGGTGAGGGCCCTCAATCAGAATTTTCCACGGAAAACAAATACCACTTTCCCAAGTTAACATCATATGTTTTCAATCAGTGAAGCCCATGTAATCTAGGCGAGTCATGAAGCAGTCACCTCCATTTAGTTACATAAAGCAGGATACTATGTTGTTCTAACCAAAGTTAGAATGTGGATCTCGCTTCCCTTTTAAAGAGATAGGACAAGGCAAGAAAGTAGTGATCAGAAGGCTATATGTGGGAGACTTAACAGAAAACATTCTCTCTCAGAAATCTTTATCGATTCACATAAAAGTAAAATTTCTTGACCCTGGCATTCAAGGCCCTCCTCAACCTGCTTCCAATCTAGCTGTCCAGGCTTTTCTTGGACAACTTCTACTTTACAGAATGTCCATTTCAACCAATCCAGATAACTTTCTACCCCCATTCTTATCCTGTGCTCTATCCCAGGGAGGGAGGTGGGTGGGATACTACATGCTGAGAAAGTCATAAAGCTAATAAAAGGGAGAGCCAAGACTTTCAGCTCAGTCAAGTACATCTCCCATTAAACCACACTCCTCAATACAAAATATTTCTGGCCATTAAAAACAAAAACAAACAAAAAAAACCACCACATCTGTTCATCACATACTTAACCAAAGTTTATGTTCTACTTTGCTATGGAAAGCACCTGGAAATTGAGTTTTTGATCCAATTTTCTTTTAATAAGTTATTCTTAGGTCAACGAGCCCATAACAGTTTCCAAAACACAGGATAATAAGTTAAAAGGGACCTCAGAGACCATCTAATCAATCAACAAACTTTTTGTTAAGCAAAGACTACAACAAGCCAGATGGGCTAGGTGCAGGGAATTCAAAGACAAAACCTCTGGCAGGCCTCACCCAGAAGAAGCTTCCCTTTCCCAGAGAAAGAATGTGTAAGCTTGTAAGTGAAGAGAAAATATATTCAAAGTAAATACAAGGTAAATTGTCCTACTCCTTCCCCCTTCCCCTCCCCCCAACCCTGAAGGTTAAGTGATTTGTTCAAGGTCACACAAGCTATAGGCATCAGCAAACATATTTGAACCCGAGTCCTCTCTGGCGCTGGAGCCAGGGCTTCCCTTCCCTCCCAACACCACACTGTGCCCAACCTATTCTGTACAACGATCTCAAGGGGATGGAGGAAAATTAGTCCCCCTATTACCTAGAGGAGGAAATGGAGGCTCAGAGGGTAAGTGACTTGCCCAGAGTTGAACAGCTTGTTATAAGTCAAACTTGAAGTTAGCTCTTGTGACTCCAACCCAGTGATCTTTCTTTCCACCATGCCACACCACTTCAGAAATTCTGACATACAACATACAAGAGGCAAGCCATTTGACCTATGTACCCAATCCCACAGTCAGCAATGGCATCTCCAATAGGAGAAAGTCATATCCATTACCATCAACAAACATGTCACATCAACAAGCATTCATTAAAATATGGCACATACTATGTGCCAGGCATGGTGCTACTAACTAAGCAAGGGGGATATAAAGAAGGTTAAGACAGTTAATGCTCTCAACATGCTCAGTTTATTAGGGGGAGATAACACACAAACACATAGGTACAAATAAAATAAACTAGACATAATCTCAGAGGAAAGTCACAAGCATTAATGGGGACTGGCAAAGTCTTGCAGAAGGGAGGACTGTAGCCGAGACTTGAAGGAAGAGAGGCAAGGCAGGAGACTGAATGGCTTGTGTGGGGAACAGCAAAGAGGTCTGTCACCAGATCATTTCGTATGTGAATGTAAGTACCAAAGGAGAAATAACCAACTGCTCCATTAAAAAAAAAAAAATCCCACGAACTCTTCCATTTCCTTACAAAGAGTTTTAAATGCAAGGGCATAAAGGAAAGAATCCTGTGGCCCAACTTAAGTAAAATATGTAATTTCATTCCACAAATTTCTATTCTTCAGTGCTTGATGACCCTTTATTTAGTGCAGCAAAGTATCTAATAAGCTTCAGAACGAGAAACATTTGGGAACCAAAATGGGCACCAATACTCGCCTCTTTCATCTCGGCATTTAACCACAGTGGGTATATCAAGGTTTCTCCTTCACTTGTGTGCTGGAGGAGGGGAAGACACTTTTTTTTTGCAGGTTGAAAGACTGAGATTTGAATTCAGGTCACTTTCTAGTTATGTGACCTAGGACATGTGGGAGACTGCTCAGTTTCTGAGACTCCATTTCCTCATCTGTGAAATGGGAACAATAACCACCTGCACTCAAAGATTTACCATCTGTGAGATGCTTTGCAAATCAAAGTACTACATCAATGTCACGGTTCATTATTAAAATAACTCCATCTCTACTACCAACCCGTTTTGTGCCTTTTCTTTTCTCTCAGATTACATCATTGCCAACAAATGACAAACAAGACAGCCAATGAGCCCCTCATCCCTAAGAACTGGCCCACCCTCATATGTCAATATTATGAGGATGCCTTTTCTCTTATTGATTAATCTTGTTACCTCTGACCAGGCTGAGAGTATTCTTTTCCATCAGCTCAAACATACTAGCTTAACCCCCGTCTTTCCCCTTCTGGTTCCCATAATTGATGTATTTAGAGTTTACTAACTGCTGAATAACTGATTTGGTAATTTACAAAGTTTTCTGAATATAAAAAGAAACCGCCACCATTCAAAGAAACTCCCTTTAGAAACTACTCCTGTTATTATGACTTGGAGTTATCACAGTCTAAAAGAGCACAAAAAGCATTCAGTTAAGGCTAAGTTTTCAGAAAGCTCTTTCTGCAAACCTGATTTATAGAAATCAGCAGCCATCCTTCATCACCATTCACCTGCTAGTGGTCCTCATCTAAAAACACAACTGTACCCAGGCTGGCCAGAGCCCCTATTCCTGGACATTATGCTTCTCTTAATGTAGCAGCCACTGTTGGCTCTAACTGGTCTTTCAACCTATTAAAAGCTCCCAATCTCCTTCCCCACCTAGCTGTACACCCATATCCTATCCTTATGAAGTTGACCTTTTGAACCCAAAGAGTAAGGCTTGAAAGTATGCTTATTAAATTTCATCTTATTAGAGTCATTAACTCACCATTTAAAAACGCTGAAGTTGTTTTCAGTCCTGACTGTCATCTGCAGCCTTAGCTCTCCCTCCTAACTTGTCACATGCAAATCCAGTTAGCATGCCGTCCATGCTTTTGGCCAAATCACTGATAACAGTGTGACAGAATAGTGCAGGACAGATTCCTGGGGCACACAACCCCAGAGAATAAATAGAAGGTGATAATTCCATTGTCCCCAGCACATCTGGAGCACCATGGCTAGTTGTGGATAACACATTTTAGAGGGATATTGATAAATTAGATGGTACCCAGAAGATGACAAGATGCCAATCGTGTCATATTAAAAATGCAATACATAAAAGTTGCAAATAAGGCAAATTTAGCCTCAGTATAAGGAAAAGCCTTTTGACAAATGGAACTATCTAAAAGGCAAATGGGCTGCCTTCAGAAGTAATGGAAAGAGTTCCTTGAAATAAGGATTCAAACAATGTCTAGATGACCACCTGCTGGTTATATTAATGATATTACTATTACTTCCGATCTCTCAATCCCCATATCCAAACTGTTGCCAAGGGCTGACAATTTCACCTTTGCAACATCTCCTGAACACACCCCTCTCTTTCCTCTCCCACTGTCACCACTCTAGTGCAGCCCCCAATTACCTCACAGTTGGACTACCCCAACAGTCTACTGGGGGTGTCTTAAGACTTAAGTCCCCTGCCTTAAGTATCTCCCTAACTCCAGTCCAACCACCATTCTGCTGTTGAAGTATTTTTCCTAAAGTGTAGGTCTGATCATATCACTCCCTACTCAATAAACTCCAGTGCTCCCTACTACCTCCAAGATCAAATACAAAATCATCTGTTTGTGACTACTATGGAAATATTTGCATAAATACACATATATAACCTGTACTGAATTGCTTGTCTTCCTAGTGTGGGTGGGTGAGGAGGGAAGAAGGGAGAGAATCTGGAACTAAAAATTTTAAAAACAAATGTTAAAAAATTGTTGATACATGCAACTGGGAAATAAGATATACAGGTAATGGGGTATAGAAATCCATCTTGCCCTATAAGAAAGTAAGGGGTAAGGGAGTAAGGACAGGGATGGGGGGGGGGGAGATATGAGAGGGCAGACTGGGGAAAGAAGTAATCAGTGTGCTTGCCACCTTGGAGAGTAGGGGAAAGAAGGGGAGAAAATTTGGAACTCAAAATTTTGTGGGAATGAATGTTGAAAACTAAAAATAAATGAATAAATTCTGAAAAAAAAAACCATCTGCTTGTTATCTAAAGCCCTTCATAACCTAGAACCCAGCTCCATCTTTCAGATCTTTTTACACTTTAGTACCTGACACTGGCCTCCTTGCTGTTACTTGAACAAGACATTCCATCTTTCAGCTCCAGGCATTTTCTCTGGCTGATCCCTACATCTTGAATTCTCTCCCTCTTCCCTGCTTCCTGGCTCCATTCAAGTCCCAGTTAAAATCCTACCTTCTACAGAAGATTTTCCTAGATCCCCCTTAATTCTAATGCCTTCCCTCTGTTGATTATCCTCTACAAAGCTTGTATACAGTTGTTTGTATGGTGTCTCCACAATTAGAGTGTAAAATCCTTGAGGGCAGGGACTTTTGACCTTTTTTGTATGTCTGACACTAAGCACAATGCCTGTCACAGCATCCTTCATTAAATCTCATGTATTTTATACTTCTCTTATGTATATACAAGGAAGGCTCTCCACATAGTAGGTACTTACTAAACGTTCATGTCAAAGAAACAACGTTTTTATCAATTTCAACAGGAATGCTCATACTTTGCCAATTAATCAGTTAGTTACTGGGATGGAAGATTGATCTGTAAACGAGAATGCCATTTGTAAACAACAACAGGATTATCTTTGAGGCATGGATATACCAAAGGTTTAAAATAAATATAACTGGACCAGGGCTCTCTCTTCCCTTTTTAGGACTCTGCTGGACAATCTTATTAAGAATAACTTGTTCAATTTCAATATTGTGGAAACACAATCAGAATAGCACAGGACCTGGCAGCTTCTACACTGAGGGATCGAAGGGCATGGAATATGATATTCCAGAGGGCAAAAGAGCTGGGACTGAACCCAAGGGTCACCTACCCAGCAAAACTGAGTATTTTGTTTCAGGGGAAAAGATGGTCATTCAGTGGAATAGAGGACTTTCAAGCATTCTTAAGGAAAAAACCAGAGTTGAGTAGAAAATTTGACATCCAGACACAAGAAGCAAGAGATGCCTGAGAAGGTAATCAGGGAAAAGAAATCAAAAGGAACTTATCAAAGTTGAACTATTTACATTCCTATATGGAAAAACAATAACTGTGACTGATGAAATCTTTCTCAGTATGAAAATAATGGAAGAAGGGTATATGGCCATATGAATACATATGTGAATGTGTGTATATATGTTTACAGTTATACATGGAGAGAGGACATAGGTTGAATTTTTTGGGAAGGGAGGATACTCAAGGGGTGAAATTATGAGGTGAGAGAGGAAAGTGGCAAGAGGAGATGGGGAGAGACAGGGTAGGATAAACTATCTCATGTAGAAGAAGCAAGGGGAAGTGGCTGCAAGGGAGGGGGAGAATAGGAAGGCAAAAAGGCAAAACCACATTCTCATTGAATTTAGTTCAGGGAGAGAATGACATACATATTAAATGGGATATCTCAACCTACAGCAGAATAGGAGGAAGGGGGATGAGAGGAAGGATGATGGATGGGAGGGCATCCTTGGGGTGAGGGGAGGTTGGAAGTACCCACTATAGAAGAGGGACAGGATCATGTAGGGAATGGACCAGGTGGGGGGTGGGATGAGTGGGAGGGAATTATAAGCAGCCTTATACAATATATCTACTATGGTAATGTTTTGCATAGCTAGACATGTACAACATATACTGAATTACTTATCTTCCCAGAGGGAATGGGTGACAAGGGAGGAAGGGAATGGATCTGAAATTCGAGGTCTTAAAATTAAATGTTTCAAATATATATAAATACTATTATAATACTCCTTTGCTTGTAATTGGGAGATAAGATGTGCAGGCATTGGGACACAGAGATTCACCTTCCTCTAATGGAAAACTTGAAGAGGGTATGGGAGAAGATATGGGAGAAAGCAGATTGGAGGAAGCGATATCTTGTGGGACTGCTATTCTGGGGTGGTGGGTAGGGGAAAAACGGGGGGAAAAATTGTAACTCAAAATCTGGCGGAAATGAATGATGTAAAACAGAAGTTAATAAAGCATTTGTTTAAAAAAAAAGAATAACTTGTTGTTAAGAACTTTTATCGGCTGATTTCCCCATATGCAGTATTTTAAATAGAATATCCTCCATGCTTGGAATGCATGCCTTCTGTACCTCCCCATCTTAGAATCCTTCACTCAAGTGCCACCTCCTATATTAAGACCATTCTTGGGGACTAGTTAGAGGCCTTTGTCCCCCTCTCTCCAGTATACTTTGGGTATATTTTATATTTAGCTGCGTACATGTTTTTCCCTGGTAGAACGTAGGATTCTTGAGGGCAGAGACTGTCTTTTATATCTCTACAGCTTTGATTAGTGCCTGGCATATAATAGGTGCTTAATAAATCCTTGCTGAAACAACGAATTTGTACAGGTTATTGTTGTTTCCAAAATGCTTTTCTCACAACAAACTCTCAGACAGTATAAATTTTATCAGTTTCATTTTACAGATGAGGAAACCAAATGTTGGGAGACATTCTGTGACTTGTCCAAGATTGCACAGCTGGTAACAGGTATAGGATTTGACCCCAGGTTTTTGGACTTCAAGTCCTGTGTTCACTGGCACTGACATACTTAAAATAAAAATTGGAATTTGGCATGGGAGGTGAAAGAAGGTAAGATTTAGTTTTGCTTCCCACAAAGGGGAAAATATCCAGGGAAGGAAGCTTAGAGAAAAGAAAAAAGAGGCCAAAACCCGAGCTTATTTTTATCTTGGAAAGGCAACAAGGAAGGTCAAAGATCTGCTGAGCTGGAGGCCTTCTTGAATTCATAATGTTCCAGTAGTTTCCAAATCTAACCACAGCCCCAGTGCACTATTCTGCAGGCCTCACTCTCTCAGCAGGTCGTACACATTAATCCCAGGAACTTTATCCTTTACTGGTGGTATATTTCTTTAGTCATCAACTTAGAGGAAACTGAAACCCACAAGTTTGGGCACAGCAGGAGAGAGCTACACATTTCTTTCAGTCTTGATATATCTCATTTGCAGACTCTGCAGTAAGAGGTAGGGTGGCACCTCTACAACACAGTCTGGGCACTGTTCTCCTGGCCTAGTTGCTCTTCCCCTTAATAGAGTCCTGTGGCCACCAAGGCTTTGCTCACACTATTTCCTATACGTAGAATTGCTCTTTTCCTCTGAGGACCGTTATCTCCATCTGCTAATAACCTACTCAACCTTTAATAAACTAGCATATGCCTCCTCACCATATACCCAAAATGAAAATAAATAATTTCCCCCATCAGACCTGAGTGTATGTTATACTCCTCTTATGTATGTATAATGCTCTCCACATAGTAGGTGCCTGATAAATGTTCAAGTTTTTATTAATTACAACAGGAATGACCAAGCCTTGCCAATTGGTCAGCCAGCTCCTGGGAGACTGATCTGTAAACAGTAATGTGATTTCTTTAGTGGGATGGAGATAAAGAAGGTTTAATATAAGTGGCACCGGACTGGGGCCCTCTCATTCCATGTAGGACTCTACTGGATGATCTTGAGCTTGCTTTGACCAGGAGTAGTGAAAGGTCTTTGACTTCTAGCTAGCTCAGATTCCATCCTAACAGATCTTCTTTTCCTACTACTAATGGTTTTAACTTTTCAGGTTGTAAAGCACTATTATCAGAGAAGAGATCATAGAAATTGAGAATTGCAAAGGATCTCAGAGGTCAATGGGCCCCTCCATTGACATCACTTCTGAAAAGTAGTCATCCAGTTTCCACTTAAATATTGCCATGGGTAAGGCACTGACCACCACCCTAAGGTAGTGAATTTATTTTTGGACAATCCTGGTTGGAAAGGCCTTTCTTTTGCTGAGCTGAAATCTCCTCACAGACCGCTCTTATTATTCACTATTGTATTAATTATTAATTTGTCTTGTACTTTGTAGGTGAAGAATTTGTTAATCTGGACAGTGATCATATAACTCCTCTAGGCCATCACCTCCCTAGACCAAACATTCCTAATTCCTTCAGCCAATTCACATATAGCACAGTTTAAAGTTTTCTCACTTGGTCTCTCCTAGACATACTCAATTCCCCTCCCCCTAAAAAGCAGCACTCAAGAACTGAACACAGTTCTCCAAATGCAGTCTCACTGTGACAGAAGACAGTATAACTGTAAACTCCTTCCTTCTGACCACTAGGTTTTCATTAATACACGTATATAGCTTGTTTTGTATGTATCTGTTTGCATGTCTCCCCCATTAGACTGTAAGCTCCTTAAAGGCAGGGGCTGTCTTTTGCCTCTTTTTGCAGCCCTAGAGCTTAGCACAGGTATTAGCACATAGTAAGAGTTAATGAAGGCATACTTTTAGTTTAAGAGGCAGCTTAGAGTGCTAGACTTAGAAGTCAGGAAGACCTGAGTTCCAATCTCAGATACTTACTAGCTGCATGACCCCGGAAAAGTCACTGATATCCTTCAACTTGTTCCCTCATCTGTAAAATCGATATAATAATAGCACCTGCTTCATTGGATTGCTGTAAGGATCAAATGATAACATAAAATGGCACCGTGAAAACCTTAAAGTGCTATAGAAAAGCTTTTATTATTATTATTAAAAAGCACATCTAGTGCCTAGGCTCATCACAGATGCCTATCTCTTAACCAGTCTGCAGATTTAGGATCTGGGTAACTGACGTTTGGCTTCCTTCCAAGTCTCTGATTTTAATCTAAATCACTTGACAAACATTTTTAAAGTGCCTTTCTATGTCCCAAGCACATTAGCAGTTAGAGATAAGATGAAAATGAAAATAGTCTCTGCTGTCAAGAAACTTCCATTCTATCAGGGGACAGAACACATGCACAGAAGACTATACAAAAAAAAAAAATGCCTGGTGATTTGAGAGGTTAGTAGCAGAGGGTGATTAAGAAAGACTTCAGTGGAAGGTGGTATTTAAAGTGAATTTTGAAGAAACAAAGAATTCTAAACTGCAATCCAAGCACAGGAAAAGGCCACTGCAAAGGCATGGAGAAGGCTGAAGAGCAGCACTGAATGTAAGGCACAGTTAACAGTCTGAAGGCCAGTTTGACTAGACCAAAACATGTGGGAAAGCTGGAGAAGGTGGCTGGGCTCAGATTAAAGTTTATAGGGAGCACTAGATGTGAGATGGTTAGATATGCACTTTAGGAAAATTCCGTTAGTAGCTGTGTGGATGAACAAAAGTGGGAAGAGACTAGATTTAAACAGAGAGATCAATAATTCAGGCAAGAGGTGATGAGGGTCACCTGTACTAGGGTGAGAGCTGTGAGAAGAAAAGGTAGATGCACGAGATGTCACAGAGATAAAACGACAAGACAAAGTCAGACTAAGGTAATGTGGGATGAAGGACTGAAAGGTTGAGGATGCGCCAAAGGTTGGCAACCTGGATAACTAGAAGGATACTAGTCACCTGTACAGATGGAGGGAAACTGAGAATTAACAATGCACACTATGATTCTCTATCTATTCTCAGATAAAGAGAAAAGCAAATAGGGAAACAGTTTAAAGTCGCGGCAGCAGTCAAAACAGAAACCAGCTCAGATAATTCACAAACTCAGTGAGCAGGGTCTGGGCAGAATGTTTCAGCAGAGCACATTCAATGCAAATAAAGTCTTAGACTTGCGGTGGCAATGCTGGCGGCAATGTTGGCGACAGGTTAAGTATGTCCGGTTTTCTGGCTTTTATGAACAAAAACTTTTACTGCATTCTCTGGGGGCAAGCTCTTTTGACTTAAGTAAACAGTAATTGTTTCAGATTCAATATGCAAGAAAAACAGTAGGCTTAAAAAAAAAGTTATTTGTGGATCATCTTTCTCATCCCTATTATAAGACTCTACATTTTCAGAGACTAGTTCTTTATTTAGACAACAGTCTTTGAACATTTAAAAATAGGAAAATGCCACATTTTACCAAGGGCCAGTCAAGAAGACAAAAAAGGCAGTAAGTTTTAAGTGCCCAGTCTGTTAACAATTCCAAACTTGGTAAAAAATGCTCATGAAATTCTGATGACTAGTTATTACACATTGAAAATTAACAGGGCAACGGGGAAGCCAGATAGGATGGGCTGTGTGGAAAGGGAGCCAGTGTCTAGTACACAGAGTACTGAATTAGGAACTGAGAGACCAGGGTTCTAACTCCAGCTCTGTTAATATAACTCAGTGTAGGGCTCTGGTCAAGTTTGGCTCCCTGGGCTCATGTCCACAAAGCAGAATCATCTTTATAGTCATTTATGATTCTATGAGCCATTTAGCTCATTAAAGGAGAGTTCAGCAAGTAGAGTTCAAAATCCCACTGAGCAAATGTGGGTCTTAGGAGGGAGCAGAGATTTTAAAAAAATAAACTCTTAAGAGCTTAGATAAAAGGTCAACTTCAAGGGTAAGAAGTCTGGAAAAAGAATCCATCATAGGGGAAGAGAAGAAACAGACAATATGTCTTTCAGAGGGCAATATTTCAGTATGTTCTATGCAGAGTACCCAGGAGTGGGAGAGAGGATTAGTCTTGGGGTTAGGCTCAAAACTTTCATGAGAAATGATGATTGTTCAAAAGATATGAACAGGCAGTTTTCAGATGAAGAAATCAAAGCTATCTAGAGAATGGGAAAAAATGCCCTTAATCACTATTGATTAGAAAAATGCAAATTAAAACAACTCTGAGGGGCGGCTAAGTGATGCAGTGAGTAGAGTGCTGGCCCTGGAGTCAGAAGGACCTGAGTTTGCATCCAGCCTCAGACACTTAACGCACACACAAACAAAAACCTAGCCGTGTGACCTTGGGCAAGTTACTTAACCCCAATTGCCCTCCAAAAAGCAAAAAAACAAAAACAAAAAACAACTCTGAGGTACTATCTCACATCTATCAGATTAACTAATATGACAGAAAAGCAAAATGATGGATGTTGGAGATGTGGGAAAATTGTGACACTAATACACTGCTGGTAGACCTGTGAACTGATATAATCATTCTGGAGAACAATTTGGAACTATGCCCAAAGGGCTATAAAACTGTATACCCTTTGATCCAAAAATACTACTACAAGGTTTATATCCCAAAGAGATTAAAAGGGGGGGGGGAGGAAAAGGATCCATTTGTACAAAAATATTTATACCAGTTTCTTTTGTGGTGGCAAAGAATTAGAAATTGAAGGGATAGGGGCAGCGAGGTGGCGCAGTGAGTAAGAGCGCCGGCCTCGGAGTTGGGATGACCGGGGATCGAATCCGGCCTCAGAAAATGAGCACCCACACATAAATAATGACTAGCCGTGTAACCTTGAGCAAGTTACTTAACCCCAATTGCTTTAAAAAAAATTAAAAAAAAAAAAAGAAATTGAAGGGATACCCATTAATTGAGGAATGGCTGAACAAGTTTTGGTATCTGATTATAATAGAATACTACTGTCATAAGAAATGATGAGCAGGATGATTTCAGAAAAAGCCTGGAAAGACTTACACAAACTGATACAACACAAAGTGAGCAGAATCAGGAGAACATTGTACACAGTAACAGTAACATTATGCAATGACTGTGAATGACTTAGCTAGTCTTAACAATACAATGATCCAGGCCAATTCCAAAAGACTCATGATGAAAAATCCTATCCAACTCCAGAGAAAGAACTGATAGAATCTGAATGAAGATTAAAGCATACTGTTTTTCACTTTTGTTCATGGTTGGGTTTTTTTTTTTTGGGGGGGGGAGGTCTATGTCTTCTTTCATAACATGACTAAATATGTAAATATTTTGCATGATTGTACATGTATAACCTATATCAAATTACTACAGGAGGGAGAAAATTTGGACCTCAAAAATTTTTTAAATTGTCTTTATGTGTAATTGGGAAAAAGTTAAATATGATTTTTTTTAAATACTGAAAAAGTTAACAGTTTATTATAATTTATTTTATTTAACAATCTAGGAAGTTCGCAGCCATCAGCAATTCCAGTACAATTTCAGGTGCAATTGGGAATTCAGGAATCTCTGTAGAGCTGTTAGTGTAGCGAACCTTGTAGATAAAATACATGCATACTTTTGATAGCACATGTGGTGGAATTTCTCTAAAATTAACCTCATTTTCAGCAAACTGACCTGGGCCACTTAACATGGCTTTTATTGTTCCTGATATTAAAGCATGCTCCCTTTTTACAATAAATTCATGACCATCAGAAGATATCAATTTCACATACATAGCATCTGGGCCCTCACACCTGCCGTATGTTTTCTCTTCTCCATCCATTATCTCCTTATGAAACTATATTGTTCCACAGGAATTTTAACAAAACACCTTCTTGTCAGTTCTGCAGCGGCTACAGCTTGGTCCCCACTCACCACCACAGGCCCTGCTCCCAGGGCCGTCCCCCCCCCAGCGGGCCCCAGTCGCCCGCCGCTGTCTCTTCCAGAGCAATAAAGTCTATAATTTTTTTTTTTTTAAAGAAACTGACTGTTTTGAAAGACTACAGAGACTCAGTCTAACATAGCTGGGCAGCAGGTGTTCACATACAGGAAAGGAGAAAAGTGACTTGCTTTTTTGAATCTTATAACTGCTTTTCAGAGGCCTGAGAAATGGGGAAGAGTGTTAGATTTGGGGCCAGAGGACTTGCATTCAAATTCCACCTTTGCCACTCACTCTATGGGGCTCTGTATAAATCACTTGTCTTTGGGCCCTTGGTCTCAGGTTCCTCACCTATGAAATCAAGGGGTTGGATTACCTGTCCTTTAAAGTCCCTTCCAATTCTAAATCTATCATCCTTTTATGCCTGGGTGACTAATTCTTAATCATTCTCATCCCTTCTCTCCTCTTCCTGTTCCACTACTGACTTTCTGCATTTCTCTGCCTTATCCCAGAAGCCTTCTCATCCTGAAAGATCCCTCTGCTCCTGGGACACCCTCTTCCAACTGTCAAGTTACTCACAGAACTTCCACTCTGACAAAGTTGCAGGCCAGCCACGCTTACTTCTTTACTCGCCTCCCAGCTGTACTCTTGACTCCCTGACTTTCCCATACCCTTCATGATTATTTTCTTCCCTTCCCTTTTCAGTTCTTTTACATGCTGTCTTCCTAACTTAGAATATAAGCACTAGGAGGGCAGAGATTCTCTTTTTGCTTTTATTTGTATTTCCAGCACTTAACATGGGGCCTGGCACATAATAAGTGCTTAATAAAAGAATACTTGTTGCCTTGACTTTTTGACTTTAAAGTCTCTAATAGAACCTCTGAATCAGTGGCAGATATGTTAGGCACGGCTAAAGACAAGCCCCGACCTACCTTTTTTTTTTTTGTTTTGTTTTTGTTTTTTTTATAGCAATTGGGGTTAAGCAACTTGCTCAAGGTTACACGGCTAGTCATTATTTATGCGTGGGTGCTCATTTTCTGAGGCCGGATCTGATCTCGGGTCATCCCAACTCTGAGGCCTGCGCTCTTACTCACTGCAGCCACCTAGCCGCCCCTTTAGGGCAATTGGGGTTAAGTAACTTGCCCAAGGTTACACGGCTAGGTTTTTGTTTGTGCAGATTAGGTGTCGGAGGCCGGCTCCGAACTCAGGTCCTTCTGATTCCAGGGCCGGCGCTCTATTCACTGCGCCACCTAGCCGCCCCGACCTACCTTTTTTTTTTTAACCTCACTCACTCTTTCTAGACCCCTACATATATCTTAAGATTTGGCCATATTTCCTTGGAACACACTCCCTCGTGCTTTCTAGCTTCTGTTCACACTTAAAATTCCCTCTGCCTTCTGAAATCCTGGCCATTCAGTTCAAACATTTAAACAATATCCACTTTATAAAGAATATTAAGTATTGGAGCTTAAATAAGAAATGAATCCCTGACTCATGAACTTTATTTACACAAATATAACACTAAACACATGATAAATGTATTAGATCGGGGAAAACTTGCTGGAAAAGAAGCCATGAACAGAACATTAAAGGATAAGCAGGAATTCAATCAAGAGGAAGGAGGGAAGGACTATCAGGCATAAGAAATAGCATAAGAGAACTCCCAGAGGTAAGAAAGCTTAGAATATGGTCAAAGGTCAGCAAGCAGTATAATTTGAAGTGTAGACTGTGTACAAGGGTCAAATATGAATTAGGCTGCAAAGGTAGGTAGCAGGGAGGGCCTTAAATGCTAGGCAATAGAGTCTAAACCTTACTTGGGAGGCAACAGAAAACTACTAAAGATTTTTGGAAATGCCAGCTGGTCTTCTTCAGACTTCACCTCAACAGTTGTTTTCCCATACTGGAGAAACCTCCTTCCTGAAGCATGCTCGCCTGACCAGTGAGTGTTCAGTCTGGTCTGCCATTTTCTGGGGTCCCTATTCATGTTCATTTAACACCCAGCCTGATTAATTCTCTGGATTCATCACCTCTTCACCAGAAGTCTTACCCCTTCACCTTACCCCTCCTTCTAACGCCCTTTCTTTCCCTCATAGAAAACAAGCTCTTTGAAGACACGGATTTTTTGCCTGCTTGGATTTGTAACCTCAGCACAGTTCCTGACACAGCATTTAATAAGCATTAATTAATTAATTAATTAATAAGCTTTTAATAAATTCTCCATCTAGAAGCCTACCACTCACCTCTTGAAAAAAAGATGATAGTATCAGGGCACAGAATGAGACATATTTCTTGGACATCAATGTGTGGGAATTTTTTTGACTATACATTTTTGTTACAAAGGTTTTGCTTTTCTTCCCCCCTCCATGCTCCACCATGGGGAGAGAAGTGAGGAAGAAAAAAAATAGGTTCTGTTCATTGAAAAGCAAATTAAATTTTAAAAAACAAATTGTTAAGAATGTTTCTTATATATCTAGGCACACGACCAGATCAGTGGATAAGTTACATTAGTTTTGCACCAGTATGAAAGACAGATTGAAAGAGAATGTGAAAGCTATGGCAACAGTCTGGACAGGTGATAAGGGGGCTCTGCGAGGTTAGGAGTAGAGAGAAAAGGAGAGATTCAAAAAATATGCCTGAGAGAAGTCTGGCAGGTCTTGGAAAATGACTAGTTATGAGAGGTGAAAGAGAAGGAAGAATCAAAGATCATTGAAAGGTTCATAGTTGGCGGGAACACGAGTGCCCCTGACAGATATAAGAGAAGGAACAGGTTTCAAGGAAAGATGACCTCAGCTTTGGCTATGTTAAGTTTAAGGGGCCTATAAGACAGTCAAGTAAGAGACAATTAGACATGGAGAAGACAGAGAGGTCAGGGTAGGGAGAGAGATCTGGAAGTGATCTTTGCATAGGTGATAATCTAGGATATATCTCCTGACTCCTCTTTTCAGTCTCAAAAGAAGGTGGTGGAAGGAAACAAATATGCTATTAGGCAGCAATCCTGGAAAAGTCCAAGTACAAAGTTGAAGACAACTGGACTAGAGTTTAGTAAAAGACAGGAAAAAGGAAGAAGGGAAGCTTAAAAGACAAAAGGGAACTAAAAGAGAAAAAAAAATCAACAATCCCCCCCCAGTAATATTCTCCACAATGCTCATTTCAGCATGAAATTCCACCATAAAGGATCTCCTTCCTTGCCCTCAATCCCTATGTTTCCCACCTAGCTGCACTCATTTTAGAACTCTCTGGTTTCTCCAGTTGATACATATTAGATTTTTCTGAACTCTCCATGATGCCCCCTTGCCCAGTACCTTCTCGACTCTGCTCCCACCCCCCTTTGTGTATTGTCTTCCTCCATCAGATTATAAGCTCCTTAAGGTCAATATTTCTTTTTCATATTTGTATCCCTGGCACTTAGCACAGTACCTGATAAATAGGAGGCACTGAATGTTTATTAACTATTGCAAATTCAACATCAAACAAAATGGGCATTTCCATGTACAGAGCAGAAGAAGAAAAGGTTCCACATGAAAATGCAGATCTCATTATATACTGCTTACTTTTCTTTTTACTATAATCTATCCCTTCTTTGTCTGAAGACAGGTAGCACTGTTTCATCAATGGTCCTCTGGAACTGCGGCTGATGGCATCAGAGTTCTTAAGTCTTTCAAAACTGTCTTTACAATGTGGTTATAGTATAAACTATTCTCCTGACCCTGCTCACTTTGCTGCATCAGTTCATAAAAATCTTCTCAGTTTTCTCTGAAATTGACCCCTTTATCATTTTTCAAAAGCACAATAGTATTCTACTACATTCATCTATTATACCAAGTATTCCCCGATTGATGGGTACCTCCTCACTTCCCAGTTCCTTAGTATAACAAAAAAGATGCTGTAAATTTTTGTATATGTATGGGTCCTTTTCCTCTCTTTGATCTCTCTGGGGTATATATATTTCTGGGTCAAAGGGCATATACACTGTTTAGTGACAAAATGCTTTCCAGAATGACTGGATCAATTAATTCATAGCTCCAATAGCAGTACATTAAAATGCCTGCTTTCCCACAAGGATGGTGAGTTTCTCAACTTGAAGGATGCTCCATCAGCAACTGGACAATCAACTCTCAGGGATATCATAGAGACAATTCTGTGGTAATAAAAACAAGTCCACTTGTGAAAACAAAATACTATGTAAATGAGATCAAAGGATCATAGATTTGGAGCTCAAAATGACTTCAAAGATTATCTAATCCAACCTCCTCGTTTTACAGATGAGGAAAATCTCTTCTGTGCCATCTAAGTATTAGGCCCAGAGAAATTAAGTGACTCGCCAAGGCCATAAACACAGTACATGGCCAAGCTGTGATTCAAATTGAAGTTCTCTGCCACATAAGACAAATGAATCCTTACCAGTGAATTCTAAACTTTTCTCTCATTCTCTAGGGAAGGTGATAGTCCAAAAAAAACCCAACCCTCAAACTCAAAAGGTAATGTGTGTAAAATACTAAGCTTGGTATTAGAATTCACAATAAGAGGGATAACATGATAGAAAGAAGGAAAATGACATTTTTTTCTGTTAAGGTTACCATCTGGGCCAGAATAATAATTATCTAGCTATAAATATTATCCAAAGATAGTCTTTTCACAGGATCTGTATATTACAGGTACACTATCTTAGTGCCATCTTAAATGCCTTCCAAAATTTTATTTAGGATGGTAGAAAACATGAGTAATTTAAGATAAGGAATACCACTAGCTTTCTCCAAAATAGCCTTACTATTAAATCTCATCCCAGCACACTGAGTCCCAGCAAAATAAATAAGAGTACACAGAAAATTAAGACAGAAGCCATAAAAAAATAAAAATGGTAACAGGACATCATTATCTGTGGAAGAGTTTTTACAACAGCTTCCAAATTCTTCAGAAAAATGGTAGCAGTCAGGTATAGTAAAACTACTGTTACTAACAGCTCATATTTGGAAGACACTTAACAATTCACAGGGCACATTTCCCCCAAAATCTTTTCCTGCAATCAGGGATAGGACAATTTTAGTAATGCAAAAAGAAGATTGGCTTAAATGTCTTGCTTACAAGCAAAAAGCTAGGTACTGCACTTAAAAAGATCTGGCTTTAGTTGCTGATCTAACATCTGACCATTAAGCTGATGATTCCTCAGCACCTTTTTAGCAATAAAACTAGCTACCCAATATCCCTAGTAACCTACTTGTGGGACCCCTGAAACCACTCATTTACTCAGTTAAGTATACAGCAGAGTGAATCATTAAAAATGAATGCTCCTTCCCCTTACAACTAGTGAGTTGTTGTAACTTTGGTGGGGGGGAGACACATTTAGATAGAGTCAAAGGGAGAGGGGAGAAAGCCATGTTACTGTGGACTGCTCCTTTCAGGTGGAAGAGGGCAGAAGAAGTGATGGCTGCCAAAGGAGCAGGTTGGTTTTCTCAATAAATACCATCAATCATTAATGGTCTGATTTGAAGGATGAGAGAGTCCCATAAGGCAGCATGCCAAATAGAAAAGTCAAAGAGTTGAAATAACTTGTGCCTCAAGTCAAATCTCAGTTCTGCTACTAATTCACTCTATGATCTTGGGCTAACCACCTGGGTACATCATTTCTCTGAGTCTCAGTTTCCCTGCCAATTGTTGCAGTGCCAAAGCTATTGACTTTTTTTAAAATGGGGGGGGGAGTGAGGGGGAAGAAGCAAAGTTTTACACCTAGAATTTTGTAAGCTTAGGGAATTACCCATGAGATAACACTCTCTACCAATGCAAATCCAAAACTGTTTGGTCAATTATAGTAATGCAGGTGCCCTGAAGAACCAAGAGGTTAAATGACTTGCCCAGGTTACATAGCCAATATGTGTCAGAGGCAGGATTTGAACTCAGGTATTCAAGATAAAAGGGAGAAAATCCTAAGGCTGGATATCTTTTTGCTTTCGTAGTTTTTAATAAAATTGCTTCATTAGAAAATACTTCCCCTGAGTTCAAATCCGGCCTCAGACACTTAACACAAAAACTAGCCCTGTGACCTTGGGCAAGTCACTTAACCCCAATTGCCCTCAAAAAAAAAAAAAGGCAAAAAAAATACTTTAATGTTTGAAAGAAGTATTTCACACCACATACCAAGATAAGCTTGAAATGTATACATGATTTAGCCATAAAGGGTGACATCATAAGCAGATTAGTGGAGCATGAAAGAAATTACCCATCAGGCTAAGGGAAAAATTCATGACTACACAAGAGACAAAGGGGTTCACAGGAGGTAAAATGGCCAATTTTGATTATATAAAAAAGTTAAAAGGTTTTGCACAAATAAAACCAATTCAACTAAAATGAGAAGAGAAGCAGAGAATTGTGAAAACATCTTTGCAGCAAGCTTCTCATTTATATGAGTGATTCCCCAGTTGATAGATCTCAAAGGATATGAACAGGCAGTTTTCAAACAAAGAAATCAAAGCCATCTGTAGTCATATGAAAAAATGTTCTGAATCACTATTGACTGAAATGCAAATTAAAACAACTCTGTAGTACTACCTTGCACCTATTATGTTGGCTAATATGAAAGAAAAGGAAAATGAAAAAAATTGGATGGGATGTAGAAAAACTGGGCCAATAATGCACTGTTGGTAGAGTTGTGAACTAGTCCAACATTTTGAAGAGCAATCTGGAGCTATGTCCAAAGGGCTTTAAAACTTTTTGACCCAGCAATACCATTACTATATCTGCATCCCAAAAAATTTAACAAAAAAAAAAAGAGGGGCGGCTAGGTGGCACAGTGAGTAGAGCAATGGCCCTGGAATCAGGAGGACTTGAGTTCAAATTTGACTTCAGACACTTAACACTTACTAGCCATTTAACCCCAACTGCCCCCCCCAAAAAAAAGAAAAAAAGGAAAAAAGGAAAAGGACCTATATGTACAAAAATATTTATAGCAGCTCTTTTTGTGGTAGCAAAGAATTGGAAATTGAGGGGATGCCCATCATCTGGGATGAAGAAGTTGCAGCATACAATCATAATGGAATTTTACTGTGCTATATGAAATGATGAGCAGGATGCTTTCAGAAAAACCTGGGAAGATTTACATGAACTGATGCAAAATAAAGTGAGCAGAACCAAGAGAAGGTTGTACACAGTAATAACAATATCATAAAATGAGATGATCAACTGTGAATAACTTAGCTATTCTCAGTAATACAATGATCTAAGACAATTCCAAAGGATCGTGGAAAAAAATGCTATTTGCCCCCAGAGAAAGAACCGATGGAGTCTGTTTATTTTTCTTGGTAGGTTTTATTTTTCTGAATCTGTGTCTTCTTTTGCAACACTGACTAATATGAAAATGTTTTGCATGACTGCACATGTCTAATCTGTATCAAACTGCTTGCCTTAACAATGGGGGGGAGGAAGAAGGGAGAGAAATAATTTGGAACTCAAATTTTAAAAAATGAATATTATTAGAAACGATTTTTACATGTTATTAGAAAAATAATAAAATTTAATATAAAAAAGATATCCAAGAGCTATAGGAAACTAAAATATGAGAGAGCTGCAATAGATGATCCCTAAGGTTCTGGACATTCTTAGGTATCTCTACCATAAGACAAAAAAAGTGTTCACACTACCTTCTAAGGCACGGAATTTAATTCTATTATATTATTATCAGCCCTTTAAAAACCATCTATTACAGGGATTCTTAACCTGGGGTCCATTAAGTCATTTTTTTAAAAATTGATAAACTGTATTTAAATATAATGAGTTTCCTTCGTAATCCTATGTATTTTATTTTATGCATTTGAGAACATGAATCTAAGGAAGAGTCTATAGACTCTCCCTTAATGACTGCCACAGGAGGTGATCCAGAACCCAAAAAAGATGAAGAACCCTTGGTGCAGTAGCTCTGAGGATCTTTATACATGTAACCACTTCATTATGGCAAATTCTGACAAAGAGTTCCTATTAATAGGAAATTGGAAGCATTGGCTTTCATATGAAAACATGCTGAGTTTGAATGAAAGAACCAAAGAATTAAAGCATGTTAGAGGGGGAAGAAACTCTAGAAATCATTTGCTTACTCTCTTTATTTTAAGGATAAGGAAATCAAGGATAAAATAAAGAAATGACCTGCCCAAGATCAAATACTGTATCCTCCACAGGTAGGATGACCCATGCTAATGATTAAGCAAGCAATCACCAAAACTAAAGGGAAGATTCCCTCTTCTAAAGGAGGAGGCATAGAATCCAAAACAGGATACAAATGATCATAAACCTTGAGGTCAGGCCTTGTCAATAGCTAGGTTTCTCACAAAGTCAAACATCCAAAGACTTGAGATGAAATTGGAAAGTCCGAGACAAAAGGAGAGATTCTAAGCTGGGGAGGTCTATGTGTGTTCTTGGAGGCTAGCAAAATTATCAATACAATTAGCCTCTAAAATTTTGGCTTTTAATAGCAATGTGCCCTCTCCCCATAGCACACCCCAGACCTTGCCCTGCTGATTCCACAGTGCTTCCTGCTGACTCCGCTATGCTGTTAAGGAAATAGGCTAAGAAACTACAGATTAGAACCCATTTTCAGTATTCTTTTTATATACTATAATAATATAATACTATTCTGCCTCAAAGAAATGAGTGGTTAATGGCAAGCTCTCCAGTACCATCTTGTCTTAATGCCTAAGATACTTCTAGGCAAAGGAGGGGGGGGTGGAGGGACGAGGCATTTCAACAAATTATATGCCATGAGAACAACCAACCGGTATTCTCTTCTTAGCCTTGGGGGAATATGGGAAAGGGACACCTTCCATATACCATCCCAACGTGACAGAATCACATATGCTGGAGGGGATCAGAGCGCTATGTTGGTCTGATCTCCCTCACTGGGCTGACCCAAACAGGGGATTGGGGGGGGGGGGGGAGCTAGATGAAAGAGTGGAAGAAAAACAGGCGTGAGAGCTCTTTGGATGGAGTTAAAAAGTTCGTGCTTGGATCCAGAGAAAACTGGCAAGTTGATTTGAGCGGGCCAAGGACACTAATTCTTGACAGAATAATGCCCTATTACTAAAGGACATCTAACACTTGGCAGCTGGACTTGGGTCTCTGTTGGACTGTTCTACTGTGGCTGTTCCCAGAGTACAAGAAGATCTTATCCAAAATGAGTTAATTCAGTCAAGACATTTTTACCAAAAAAAAAAAAAAGACAGCACACATTCTCCTCTCTCCAATTAAATGCCTGAAAAGCAAAAACACAAAATAAATGTCACCCACGTTCTTGGTTAGTACCCAAGATAAGTGGATTTTTTGCAAGGTTAATAAATAAGAAAACAAACCCTGGTCACTGTTTCAGGTTAGAGTTTCCATATCTATAAAATGGAAAGAATGATACTTTCTCTTCTAGAAAAAAAAGCATTCAGGAATTATAAAGTGCCATCTTAAGAGTTATTCAGGACCGTTTCCATCTTGGATCAGTTGTTTAAATAACCTTAGGCATCCTACTGCACTGCTGCTTGTGAGCCTGGCTACTATACAAAGAGTGAAATTAAACCTGTAGCTAGTTGTTGGTTTAAATGGAAGAAGTCAGGCAAGGGTAGACTCATGTTTCAGAAAACCATATCTGCTATCCACTAGTCAGGAGCCAAAGAAAGAGCAGACTAGGGAAAAGATACCTTCATCTTCCTCCTTCTTCCTTCTCCAACTCAGCTATATTCATCTGTATTTATCTTAGGTCACATGTGGTTACAGTTTATGCTCCCTTAGAGCTACATAAATGTTTACTAGAAATATGTGCTACAAATTAGCAACTGATCTTCTGGTAAACTTTTAGATTAAAAGTGTTCTTTAAAAAAACAACAACAATACAGGGGTATACATTTGTATAAATGCCTTTTAAAACTTCCTCATAAACTGGGAGTTACTTCTCAAATTAAAAGCAGAATGACTATATTGGCCCAAGTAGAGCCAAATTTTTCCTTAAAAACTGGCCTGCTTAAGACTCAGGTGTGGCCTCACATCATTGTCACATTTCAAATCATACCAGTTTATCTTTATTCCTTTTTAAGGAATATTTTAATGAGTTGTGAATGTGTTATGGCACAAAGAGTGCTGGGCTTGGAGCTGAAAGAGCTGGATTCAAATTCCAGTTGTGTGGTTTCAGCCAAATCACTTTACAGACCCCCAGGTTCCTCAAGTATTTGCCCTATTGCCCTAATGGTGGGGAAAGCAGCTTTGTAATCTTAAATATCAATGCATGTAATAAAGGAACAATCTACTCTATTTTCATACTGTACGGGGGCTTACAACAGCCCTTGGATGTTTCTAATTGTTTTTTCCAAGCAATTAGAAACACAAAGTTGGCAAAAATGTTATATAGGAGGGCAATTCAAAACAGTGTTAAAAAGTGGTACATACCATAAAACCTTAAAATGGGTCTGGGGTGGAAGGGCTATGAATGTGGAACAATGCATTTATTGTTGAAATTGATTAATGTGTTAACTAATTTTGGCATACTTTTTTTTTTTTTAAAGCAATTGGGGTTAAGTAACTTGCTCAAGGTTACCCGGCTAGTCATTTGATTTATGCGTGGGTGCTCATTTTCTTAGGCCGGATCTGATCTCGGGTCATCCAAACTCCGAGGCCGGCTCTCTTACTCACTGCGCCACCTAGCCGCCCCTTTAGGGCAATTGGGGTTAAGTAACTTGCCCAAGGTTACACGGCTAGGTTTTTTGTTTGTGCGGATTAGGTGTCGGAGGCCGGCTCCGAACTCAGGTCCTTCTGATTCCAGGGCCGGCGCTCTAGTCACTGCGCCACCTAGCCGCCCCCTTGGCATACTTTTCAAAATTTGTTTTTATTTTTTGTTTAAAAATAAAATGGGTCTCTGCAGACACCAGAAAATTAAAATAGGAAACAATATCAGGGTTGGCCTCAGCACAGAAAGGTAGGCAGCAAGGAGCTAGTCTAAGAATCAGTGTGAGTTCTGTTATTATGTATTAAAGAAGGCAGCTAGGTGGCTTGGTGGACAGAGTCCTGGGCCTGAGTCAGGAAGAACTGAGTTCAAATTCAGCCTCAACTACTTACTAGCAGTATATCCTGGGGGTACATCACTTAACCCTGTTTGTCTTAAATCTAGTGGAGAAGGAAATGGCAAAATACTCTAGCATCCTTGCCAAAGAAATGGCCCACAGAGCCAAGAATCAGACACGACTGAACAACAACAAATATAGGTACAGAAGAAAAACAGTCATCAAAGCAATTTTGAGTAGGCTATACCTAAACTGTCCCCCCAAAATAAGATCCCTAAATTAATGACCTCTATTATCTCTATTTGGAGCATGACACTATATGAATAAACACCAGACATGAGTTCCACATTCAAAGCTAAATTCCTAAAAAGGCAAAGTGGATATGACTGTACTTAAAAACAGCCTTGTGACACACTTAGTAGTTCTTTTATTAACTACTTCAAAGTGGCTGAATGTGATGCCATTGAAGAAAATTGTCAAATTTTAGACTCACAAAATTTTTAGATTTTAAATTTAAAGAGGAAACTTTAGATATAACAGGTTTAGCTATCAAACCTGTCATTTTAAGGATAGAAAACCAACGCCCTGAGACTATAACTCGTCCAAGGCCATTAAAAAAAATTACATATAGAGAGAAAAACCATCCTTCAATCAAATAACATAAATTTGGCTAGAATAAAGATATTCTGATCACAGCAGAAAAGAAACTGAAATCTACACACGCGAGACAACAGACTGCTGTTTTCCATCTCTGTAATCCTAGGAACTAACACAGTATTTTACTTGTAGGTAATTTGTTAAGTTTCTTTCTCAAAATGAAATTAACATACAGAGGATAGGCCACCACTAAATAAAGGCTTCATCCCTAAAATAAGTTTTCAATGAAAAAGAAAAAAAATGTATAGAAAAGTATGCCCTGAAAAACAAATGCCTAGATTATATGCCACAAGATAGATGAAAAAAGGAAAAGTGTAGCTTATATCTGGACTAACATGGTAATCTGAAGACAGTAACCACTGACAGATTAAAGCTAAAGTAAGTGCCACTGGCATGAAGTAGTGACCATGTATTGTTCATGCTCCCAGTGAAAAACAACAGAGAAAAGCACATGTCAAATCTTTTACAAGGTGAAAACTGTATTTCTGACAAGTATGTTCACAATAGTTAATGTTTTCCATTCTTAATGCTTTCCCAAACAACCCCAGCTCTGGAAAAACACAAAGCATTAAATGCTCCTAAATACATAAAAAGGGAGAATATTTGATTTTTAGTGATGAGGACCATACATATAGAATAGAATGAAAGATTAACTTGCTTATTTAATAGGGAACTTAGTATACTAGAAAGAATGCTGAATTTGAAGTCAGAGGACCAGCATTTGAACCTCAGTTCTGTAAAAGATGAATTTTGGGCAAGTCAACTTCCCCAATCTGGACTACAGTTCCCTCATCTGCAAAATGAGCAGGGTAGCCAGATGATCTCCAGTCTTTTGCCCTCATTGCCTTGACTTGGTGTGTACTACTGAAACCATCCTTTCCAAAGTTTCAATGGCTTTTATTCTAAACTCTTTGTAGCATTTGACACTTAATTAGCCTTTCACAATATGCCCTCTCTCACCCTCCCATGCCTTCAGTAACTATGGCAATGATATTTTTCTTCTTCTCCCTCTCTAATCACTTCAGTCTCCTTGACTCTCCTATCCCTTAAATGTGGATATGCTCGAGGGTCTGTCACTGTCCCTCTTTGTAGGTGATCTCATATACGCCACCAAAGCTTCAAGCTTCTCTCTTCTCTCTCTCCTCCAGCATTTAACTGTTACAAGCTTCAGTCAAGTATTTGCAGCTGCCTACTGGACATCACCTCCAAGTCCTGTTGGCATTTCAAAACTGAAATTATCAGGGGCGGCTAGGTGGCGCAGTGAATAGAGCGCCGGCCCTGGAGTCAGAAGGACCTGAGTTTGGATCCGGCCTCAGACACTTAACACACACAAAAACCCAGCCATGTGACCTTGGGCAAGTTACTTAACCCCAATTGCCCTCCAAAAATCAAAAAACAAACAAACAAACCCCTGAAATTATATCCCCTCCTCAAAACCCAGCCTTACTCTCAAGTACTCAGGGTTGTAACATTACTCTTTGATCATACACTTCCAATAAGTTGTATTCTACCTCTGAAATTATCTCTTGCATTTTTCTCTTACTACATTACTCTTCTACTATAACCAAGTCAGTCAACTAGCATGTATTAAGTACCTGCTATGTATGTGTCAGGCATCAAGGGGAGCAGAGTTCAGGCCCATATCTAGTCTTAGCTCTTCTTAGCTACATAAATAATAGCCTCCTGAATGGTTTTCTTGCCCCAGTGTTTCCCATTTCCAAACTGTATCAAATTGCTACACAGGTAATCCTTGTAAATATTATCGCTACCATTATGGCTGTTTCCCTGGCAGGAAGAGTGGCTTAATAAAAAGATTCAACTTAGGGTCACAAGAACTGAGCTCTCTACCAGTCTTGTTATTTCCAAGCTATGCGACCACAAGCAAATGACTTCTCTGGTCTCTGCTCTCTCACCTGGCACATGAGAGAACTGGACTAGATGATACCTGAGGTTCTCTTCAGCTCTAATATGCTCAAAATCCTTCATGGCTCCCCACTAATCCCTGCCATTACCTTCCCTGCCCTTTAGTGACTTACAGCACACCTACTCCCTGCTCTAATCCGTGAGTAACGTATTTATCCCTTTTGTATGCTAACACTCCAAGTTCTCAGCCACTACTTGGATCTTCTTCATTCTTCCCCAACCATGTGGTTTTCCTCCTTTCAAACTCTGCTCAAGGTTCTATCTCCTAAAAGCCCAATAACTTGCTCTGTTACTAAATCATGTGGATACAAACAGTGCCCTAAGGGTTAAAAATAATATTGAGGGCTGACTTTGTGAAGCCCCTAGTTTATTCTCTAACCTGAAGGCGTCCTAAAGTCTCTTCCCCTTATCTTGAAATACCATAAAACATTCCCCTTATCCTGGACCATAAAATTCCTTGTCTCCCCCATCCTGGGTCATAAAATTTCCCCTGTCTCCCTTTTGTCTATCTTGTCATCCATCTTCCTCATCCTATCCCTAATCTTCAACTCCCATAAAACCTCTAAAATGATAGCATCATTCTGAAACCTCTTTACAAGCATAACTCCCGCAAATATCAGAGGTTCACTTAGCTTTCTTGCTGGGAGACCCACACTGCCTCTGCATCAATAAAGCTCTTAAGGTCTACGTGAATTCTTTCACACCTGAACCAGCTCTAACAACTTGAAACCTCATCATTACTACTCCAGGATCCAAGACAAAATTATCCTAATATAAACATAATACCTGAAAAAAATATGAACATAATATATGTTTATATGTAAACATTGATTGCATCCTGATAGAATATTACCCTTTGTGCACAGGTAGCAGCAAAAGAAAAATGGATTGGGGAACAGACACTGATGGTCAACAAATTGTATGAGAAATTTGGGGGGGAGGTCAATGTCACATGAACTGTTTTCACTGCCACATGCACAGATTTATCTGAGATATATAAAGATGCAGTAAGGTTGATATTACTACAGATAAAACTAGGCACTCAGCAAGAACAGCATAATGCTTTGCAGTCTAGTCAAATCCTAATTTAAGCATAACTATATTTTGCCATAGTAAATTCTCACTACACATGAGAATTTTTCACATCTAGTCAGTCATAAACATACTGTTGCTAAGCAGCTTTTATATATTATAGCCAAAGATGTCACCATGAGCAGCTATTTACTATCTTCTGTGTGGGAGTGTGTCTAAAATAAACACTGTGCCAAATTTATGTCAAGTTACAACTGGCACAGACCAAAAATCTGTAACCTGGGTTTTTAAAAAATGGACACATTCTAGAGATATACTCAATAACCTTTTTATTAAATACTTGCTACTTTCAGAGCACTGTGTATCTCTGCCAATGTCTAAGGTACAAGGACTTGGCTTCAGAATTATAACAATGTAGAAAAGATACTAAAACTAGATCTTACTTTGACCTTGTCACCTGCCTATAAAGGTTTAAAGGCAACCTGTTTTTAACTGACTTCATAAAAACGTGCTGTTTCGTCAAAATAACATTGGAGGGCAGCTAGTTTCATGACAACAATGGAGACAAGAGTAAGCAATATAGGAACTCTTTAACAGACTGAGGTTCAAGCATTCACTCAAACTGTCACTAAACATCTGACTTGCATCTTGGAAACAAATCATGTTATTGCAAAATTGCAAGACAGCTGGATTTGGTCATCATATAGTTATGATGTTATTGAAGAATGATGCTATCCAGGACAACACTTGGTAGGGGCCAAGTCTTTATGTTTGAGACTCTTGTTGAGATATTACAAGGTCAATAAAGCAGAGGACCATTTGGAATACTTTTCTTAGAGAACATAATTTTCCTTGCTTTCACTTCAGCTAACACAAAATCCCAGAGCAAGGTACAACCAAAATACAGGAAATGGAGTAACAAAGTAACTTTTTGGCAGAATAATGCAGTGAGGAAAGATTAGATGTGAAGTTAGAGGACTTGAGTTCAAATCCTAGCTGTGCTGCTTACTATCTGTGATAACCTTGGGCAAGTCCCTTACCCCCTCTCTGCTTCAATTTTTACATTTGTAAAACGAAGGTGGGTTAGAATAGATGTATTAAATTTCCTTCCAGTTCTGAATCCTATTTTATTGGAGATAGATCTGTTCATTTGGAAAGATTACCGAGTTTCATTTCCCTCATTTGATAGAACAGAGGGAGTTTGGTATAATGGGAAATTCCCTGGATTCTGAATCAGAAGAACTAATTTGAGTGCCAGCTCTGACACTAACTCTGAGTGACTCTGGACAATTTACTTGGTCTTTCTGAGATTTAATTTCTTGATTTATAAAAATGAGTGTTATGATATTCACAATAGTTACCTCACAGAGCTGTTATAAAGAAATCCTTTGTAAAGGGCTATAGATAGGGGAGTTGATTTATCAGTTCCAAGGCTTCTAATAATTAGAATTGCAATTAGTTTCCATAATCCCGTAATGGGCTTTGGTGCATTTATTGCATGACCTTAAAGGCACACACTACAGTTTCTAGACTTGAAGTCAGAAGACTTAAGTCTCAGTCCAGGATCTACCACTAGCTATATGGGTAAACATTGAAAACATGTGAAATGACACACAAATGTCAGTTATTATTGTTGGCTTTATATTCTCCAAGTGAGTTCAATGTGATTAAAACATTTTTATTTTTCCTTTGTGTACTGTTTCCTTTCAATTTCCTTTTGGATCAATGCCCTTCAAAAGCCTCAACACTTCCAGTACTCACATGCCTCTATCAGAAACAATGTACCATTAATTGTGTTATTTCTACAGGCTGAGTCTTAGGAGTCACATTTGTTTCTCTGCCCAGTCTGTTAAGAATCAAGGCAGACAGGATTTATGTCTATACCACTCAGAATAAAGGAACCCTTCTTAATTGACACATTTTAAATCTGTAATATCAGGCTTTCTCTTTGCAAATATCAGGTTAAACACCATTACACTTAAAGAACCTACTCTATTGAATATGGTAAAAACCAAGAGAACAAGAAATTCATAAAATAATACTGCTCAAGAACTTGGCAGAGGAAACAAATCTATATAACAGTTTGTTTTCATGTTTATAGTGTAACAAAGTTCTTATCTTCTTAAGGACAAGGAAATTCTATGCCTGAAAACATAGGTCCCTATGGAACCTGTGGTTTCCAAGTTGTGGCCTTAAGGTCACCCTTGTTCTAGTTCAACCCCTTTATTTTTCAGGTAAGGAAACTCAGGTTCACAGAAGTAAAATATTTGCCCAACAACAAACATTTCATTAGGGCCAGACCTAGGACGGTGGTATGACTCCTAATATTTTTCCATGACACTTTGATTTGAGACATAAGTTTCAAACCTCTCTTGTCTTCTACTATTATGCCTCCTTGAGATCTTCTACAAGTACTGACAAAGAAAACTTCTGATGAATTTCAGGCCTCCCTCTGTTCCCTTAGAAATACAGTTAACAACTTCCGTCATCGACCACCTAGAATTCCAGGAATCAGGCAAGCCCTTCCAGCAAACCTCAAAATTAGGCAGAAAGAGAACATATACAATAACTATAACAATGTTCATTTTAAAAGGTCATTAAAAAGAAAAACTGAGTAACTAAAAAAGGTCTGAGAAAAGAAAGAGTAAGGGAAGGGAAAGGAGTAAAACGTTAATAAAGTAGAAGGTTGACAAATCTTTTTTTTTTACTGTAGTATAGGTGCTTTTACATAACTGCTTTTCTTGTTACACAGAACAGTTCAATCTGAGAGGGGTGGGGAAAAGGTGAGTATTTAAAGAAATTATTATTTTGTAAAAATGAAAAGCATCAATAACATTTTTTTCTAATTAAAGGTGAAGACTAGGGGATTCTATTTACAAAGGCAGAAATATATCCCCAGCTAGGCAAGATAGTGCTTTCTTTTTCTTTTCAAATCCTCTCACCAAGGTCTGTCCATTACCAGAAAACATTTCTTTCTGCAATGTTTACAGATTACCTGGTGAAACAGACCCATGGGCAGGTAGAAGACTAAAGCAGTACTACAATCTACAGGGTTTGAGTTCCATCTGGATTTCTTTTCAAAAACATGATATAATCTCACCTGCACAAAAAAAAAGGTCAGATCTGTGCTAGTAATCAGGTCTTTAATTCTATTAATTTATTTCACTAAAAAGTTTTAATTTACTCTTACAGTTTTTCCTGCACCACCCCAATTCCAGAAGTACATTCTCTATTCAACAGAAAGATAGTAAAACAAGATTCTGGAATAGCATTAAATTCTTGACCTTTAACTGGCCCCTAAATTCACTCAACAGTCAATTAATTTGCTTTCTTCAAGAGACCTCAACTTTCAGGATTCCGGAAGAAACATAAATACCCACCCTTACTATCTTACTATCACCCTGGGCGTGCATTTCAAGCTTTCCACCTCAGTCCTTTCAATCCCAGGGATCCAAGTAGGGACTGGATTCCAGTGCTCAGAAGCTATCCACCTTCACATAGCTTCTCTCCTAATCCTCTCCCCGCCCCCCAACCCCCAATGATCTACCATTTAATCACCTCCACTCAAGCCTCTTCCAAGTTCCTATAGTGAGCTGAGCACCAGAGGAAATACAAAGTTCAGATGAGGGCAATTCCTGTCTCTCAAATGAGTTTATGTCTAATACACAAATAACTACAATACTAATTCCACAGGATAAGTGCAGGAGGGGGGCAAGCAAAGTGCTCTGTGAGGGGCGAAAGATTATTATCGACCTGCGGGGAAGATGATCCCCACCTCTCTCGAGGGACAGCTGGACTCCCCCTTAAAGTAGGCTCCCAGCCTCCAGCCCCATTTCACAACTCGGACTTCCCGGGTCCCCCCAGAGATACCCCCTCATCCTCCTGCCCCTCTCAGAACCCCCCTGCCACTTGCCTGCAAAATTTCCCAACCTCTTTTCCCTCTTTACCTTCCTCCCTCCAGCCGTCCCGACCCCGCTTCCTCCTCGCCGCCTCCCCCAGGCAGCCCTCCATCCCCAATCCCAACCCCCACCCGAGTCGCTTCCGTCCCTACCTCCCCTCCACACTATGCCCCCTCCCCCTCCGTCCCACCATCTCGGCGGATCTCACCTTGTTGGGGAGCCGGCGGCCGGGATGGGGGAGCTTCTAGAGCATCCTGGGGGCGACGTAGCGTCGTAAGGAAAGCAGCCACAGCCGGTGCGGGCGTTGTTATGTAACCGGCAGGAGCTTCGGCCGACGAAGCCGGCGAGCAATTAACACTTCCGCCTCCCGCGCCCGTCGGAGCAGCGGACAAAGCCCATAGGCTACTGGGCAGGCTCGTGATGCGGCTGCGGCCCCGCCTAGATCCCGCCCCCCCGAGTCGCTGCCGCCGCCGCCATCTTGGAAGTGGGAAAGGGAACCCGAGAGAGTGCCTGCCTGCTAGAGCCACGTGTGCGCGAGACCCCAGGCTGGGCAGGCGGCCTGGGGTGCCGTCTAGTGATGGATCAGCCCGGCAGCCTCCAGCCCGGGGCGGGGTGGGGCAGATGGCTCGCACGTTCCCTGTTGTGTTTATTGGGCTACTCTGTTCCAACCCTGCGACCCTCCCTGTTTGGTTGAGTGACCACTGGAGGCCGATTGTGTTTTGAATTCATTAGCTCCTTCGGACTTGGGGGCTTTGCGATAGCTCTGCTGTACCATAGTGATTGCACCTTAATTGTCGGGATTAATTTTAATTTTCTTTTTTTGTTTACTGAAGAAATACAATAAAGGTTATCGTTTTACTCCCAGGGAAGCAGTTACTTGGCCTAAATATTTTTTAGCCAATATTTATAATAATAGTAAACATCTGTGTAGCAGTCTGATCATTTACACAATTATTTTTATGCAACAACTTCAAAGCAGTCTGATCATTTACACAATTATTTTTATGCAACAACTTACTGTAAAAGATATGAAAGAGGGGTTGACGCCAAAGGTCAAAAATAGGACTAATTACAAGGAGGTAGATTTCACCTCACTATAAAGATAGACACAACTATATCTTATGGAATGGAAGTTCCCTCCTAGATGCACACTGAACCCATCCATGCCTGCCTATCCTGAGAAGCTCTAGTCTTCCTATAAATTCTCCACATTCGTTATTTTTTTCACTCCATGAAATAATATAAGGAAATACTTCCTAAGAATTCAAGCTCTCCAAGGGTAGAATGAATTGCCCTGACAATTGCCCCTTCTCTTCTAATCTTCATTTTTTCACTATCCACTGGTTCCTTCCTTACAGCTACAAATAGACCCAAGTCATCTCCATCCTTAAAATTAAACTTCACTCGACAGCATTATCTTCTTATTCTATATCTCTCATTCTTTTCACAGCCAAACTCCTGGAAAACCCACTTGATACCTCTACTTCCTCTCATCTGCTTCTCAATCCTCTGCAGTCTGACTTTCAATGTCCTTATGTTGTATAAATCGAGACAGAAGATCCCTGAGATTAAATTTAAAAAGTGGATTTTATTACCGTGGGACTATGCATGGTCACCCAAATCTGACAGTGCTTTGGCACAGACATTGTGCAGGTTTTATAGAGGTTCCATAGCCAGGTTAGTAAGCTAAAATTACAGTGATGTAAGTTGAAACTACAGTGATTAGTCAGTGTACATTTGAATTTCCCCACCAGCAAGAAGTGAAATTGGTGTTCAGTGTTTGGTCAGCATACATTTGAATTCTTCCCTCCCCCTTTCCCCCCCCAATAGAGAAACCCTAGGCTGGAACTCCTGCCCACAGATCAATCAGGGGAAAGGAAGGGGTAGGGGTTGTGCTGGTTTACAGATCAATTAAGGGAGGGGAAGGTAGAGTTGTCTGCTTTACAAATCAGTGAAGGAAAGGGAAGGTTGAGTTGCCTGCTTTACTAATCAATGAAGGGAAGGGCAAAGTGGAGTAGTGTCCAACACTTACTTAACTGAAACTGTTCTTTTCGAAGTTATGTGACCTCTTAATTGCCAAAACTAAGGACCTTTTTCTCAGACTTTATCCTTCTTGATCTCTACAACATCTGACATTGTAAAACAGCCACCTCTTCCTAGGTATTCTTTCTCCACTGACCATTCCTCAGTCTACCTTAGAATTCTATGTTCTGTTGTAAGGTGGCCTGGCTGATGGGTTTATGGGCACCTTTTCCTCTTTGAGAAAACACTAAGTAGAAAGGGTTCGGGGCAAGAAATGAGAAAGATCAAAAGCCTATAGACTATATCTACCGTGGTTGTCTTTCTCTCATTTAATAAAATCATATTTACTAATAAACAGATCTTTCAAATGGATTCTTTGATGTCTGTTAAGATCTGAGCTCCAAATAAAATTTTTCCATGCATCATATTCAAAAGGACTTTCTTGTTTGTGGTTCTCTGATATTGTTGAAAACCAGAGTTGCATTTGAAGCTTTTTCCACTTTTTGTCTGTTGTACCCCAAGGCAGAAGATCCCCAAGATTAAGTTTAAAAAGTGGATTTTATTACCAAGGGACAGTCAGGGTACATGCCCAAATCAGACAGTGCTTTGGCACAGACATTGTGCCAGTTTTATAGAGGTTCCATAGCCAGGTTACATAAGCTGAAACTACAGTGATTGGTCAGTGAATTTCCGCTGGCCTGAAACCCTAGGCTGGAACTCCCACCCACAGATCAATCAAGGGAAAGGAAGGGGGTGGAGGTCCTGCCTATTTACAGATCAATTAAAGGAGAGGAATTGGAGTTCTCTGCTTTACAAATCAATGAAGGGAAGGGCAAAGTGGAGTAGTGTCCAACATTCTCTTCAATAGGGATTTCTTGGTACAGAGTTTCTTCTTTAAGGAAATTTTCCTACATTTTACATATTCCCAAGACTATTCTATTCTATTGCAGCTCGATTTCTCCAATTATTAACAAGAACAGAGGTTTTAGTTTTTAAATAAAGTGTTTTCCATACTCATTATATTTATGGCATCTCTCATGTAAGTTCTTTGATTCTGAAAAATGTTTGAGTTGTAATACAAGGCTATCCTATTTACCACACTTTGAAATTTGAGCTATTGCTAAAACTTTCCCCACATTCATTACATTTACAGTGTTTTTCCCTAGTGTTAATTTAGTGACAGACACCAAAGTTTATACCAATCAAAGGAGGAGTAGGCTGCAGGAGTGAAAGAATCATCCAGAGTAAGAAAGGCTCCTGAGAAACAAGGGACCTTCCAGGATGAGAAGGCTGATGGGATGGACATGGTGAAGTCAGGAGCAGAGTTTCTAGTGAAGGGGTTAACATGGCTGGCCTGTACTCTTCTTCAAGATAGAAGCCTACAAAGCAATTAGATGTTAGATAGGAATGAAACCAAGAACTTCAGAACATGACATTGTTTCCTTGGAATATGATTAAGAAACAATGAGTTTTGTCATTTCAAGTGAGGTGAAAGGCTTCAGATTATATTGTCATAATACTAATTCTTAAAGTTTCCTAAAAGAAAAGGAGACCTTATCAGGTATGCTTCCATACTTGAAATGTAAATCCAAGCCCTTTTAGTCCACCTACCCTGGATCCCCTCAAACCATTTCAGTGACTCCCTCAACAAAACCATCCAGGAGCCTTGTGGGGCTGGGATTGCAAATTTGCCCTTACCATTATACAAACATCTTCCTAAATCATGTAGGAAGCCTAGGAAACTCCTTGTCATGCTCCAAGTTGGCATGCAAATGAATCTGGGGACAGAAATGAAATTGCTAGGTCAAATTATCGACCTTCACTTTATGTCTTTGATTCTTAAATATACCTAACAGCAACAAAATCATAGGTCTTTGTGTAGCACTCCTATTATCAATGACTCAAAGTTCTCTCTACATTTCAAATACTGTTCTACATGTTTTCTCATACTTAGGAATTTCCTGCTTTCTATTTCCATCCTCCTTTTAAGTATCAAGACAGATGAGGAAAAAAAACAGAAAAAACAATTTCCTTTACTAATTACATTATGTGTCCAGTTAAAAAAAGATAATGTAGATGAATAGATAAATATTAATACAGAAATAAAGGAGTTAAGTATTTAAATTTTGCACAAATAATATTTACTGAGATTTACATAATACTTCAAGGTTTATAAAATGCTGTATCCATTGGAACCTTATATAAACTCTATGAAATGGGTATATTATCAGTTCATGAGGAAACTGAGGCTCAAAGAGGTTAAATGATTTTCCCTTGTCACACATCTAGTAAATGTCAAAAACAGGGTTCGAACAGAGATCTTCCTAACTGAAAGTTCAGCATTTAGTGTCAAGTTGTAAAACAGAAGGTTTGGAAAGCTGAATGTCCCAAAGAATTGCAGGAAATTTATTCAGAAAAATTATTATACCCTACCTGATAAATAGTTGTCTGTATTCAGGCCCCAGTAACTGTCTAGGAATGTTGGAGATGGTTAAAAGGTATTGGGTTCTTCCAGATCCTAAATCCACCCAAAGCATTCTTGTTTTGGGTCCCCCACACCCAGGTCTTGTTTTGGGTTCATCTAAGCTTGTCTTTTAGGTTCCCTAATATTTTGGCCTCACCCAATTTTATTGGATATTTACAGTTACTCGTACCCATCTCACCTTGTTTTCAAGTTGTCTTCTTGGCAAGTTTGATTAACTGTGTATGTGTGGTTGGTGTAGACACCCTTATCTAAATCCTATATGATGTCAACCTTTCAGATTCTGGATGAGAGGGAGCCATACTTCCTTTCTGGGATTACTCTCCTCTACCAATGACCTAACGAATTTCTTTCTAAACTATTTCAGATTTTCACATTAATTTAAGAATTATTTACTTTATAATAATAATTATTATTATTATTTAATTAATTTGATAATTAAAATATCTTTTCCAGAATTTCAAGATGCATAATGGTAAGAAGAAAAGCTTATCAAGCTGTAACAGGAAGAATATGAGGCTTAGGAAAAGGTGTGATAGTGGGGATGGAATGACTGTACATTTGGGAAAAAGAAGAGGTTATGTATAGCAGTAGGAAAAAAGGTGAGGGAAATGACTTAGAGCATCCTAGTGAAATACTCTCAAGCAAGGCATATGTCTTGATCTTATATAGTAAATATAAATGATAAATCATTATAAGGTATTAAGGAAGTGGGGAGCACAGAAAAATCAACATGAAGAGAAAAAAAATTTTGATAGGAACTTTAAGGACTACCTAGCAATGAGAAATATTGGAAGCTAGGAGTAAGACTGGAAGAGGTTGCAATTATCTAAGGAGATGATTAAAAGGAAAAGTGACAGGAAAGTCAGTTTTGAAGAACAAAGTAGACTGATACATTTGAAATTACTCTCATTTTCTTGCTTGGGAAGGTGGTGATGAAGTGATATTAATTCCTGTGAAACAACACAGGGGATGATAATATAGGTCTAACTTTCATACCACTCAGCTGGGCCTGGGGCACTTACCCTTTCCAGTACCCAGACAATAGTCATCTGGACTGGGTTCAGTTCAGAGGAAAGTGGCCCTCTGGTGGTAGGGGGTTCACTTTTCTCATACCCACTGATTCTTTACATTCCCCAGTTCTCTGAGGAAATTTAATTTTAGTAAATTAGATTATAGCTCACAAGCTCCCCAAAAGGGAGAAAGTAATAGAAATACTGAGTGTATATTATAAATCAGCGTATGGGGACAGGTAATTCTTTTCCACAAAAAGGAATGCTAAACATAAAAGAATTACAGAGCATTTTAACAGAACTGGAATAGAATTTTCAATATCACTATATATTGTAGCCATTATCCTCATTTCCCCTCTAGAGTTTCATATTACTTCTTATCTCTATATTATATTGGGGGAAATCTGGACTCTGATAAATGAGTTTTTGCATCATCTTCCCCACCTATAGGCTTCCAAGTCTATTCCTTGACATTTCCACAACATGATTTCTATCTTTCTCCCACTGGAACCTTAGACTCTGCTCCCTAGAAATCTGGGTTCTAATAGATGAACTTTTATTTCATCTTGTCCCAAACCAGGCATCCACACCATTTCCCAATCATCTCTATATCATATTGCCTCATACATACCCTTTTTATCCCTACCCTTTCCAAATTCCCATTTTACAATGTTTCCTTCCATTAGAATATAAGCTTCTTAAGAGCAGGGACCATCTTGCTTTCTCATTTTTGTATTCCCAGTATTTAGCACAGTGCCTGGCATATAGCATTTAATAACCACTTTTTCTACTTGTGAGTCTTATAGAAGCAGAAAGAAGAAACAATTTCAATATGATAAGGATACTCATGGAATCAATAAATAAATTTATTAAACTTCTACTATGTGCCAAGCACTGTGCTAGATCCTGGGAATACAAAGACAAAAGTGGAATAAGAAATGAACTAACACCTTAACTGTTTCTTGAAGGAGGGATAGGGGAAAAATTTGTTTAGGTATAAAATGCCTTTTCCTCTATGAATTTTCATATTTTTCTAATGTGGGGGTTCTTAGGCATTTTTTGTTTCATAGACTCCTTCAGTAGTCTGATGAAGTCTATGGACCCCCTTCTCAGAATAATGTTTTTAAATGCATAAAACAAAAGACATAAAATCACTGAGGAAATCAATTATATTGAAATATAGTTATCCAAATATTTTTATAAATTAAGTTCACAGCCCCAGATTAAGAAAGCCTACTATAATGTATTTGTTATATTCTGACTTACATAAGCCATAAATGCAAAATCTCTCTCTCTCTTTTTTTAAAGCAATTAGGGTTAAGTAACTTGCTCAAGGTTACATGGCTAGTCATTATTTATGTGTGGGTGCTCATTTTCTGAGGCCGGATTTGATCTCGGGTCATCCCAACTCCGAGGCCGGCGCTCTTACTCACTGCGCCACCTAGCCGCCCCTAAATGCAAAATCTCATGCAAGATTTCCATACTACTATATTGAAAGCTCTTTGGAGGCTGAATGTTGACCTGAGAATGTAAGTAGTAGAATTAGGACTGAAGCCTAGTTTTAATCCAAGTCAATCATTTTTTCTACTATGCCATGCTATCTTTTGATATTAGCAGGTTATGAGACTTGCAATAGTCCAGGTGGGAGGTGATAAGATCATAGACAAGAGGGATGTATCCCAGAATCTCAAAGTATGATGGTATCTCAGCAGTCATTTAATCCATAACTGAAGTGTAGCCTTTACAATCTCTAGGGTTTACTTATCCCAACTCCCACTCACAGTAATGAATTGATTTCCCAAGAGTAAATTTTACCTCAGACGGTTTACTAGCTAGTGTAATCCTGGGCAAGTTACTTAACCTCTATCAGCCTCAGTCTCCTCAGCTGTAAAATGGGGATAATAATGACACCTACCTCCCAGGGTTGTTGTGAAGACCAAATGAAATAGTTATAAACCAAACTACACACCTCTCTGTTTCTGGAAATCATTTTTCCATTAATGTAGGATTAATGTAACAAAATTACATTGGCCTTTTTCACTGCTTCAACAAGCTTGTTGATATGGCTTATAGTACAACTCCTAGTAACTGTTGTCTAGCAATGCTCCTTTACCCTGTCTATATGCCACCAAAGACTAGCTCTTTCAATAAATGGAATGGGGTACCTTACACAAAGCAAGTACTTAATGGTTTGTTGAATTGAATTCCTCAACACTGGAAGTTCTCAAGCCATCATGCAGAAGCAAAATGGTTATTTGGGGTGGGGTGGGGGGGGAGTGGTAACTGAAGAAGGGATTTTTCGGTATAGTAGGAGTTGGGTTAGATGACCTGACTTCGCTTTTGAGATTGGTCCTCTGACTTCTCTCATACTAAGACGTCTCTAACTCATTTCTCACCTGTAAAAACTGGATTAGGAGTACTTGTAATACTAATAGTTCTCAGAAGGCTGTTCGGAGATTCAAACGCAATAATGGAAAAAGTCCCTTTTAACCATAAAGTGCAATAGAAATGTTAGCTATTACTATTATGTCTAATTCTTCTGTCTTCTCCAAGACTGAGCAGAGTGCGTTCACAGAGTAGGCTTTTAATAAAAGTTGAGAGAATCCCACCGACGGCCTCGCTGGAGGCCAGGCTAGACCAACTTGAAGGGAGGCAGCATCCTCCAGCTAGGGAACAGCTCCTTCTACGGAGCGTCCTCCTACTCTGACCCGATCGGGAAGCTTCCACTTTCCCCGCCCCTTTTCCTAAGTGGCTCAAGTTTACCATAGGGAGTTATCCTTGGAAAGAGTGAAAAGAGAACTCCTAAGCCTACATTTCCCAGAGTTTGTAGTGGAGAAGGTTGTGGAACTGACGGCTAATTCACCAGTGAGAACAAAGGTAGCTTCCTGGTTCTCGGAAAAAGAACCACCTAGATTAGGAGCTGTAAGTGACATCGGCAGAAGAGTTGTCAATGGCATAGGCCCACTGGAGAGGGCAGAGTCTGATAAGGCCGGACAGGAGACAAAAGTGACCCTATCCACCTCTCGCTTAAGAGGGCTCAGCTCAGCAGTGGCCTGGGAAGCCGGTTCAGCCAGTATCACCAGCCGGTGATGCCTCTGCAGAGGCTGGCAGGTGGGACTCTGGGGGTGGTTATGAAGAAATTCTTCATCTAATGACTCTCCAAGAGAAACACTCACATTCTAGATGTAACACAGGGACACCCACTTTTAAACACTACTGTCAGTACCACAAAGATTGTATACTTGAATTTACAGTCTTTTATAGTACAACAACAACAAAGCATTTATTAAGTACTTACTACTAAGTTTCATATACTGGACTAAGCACTGGGAATCCAAATACAAGTAAAGAAAGGAGACAGAGACAGAGACAGAGAGAGACACAGAGAGAGACAAAGACACAAAGAGACAGAGAGAGAAGAAAGAGAAAGAAAGAAAGAAAGAAAGAAAGAAAGAAAGAAAGAAAGAAAGAGATGGTACTGTCAGAAAACCTACATTCAAATAGGGAAAGAAGACACATAAAAAGAAGCTGAAAGGGCCAGTGACAGGAGAGAAAGGGAGAAAGTGCCTGAGCAAGGATATTTTGGCAAGTTGGGGTAGTCAGAAGCAAAGCCAGGAGAGAAATGAAGGCAAGTTGGCCCAGGCTACCCCCCCCAACCCTATGGAAGTTCTTGGAAGAACCTGGAGGAAGGGGACCTCAGGGATGGAGGGATATTCCAAGGTGAGTAGAAGACCACAGGAATTGAGGGAACTTACAAAGTAAAAAGCTGAGAGAGCCTTTCTGATCTACATTGGTATAGTTTAGAGAGATTATTTCTGGTAGCTTCTTAACACTACATGTGTAAATGAATATATATATTCATTATATATAGTATATATATATTCATTATATAATATATATTCATTATATATAATATATATTATATAATATATATATTCATTCATATAATACCATATATATATATATATATATATATAGTAATGATGTGTGAACTTTGAAAGTTGGTACTAACACCCTCCATTGTATTTGACCCAGATTTTGTTGCCTCTTAGTGTCATCTTTATTTACATTGAAGTATATTTTGTTCATTTGACCCATCTTTCTTTCCTCAATTTCACTTTCCATGTTTCTCTATCTTCCCTATCATCATTCCTTAAGGCACAAGTAATATTCCAGGCATTCATATACTATTGTTTGTTGGGCAATTCCCCAATCATTAAGCACTTACTTTGTTTTCTGCTTTTTTTCCCTCACAAATAAAGCTGCTATAATGTGGGTATTTTCTTGTTCTCAACCTACCACGAGCATAGTACCTGAATCAAAGAATAGGAACAAATTATTATTTTTTCTTGCATAATTGCAAATTGTTTTCTAGCATATAGTTGTACTAATTTAGAGTTCTCTCAGCATTGAATTATCTGGCCCCATTCTTTTTCCCATAGCCCCTCTAGGAATAATTTTTGCTAGTCTGAAGATTTTGAGTTCAAAATGCTAAAATCCTTCAAAGAATTGTAGATTTTGAGTTGGAATCAATCAGTCAATCAATCAACATGAAGGACCTATTGCAAGTTAGACACTGCTAAGCACTAGGGATGAAAAAAGAGGCAAAAGACAATCCCTGCCTTCAAGGAGTTCACAATCTAATGGATAAGACAAAAAGTAAATATATGCAAACTATACACTGGATAAAGGGAAATATTCAAGAGAGTTAATAATAAGAAATAGGAAATAATTTTAAAAGCCTTTTGTAGCTAAGCTCCTTGAAAAGGTGCTTCCACTTTCTCTCCTCTTGCTCTCTTCTCCCCTGCCCCTTAACAGTATTTTATTTTTCCAATTATATTTAAAGATAGTTTTCAACATTAACTTTTATAAGGTTTTGAGTTCCAAATTTTTTTCTCCCTCCCCCCGCAAAGACAGCATTCAATCTGATATAGCTATACATGTACATTATTAAACATATTTCTATGTTAGTCATGTTGTGAAAGAATCATAAAGGGAAAAACCATGAGAAAGAAAAACAACAAAAACAAAAGAGAAATTAGTATGCTTTGATCTGTATTCAAACTCTGTAGTTCTTTCTCTAGATAGGGATAGCATTTTCCATCATGAGGCTTTTGGAATTGTCTTAGATCATTGCATTGCTGAGAAGAGCTAAGTCTATAAAAGTTGGTTATCATACAATGTTGCTGTTAGTGTGTACAATGTTCTCCTGGCTCTGCTCACTTCACTCAGCATCAGTTCATCTAAGTCCTTCCAGGTTTTTCTGAAATCCCCCAGCTCATCATAGTATTACATTACATTTATATACCACAACTTTTTCAGTCATTTCCCAACTGATGAGCATTCCCTCAATTTCCAGGTCTTTACCACCACAAAAAGAGCTGCTATAAATATTACTACTCACTCTCTCCTTAACTCTTTATAATCCAGCTTCTGACCTTATCATTCTACTAAAATTGCTCTCTCCAAAGTTACTAATGATCTCTTAGTTGCCAAATCTGATGGTCTTTTCTCAATCTTCATTCTCCTTGACCTCTGCAGTATTTCACACTGCTGATCACTCTCTCCTCCTCGATACTCTTTTTCTAGGTTTTTGGAACACCGCTCTCCTGGTTCTCTTCCAACCTGACCAATCCTTCTCTGTCTCCTTTGCTTAATCTTTTTATGGATCATGACCTGTAACCATAGGCATCCCACAGGATTCTGTCCTGGGTCCTCTTCTCTCTCTCTACTTCACTTAGTGATCTCATTGGCTCCCATGGATTTATTGCCATTCTATGCTGATGATTCTCAAATCTACCTATCCTGCCTCAACCCCTCTGCTGACCTCCAATCTTGCATCTCCAACTGTCTTTCAGACATCCTGAACTAGATGGTCAGTAGACATCTTAAAGTCAACATTTCCAAAATGGAACTTTTCCCCTAAACCCTCTCCACCTCCTACCTTCCCTATTACTATAGAGGGCAACACCATCTTTCCAGCCTCTCAGGCTCACAACCTAGGAGTTATCCTTGGCTCCTCACTATCTCCCACCCAATCTCTTGCCAAAGTCTGTTGATTTCACCTTTCTAACATCTCTCTAATACATCCCCTTCTTTTATCTGACCCTGCCACAACTCTAGTGCAGACCCTCATCACCTCATACCTGAATTATTATAATAGGCTGCTAGTGGATTTGTCATCTGCCCCAACTCTCTCCCCACTCCAATCCATTTTCCATTCAGTCACTAAAGTGATTTCCCTAAATGGTAGGCCCAACCATGTCACACACATCTCTACTCAATACACTCCCTATTGCTTCTAGGATCAAATAAAAAAATTCTTTGTTTGACATTCAAAGTCCCAACCTAGCTCCCTCCTGCCTTTCCAGTCTTATACATTACTCCCTAACACATCTGATCCAGGAATACTGGCCTTCTGGCTATTCCATGAACAAGACACTCCTCAGCTCTGGGCATTTTTTTCTGTGTATCCCCATGCCTGGAATGCTCTCTCTTCTCTGCTCCAAACACTGATCTTCCTGACTTACCTTAAGTTCCAGCAAAAATTATCTTTTATTGGAAGTTTTCCCCACCCCCTCTTAATTCTAGTACCTTTCCTCTGTTAATTATCTCCTATTTTTCCTGAATATAGATTGCTTGGTATATGTGTGTTTGCATGTTGTTTCTCCCATTAGATTGTAAGCTCTTTCAGTCTTTTGTAAGTTCTTCCATCTTTTGCCTCCTTTTATATTCTCAGTATTTAGCACAGTACCTGGCACATAGTAGGCATTTGATGTTTATTGATTGTGTTGAGGCACTAACAAGACTGGAAAGATAGAAGGGGGCTAGGTTATGAAAGGCTTCAAATGCCAAACAGAGGATTTTCTAGATCCTGGAGGCAATTGGGAACAACTGGAATTTATCGAGCAGAGAGGTGCCATGGTTGGACCTGCACTTTAAGAAAATCATTTTAATGATGTAGTTTTTATGTGTACATGACATGAACTTCTGGAAAGTGGATCACACTCATTATATGTAGATAAGTTTGCATGAATTTTTATATGGTTTTTTGTTTCTTAATTTGTGCTGTATTTACTCCTTGTGATCATGTGCTTGTGCCTTATATTGTGGAAGAGTTTAGTTCAGTGTACACTGTATTACCTGAACTCAGGATTGGAGGGCAATTAATTCTAATTTACCTACCAGTGACCCCAAATGGTGGTATCTAATTCTGTATAAAGATATTTGGAAGGAGGCTTGTTGCTTTGTTGCATTTGTTTTTCAATTTGTCAAGAGAACATTAATGAAAACCCTCTTTCTAGCAAAAAAAGAAAATCATTTTAGTGGCTGAATGGAAGGTAGATTAGATTGGGAAGAAAGGTAGATAGACAACAGGTCCAGATGTGAAGTGCTGAGGATCTGAACCCTCAAGATGAAGAGCTGCTGAGGCAGGGAGGTGGCAAAGTGCACAAAATAAGGGACCTAGAGTCAGGAAGACCTGAGTTCTAATCTAGCCTCAGACATTAGCTACATGACCCTGGGCAAGCAATTGCCCTCTGTTTGCTTAAATTTCCTTAACTGTAAAATGGGGATAATAATCGAACCTACCTTGCAAGATTGTTGTGAGGACCATAAAGTACTCAGCATAATGGCTGCCACATATTAGTCATATACTTGTTTATTGTCTGTTCCCCTTGTTCACCAGAGTAGTAGCAATGTCAAAGAAGAGAAGGGGGTATATTCAAGAGATTTTGCAAAGGTGAAATCAACAGGCTTTGGCCATAGATTGGATATGGGGGGTGGTGTGAGAGATAGTGAGGTGTTGAGGATGACCCCTAGGTTGTGAGCCTGAGGGACTGGGAAGTTGGTTATGCTCCTCCCTAATAGGGAAGGTAGGATAAGGGGAAAAGTTTAGGGGGAAAGACAATGAATTCCATTTTGGACATGTTGGGTTTAAGATGTCTATTGGACATCCAGTTCAAGATGTCTGATAGTCAGAGATGTGATATTGGAGGTCAGCAAAGTTTGGGGTAAGATAGATTCTTTTTCCATCTGGCAAATTCGGCTTTTTAAGGCATTCTTCTCCTCATTGCCCTTTTGAGGCTCTTTTGCCATTTGAGTTAGTCTATTTTTTAAGGTGTTATTTTCTTCAGTCAGGACGTTGACCCTCATTTCATAATTTTCTTGCATTGTTCTCATTTCTCTTCCCAATTTTTCCTCCATAATAAGGTCCTCTATGGGGCAGCTAGGTGGCTCAGTGAGTAGAGCATCGGCCCTGGAGTCAGAAGGACCTGAGTTCAGATCCAACCTCAGACACTTAACACAGAGACAAAAAAAATCTTAGCCGTGTGACCTTGGGCAGGTTACTTAACCCCAATTGCCCTCCAAAAAAAAAAAAAAAAAAAAGAATAAGGTCCTCTATGTCCTGTAACTAGCTCATATTTTTCTTGGAAGCTTTTGGTGCAGGAGTTCTGATTTCACTGTCTTCCATGCTTTGATCCTTTTTGTCCCCAAAGTAGGAGTATAAAATTGGGGTGCTCTGTTTACTTTGTTTCCCTTGTTTGCTCATGTTGCCACTCAATTACTTGACTTTTGGGCTTTTTGCCACAGTAGGACTCTGCTACCAGACAGGGGAACTTCATACCAAATGCTGGGGTTTTCTCAGCTGCAAAGGTATTAGTTGGGTGCCCTGTCTAAAGCCTCCACACACTCTGGCAAGCTGGTCACACACCCCAGGACCTCCACCCTAGATCACTCCAGATCCAAGCAGGTTAAAGCAGGAGAGATTACCCCCTCAGACTGATCACTTGGTCCCCCTACAATTTTCAGGCCAGAAGCTGAAGCTGCCACATGGGTGGTTGCATGGCCGAGGCTCCTCAGCAGCTTCTCACTCAGGGGCAGAGGCCAATTGCACTCCCAACTACTGGATCCCAAAGTCCACACTGCACTGATCTCTCACTGTGTCCTCTGCATCTACGTGTTGATAATTCTGGAAACTGCCATAGCTGCTGGTGATCTGAAGTCCCTCCAGCCAGCTGCTGGTCTGGCCCACCCTGGGGCTAAAACCTCAGGCTCCTGTGGGGGCCAGGTCGGCTCCCAGAGTGTTGCACCAGACACTTGCTGCCAGCCCACCAGGCTGTCCTCAGTGGGAGGTTAACTTCTCTGTGTCATTTTGTGGGTTCTGTAGCTCCAAAGTTTGTTCAGAGTTACCTTTTACATGAATTGGAGGAGATGAGAGCTGGAGCTGAAAGGAAGTCCTGTTTCTACTCTGCCATCTTGACTCCACACCGTTTGGGGTATGATAGAGAGATGTGAGAAACATCAGCATAGAAATAACAACTAAATCCATGGGAATTGATGAGAATACAAATTGAAATAGTAGAGAAGGAGAAGAGAGCCCAGGACAGAATCCTGTGGGACTCCTATGGTTATAGAAGATGATCTGGAAGAAGACTCAGCAAAGAAGACGCACAAGGATTGATCATAAAGGTAGGAAGAGAGGCAGGAGAGTGTTGTCCCCAAAACCTAAAGACCATTAGTAACTTTGGAGAGAACGGTTTCAGTGGGTTGATGAATTTGGAAGCTAGATTGTAAAGGGTTAAGAAGAAAATGAGAGGAAAGAAAGTGGAGGCACTAACTGTAGATGACTTTTTAAAGGACTTTAGCCACAAAGGGCTGAAAAAGATAAAGGAGGATAATGGATAAAAGGATCAAGTGAGAGTTTTTTCAGGATGGGAGAGGTAGGCAGCAGGGAATGAACCAATAGGTGGGAGAAATTGAAAATAAGTTGAAGAAGACAGGGGGAAGTGTGTTGAAGGAGATGGGAAAGAATGAACTTGATTGAGCAGGTAGAAGGACTTAGCTTTGGTGAGTTAAGGCCACTTCATGCATGAGATAGGGGTGGAGGAGGTTATAGTGGTAGATGGCATATGAATGCTATTAGATGAGGGAAAAGGGAGAAGAGGGAGGTCTCACTGAAATGACTAATTTTTTTCTGTAATTCCCAGCTGAGAATGGGGTGAGGAGAAAACAAGGGAAGTTTAAGGGAGAGATGGAAAGATCTGGAAGAACCCTTGTGGAAAGTGGGATAGTGATTTGAAAAGGTAGATGGGGATAGATGGATTGCCTAGCAGTGGGGGGGGGGGGGGTCCAATTGAAATTATATAACAAGAATTTGTAGTGGACCCAGTCAGAATCATTGTGTGATTGTCTCCAACTTTATTCAGCAGCACATGTACAGGAATGAAGGTGAAGAATGGTGGGAATGATCCAAAGCTGAGGCTTGGCAGGGTATAATCAGTAAAATGATAAGTGGGCTAAGCATTCAAAAGAGGAAGACAGAAGAGGTGAATTAGTTCACCAACGATCAAGATGGGGAAAAGAGGAGAGAGTGGCTAGTGCAGGGGAGATGGTCTGCTGTATGTAAGAGACTTAGGAGGCCATCTAAGTCTAACTCCCTCATTTCATTTAATTTTTTTTCAAATTAATAAAATCGATTTTATCTCCCTCTTACTTCCCCCAATTGAAAAAACTAAACCCTCAAACAAATTATTGCATTGGCAATGTCCAAAAAATGTTTCACTCTTCTCTCTGAGCCCATCACCTCTCTGTCAGGAGGTGGGTAGTATGCTTCATCAACAGTCCTCTGGAATTGTGGTTCATCACTGAATCAATCAGATTTCTTAAGTCTTTCAGAGTTATATGTTGTTGCAGTGTTGTTATTATATAAATTGTTCTGGTTTCACTCACTTAAGCCTATAGCTACTCATACAAGTATTCCTAGGTTTTGCCAGAAAATTCTTTTATAATTTTTTATATCACAGTAGTATTATATTCATATGCCATATTTTTTTCAGCCATTCCCCTTTGTTTCCTGATTGATGGGCTTTGGGAGGATTTTTGCCACCACAAAAAGCACTACTACAATATTTGTGTGTGTATGTGTGTCTTTTAGCCCTTTCTTTTATTTCTTTGTGGTATAGGCCCAACAGTGGAAGAGCTATGTCAGAGTGCAAATATAATTCAGTGATTTTTTTTCAGACACAGTTCCAGATTGCTTTCTAGAATGGATGAATCAATTTATAGCTTCACCAAAACAGTGTGTTGATATTCCTGTCTTCCCACAACTCCTCCAGGAATTGTCATTTTCCTTTTTAAAAAATTTTTTTTCATCTCTGCCAACATGGTGTAAGAGAGAATCTCAGTTTCTTTAATTTGCATTCCTGATTGGGAACATTTTTCATGTCTACTGATAGCTTATATTTCATGCTTAGAAAGCTTTCTCTTCATTTCCTTTGACCATTTATCAAATGGGGAATGACTCTTATTGCTTGCTACGTCCTTGAATCAGTTCCATATCGATTTTGGAAATTAGACCTTTTTCCCAGGTCACATGACCAACAAGATGGACTAGACATTTTCTCTGATCCCAATGATTTTTTCAAACCTTTCCAAAACATAAATTACATGCCAAAAACAAAGCAACTTCACCTGTTTCCATGGTCTAGGATACCCAGAATCCAAAAGAAAAAAAAAACCATGACCTAATGCCTATCACAGCCTCTTTCCCCTACTGCCCATTTTGCTACTGGCAGCAAAGCTGCACTAGCCAAGGAACCAACACACAGGCTTGAAACAAAACTCAAGGATCCAACACAAGGGTTTGCAATAAAACCTGACCTCACACCCCCAGTCACTCTCCCTCCTTTTTCCAGTGCCATGTAGATCAGGGCTTCAGGCTGCAGAAGCTTGCTGGGGCCAAGACAGAGCCATTGCAGCAACCTGTGCTGCTAAAGGTCTGCAGAAGAGCAAAGTAACAGGGAGTAAAGGGGCAGTACACGTGTGTGGACTTGAAACAGAGCTCAGCCCCACCCTCTACACCTTCTTCCCAGAGTCTTGGAAACCCTAACTACAGAAATTAATTTCAGTAATACACAGTTCTCCATAGCACCAGTGTCCACAAGTTTTGGACCGGAGAACTAAGGAGCAGGAGGGAGTGGGGCAGAACACTAAGGATACTGTGGACAGTGTGTGTGTGTGTGTGTGTGTGTGTGTGTGTGTGTGTGTGTGTGTGTGTGTGTTTATAGTGGGACAGTGAGCAGCATTCCACTGAGAGAAAAAGTTCAGCATCCCTCTGAGGCCAGTTCTGTCCCTCAAAAGTCACTTGGGGCAGAGATCTAGGTTGGTGAATTATAAATTAATTGCTCAGTGTGGGAGGAGGTTTAGATGCTTTGAGATCCAGTCCCCAGGGAAACTATCATCAGAGGGGTTAGAAAGTAAGCAAGAAAGGAATATAAAGAGGTCAAAAAGACTAAAATTGCCAAAGATCTTAGGGAGAAGAAAGCCCCAAAACTGAACATAAGCAGATAAGTCAACAATAAAAATATTAACAACAGATGGAAATATGGCTTCCAGATTTAGTAAATGTGGTCAGTATCTCTAAATAAATAGGGCAAACGAAGAAAAATAATCCAACATTTGCTAAAACAGAGGAACTTGTGGAATTTGAGGAGAACATGGAACCACAATATGCTGTTCTTGAGTGGTTTAAAAGAGAATTGAGAATTATGAGAGCAGAATTTATGGCCTTCACAGCAAAAAAATAATGGGTAGAATAGAGAAAAATTTAATCTATGATGGCAAGGTTCACCAAAGAAACAAAAGAAAATAATAGATTGGGAATGCAAATATACAGAGATAAAGGAGAATCTGAAAGAAGAGCAAAAAGCATTATTAAAAGAAAATACGTTCTCTATCTAAGCAAAACATACTGATCTGGAAGACAGCATACATAGAGACAATCTAAGCATCATATGGCTAGTGGAAGAACACAAGACAAAAAAACCTGAACACTGATGCAAAAAGTAACAAGAAAACTGCTCAGAGGGGGCAGCTAGGTGGTACAGTGAATAGAGCACCAGCCCTGGAGTCAGGAGGACCTAAGTTCAAATCCAGCCTTAGACACATCACTTACTAGCTGTGACCTTGGGCAAGTCACTTAACCCCAATTGCCCTGCCTTTCCCCCTGCAAAAAAAACAAAACAAAACAGAAAAAAAAACTGCTCAGAAGTTCTAAATACAGAAAATGAAAGAATTCATAGATTGCTTTCAGGAAATGAGACCTTTATCAGAGGAACTTGCTGTAGTTACATTGTTTTGTTTGTACAAAAACTTTTATTTTTTTCTGGAAATAAAACTACCCATTTTATATTTTGTGATCTTTTCCTTTGTTTTACCAATCTGAAACATATTTTCTTCCTTCCTTTTCTGTTTTGTGTATGTGTGTATATGTGTTACCCTTTATGTTTAAATCATGTGTCCATCAGGAGCTTACCTTGGTATATAGAGTATAAGATATTGGTCTCTATCTATTTTCTTCCCGACTGCTTTCCACTTTCCCCAGCAGTCTTTGTTGAATATTGATTACTTCTTTTAGAAGCTGTGGTGTTTGGGTTAATGAACACTTCTCCAATTCTCAACTACAACCAAATAGTTTGGGTATTTTATTTATGCTATTTACCAACCATAATGAAAATGGAATTTAGTAAGTTAAGTGTGGTTATGTGGAACCATCTGCTTTCCTAAACCTTGTCTAGCTTGTCCTCCACCAACTCTTTAAGTGGTGTCATAATGAGTAAGGAAAATCCCTATTTTAGTTCAAGGTCCAGAGTGAGGGTGATTGATTATCTCTCATTTGTAAACATGTAGATTCCTAACAATTGGAATGGGGTAGCTAGGTGTTGCAGTGGATAAAGTGCTGGGCCTAGAGTCAGGCCCAAAGAAACATCATCTTCCTGAGTTCAAATCCAGCCTCAGACACTTATTAGCTATATGACTCTGAGCAAGTCACTTAATCCTGTTTTTGCCTCAGTTTCCTCATCTATAAAATAAGCTGGAAAAGGAAATGACAAACCACTCTAGTATCTTTGCCAAAAATACCCCAAATGGGGTCACAAAGAGTCAGACATGACTGAAAAACGACTGAATGACAACATTTAGAATGGACTGCCTTAGGAAGTATTGGACTCCCTCTCTTACTGAAGATCTTCAAGCATAGACTAGATGATCACTTGTTACTTGTTGTAGCAGGGGGTTTCTTGTTCATATATAGGTTGAATTAGCTAGCTCCTGACGCTTACAATTTTGAGATTTGGTGATTGCAACTGAAGTGCATCCTTTTATCCTATATAGTAAAATACTCTATGGGTCATGATGTACCAAGAGTCCCTCCTGAATCACATTATCTTTGGTGAATCTGGGTGTGATGTGAAATAGGATATAAGTATTGGGTCCATAGTTTATAAACATTTACCAATAAAAGTTAATTTCAAGGCAAACTTGAGTAGATAGGTTCTGAAACAACAACAAAATGCTCTGGTACAATGATCCATATTCTGTTTAAGACAGATATTTTTAAATTTGGATCTGTGATTTTGTTGATGTGGGGAAACTCCCCCTACTAAAGGTGGATGGGCAATTCTTTTGCAACTTTCATTGTCTAGGACAGTGAAAAGTTAAGTGACTTGCCCAGGTTCATAGAAACCAATACATGTCATTGGAAGGATTTGAGCCCAGATTGTCTGGACACTAAGGATGGCTATCATTTATATCCCATTGGTAGCTAAAATCTCTGAAACCCATTGTGGCAAATGCTTGGTTTTAGCCAGGGAACTTGAGGGGAGCCTGTTTTTGTTGTTGAGCCCCCCAGATTGCTCATTTTTTATAGTGCTATTCCTTCTTTCTCAAGGGAAACTCTTTTTCAGCATCTGTGAATATTTTCTGAGTAGTTTTCATCTCAATTTAGGGACTTGGAGATTTTTTTTTTGCTTTTTTTTTTTTTTGAGGGCAACTGGGGTTAATGACTTGCCCAAAGTCACACGGCTAGTAATTGTGTCAAGTGTCTGAGACCAAATTTGAACTCAGGTCCTCCTGACTCCAGGGCCGGTTCTCTATTCACTGCATCACCTAGCTGACCCAAGGGATTTGGAGATTTGATGAACTATCAAAATTATTCTACCATTCAAATTTTAAAAATGGACATTCCAACAAAATGCCAACAATCTGATATTTGTCTTGTTTATCTCAATAAAACTGTGTGAGCTGTACTGATAAGGTTTTTGTTTTGTTTTGTTTTGTTTTGATTTGATTTTGCTTTTTGGAGGGGGTAAGGTAGGGTAATTGGAGATAAGTGACTTGCCCAAGGTCACATGGCTAGTTTTGTGTTGTGTCTGAGGCCAGATTTGAATTTAGGTCCTCCTGACTCCAGGGCCAGTACTCTATTCACTGAGCCACCTAGCCACCCCTAATTTTTTTTTTTTCAGTTAATAAGCTTACTTTAATCAAACAAACATATATCATTTACCTAGTTCAGGGGGAAAAGGTCAGCACCCAGAACAGAGTATACAGACAGATCAAACAGACAGGCTTCCAAACTGGCCAACCATTATCAATACCAAAGTCACAGTTATCTGGGTTTTCAAAGCTGGGGGGCTCTCAATGGCCCCCCAGAGTCTCATCTGGTCAAATCACACAACACTTCTCAAAGTGAGCCCCAAAGCAAAGCCTCACATCAGGAATTATATAGCCTTCTCCTGGGTCAAAGAAATGTAACCACCCTCTTGACCCACTGCCCAATCACACAGCATCAAGGTGTTGTCATTCCTGAAAACCAAGCCTCCTACCACAGGCTCCATGTGACCACATTCAGCCTATTAGGGGGCAGAGTATATTTTCAAATTAAAGAAGGTTCTCAGAGTCACTTAAGCCAATCAAAGGGCCTAGGGGCAGGGAAGATCTTCAAATCTGCATTTCCATTACAATTGGCCCCAAGATCTTTCATGCCCATAGCATACACAATTTACATTTGAATTAGCACTAAAACATCTCTTAGGTCACATTTTCCAGGTACATAAGAAAATCACAATATAATCTCAAAGTACAATAGTCCAAGTCTTCCACTTATGGGGCAACTTAACTCAGTCACTTATCAGTAAAATAATAAAATAGTCACTCTTAAGTTAACTCAATCAGTCACATCAGTAATTTCAAAGTACATGGTCAAGTCTTGGGGCAAAGTACATGGTCAAAGTCATGGGGCAAAGTCTTGATTAACTCAATTAGTCACTTATCAGTAGTTTCAAAGTATAAGGTCAAAGTCTTCCACTCATGGGGCAAAGTCTTGATTAACTCAATTAGTCTCTTATCAGTAACAATATCTCAAAGTACAATCAGTCACTTATTCTGTAAAGTCTTACTAAGTATGCCCATAGCATAGACAATTTACCTTTCAATTAGCACTAATGATCTCTTAAGTCATATTTTCAAGGTATATCCAAAGTTACCAAAGTGGCCACTGGGCCTTAAACACAAAATATATTATCACATCAATTCAAAACAAGAGTCCAAATAAAGTTCTCTTGGGAGGAGGGGGGTGTCCTTCCCCTCACACTGCTCCAGCCCCTGCTTCCAAGTCCAGAGAGGAGGCTGGGCAACAAAACCAATGTGGGGTCCTTGGGGGTCCATGGCACTTCACCCCACCCACCATAGTCACAAGTCCATCCTCCCCCTGGGTCCCAAACTGTGGGATGCAGCAAGGAAATACATTCAGTGCCCCTGCTTTGCCTCACTTTCAAATTTTATTTATTATCTTGTCCTGTGGCTGAATTCCAAACTCCTTGGTTCCTTCTCCTCCAGCAGAAGGCAGCAGCTCCTGGCTTCTCCACAGGTCTCCATGCAGGCAGCTCACCATTCCTGCTCTCAGCTCAGCGAAGTCAGCATGCAGGCCATTCTTCTCTCCTGCTCCATGGCTCCACAGAATCACAGCTACCACAACTGGGAAACAGACAATTATTCCAGCCCCCATACTTTTCTTTTACTCAGCAAATCCCATCCTTGTCGATATTTTGTAGCAGCAAGCATCCCAGCATCCCCAGAGTGGCTGCCAACACAGGTTCTTAGATCTGCTTTTGTAAAGGAAAGCAACTCAAAATCAGTTAACAAGCTTACTTTAATCAAACAAACATATATCATTTACCTAGTTCAGGGGGAAAAGGTCAGCACCCCGAACTTCAGAGTATATAGACAGATCAAACAGACAGGCTTCTGAACTGTCCAACCATTATCAATGCCAAAATCACAGTTACCAGAGAGGGAAGCATCAACATCTGGGTTTTCAAAGCTGGGGGGCTCTCAGCAGCTGCCCAGAGTCTCATCTGGTCAAATTAAACACTTCTCAAAGTGAGTCCCCCTAGCTACCCCTAATGATAAGTTTTACAGCATAAATCCTAGATATTGGAATCCTGTTAGGTTGTGGCACATTTCAGTCTGAGTCAGAATTGACATTTATTATCACTCAAATTTATTTATTTTCAAATATTATTTTCAAATTTATTTATTATCAAATTCAAATAACATTTGTTTATTAAGTGACTGTTGCATGTGTGGCACTAGTAGGTGAGTTTACATGTTATTTTGTCCATTCTACCTAATATATTATCTTATACACAAAAGATGCCTAAAAACCTTTTGTACTATAATGCTGCAGTATATTATTAAGTTATTCACAGTCTTCTTCTCTTGGATAAATTTCAATTTCTTTCACCAACATTTATTTAACAACCATTTATTATGCATTTTCTGTGGATATAGTTAAGAAATGAACAGTTTGACTTCTCCTGGTAGCTATTAATTATAAAAAGAACTAGGAGGGAATAAAAGAATTAGAAGAAGGTCTACTATACCCTTTAGGAATTTGGATATATAAATAATTTGCTTTAATATAACAGTTCATCTAAACTTGCATTGAAAATGGAGGTATAAATAAAGGAGAATTTGGAGTGGTAGGAATATATCTATTTTGGAATAGAGGCAAATTAAGGATTATCTGCCCTGGAAAGCTCCCATGAAATCATTTCTCACAAATGGATTGTTTCTGTTATAAACATTTTAAAGAAAAGTGATTCTATAAATTTCCCTTAATGTTTAACAACTCTGTGTGGAAGGTCTGCTCCGTATCTCTTCTATCAGCTCAAAACCATTTTCTTTTGTTCTGTCCTCAGGGTCACCTGTTGGTGGCCATCTGTTCTTTATCTTCTATGTGATGTTATAGTTAGTACTTCAATGAATCTGTGATGTGTTTATGTGAGTATTCCCTCCATCATTATCCTCCATTATTTATCATCAGGGTGATCCCCACCTCTTACACATTTCTACTCAATGTGCTTTACGATTTTTTCTAAGTCTCTCCTTCCCTCTAGGTCTTTTTACATTTAACCGATACCAGGAGCAGTCAGGATGACCATTTGTTAGCCATATACACAGAGGAAACTTAATGAATGTTTATTGAATAAATGTTGATGAAAGAAATTGAAATTTATCTAAGAGTATGCTAACTTAATAATCTATTCTAGTACTACAGTGCAAAAGGTTTATAGGTGACTTCTGTGTGTATGATACTGTATTCAGTGGAAATATAAGGTACTTTACAAACCATTAGAGAAGCATTACAGAAGTTCTAGCTATCATTATTATCACTGGTAATAATAATTATAAAAAATTATATAATGAGGCCTCTTGCCTTTGGGAACTTCTGATCTAAATGTATTTGGAAAATAGAGGGGATGTATTGACTTTAATACATAAAGTTATTACAAAAAGGCCCTTTTCCAATTATTTTTGTTCCACTTCACTTCCTTGGGCTGTGCCTAGGATTCCAGTGAAGGGTCTTCTGGTCTGAGGAAAGAGAAAGCAATTACATGGAGAGTCTCTAAGGAAAGAAGAAAATGTATAGATAAGAATTCAGTGGAGATCACATGGCTGGGTCCTATGTGCCATGACTAACTGTTGCCAACTGATTGCTATCTCTTTGCACAGGACTTAGGACCCGCTGCTGTAGTGTGAAAACTCAAAAATGATTATGGGGGGGTCAAAGGTATGGGTGGGAGAATCCTTAGTCTTGCATCCTAGCTCCTGGGCAAGCTCTTTACAATATTGCTGTTTATCAACTTTTGTGTTTAAACTCTTAAAAACAAAGACTGCTTGTAGGAGGCTCTGTGCTGTACACTTTGTACTTGGGTGCAATAACATATGGACACTTGGTGGTGCTGTCTGGCAGGATTTGGAAGTTTAAGGTAGAAACTGAAAAAATGAAGAGGGACTCACTCTTTTGGTCCTATTCTGTGGAATAAACCCATTTCCTCTAGACTACATCTTTTTCCTCCCACTGGGTGGACTTGGACCCTATTTACTGCCCTCACTCCCCTGAGCATGCATAAGAGGGAAGCAATAAAGAAGAAAGTGGGGCTCAAGGACACCCACTCCTCCTTACCAAACCATCAACGTCCTTACTTCTTCACTTTAGCCTGAGGGCAGAAAAATTCAAGATTGTTTATTTCTTCTTTGGGGGTGAAAGTTTATCAAAACAAACAAATCAAAATATAAAATTAGCTATCACTTCTTTTTTTAAGCTGAGGAGCTCCCAGTTTGTAGGTGGGGAGGAGAGAAAAGAATTCCCTACACCCTTGTCGTTGTTTGTCTTTCTGTTTCTTGAAGAAAGGGAATGGCCTCAGGAGGGTGATGTCTTGACTTGTAAGTGAAACGTTTTTAAGTGAGTCAGGGCTGAGCAAAGTCACCAGCCTATTCTTTCCTCTGGAGTCATCTAGGCCCAGTGGCAAGATATAGATCAGGACGACTGAAGATGGTCCCAGATGTAGTGGGAGACCTTCCAGTCAGACAGAGGATGTTTATTCTATTTTTTAAAAATCTCTATTAGCCAGGAGTCTTGATGCTCATTTTCATGATCTCAATCCAAGAGTTTTACTTCTCACCTGATGAACTTTCAACTCTTAGCATGAATTTTTCCAATGTTGTTTGGTAACAAATATGTTTTTTATTGTTCCTTGTGGATATTGAGGGAAGTTTGTAGTGTAATTTAAAGTAATTTTCTATTTACATGACTTTTGCACTTTTAACAAAAACAAAGTCTGTTTATAACCAATGTTCAGTTGCAGATTATACCTTAGCTTTTGGTACTAGAATGTTAAGATCAGCAAAGGGATTGAACTTCAACCTTTTCAGGAGAGATAGCATTTTTTGGTTGTAGTTGACCAAACCCATCATGTCATCAGTATGGGGAGGACCTAGTGAGGAACTCCTCTGCCAAAAAAGATGAACTTCTCTCAAACCTAAAGTCTTAAAAAATTGCCTGGGGAACTATGATGTTAATTGGATATAAGATCTTCCTGGCCCATTAATAGGCCTCATGTGGAACCCATCAAGGGTAGCTTGATTTGGGGAGGCTTGTTTTTCAGGAAGGCCCACACCTTCTGTTACTTTGTAATTAAGCAGTGGGTCATGAAGGTTGTGATGCCATCTGACCCTGAATATATATATATATATATATATATATATATATATACACATACATGTATGTATTCTGAGGTTAGCATTTTGCTTTGGGGCTCCCTAATTGGAAGAGTGTTCTTATGATTTGACCAGTTGAGACTCTGGGTAGCCATTAAGGAGCCCCCTGACTTTGAAAAACCCAGATACTGGTGATTCTCTCTCTGGTAACTATGTATGTATTGCCTTGGTCAGACAGATCTATCTGTTGATTTATGCTAATTTCTCAGACAGTTAGAAGGCCTATCTATTGGTCTTTATTTCTCTGCTTGTATTTTCTCTATTTCTTTCTTTCTTTTTTTTCTTTTTGGAAGGCAATTGGGATTAAGTGACTTGCCCAAGGTCACACGACTAGTTTTTTGTGTTAAGTGTCTGAGGCCACATTTGAACTCAGGTCCTCCTGACTCCAGAGCCAGTGATCTATTCACTGCACCACCCAGCCACCCCTATTTTCTCTATTTTCTTCGGATTTTCTCTGAAGTTCAGGGTGCTGATTTTTCCCTTGAACTAATGGATATAATGTAAAACGATTGTTGACCCCTTAAACAGCTATCTTTCCTAGTAAAGCAGATCTAAGGACCTGTGCTATAGCCATCCTGAGTATGCCAGTGTGGTTGCTGCTACAAGAACCAAGAGAGTGAGTGACATGTTTAGGTCAAATGTGTCTCAGACATAGAACATGAGCCCAAGAGTAAGTAAAACCCCCAGCACCCCAGAATTCTACGTTGGAAAGCATAATCTAGAAGAAAGAGCGCCTTGTTCAAAGTCCTAGCTCTGCTACTTACTATAAAAATAACTACAAGGGAGTAGGCAGAAAAGTTTACTCCCCTTTTTTATTTACAGGAGTAAATAAAATTTACTATTAAAAATAACTATTGGGGGCGGCTAGGTAGCGCAGTGAGTAGAGCGCCTGCCCTGGAGTCAGAAGGACCTGAGTTTGGATCCTGCCTCAGACACTTAACACACACAAACAAAAACCTAGCCGTGTGACCTTGGGCAATTACCCTCCAAAAAGCAAAGAAAAAAAAATAAAGAAGACAATCCATAATGTTCTTTTTTTAGCTCTACTGATCTTTGATTCAGTAATTTCAGCAGGGTATAGAGATTAGAGCTGTGAGATTCAAAACCTGTATTGTATTGTGGCAGCAATGCTATGTGATTTAATGGGGAACAGTCCTCTAATTGCACTCAGCTTTCTTCTTGACAGCATTTAGATATGTTTTGACATAAAGAAGAAATTGTCCAAAACATATTTAATACATTTTCCACATATACCCCACATTCTAATAGACTGCTCTATTCATTTTCCCCTAAATAGGACTTTTGCATTCCCATTTCAACAATTTTGCTTTTTTTTTTCTGCCAAGAAATGCCATTGCCACTCCTTTCTGCTTAACTGCATATTACTTGTCTTTTCAAGCCTAATTGAAGACTATTTTCATGGATTCACAGAATTCTACCACTAGAAGGATATTGAGCCCCTATTTTATAGATCAGGAGATGGAGGAATGATAGCAAGTAGCTAATTAGTGACAAAGCCAGAGTCACAGTGATTCTCTGTCATCTGAGTTCTTACAGCACATATTGGAAAGTGCAAATCACATGGGACTAATCACAGGCTGCCTGGAATCTATTTATGCATGTCTTTTTTTTTCCCCAATAAGATAGTAACTAGATGACAGTGGGGTATGATGGAAGGACCACTGGATTATAGTCAGGAAAGCTTACTCTCCTTTGTCATCCCCACAGCACACAGTCCTGTCCTTCACACAGTAGGAATTTAATAACTGATTTTGTTCCTTAGTGACTCATCATGATCCCTAAGTCGCCTTAATTTTCTAAGGGGTGCTAGGATTATTGGAGAGATTTCTAAGAGTGACTTAACTATCACTTTTGACTGATTTTATTCTTCATTCCTATTCCAGAGTCCTGACATTGACCTTCCAGACTGTAATTCCTAGTTTGACTTGTATAGGGACCAAGAGAAAATATAAGGATTTTCTCTCCTCATAACATTACTTCATGTTGCGGTGGGGAGAGGAGGCAGACTCAACTGACTTGAAAAACAGGTAGAGGAGAGAATTTAAGAATCACACACAAGAATCAGCAAATAAAAGGAAATATTTTTGCCAAGTTCACCCAACATACCTCTTCCACAACAATGCAGAAAATATGCCAGACTGAATTCTAATTGGGAAAGGCAAGAAAAAAATCACAAGTGATTTCTCAAGCCCAGGGCAGCTAAGGAACTCAGGCTGAGAGGTCTTTGAACACTGGAATGGAGGCTAGTCAGGAGTGCAGCATGGTGGCAGCAGTGGCAGAGATGGGGAGCATTCTAGCACCCAGGGACTGAAAAAGAGCTGAGACAGAGCACCAAAGCAGAAAGCACAAGGATACAGAGTTCACAGGGGACCCCTGAACTAGCACTGGGAGAAAGAACAGGTGCCATATGGCAGTTCTTTTGCCCATTTCACAGATCCAGAGTATAAACAGTCACAAGGTGGGGAGGGGAGGGGCCCTTGCTGTTTACCAAGCAAGGAGCAAGATCCAGAAATTTAGCCGTGAAGCTGGACCCATGAGCAGAGCAGCAATTCACTTCTAACCTTTAACTCAGTACATAAGCTTGCAGGGCATTGAGGCCAGCAGCTCTGTCACCATAAGTCTGCAGAACCTCCCAGTGGTCTTACAATGATTGAATCCAGCAGTAGTCTGCTGAAACTCAACTACACATAAGCCAACAGATCCAAACCTGGGCCAGGAATTTGCAGAACTCAGACAGGAGGGTAATGAACACACTTTTCCCTGGATCACACTGCTTTTTAATTTTTGTTCAGTCGTTTCAGTTACATCCATCTCTTCATGACCCCATTTAGAGTTTTCTTGGCAAAGATACTAAAGTGGTTTACCATTTCCTTCTCCAGCTCATTTTACAGATGAGGAAAATGAGGTGAACAGAGTTAAGTGACTTGCTCAGAGTCACAAAGTTAGTAAGTATCTGAGGCCATAGTTGAACTCAGGAAGATACTATTCCTGACTCTAGGCCTAGCTATCTATCCACTGCACCACTGAGCTGCCTTTGTACCACTTTGAAAGTACCGAAAACTTGCAGGTGCCCAGAATGAATTGTGAAAGCAGCAGGACATAAAAGGACAGAAGTTCTGGCCCGATGTGCCCCCCAGAGGTGAGCAAAGTCCAACATTAAAGGTAAAATCTAAAGTTGAGAAGCAATTTGGAAGAATGAGCAAACAAAAAAAACCTAAACATAAAGGTGACAGGGAAGTTCAAGACAAACACAGAAGACAATAATTTGAAAACATCTACAAGCAGTGCCTCAGAGAAAAATTGCAAATTGTACACAAGCTTAACAAGAATTTCTAGAAGAGTTAAACAGATTTTTTTTTTTGTTATCTTTTTGGAGGGCAATTGGGGTTAATAACTTGCCCAAGATCACATGGCTAGGTTTTTTGTTTGTGTGTATTAAGTGTCTGAGGCCAGATCCGAACTCAGATCCTTCTGACTCCAGGGCTGGCGCTCTACTCACTGCGCCACCTAGCCACCCCCTAAATAGATTTTTAAAAAGCAAAAAAAAATTTTTTTTAAATAAGAGTAGCAGGGGGGTGGAGCCAAGATGACAGAGTAGAAGCAGGAACTTGCTTCAGCTCTCACTTCAACCACTGCCAATACCCATTAAAAAAATGACTCTAAACAAATTTTAGAGCTACAGAACCCACAAGTGACAGAGAGAAACAAATCTCCCACTGAAGGCAGTCTGGCAGGCTGACAGGAAGGGTCTATCGCACCAGGCTTGAAGCCGAGCACAGTCCCAAGGGAGCGGTGGGAACCCAAACCTGGGGTGACCCTGATCAGCAGCTTCAGCAGAGTGAATCACTGGCAGGTGTGGCAGTTTCCAGACTTCTAAACCCATAAACGCCAAAGAGAAAGTAAAAGGACAGTGGGGAATCCTGCTGACCCAGGGTGAAAGTAGCTCCTACTCCAGGGTGGTGGCAGCGTGGTGGCTACAGCTTCTGCGCCATGGATGCCTCCAGAGCTCCTGGCCTGCAGATCTTAGGGGGACCAAGTAACTATTCAGAAGGTAATTGCTCTTGCTTTGATCTGCTTGGATTTAGGTTGCAGTCTTGGGTGGTGGTCCTGGGGTGAGGAATGCCAGGGTGCCAGAACTTGTGATGACTATAGAGAGGGCACCCTCTTCATAGCTCTGATAACACCTCTGACAGCAGCTGCGCAAACCCCAGCAATTTGGGAGACAGCACTCTCCACTCTGGAAGCAGAGTTCTATTGTGCCAAAGAGCTCAAAAGTCAAGTAGTTGGCTGGCAAAATGAACAAACAGAGGAATCAGAATCAAACTATAGAATCCTTTTCTGGGGACAAAGAGGATCAAAACATAGAACCAGAAGAAGACAACAAAATCAAAACTCCTGCATCAAAAGCTTCCAAGAAAAATATGAATTGGTTGCAGGCCACAGAGGAGCTTAAGAAGGATTTTGAAAATCAAGTAAGAGAAGTAGAGGAAAAATTTGGAAGAGAAATGAGAATGATGCAAGAAAATAATGAAAAACAAGTCAACAGCCTGCTAAAGGAGATTCCCCCCCCCAAAAAAAAATACTGAAGAAAACAATACTTTAAAAAATAGACTAACTCAAATGGCAAAAGAGGCTGAAAAAGTTAATGAGGAGAAGAATGCCTTAAAAAGCCAAAATGACCAGATGGAAAAGGAATTTCAAAAACTCACTGAAGAGAATAATTCCTTCAAAATTAGATTGGAGCAAATAGAAGCTAATGACTTTATGAGAAATCAAGATACTATAAAACAGATCCAAACAAATGAAAAAATAGAAGGCAATGTGAAATATCTTATTGGAAAAACCACTGACCTAGAAAATAGATCCAGGAGAGATAATTTAAAAATTATTGGACTACCTGAAAGCCATGATCAAAAAAAGAACATAGAGATCATTCTTCAAGTAATTCTCAAGGAAAATTGCCCTAATATCCTAGAACTAGAGGGCAAAATGGAATTGAAAGAACTCATCAATTGTCTCTTGAAAAAGATCCCACAAAGAAAACTCCCAGGAATATTATACAGAGTTTCCAAGTCAAAGAGAAAATATTACAAGCAGTCAGGAAAAAACAATTTTAGTATTGTAGCAACACAATCAAGATAACACAAGATTTAGCAGCTTCTACATTAAGGAATCAAAGAGCTTGGAATATGATATTCTGGAATTCAAAGGAGCTAGGATTAAAACCAAGAATCACCTATCCAGTAAAAGAAAATATGATCATTCAATGAAATAGAGGACTTTCAAGCATTCTTGATGAAAAAAAACCAGAGCTGAACAGAAAATCTGATTTTCAAATACAAGAGGTAAACAGGAAAAAGAAATAATAAGGAACTTATTAAAGTTGAACTATTTACATTCCTACATGGAAAAACGATAATTTTAACTCATGAGACTTTTCTTAGTATGAGGATAGCTGAAAGAAATATGTGTGTGTGTATGTACATATATACATATAAATTGTATGTATAGGAGGGTCTATGTGTGCATAAGTATATATGTGAGTGTGTATACATGTATACATAGAGGGCACAGGATCAGTTGAATAGGAAGGGATGATATCTAAAAGTAAAATTAAGAGGTGGGAGAAATATATTGGGAGAAAGAGAAAGGGAGAAATAGAATAGGGTACATTATCTCATATAAAATAGGCAAGAGAAAACTGTTACAATGGAGGGGAAGAGCAGGAAGGTGAAAGGGAATGGTTCAACCTTACTCTCATTGAATTTGGCTTAAGGAGGGAATAACATACACACTCAATTGGGTATCTTACCTTACAGGAAAGTAAGGGGGAAGGGGATAAGAGGGTCGATGATAGAAGGGAGGGCAGATTAGGGAGGAAGGTAGTTAGAAGCAAACACTTTTGAAAAGGAACAGGGTCAAAGGAGAAAATAGAATAAGTGGGGGGCGGGATAGGATGGAGGGAAATATAGTTAGTCTTTCACAACAAAACTCCCATGGAAATGTTTTGTGTTAACTACACATGTACAACCTATATTGAATTGCTTGTCTCCCCAGTGATGGTGGGTGAGGAGCTAAGAAGGGAAGGAATCTGGAAATCAAAGTTTTAAAAAATAAATATTTTTAAAATTGTGGTTTTTTTGTTTTTTTTGTTTTTTTTACATGCAACTGGGAAATAAGATATACAGGCACTGGGGTATAGAAATCCATCTTGCCCTACTAGAAAGTTAGGGGAGGATGGGGGAGGATATAAGAGAGAACAGATTGGGGGAAAGGTATATTCAGTAGGTTTGCTATCTTGGGGTAGGGGTAGGGGAAAGACGGTGAGAAAATTTGTAACAAAATCTTGTGGAAATAAATGTTGAAAACTTAAAATAAATAAATAAATTGAGGGAAAAAATAAACAAAATAAGAGTAGCAGAGGAAAATGGGAAGAAAATTAGAGCAATGTAATAAAGATATGGAAAGAAAATTAACAGCTTGGGAAAATACTTAGAAAACCTTACTGAAGAAAATAACTCCTCAAAAATTAGAATTGGCCCAATGGAAGCTAGAATCTATGAGATATCAAGAAATGACAAAACAAAGTAAAAAGATTAAAAAAATAGAAGAAAATATGAAACACATCACAGGAAAAAACAACTGAATTGAAAAATATATCAAGGAGAGTATTTAAGAATCACTGGACTACCTGAAAGCCATATCTTTTGGATACAGTCCTAAAAGTGGTATTGCTGGGTCAAAGGGTTTGCACATTTTTATAGCCTTTGGGCATAGTTCTAAAATGCTCTCCAGAGTGGTTGGATCAGCTCACAGCTCCACCAACAATGAATCTTCCCCAAATCTTCTCCACCATTTATCATTTTCCTGTTTTGTCATATTAGTGAATCTGATAGGTGTGATGTGGTACCTCAGAGTTGTTTTGATTTGCATTTCTCGAATCAATAGTGATTCAGAGCATTTTTCATCTGACTATAAATAGCTTTAATTTCTTCCTCTGAAAATTGCCTGTTCATATCCTTTTATCATTTATCAGTTGGGAAATGACTTGTATTCTTGTAAATTTGACTCAGTTATCTATATATTTTAGAAATGAGGCCTTTATCAGAGAAACTAATTGTAAAAATTGTTTACCAGTTTTCTGCTTCCTTCCTAATCTTGGTTGTATTAGCTATGTGCAAAATATTTTCATTTTATGTAATCAAAATTATCCATTTTGTATTTCATAATGTTCTCTATCTCTTGTGTAGTCATAAATTCCTATATTATCCATAAATCTGACAGATACACTATTCCTTGTTCCCCTAATTTGTTTATAGTTTTAGCCTTTATATCTAAATCATGTACCCATTTGGACTTTATTTTGGGATATGATGTCAGATGTTGGTCTATACCCAGTTTCTGCCATACTATTTTCCAGTTTTCCTTAGAAGGTATTTTTTTTTTTTCAAATAGTGAGTTCTTGTCCCAGAAGCTGGGGTCTTTGGGTTTATCAAACAGTAGATTGCTATAATCATGGACTACTGTGTCTTGTGTACCTAACCTACCCCACTGATCTACCCCTCTATTTCTTAGCCAGAACCAAGTACTTTTGATGATTGCTGCTTTATAATACAAATTAAGATCTGGTATGGCTAGGCCACCTTCCCTAGCATTTCTTTTTATTAATTCCCTTGATGTTCTGAACCTCTTGTTCTTCCAGATGAATTTTGATAGTATCTTTTCTAGCTCTATAAAATATTTTTGGTAGTTTGATTAGTATGGCACTGAATAAGTAAATTAAATTAGGTAAACTCATCATTTTTATTATATTAACTCACCCTACCCATGAGCAACTGATGTTTTCCCAATTACTTAGATTTGACTTTATTTGTGTGAAAAGTGTTTATATAGTGCCTGGGTTTGTTTTAGCAGGTAGACTCCTAAATATTTTATAATGTCTATGGTAACGTTAAATGGAATTTCTCTATCTCCTGCTTTTGGGCTTTGTGAGTAATATATAGAAATGCCAATGATTTATGTGGGATTATTTTATATCCTACAACTTTGCTAAAATTATTTATTATTTTGAGTAGTTTTTCACTTGATTCTCTAAGTATGTCATATCATCTGCAGAGTGATAACTTAGTTTCATCTTTGCCTATTCTAATTCCTTTGATTTATTTTTCTTCTCTAATTGCTAAAGCTAACATTTCTAGTACCATATTGAATAACAGTGGTGATGATGGACATCCTTATTTCACCCCTGATCTTACTGGAAATGCATCTAGTTTATCCCCATTACATATAATGGTTTCTGAAGGTTTTAGGTAGATGTTACTTTTAATTTTAAGGAAGCTTCCATTTACTCCTATGCCCTCTAGTGTTTTTAATAGGAATGGGTATTGTATTTTGTCAAAACTATTTTTGCATCTATTGAAATAATCATATGGTTTCTGTTAGTCTTGTTGTTGATATGATCAATTATGCTGATAGTTTTACTAATATTGAATCAGCCCTGAATTCTTGGTATAAATCCTACCTGATGAAAGTGTATCTTTTTTTTTTTTAAGGAAACATGCTAGCCATCTCTAGGAAGGGAACTAATGGACTCAGAGTGCAGACTGAAATATTTTCTTCTTTCTTCCTTTCTTCCTTCCTTCCTTCTTTTCTTTCTTCCTTCCTTCCTTCCTTCCTTCCTTCCTTCCTTCCTTCCTTCCTTCCTTCCTTCCTTCCCTCCTCTCTCTCTCTCTCTCTCTCTCTCTCTCTCTCTCCCCCTTCCTTCCTTTTTTGTTAGGTTACTAAGAGTGAAACAGCTGTGCTATAAACTTTGATGTTCTTGGTCCTTTCAGATACAATCTTCACCATATGAAGCCAGTTCTCTGCTGGCTGTTCTATTCTTCTACCTCTATTCTATTCTATTATACCCCAATCTCCATCTAGGCAAAGCCACTCCTCTTCTACTCTCAAGATAAAGAAACAGTGAAAGACTTTCACAGCTGCCCTTAATAGGGTACTGACACTCTTTTGGCATAAAAATATCAAATTTGTTTACTGATAATTTTTTTCTTTAAGATAGAGAAATATAAAGCTTCTCAGGCTGTCTCTCTGGTCAGTGCAGATAAACCCAGGCAGCTCCTCACTCAGCAAGAGTCTGTTTTCTCCAATCACTTCTGAACAAAGCAAAACCTCTCCTCTAATAAACATGGCACATAGCCAAACAGATGCAAAGTCTGTCTTTGTTTTCTATTTCTCCCACTCAAACCATAGAAGAAAGGTGAAAGCATGGAGGCACCACTGAGATATTCCCTTCTCTCAGGGTGTAGATGGTGCTAGAGACCAGTACACATGTATAATTAGGTATGCAGCATCAGGATTCAACTCTCTTCTAATCTGCACTCCAGCCAATAAGCTTGCTCAGATCATGTAACCAATCAGCAAACCAATGTCTTTCTTCCAATCTGAATGCTTTCAGCAAACAGGAAATTATGGACTTGATGTGGAAATGATTTTAGAAGCAATAACAACATGTTCAACTAAATTTATTTAAACAAGCTGTTGATTTTGAATCTGGGAAATGGATAAAACTAAGGACATCACTCTACTGCCATTTCTTGAAGAAGTTAAGTGACTTGCCCAAGGTCACAAAGAAAGCAGACCTGAAATTTGAATCCAGGTCCTCTGATTCCAGAGAAATTTAATAGACAAACAAATACTTGCTGAATTGAATTAAGATAAAACAATCACCACAATGAGGTTCCCAGAAGAACATGGAAACCACTTTGGCCAGCAAATACAATTTCTTTGCTAAGCAGAGAATCCATATGAATGAATGAAAGTGCATTTATTAATCATTACTATGTATAAAGTACTTTGCTAAGCACTGATGTTACATAGAGAAAAGTAAGATAGTCTTTGTTGTCAAAGGGCTCCCTTCTAATAAGGGGAGACAATAGGTTTTAGCTGTGAGTCAGATGGAAAGGTCTAGGGTCCTTAGGGTTCAGTCACAGATGATAATACATCTTTTTTAGTCCTATTTCCATTGATAAAATAATATCCATTGCTGATGTTAAGCCATTTGACAGTGCCAAGGACTTTGGTATAGAGAATTTTCTGGGTCTTCAGTAGCTGCAGTTACTGAGGAAATGGGGACTATGGTAGCTGCAGAAGCAGTCACCAGGTCATATTTTTACAAGGATTGCTCCTCTGGAAGATGGCTACAGGGCTGGACTGCAAGCTTGGCCAGTCACCTGAGATGGAGAGAGGGTCCTGGGCTGTCTTCACTGAGGTCTGAGGGGAATGGCAATTGAGGTTGAGGTGGTGGTTGTATTAGCCTGGCCATTATTGATATCTTAGCCACTTAAAAAAGATCAGTCTAGTAATCAATATAGGAAAAACCAAGTGAAAGCAGACTGGCATATAGACTGATAGGCAGCTGATTGATTCCTAAGACATTAGTACAATATATCTTGAACTGGTACTGTGGAATGACTCTGAGCTGAACCTAGAACTACAGATTAAGAACAGGCTGGCTCACATATGGGAATCTGCATAGTGCTTTCCTTGGTTCCAAGCTACTTCCTGCTATCAGAGCCCATATTTTAAACACCCATATTCTAGAGATGCTATGTTACTGTATCTTTTTTTTTTTTGCCTTTTGGAGGGCAATTGGGGTTAAGTAAACTGTATCTTTTTAAAAATGCAAATAGTATTTTATTTTTTCCAATTACACGTAAAGACAATTTTCAACATTCATTTTTTTTTAAAGCAATTGGGGTTAAGTAACTTGCTCAAGGTTACATGGCTAGTCATTGTTTATGCGTGGGTGCTCATTTTCTGAGGCCGGATCTGATCTCGGGTCATCCAAACTCCGAGGCCGGCTCTCTTACTCACTGCGCCACCTAGCCACCCCTTTAGGGCAATTGGGGTTAAGTAACTTGCCCAAGGTTACACGGCTAGGTTTTTTTTGTTTGTGTGGATTAAGTGTCCGAGGCTGGCTCCGAACTCAGGTCCTTCTGACTCCAAATTTTTCTCCCTCCCTTCCTTGTGTTATAAATCTAACAGCATAACCTTAGAAGAATAAAAATTGCTAGTGATCCAAAGAGCAAAGGAAAGAAGCATGGTAGATGTAAATAATCTCCACCTTATTACCAATGTGGCTTGATGGATGGAACCTGCCTCAGAGTCAGTGACCAGGATTCAAGTCCCACATACTGGTTCTGTGACCCAAGGAAAGCCACTTAACCTGTCAGTGCCCAAGGCAATTCTGTAAAATTAAGCATCAGAATAATTGCCTATCTGAACTGGCATTTCCAAACCAGAAACTTCCTGAATCAATGACACAGATCTAGACATGAATAGATAGATAGATAGATAGATAGATAGATAGATAGATAGATAAATGGATAGATTAATGAATAAATAAAATACAACAAAAAACTGAATACTGGCTTTCTTTCTCAGGAAGAAAGTTGGAATCTACAAGAAGTCAGAAGGTTTAAGGAACACTCAATCTAACAATAAGCATTCATTAAGCTACTGAGTGAAACACACTAAATATAAAGATAAAGGAATCCAAAGACAAAATTAAATAGTTGTTGCCCTCAAGAAGTCAACATTCTATTGGACAGAAGTAGCAACTAACCATGTAGAAGAACAATGTTATGAACACGTAGGGAGGAGAAAGTACTCAGAAGGAGGGAATGATCAACCATGTCAAATGCTGCCAAAAAATTTAATAAGGATGGGGGTTGGAAAGTGAGAGGAAAGGAAAGCAATAAGTATAGATAGCTTTTTCTAGGAATTTAGATGTGAAAGGATCTGAGGACACTGTAGAGTCAACGAAATTTTTTTTTCTTTTTGGAGGGGGCAAGGCAGGGCAATTGGGGTTCAGTGACTTGCCCAAGGTCACACTGCTAGGTTGGTTTTTTTTTTTTTTTGGTCATTGTTAAGGGTCTGAGGCCAAATTTGAACTCAGGTCCTCCTGACTCCAGGCCCGGTGCTCTATTTACTGTGCTACCTAGCCACTCCCCAAGGAAATTTTTTTTAAGATGGAAGACACTTAACATGTTTGTGGATAGCAAGACTCACTAGATAAGAAGATAGAAAAATTAGAGAGGAGAATGATTGTAGGGGAAATTTCTTTAATTTAATATAAATTTCTTTTATATACAATATAATATCAAAGTATTTCACCATCCTATGGACCCTCCTCTGGAGGCTTTCTGGCTTATTCAATCAATTATTAATATCATTCCTAAAATGAGGTGACCAGAACTGACTAGCAATGCCCCAGAAGTGTTAAGACAAGGGCAAAGTAGAGTGGAACTACCAAGTCTCTAGCTCTGGACACTGGGCCTCTTCAGATGTATATTTGCTTTTTTAGGTGGCCATATCATACTGTTGACTCGTACTGTATTTATGTTTCACTAAAACCCCCAGATCTTTTTCAAACAAACTGCTCTCTAGACACATTTTCCCTCTTTTTGTATTTTTTAGCTAATATGTTAACACACAAAGAAAGTATTAGTACATTTGACCCGATATTCTGGCCTGTTGAAAATACATTATTGGATCTAGAATCTGTCATCTAATGCACTAGCTATCTCTCCTAGCTCTGTGTCAAATGTAAATTTGATTAAGCATTCTATCTATACCTTCATCCAAATTATTAATAAAAATATTAAGGGTGCCTAGGTGGCACAGTGAATAGAGCACTGGCCCTGGAATCAGGAGGATCTGAGTTCAAATTCAGCCTCAGACACAACACAAAAAAACTAGCCTTGTGACCTTGGGAAAGTCACAACCCCAATTGCCCTACCTCCAAAAAAGCAAAAGCAAAACAAGAAAACATCACAGGGCTAAGTATAGATGCCTGGAGTACTTTACTAGAAGTGAAGCCATTAATGACTACTCTTGTACTTACTGTATAGCCTACATCTCACCACCTCATCCACAAGCACAGCATGGCTTTATCAAATACTGCATAAAAATCTAAATGGTTACAGTGATGTAATCGACAAGTATAGTAAACCCTTAAAAAGAAATAAAATCAGTTACTATGGTCTGATTTTAATTTTTTTTTATCAATATCTTTGGCTTTTATATCATCTTCATTCCCAAATGTGTCCCAACTCTTTCTCTAAAGGCAGTTAAGTAAGTGACACCAGGAGTCAGAAAGACCTAAGTTCAAATGTGATCTCAGACATTTACTAGCTGTGTTATCCTGGGCAAGTCACTTTGTTTACCTCAGTTTCCTCATCTGTAAAATGGAGATAATAATTGCACCTACCTCCCAGGGTTGCTGAAGGTATCAAATAAGATATCTGTAAAAAGTATTTACACAGTAGGTGCTATATCCATGCTTATTCCCTTTCCTTCTTTCCCTCCTCTACTTAGACAGTTATTCCCTGCAAGGAAGGAGTTTAAAAAAAAAAAGGCAATTCAGCCTGCTTCAGGAAGTCAATGGAATCTGACCATATATGTGTGTGTGTATGTATGTATGTATAATGAATTTTCTGCACCCATAGGCCCTCCCCTCTGCAAAGAAGGGAGGGCAATGCATTTTTCTCTCTCTTCTCCCAGGCCAAGCTTAATCACTGTAATTACCAGCATTCAGGATTTTAAAATTGTTTTTGTTGTTGTTGCTCTTTCCATTTGCAATCTTGTGTTCACTGGGTATACTGTTTCTTGGTGTAGGACCTATTCTTGAGTCATGATGACTCTCTATGAGCCCATCTTCCTAAGATGCTCAATAACCATTCTTTTAACACCATTTCTTTACCAGCTGCCTTTCCTCGGTGCTCCATAAACTCCTTTCCCCACCCCAGCATACCACCCTAGGAATGAAGGTCTTTTCTCCCACATCTTGAGCTGAAGCCTCCTCTCACAAAGCGCCCGAGGCAGGCATCTCCGCCCAGGAGCTGGACAAAGAGGACGGAAGAGGAGCAGCCTGGACACGGCTCCCCAGGGACTCTCACTTTCCATTCGCTTCTGAGTTTAGAATCTCAGAGCTAAAAAGGATCTCAGAGGTCGCCTAGGCCAAACAACACCGAAGCGAGAATCTCCTCCGCCTAGTCCCTGACAAGTAAGTGATCATTCTTCATTCAGTCTTTCCTGGAAGACCCCGGAGAGTGAGAACACACTATCTCTACCTTTTGGGTGGGTCATGCCCTCAGGTTACAGGTTTCCCCAAGAACTCCAAGAGGGAAACCTTTAGCTGAGGGAAATTGCAAGAAAACATCCCGGGAATGAAAAAGCGAGACCAGAACTACAACTCCCAGAGAGCTTTGGGAGGCGACCCCTCCTAGATCCGCTGATTTCTAGTCAATAGCACTCCTAGCTCACACTCGTCCCAGGGCAGACTAATCAGAGGGGAGCTCATGATACATCACTTCCTGCCTTCCAGTCTCTACACTCCCTCCCCCTATTGTTGGCATCCATTCATTCTAAAATAATGAAAGGAGAGTCTTCAGCCCTGTGGAGGCTTTTCCAGGGCTTCCTTCTTTAGATGGATGGGGTATCAGGGATAGAAATCTTTTCCCTTCCCTGTCTTCCCCGTGGCTTCCTGTACTAGGACCTCGCCTCCCCCTCCCCCCAAAGGAGGAACCTTAACCCGAGAGGGGGAGTCCCCAGGAGGTGACGTCATGCAGCCTGAAATGGGCGGAGCCTTAGGGGGAAGCCCATTTCCCCGGGGGGCGGGCCGGGCCTACCTGCCCTGGTCTAGCTACACCTCTTTCCTCTGGCTGTCAGGCGCCTTCCTGTAAGTCACGTGCACACTCCAGGACCCAAACCTATTTATCTGGGATTTACCTAGAAAAGGCCCCCTTTCGTTTTGTTGTGTTTTTGTCCCATATCTTTCTTGTGGGTTTTCTACGTGTCCTTTCAGCCCCCAGGCCCAGCTTAAAGGTCGCTGCCTCCCCTCCTCATCGTGGTGAGAAACAGCCTTTCCCTCCCCTAGTCTTGTTGGCCTTAGCCACATGGCACCTACATCTCACCTGATTTTGTACCTCCTCACGTGCGTGCCCCATGAAGCATCCAGGTTACTCGATGCATGGAGCTCTAGATTTGGAGTTAAGAAGACCTGGGTCAGAATTCTGCCCCAGACACTTACAAATTGTGTGACCCTGGGTAAGTCTCTTAACCAGCTCTTGGCATAGTGCCTGGTCAACTGTAGGCCCTTAATAAATATTGATTGATTAACCCTTCTGAACCTCAGTTTTCTTATCCATAAAAAGAGGTTAATCATAGCTCTACTTACCAGGGTTGTGAGGATCAAATAAGCTATCAAATGTATAGTGCTTTGCAAATTTTAAAGTGCTGTATAAATGCTATTTTCATTTAATAGAATATTATAATTTTAATAGGAATATAAGACCTTTGAGAGCATCCAGTTACTTTGTGCAATGCATACACTATTGCTTGATAAAAACGTAAGTTGAAAAAATGAATCAAACTGTCTTTAAGTCTCCAGGTTTGGATCCTTTCAGAATGAGTGAAACAAAATAGCAAATCTTTTCTGAGCATTGTTATGTGCCCAGCACTGGGCTCTGTAGATATTATGACAAGTTTATAAATGATATATAGTCAGAGTAGGAAGAGCACTGGTAGAAATTAGACTTGTGGATCAATGTGGTCATGGCCAAGTCAATTCCACCTCTCTAGGTCTTGGTTTCCTTTTCTATATAATGAGATTAATCTAAATGATTTCCATGACTCAGAATATTAGAACCAGAAGGGATCTTTAATGATGTAAGGGACTGGTTTGGGTAAGTGAACAACTCCAGTCATCCTGAAGAATATCTGGCCACTGGACCCAGATGGCTCTGGAGGAGAAAGTGAGGCCGGTGACCTTGCACAGCCCTCCCTCACTCAAATCAAAGTCAACTGCAAATTATGTCATCATTTCCCTGATGCCATGGTCCTCTTCAAGAACAAAGGACAAACACAACACAATGTATCAAAGACCTCTGAATTGTGATAACAATAAGGGTATAATATTAACAGTTCAGTAATTCAATTTAGCAAACAATTATTAAGCACCTACCTTTTGTGCAAGATACTGTACTTAGTAATGGGAAATGCAAGGATACATGGTGGGTAGCCATGAATGGATTGGGTGAATTGAAAAACCTAGGTCTCTCTGTTTTGCATAGTATTTCTGTTAATATTTCATAGATACATAAATACATCTATACATAATATATGTATTTGTCCTTCTAGCCAAAACCTAAACTTCTTGTAAGGTTGTTCAGTCATGTCTGACTTTTCATGTCATTGTCCATGCAGTTTTTCTGGCAAAGATACTGGATTGGTTTGCCATTTCCTTTAACAGATTAACTCAAGAAGAGGTTAAGTGATTTGCCCAGGGTCATACTGCAATGAAGTGTCTGAGGTTAGATTTGAACTCTGGTCTTCCTGACTCTAGGCCTAGCACTTTATCCACTGAGCCATCTAGCTGCCCCAGAGCCTAAACTAGAGTGTACCAAATTTCACACAGAGTTGTAAAGTGGTAGTCTGTAAAGTGGATTATCTGCTGAGTCAAATGATGTCTATAGTTTATGACTCCCTGGGTTTCTTGATACCTTTGGAGTACAATGGACTTTAGATAGGGAAGGTGAAGGAGGGGGGTGCTTGGAATCAGGAATATAGTCTGCAAGGAAATGATTCAAATTCTGTTTTAGGATGTTTTGCTATCAGGAGGCAGCTATAACCAGGAGACTCCTACCCAATTTTGGGAATTTTGCCATTGGTAACTGAGATCAGAAATGCACACTAAAGAATAAATCTTGGATCTGGTGCTACAGGAGTGATTTCTGACTCTTCTCCCTAAGGAGGTCCAAACTTTGGTAATGAAACAGCATCCAGAAAGTGGTAAGGAGGTAGAAATCTCAGGAGAAGATTTGCAGAGACCATCTAGGAAATTGAGATATTGGGTAAGAAGTGATGTTATGACTTAGATGATGAAAAGGAGACAAGTGAGGGGCATAATTTTTTGAGGAGATAGTTTGAATATTACTCTTTTCTGTTTTCAGAATTCCCTTATGCTAATAGCAACACCTAATACATATTTCACTGAACTCTCAAAAGATTTTTTTCCTTTCCTGAAGTGTTCTTTGATCAAAGAGATCAAAGTCTGGGACTTCTAATTGGGAACTTAATCCTACTGGACCTTAGTCTTTAGGGAGTAGAATTTGGAGTATCTCAAATATTAGGTCCTTGCTTCTAAGGATAGTAAAAACTCTTACTTATCTGAGGAATACATATATCTAGAAATCTAGCAACATTAAAGGTTGGAAGGAAGTTCAGATATAAATTAATCTAACCTATATCTTAAACAAGAATCTCTCCTATAACATCTAGGAACAGTTCTCTCTGTGACACTGTCACCATATCTGAGCCCTTATTTCTACTATGTTCTTGATTTACACACAAACCAGAAATATAGTCCAGCTAAACTGAAGATCTGGGTGAGTGGCTTTCCACACTCTGGAAGGAAACTTAAGGTTCATCTAATCCAATCCCTTGAGGTTAAAAAATGAAGAAATTGCACTGTGCCATCTAGCTGCCCGTGCTGCCAAGTTCTAAAGAACAAGTCCGATCCCCAAGCAGACAAGCAGCATTTATTAAGCCCTTTCTTACTAGGAGCCTGGTATGGTGCTAGGCATGAAGAGCCCCAAGCAGAGGATGGGGAACAGAACATGCTCTTCCATGGAGAAATCAGAAATTGCTCCTATAAATCAGATCCAGGAAACAATTTCACATAATTGTGTAGTGATCTTCTCAAAAACATCCTGTTCTTATTGCACAATGGCAAAAAGGCTTTTCAATGACATGGATATAAAATATACCCCAGTGGAATTGGATATGCATGAATATGGAAGCCAGTTTCAGGATGCCCTTTACAAAATGACTGGTGCAAGAACTGTTCCAAGAATTTTTGTCAATGGGACTTTTATTGGAGGAACAACTGATACTCATAGGCTTCACAGAGAAGGCAAGCTGCTTCCATTAGTTCATCAGTGTTATTTAAAAAAGTTTGGAGCAAAGAATTTCAGACAGTAATATAGACTGCCTTGGCTGTGCTGGCAAATGTCAGCATTTTAGTCATTTTGCTTATAAAACATTTAAAAAAATTATTTGGGGGCGGCTCGTTGGCCCTGGAGTCAGAAGGACCTGAGTTCGGATCCAACCTCAGACACTTAATGCACACACAAACAAAAACCTAGCCGTGTGACCTTGGGAAGGTTACTTAATCCCAATTGCCCTCCAAAAAGCAAAAAAAAAAATTCTTTGAAAATGTGAAATCTTTCTCAAAGAATGGCCTATGAAATGATGAACAATAAAGATATGTGGAAACCCCCCCTTCCCCTCCCCCCCCCCAGCCTCTGCCAAAAATGAAGAAATTGAATCTCAGAGATTCTGAATGACTTACTCAAAATCACTCAACTAGTTAGTGGGAGAGCTGGGATTCTCTACTATACCTTGCTGACTCCCTGTGATTTTGATCCTAAAATAATCATGTTTAGTGGCTTGGTAGAGCACCTAGGTCACAATGAGAGATTAATTAAAATATATATGTATGCCATAATACATATACATAACATATGTCTGACAAGTTTGATGTTTATCCTGCAACTGCCTCTTAGACCGAATTAAACATTTACAGTAGGAAAAAATGCCTTACATAACTTCAAAGGACTGAACACATGACAATTCTTCACAGGTGGGTGGAGTTTTTCCACTGTGACATGGTCTTCTGAATCTTCTGAATAAGACATATAACGTTTAACATCTCACTTCTCTTATCTCCCAGATACTTCTGCTCTTGTGATATTGCCATCTCTGACTACTTCACCTGGCTGACTTTTCCCTCTCCTTCACATAAATGGCATCAACTTGGACTGTGGAGGCATAGGTAGTTGAAAGCCTAGCTTATGATAAATTCATGCAAATACCAGGACACATGACTTCCTATTCCTGCTTCTTTGTCTCTCTCCCCCTGCCCCCCATGTAGGGACTCTTTTGTGTGCACCATTGTGATGTAAATCAGGATGTGCCAGTGTCTTCTTGAGGTGGCCAGAATGCCTACCATCTGGAATACCTCCTCCCTGGGCCTCAGGGATAGCAAGTCCAGTTCAGAGTTATTGGGGGACAGGACAGGGCTTCATATGAAGATGATTTCAGAGATGCCATAAAGATCTTTGCCCCTTCAAGCTGCTCACACTGATGTTTGAAATTGCTTTAACTAGAAACAAAGCCTTCTCCCCACCCAGAATTGGAGATCAAGGTCAATGCAGAAACACCCCAGGGCAATAAATTGGTGTTGATTGGGGGTGTGGGCTCAAGGAAGCTAATGCAATCATAAACTGGATTAATAGAATCCCAGTCACAGAGTGTGAAGGGGCCCTAGTAGCTACTTAATCTAAACCAGTCTGGAAAAAGAACCGACCCTCCAAATTGTCTCCCAGTTTTGCTTGATCACTTCCAGGGAAAAGTAAACCAGTACTTAAGTCAGCCCACTCTCTTGGATAACTCTGATCATAGTGATGGGGTACTTGGGATGTATATATGTTTGTAACATCAATCTATGTAACATCAGTCTGTAATACCAATCTGTAACATCAGTTTGTAAATGAGGTGCTTTGGGATCTATGTCTGTAAAATCAGTTTGTAAAACCAGTCTGTACAATCACATTTCCACCCCCCAGCCTCAGAGCATTGACTCTGCCCCTTCCCACTTCCAGCACTCTGCCCAGCAACAACTCATGACCTGTTTATCTCTGCTTGAAACAATAAGTTATCTATGAATCCTTCACTAAATGTTATCTCCCTTAGTTAGAGTGGCCAGCTGGACCATAAATTCTTCAATGCCCTATCTATAGTGTAACTCCTTAGTCAATTGTCCTTTAGGCGCTGACCACTCCTTAACTCCTCCCTGATCCCACCCTTACTCACCTAGTTAGCATATCTTGACTCCTTAAAACTATGCCTGTGATCTCTGTAAGTTTGCAGGTTTCCTAAGAATCCTTGCCTGCTGTGCTGCGTTGTGCTGTGCAGCGTAACAATAAACTTTACAATCTCGGCTCCAAAGTTTGCTTGAGCCTGGTGAATTCTTTCCAGACTGAATTGCAGGGTTTCTGGTCACTGATAGTGATCAGGGTCCCTGGCAGAACTTCTTACCCTTCCCTCTCCTTATCACCTTTTCCTCTTCCATAGTAAGTTTTATTTTCTTTACATCAAACCTGTGTTTGCATTTCTACATCCCAGCATCATTGCCCTTGAACTGAAAGGAACCTTAGAGGTCATTTTATCCAATCCCCTCATTTTAAAGATAAGGAACAGAGTCCATTGAGGTTAATTGGCTGCTAGCCAAGGTCACAGAGGGGAGAAATAGCAGAGCTAGGATTTGAACTCAGATCCTATAACAAAGTTTGGTTTTGCCCTTTGGGGCCAAATAGTTTGAATAAGAAGGATTTCTCTTTCCAAATGTCTGCCCTTCAAATAGTTGGAAGACAGCTATTATTTTCCCCTGAGAATAAAGGACAAGATAATAATTTTTTTTTTACTTATGGTAAAAACTTTTAAAAACAGTTTTAAAAAAAATTTTAAAGAAGTTTTACTTGCATTTTGAATAGCCATGCTTCTACTCCTGTTCTCTCATTAATACAGATAATCAGAGGTGGTGGTATTTACACCAAAAAAAAAAATGGGTGTAGAAACTGAAGTATAATGTCTAGAACTACGTGTTTGCTGGTCTTTTTGTGCTCTGCTCATAGCTAGAGTTCTGTTCTAGAATCCTTTAGAAGTTACAAGAAAGCAGATTCTGGTCAATTATAAGGAAGTTCCTTCTAACAACTAGAGCTGTCTAATAAATGGAATGGGCAGTCTCTGAGGTAGTAAACTTGTCATGAAAAGTATTTAAGTTGAATCTATATGGCCCTCTATCAGTGATGTTTTGAGGGAATTCCTGCTTTGGGTTGGGATTTGGACAAGAATATAATCTTTGAAGTCCTCTACCTCTGAGATTCTATAATTCTTAAAGAATGTTTGTAGTAAGAGGAGCCTAAGCCAGGTATGGTGGCACATACCTGTAATACCTGATTCCAGGGAAACTGAGGCTGGTAGATCCCTTGAACTTGGGAGTTCTGAGTTACAGTGGGCAAAGGACATCTACCCAAAGCCTGGTACCAACACAGCAGAGGCCTACAAAACTGCCTTAAAGAGGGGCGGCTAGGTGGCGCAGTGAGTAGAGTGCCGGCCCTGGAGTCAGAAGGACCTGAGTTTGGAGCCAGCCTCAGACACTTAATCCACACAAACAAAAACCTAGCCTTGTGACCTTGGGCAAGTTACTTAACCCCAATTACCCTAAAAAAGGGGCGGCTAGGCGGCGCAGTGAGTAAGAGCGCCAGCCTCAGAGTTGGGATGACCCGAGATCGAATCCGGCCTCAGAAAATGAGCACCCACACACAAATAATGACTAGCCGTGTAACCTTGAGCAAGTTACTTAACCCCAATTGCTTAAAAAAAAAAAAAGACTGCCTTAAAGAGGGGCAAACTGACCCAGGTCAGAAAAGCAGCAGGTAGTGGGATTGGACGCATGAGTGGCCACTGTACTTTCAACCTAGGTGAGATAGAGAGACCCAGTCTTCACTATGACCTCTTACCCACTCCCCTTCTCCCCACTATGACCTCTTACCCACTCCCCTTCCTCCCCAAAAGAGGTTAGAAGAAATTAGCCACAGAAGACCTGTTGTGGTATTGAGTTGGAACCCCTGTGACCAGGCTGAAGTAGATTGGACCATGATTAGCAAAGCTAGCATGGAATGAAGTGGACTTTAAATGGTCTCTGTCACCATGGTCATTGATATGCTTATACCATTCTGCTTCTTCCCCATTGACCTTATCCCTAACAGAAACCTTGCTTCTCTAACACCCCTTCCTAAGGCATGATTCTCCAGTCCAGTTGGATGACTTGAGGATGACTATAGCAAACTTCTGGGTCACCAGTTATCTCCAGGCTCTCTTTTTATGTTCATTCCTTGCTTTATTGCCTGTGAACCAGATACCTCTGAGCAATTAGTCACTCAGGATCAAGTTACCACTAATATTTCTCCCCTATTTCTGAACACCTTTCCCCTACCCTTTCTATTATACCATATAGCATTTAGGATGGAGATGAGGAATTTAGTAGTGCCTTAAATTCTTAGAGCTACTCAGGCTTACTCTGGAGTACTGCTAAAACTGAGTCACACCAAAACTAACTCAGTTTCCTGGAAGTTCAAATTTATTTTTATTTAATCTGCTTCTAGATCAACTTTTGAAAATGGGGGAGGTAAAACCAGGATGATTGAGAAGTAGGAAGAAATATAACTGAGCTCCCCTAATACAACTCCTTGACAAAGATCTAGAAAACTACCAAACTGACTCCTGATTGGGGAATTTAAGAAAATATAGTGGGTCATATTTCCAGCCTAGGGAGGCAGACAAAGAGGTCTGTGGATACTAGGGATTGGGTCTGACCAGGGACATACAATTCAGTGCATTCCAACACACAGTAACTTAAAGGACTGAGGATATGCACCAGAGCAAGAGGAGGTCCCAGACTCATAGGGGAACCCCCAACCTTATGCAGGATGTAGCAAAAGGTGTCAAGTGGCAGCACTGTTACACACTACCTATTTCTGGGTCACAAATCTGGGACAGATTGAGGAAAGGATAGCATTCCAGGGTAAGGAGAAATCATGGGTACTAGGCTATGTACTGAGCAAAGAACAAGTACAGAAGCAAATGGTGGCTGTGTGACACTGATGCCAGGAGCTAAATGGGGTCCGATCTCCAGCCTCCATGTTAGTCAGAGGCCTATGGAGGGAAAACTAGGGCAGGAATCTCAGATCAAAGGGGAACTTGCAGTTCTGTCATTCTGAACCTACAGAGCTTTCCAGCTGTCTGATAGTGAATGACTCCAGTAGCAGTCTACTAGACTAATCAGGTGAAAGCCAACAAGAGTGTTGCACATACCTAAACATAGGTCTGAAACTTGTAGGGCTGAATCCGGGAGCACAGTGATCAGGCTTTGCCCTGATTTGGGAACAGTGAAAGCATATAGGTCCTGAGGCTGAGCTTCTCTAAGATCCTAGAAAAAGATAACACTTGATACCTTAAGGAAGGAGCAAGAGGCCCCAAGAAGGCAAAAGTTCATCCAAACATTTCTTCTAGAAGCACTCATTCATCTAGTAGGATGGAAGAATGAGCAAACACAAAAAGAAATCTGACCATAGAGGGTCACAGGAAGGCTCAAGACACAAGTCTAGAAGAAGAAAATAACTAAAACATCTACAAGTTAAATTAAAAAAGCAGCTTGGGTTCAAGATCAACCAGAATTTCTAGAAGAGATGAAGCAAGTCCAAAGGGTATATTCTCCAGAAACCCAGTTGGGAAGAAATTGTGAGAATTAATAGAGATCAGAATGACATTGGGGAAATTTTCCATGGGATAAATGGAAAAAACCCTTCCCTTGAGGATGACTATAGCAAACGTCTGGGTCCCCAGTTACCTTTCTTGGGAGAGAAACTCTATAAAAGTCCTAAGTGTGGGGAACCTGGTTTGAATTCATGTCTTATTCTGCATCAGAGGACCAATAGAGCAAAGAAAACATATACATATAGTAAATGTGGGAAAAAAATTTGATGATGGCTCAGACCTTGTTCAGCATCAAAGAATCCACACAGAAGAGAAACCTCAAAAGGTATCAAATGCAGGAAAAGTTTTAGTGAGTATCCTCCTTACTCACTTGAGAACACTGGAGACAGACCATAAATGTGAGGGTGGGAAAAGCTTCAATCAAAGGTCATAGAAGCCTCATAAATGTGGGGAATGTGGAGCAAGTTTCAAAGACCAGCTTCCCTTTTAATGATTACAAGAAAATCCACACTGATGAGAAGCCTTATTAGTATAGGAATGTGGGAAAAGTTTCAGCAAGAGCTCAGGCCTTTTTAAGCATCAGAGAATCCATGCAAGAGAATTCCTTTTGCAGCCTAAATCTAGTTATAAGCCATAGCACTCATAGGCCATGAAAGCAACATGTTTTAAATATTTTAGGTAGGAGCTTTCCTAGACATAGACATTGCATCCTTGCCTAGAGGTTTATGAAATATCTTTGAGGTATACATTTCCTCTGTTATTTTGCACAATCAATTTTACTATAAAAACAGTTTGAAGTTAAATTTACAAAGCTCTTTCTGAATACCTTGCTGTTTCTGTTTAGGTGAGAAGGTAGAAGTTATTTAGGCCATAACAAATGACAAAGGAATAAAGGGGGAGATAATTTCAGAAAAGTTCTATAACTCTTCAGAGGAAAAGTAGATGATTAGTCCAAAAAGGGACTTTTCCTGACTTCATCCCTTATCACACGAGTATGAACTTACTGATTTCTTCAGTACAAAGGTTTGTGGTCTGTGGATGTATGTGTGTCCCAAGCCAGAAAAAAGAATAGTCATGTCATCAGAGGAACAGTAAAACTAATTTTTCTAGTGTGACTTAAATTGAGCTCAAGAATATTTGGAAAATATTCTGAGGAATAAGTAACCTGAAAGAAAATGATCTTTCATATAATTTCAACTTCGTATCATTTTAACCTAATGGGAGGGAAAACTTTTCATGAAGAATTTCAGTAGTTTGATTTAAGCTCTGAAATGTGTTTATAAACCATTAGTCATTTATCATGATAGAACTTCAATACAATCCTGGCATCAAAGTTCAAGGATAGTAGTACCCTTGTGGGATATCTGCCATCACTTTATTATTTAGGTTTGTAAAACTAGAGACCTAAAAATTCCCATTAAGAACTATGATTGCAACGTGGATAAGCTATCACATTTAAAATTACATTTTATTTTATTTTATTTTCAGGTCCAAGTTCTTTCTGTCCCTCCAGCCCCTTCCTCACTCATTGAGAAGACCAAAAAAAAAGAACAAAAAAAATTTAAAAAGGAACCCATTATAAATATGTATAATCATGTAAAACAAATTTCCAAATTTACTATATTTAACCATCCTCCCAAAAAAAATCAAGAAAAAGAAAGGAAAATATTCTTCAGTATGCACTCTGAGTACATCAGTTCTCTACTTGGAGGTAGGTAGCATGTTTCATCATGACTCTTTTGGCATTGTGGTTTATTGTGTTGATCAAAGTCACTAAGTCTTTCAGAGTTGGTAATTTTTACAGTATCACTGTTATTGTAGAAATTATTCTCCTCTGATTCTGCTTACTTTACTTTGTATTAATTCATATAAGTCTTCCCAGTTTTTTTTTTTTAATTATCCCCTTCATCATTTCTTCCCTCCCCCTTCCTCCCATCATTTCTTTGGAGTATAGACTTAGTAGCAATATTGCTGGGTCAAAAGGTATGCACAGTTTAATAACTTTTGGAGCATATTTCCAAATTGTTTTCTAGAATGGTAAGACTAGTTCATAGCTCCACTAACAGTTAATCATTAGTTTACCTATTACTAACTACGTTTCCAACTTTTGTCATTTTTCCTTTTCTGTCATTTTAACCAATCTGATAGGTGTGGGTTGGTACCTCAGTTGTTTTAATTTTTGTTTATCTAATTATTATTTTTCATTTAGCTATTTTTGGCTATTTCATTTGACATTTTTCATATGACTATTAATAGCCATATCTTTTTTTTATCTTAAAACTGTCTATTCATATTGTTTGACCATTTATTAATCTGAATTCTAAATGTTTATTTGTATTTCAGTGAAAACAATGACTGTAACAAGATGAAATTTTGTAATGAGCTGCTAAATAAGAGGACTGACCTATCTCCATTTCATTAGTAGGAGATTTAGGATGCACTTAATAATCATCTGCATACTTGTACTTCACATGTGAATTGTTAAACAACTGGAGAATATCACAAGGGACTAAGAATTTTTCAAGATCTTTTAAGTCTTTTTTTCTGATTATGTTCCTCTAGACCTGTGTTTGTAACACTTACATGAAATAAGCCTACTGAAATCACCTGTGGGGTTATAAATTTCCCATAGCTTTCTTTCAATCTTTTGTTAAACTCTGGAGCAGTATTTGGTCTTTGGATAAATGGGGAATGGCTCTTATTCTTGTAAATTCATCAGGTGTTTAAACAAAGATTTAAAGAGATGTTTGCACCTCATCACAAGCTTTCTAGGTTATAGAGAGGAAAGAGGTACTTAACTCCATTCTTGGTGGGGGACCCTGTTTGACCTATAGCACTACTGAGTAAGGGATGGTAATTATATCAGTTTGGAGTTCACACTATAAAAATTAAGCTGTCTTTCACCTGAAAGTAGAAATTGTTAAGAGTATTTGTTGAGGGGCGGAGCCAAGATGGCGGAGTAGAAACAGCTCTTCCAAGACTCTCACCCCCAGATTCCCCCCAAACTATGTAAAAGGGCACTCTGAACAACTTCTGGAGCCCCAGCACCCACAGAACGACACAGAGAAGCTAACCTCCCGCTGAGGACAGCCCAGCAGCCCTGCAGGAAGGACCATCCCAGTGGTCTGGGACCTGGCAGTGTGCAGTGCGTAGAGTGCAGGAGCCGAGCCGAGCCCAGGTCCGCATGAGCCGAGGTTTTAGCCCCAGGGCGGCAGGGCCAGCAGCCAGCTGGAGGAACCCCAGAACACCAGGAGCTGTGGCAACTCCAGAATTATCAACATAGACATGCCTAGGACAAAGTAAGAGGTTAGTGTCCTATGGACTTTGGGACCTGTATTTGGGGAATGCGTCAGCTCCCTCCCCTGGGGGCTAGAAGCCACTGAGGACAAACTCCATTTTGTAGTTTTCAGAGGCAGCTCCCGCTCCCAGCCTGCAAATTTGTAGGGAGATCCAGCGATCAGTCTTGGGGGTAATCGCTCTTGCTTTAACCTCCCTGGATCTGGATTGTGATCTAGGGTGGAAGTTGTGGGTGGGTTTACAGCTTGCCAGAAACGGAAGTTGCCCCCCACACGTTCGGGACAAAAATTCCTCTATCTGGCCTTAAAGCCAGAGTGTGGCAACAAGCCCAAAAGTCAAACAATTAAGTGGCAACATGCCAAGGCAAAGGAAACAGAAAAATGCAACCCTAGACTCCTATTTTGGGGGCATAGAGCGGGAAAAGGACTGTGAGGTCAGAAGTCCTGCTCCAAAAGCCCCAGGGGAAAACATGAGCGGGTTGCAGGCCATAGAGGACCTTAAGAAGGACTTTAAAAATCAAATAAGAAGGGTGGCTAGGTGGCGCAGTGAATAGAGCACCGGCCCTGGAATCAGAAGGACCTGAGTTCGGCCTCCGACACTTAATCCACACAAACAAAAACCTGGCCTCCGACACTTAATCCACACAAACAAAAACCTAGCCGTGTAACCTTGGGCAAGTTACTTAACCCCAATTGCCCTAAAGGGGTGGCTAGGTGGCGCAGTGAGTAAGAGTGCCGGCCTCGGAGTTGGGATGACCCGAGATCAGATCCGGCCTCAGAAAATGAGCACCCATGCATAAATAATGACTAGCCGTGTAACCTTGAGCAAGTTACTTAACCCCAATTGCTTTAAAAAAAATTAAAAAAAATCAAATAAGAGAAGTGGAGGAAAAATTAGAAAGAAAATGAGAAGGATGCAGGAAAAGTATGAAATGAGGGTCAACAGCCTGACTGAGGAAAACAACACCTTAAAAAATAGACTAGCTCAAATGGCAAAGGAGGCCCAAAAGGGCAATGAGGAGAAGAATGCCTTAAAAAGTCGAATTTGCCAGATGGAAAAAGAATCTCAAAAGTTCACTGAGGAGATTCATTCCTTCAGAGTTAGACTGGAGCAAATGGAAGCTAGTGACTTTATGAGAAATCAAGATGCTGTTAAGCAGATCCAAACGAAAGATTAGAAGGCAATGTGAAATATCTCATGATGTTTTAGATCCAGAGGGCAAAATAGAGGTTGAAAGAATCCACCGATCACCTCCTGAAAAAGATCCCAAAAAATTGGGACACAAAGATTCATCTTCCTCTAATGGAAAAGTCGATGGGGGTATGGGAGAAGGTATGGGAGAGAGCAGATTGGAGGAAGCGATATCTTGTGGGACTACTATTCTGGGAGGTTGGGTAGAGGAATAATGGGGGGAAAATGATTGTAACTCAAAATCTGGCGGAAATGAATGATGTAAAACAGAAGTTAATAAAGCATTTGTTTAAAAAAAAATAAATTAATTAAAATTAAAAAAAAAGAGTATTTGTTGAAAATATGTCTGAGGAGTGATTAATTGACCCATCTTCCTTCATTATTAATATTTATTAAGTAAATTAATCTTGGATTCTGTGCAGACTACTTTGTTAAGTGAATTCTGGTATAGGGCTGGGTAGATTTTGGCCTCATAGAGCTGACATTCTAGGTCCAACAACATAGTATATGACTTTTGTCTCTGATACATTTCTTTTTTTTTTGTTTGTTTTTGTTTTTGTTTTGCTTTTTGGAGGGCAATTGGGGTTAAGTAACTTGCCCAAGGTCACACAGCTAGGTTTTTGTTTGTGTGTGTTAAGTGTCTGAGGCTGGATCCGAACTCAGGTCCTTCTGACTCCAGGGCCAGCTCTCTACTCACTGCGCCACCTAGCCGCCCCTCTGATACATGTCAAATGACACTGAAAAGCAGTTTGTTGTCTTTATCTTAATAAAGTGTAGTGCCCTCCTGGTTCAAGTCTATTTTTCCCCTGCACTGTATCTCTTTAATATTATGTAGTTAAGTTAAAATTTTTTTCTATAATCTATATAGTTCCAAGTTTAATAAATCTTATCTCTTGGTTTTTCATGACATCTTGTTAAATTTCTTTCTTCCAGTTTTTTTTCCTGCTTATCTCATTTGGCCACTAATACAAGTCTGTTGGAGTCAAAGGGCTTGAGTTTGAGACTCAAGTTGGCTGACCTCAGCCAACTGATTCCAAACCTGAAAATTGAAAGAAAGGGTCAATCTGAGGGTAAACAACACTTCAGATAAAAACAATTTTCCCCTCAACCTTCATTAACTTGACAAAAAGGGTGATGAAAATAGTCATTGTTATAGGGACTGTGAGACATTAATACGTTGTTCATAGAGATATCACTTGGCCTATTACAGAAAATGATGTAGAACTATGTTCCTAGTTACTTAAACTGTATGTTCCCTTTGATCCAGTTCTATTACTGTTTGGGCATCTTTCCCAAGAAGGTCAAAGATAAAAGGAAAGGCATATATGTGTATAGAAATTTTTATAGCAGCACTTTTTGTGGTAGCAAAAAACTGGTTATAAAGTAGGTATCCATCAGGAAATGGCAGAGCAAATTGTTGTATATGAATGTAATGGAATATTATGTGTCATAAGTACTTTATATTATTAAGAATTCACAGAAACTTGGGAAGATCAATAAGAACTGATACAAAGAAAAGTGGAACCAAGGGCCAGATTTACATAATAACCATAGGAACACAAAGGAAAACAGCAATGGAAGGCAACAGAACTGAACACTGCAGTGACTTATCTTGATTTCAGAGGACTGGTAGTAAATCCTGCCTCCTTAGTGGAGAAATGGTGAAATACAGATCGAGAATGAGACCTCTATTGCAATACATGGCCATTATATTGATTTGTTTTGCTTAACTAGACTTCTTTGTTACAAGGGGAGAGTTCTATAGGACAGACTTGTTTGTAGATAGCAAAGCTTTTTTAAAAAAATATTTTTGTTTAGTATTTTATTTTCCCCCAATTATGTGTAAAAGCAATTTTAACATTCATTTTTAAAACTTTTGAGTTCCACATTTTTCTCCCATCCTCCCTCCACATTCTCTTCATTGAGAAGGCAAGCAATTTGATATGTGTGTAGTCATGTAAAACATATTTCCATGTTAGTCATGTTGTGAAAGAAAACACAGACTGAAAAAAAAAAACCCAAGAAAAGAAAATAAAAAAGGTATTCTTCAATCTGTATTCAGATACCATCAGTTCTTTGTCAGGGGATGGATAGCATTTTTCATGGTAAGTCCTTCTAAGTTTTCTTGGTTTATTGTATTGCTGAGATTAGCTAAATTATTCACAGCTGATCATCTTACAATATTGCTGTTACTTTGTACACAGTACATCTCACTTTGCATCAGCTCATGTAAATCTTTCTAGGTTTTTCTGAAAGCTCATTATTTCACAATAGCATTCCATAACAATCACATAGCAGTGTTCAACCATTCCCCAATTGATGGGCATTCCCTCAATTTCCAATTCTTTGCCATCAGAAAAAAGCTGCTACAGAGTGGCTAGGTGGTGCAGTGAATAGAACACTGGCCCTGGAGTCAGGAGGACCTGAGTTCAAATCCATCCTCAGACACTTAACACAAAAACTAGCTTTGGGCAAGTCACTTGACCCCAATTGCCCTCCAAAAAGAAAAGATATTCTATAAATATTTTTGTGCATATAGGTCCTTTTTTTTTATCTCTTTTGGGATATATATTTAGTAGTGGTATTGCTAGGTCAAAGGGTATGCATAGTTTTATAGCCCTTTGGGCATAGTTCTAAATATAGCAAAGCTTTTCTAAAAAATCAATAAAATATTTGTTTTTAAAAAAACAATTCGATAATAATCTTCCTTATCTTGTCTATCTTTTGCTTTATATAGGAAATAATTTCTGAAGCAAGAAAAATGTTATATGTAGATAACGCCTAAATATTATAACTAGATAACAAGGATTGCTGTGTCACTATCACAGTTCTTTAGTATGAGAATATAAAAAATTAATGAACATTGCTACTAGTAACCACAAATCAGGACCTAGAACCTTATATGATTCACTCAATGACCAATTTTAGGGTAAAATTTTCAAGGGACTAGGGGGAAAATTATGAGTTTTGGTAGTAAGATAGAATTGTACCACCAGCCAATTAAGCAATCACTAACATTGTGATTGAGAATTAAGGACAAAGAGACTTAGGTAAAACAATATCCCTCTACCCCTATTCCCAACATTTTCCTATGTGACTGTTCTATTGTGGGGCTGATCCTAGATGTGGACAAGATATAGAAGGAAAAGAAAAATGGAAACTTAAGAAATATGTCCTCAAAAAGGAATTTTCTAAAATGTTACACCCAGAATAGAACACAGTATCCTTGGTAAGGTCTGATCAGGTCAAGTACATTGGAACTGTCTCTCTTCCTTGTTCTGAATACTGTGACTCTCATTGTTGCCTGCTTAAGATCTCATCTTTTGGCTGCCATAGCAAATGTTGACTCACGGTTGAACTTGGAGTGAACTACAGCTCCCAACGTGTTTCCAGATAAACTGCTAGCTAGTACTTGTGAAGTTGATTTATTGAACTCTAGGGTAAGACCTAAAACTCACCCCTATTAAGGGTTGTTTTTTTTTTTTTTTTTTGCTTTTTGGAGGGCAATTGGGGTTAAGTAACTTGCCCAAGGTCACACGGCTAGGTTTTTGTTTGTGTGTGCATTAACCGAACTCAGGTCCTTCTGACTCCAGGGCCGATGCTCTACTCACTGTGCCACCTAGCCACCTCTACCCCTATTAAGTTTTATCTTGTTAGATTCAGTTTAACATTCTAGCCTGTTGAGACCTTTTTGGTTTCTAACATGTTAGTAGACTGAGTTAGCAGTCAGTCCCTCCCATTTTTTCTTTCGTCAGTTTCCTGAACGAAAATGTGGGAGACAAAGATCATATCCTCCTGAAAAAATTAGAGAAGAGATTGTTTTTCATTACTTATGTAATACTAGGTTTCAAAGGAACTGAGAGAGGTACATAGGAAGCTTTCCCCTAAGCTACATAATAGTAACTACCCTTTGTTAACACTTCAGGATGAAAACAAATGGTGGTATCAATTTTTAAAAGCGAACATACTTGCAGGTACTTTGGGAATTTTTTTTTTTTTTACAAATAACAGGACTCCTCCTTCCTCAGTTCTGAACTTGCCACAGTCAACTGATGCTTGCTGTACCCAAGACAAGGGAACATAGCAGCTGAAGCAGAAATATTACCTCTGTAAGTTAAAGGAAGAAGATCGAAGCATAGAGTTAGTTATAGAGTATTTAGGGATAGAGTAGGCCTGTTGCTAAGCAAAGTTTGAGCCTTCTCACTGTCCTTCTAGGCAGCAAGGTGTACTAAAATGGGGCAGCTAGGTGGTGCAGTGAATAGAGCTCCTGGAGTCAGGGGGACCTGAGTTCAAATCCAGCCTCAGACACTTGACACTTAACTAGCTGTGTGACCTTGGGCAAATCACTTAACCCCAACTGCCTTGCCTTTCCCTCTCCAAAAAAAAAAAAAGTACTAAAACAAGGGAGAGATCTCAGGAGGAACAGTTTCCATTATCCTCCTCTAGATCTATCTGCCCTTTTGCTGAGCTCAAGGAATCTTCTGTGCCCCTGAAGCCCTGGTACTTCCTCTGAGGATACATGTAGTATCAGTGTTAAGTATCTCAGCATCTTAAACCAATGGTCCTCTTTTATTCTTGTCCTGTGGTTGCTGGTCAGCACAAATAGATGGAGATGAGGATGAGACTTTCACAGGTCTGTGGAAAGTAATCAATCATCAGCTAACATCAGGATCTATTTGTTTTATTTTAATCAGGCACTGTGTTAGATGAAACATGCCCTGCCCTTAAGGATCTTGCATTCTTTGGAGAAAATAACATATATGTTGTAAATAATACATGCAGAGAATAATTTTAGAGTGTTAGAGGAGGTGGCACTTGGGAGAATCTAAGTTGAGCATCATTACATTAAAGTCAATATACTCATTATTTGGGGTGGGAATAATCAGAAATTAATGGAAGTTTCAGACACATACAATCTTTATGCAATAATTAGTTGTTTGGTGTCAGCTTACATGCTTGGTTTTCTTTTTGTTCTTGTTCATATATTTGGATACCTATACTGAATAAATTAAAGCTGCACTAAAATTTTTGAAACACCTTATATTTATTTATTGACATATCTTTATTTGAATATTCCCCAATTACATGTAAAATTTTTAAACCATTATTTTAAAAAAAGTTTAGTTCCAAATTGTCTCTTTCCCTACCTCCCTCTCTCCCCTGTCCCCTCCTTGAGAAGACAAGCAATTTTATATCAGTTATACAGGTGAAGAAACATTTCCATATTAACCATGCTGCAAAAGAAAACAGACAAAAAAGTAAAAGAAGAAAGATAAAGTAAGAAAAAGTTTCATTATGCATTGAGTTCATCTCTCTGTAGAAGTAGATAGCATTTTTTTCATCATGGATCCTTTGGAATTGTCTTGATCAAAGCATCTAAGTCTTTCACAGTAATAAAATATTACTGTTACTGTGTATAATTTTTTCCTGGTTCTGCTCACTTCACTTTGCATGAGTTCATATAAGTCTTTCCAGGCTTTTCTGAAACCATCTTGCCCATCATTTCTCATAGTATTCCATCACAATCATATACCACAACTTGTTTCCCAGTTGATGGACATCTGTACCATTTCTAATTCTTCACCACCACAGAAAGAGCTGCTGTACATAATTTTGTGAAAATAGATGTTTTCCCCTTTTATTTGATCTTTCTGGGATATGAACCTTGTAGTAGTATTGTTGGGTCAAAGTTGTATGCACACTTTTATAGCTCTTTGGGCATAGTTCCAACTTGTTTTTCAGAATGGTTATACTAGTTCACAACTCTATCAACAGTACATTGGTGTCCTAATTTTTCCACATCCATTTCAGCATTTGTCATTTTCCATTTTTGTCTTGTTAGCCAATATGATAATTGTCAGGCAGTAATACAAAGTTGTTTTAACTTGGCATTTCTTTAATCATTAGTGATTTAAGAGCATTTTTTCATGTGACTATTGTTAGCTTTAATTTCTTCTGAAAACTGCCTGTTCAGATCCTTTGACATTTTTATCAATCTGGAAAATGGTTCTTATTCTTATAAATTTGACTTAGTTTCCTATGTTTAAGAAATGTAGCCTTTATCAGAGAAACTTGTAATTTTTCCCCCAGTTTCCTGTTTTCCTTCTAATTTTTGCTATATTAGTTTTGTTTGTGCAAAAGCTTTTAATTTAATGTAATCAAAATTATCTATTTTATTTCTTGTAATCCTCTCTCTTGTTTGGTCATAAACTTTTTCCTTATTCATAGCTTGGACAGGTACATTTTTCCATGCTTCACTAATTTACTTATGATATCCTTTATGTCTAAATCTTTTATCCATTTTGACCTTATCTGGGTATGATATGGGATGTTGGTCTATACCTAGTTTGTGCCACACTTTCCAGTTTTCCCAGCAATTTTTGTCAAATGTGTTCATGCCCCAAAAGCCTGGATCTTTGGGTTTATCAAACACTAGATTACTGTGGTCATTTACTGTTGTCTGTTGTTTACCTAATCTATTCCACTGATATACCGCTCTATTTCTTAGCCAGTATCAGACTGTTTTGATGATTACCACTTTGTAATATAATTTGAAATCTGGAATTGTTAGGCCTTCTTCCTTCACATTTACCCCACCCCCCATTCCTTTGATATTCTTTGCCCTTTTGTTCTTCCAGATGAATTTTGTTATTTTTTTCTAACTGTATAAAATAATTCTTTGGTAGCTTGGTATGGCACTGAATAAGTAAATTAACTCATGTGGAATTGTCATTTTTATTATATTTGCAACATTTTATATTTAAATAAAAAAGATCGTGATAGAGAATTGGTTTTGGATTTCCCCGACAAGAGCTTAACATATTGAAATAAAGTAAGGGGCCTCTGACTTGGGATGGAGTGTATCTAACATGGGCCAGAAAGAATATTATTTTCCTAGTCTTTAAAATCTAATCAAAAGGGCTTTAAACCGAAGGGGAAAAAAAGCGTGGGGTAGGGATGATGGGATAAAATTGCCATCTATCTATGTATGTGTGTACATATATAATGTGTGTGTGTGTGTGTGTGTGTGTATGTGTGTGTGTGTGTGTGTGTGTGTGTGTGTGTGTGTACACAATGGGTAGCTAGCAAGGTGAACCAGAGATCCGAACGAAGCAGGAAAAGAAACTAGGGAAACAGTTCAATGTCAAATCCCAGGCTGGCCAGTATGAATGGAAAGTTTTTACACTGGAAGTGAGTGAAGGATTTCTGCCTGGAACTGGGCTGCTGGGGAGGGGGGCACGTGGAGCCCGTTCGGAGCCCATTAGGCCTTTTCCGCCCTTAATCTTCTCTTTGGCCTGGGTCTCCCCTGGAGTGGAGTATCCGAACAGCATTTTCCCGAGAGCCCGCACCTGATCGGAGGGGCTTCAGAGACAGCGGACTGAATATGGACCCCGACATGGGGAGGAGATCCTGGAGATTGAGCCAGGATAGAGAGCGGCATGTTGAGAAGCTCTCACTTCGGAAGAGGAGTAACAGTTAATTGGGGATTGCTGCATGCCAGAAGGATCCCCCCCCTTTTCAAGCAGATTTTCTCCTTCGGGTGCTCTGCAGAGAATTCTGCTTAGTTCACCTGCGGCTGTCGCCGTCTCCGCGAAAGGGAAAAGCGATGAGCCCAAATCAAACGCCGCGGCGCCTTCTGGGAGTTGTAGTTCTGGGGAATGACTGTGAGCATGCGTGATCTCTCCGCTCTTGTCCTAACTGTGCCTGGCAGGAACTTCCGGCTGGGTAGCTGAGGGAGTTTGGGGAGTCTGGAGACACGGGATCTGGTGAGTTCTCCTCTTCTCCTGGGCCGGGCTCTGGACCAGGTCCATCCCAACCTCCCAGGCCACCCTCGCTTAGCCTCCCTGCCGCCTCCCTGCTTCTCCCTTCCTGAGGCCTCCCGGAGGCTGCTTGGTTTCAGTTGTTCGCTGAAGGAGTTGGGGGGCGGAGTGGGGAGTGAGAAGCAGGGAGGCCCCGCAGCGTGGAAGAAGAGGGACCTCTCCCCGGTTCCTCCCCAAATTAGGGAGGTTTCCTGATCCAGGATCGATCTGGGTGACTCCTTTCCAGGCTTCACACCCCCAACCCTTCTCCTTGGTGACATCACACCCGAGGGCTTCTGTCTTTATGTCCTTGTCTCCCTCTCTCTTACAAGTTCCTCATTCTTCTCCTGCCCCTTAGACCAGGGTGACCCCAAGACTGTGCCCTAACCCTTGGTGACTTCCTTCAACTACTCTGCTGGGTTCAATTGTCAGCGCTATGAAGATGACTCCCACATCCACCCACTAGCCCCAATATCCCCCAGAGCTCTGGTCCCGATTTTCCACTTAGTGGGCTCCTTCTTTCCTTGTCCCACTTCCAACTCGAAGTGTCTCAGACCGATTCATCTTTCGTACTAGACTTGTCCCCCTCCCTAACTTAGCTTTTTGTAGATGGAATATGATCTTCCTATTTACCCAGCCTAAAACATTCTTAACTTTGGCTCACCTTCCACGTTCAGTTCTCAAGACCTGTGTATTCTGTCTGCAGAATCTCTCCTTTGTCCTCTCCTTACCATTCTCAGTATACCCTTGCCTAGACTGGGCTTCCTGGTTCCAGTCTCTTCTCTTTAGTCTGTCCTTCACACTTCTGCCCTATCGATATTCTTAATGTACCATTCCAGTCATACATACCTTTACTCAAAAGTCTCAGTGGCCACTTGCTGTTTTCTGTATAAAATAAAACCTTCCAATATTGGCATTCTAGACCCTCTACAATTAACTACTTTCCATTCTGTGTTTTCAGTCTGCCTTCTCCTGTCTCTCCATGCCTTTGCTACTGCTATGCCTGAAATGGACATAGACTCTTCCATCCCTCAGTCTCTTTTTTGAAATCCTATCCTTCTTTCAAGTCCTGAGTGAATCATCTAGCTCTTCCATTACATCCTCTCTCTTTTCTACACAGCTGAAAGGGATTGATCTTTCCCTCCTTAAATTTTTCTTAGCATTTTGCCCCTAATTTCTAGTTCTTTCCTACTACACTAACTAGAGCTGCTATAAATATGTTTGTACATAAAGGACCTTTTCCTTTTTATTTGGTCTCTTTGGAATATAGCTGTGTCTAATTAGACTTTATAACCACTGATGATGGTAGTCATAGGACTCAGCAGGATCACATGCATCATCTCCCAATACTAAAATATAATAAGCAGTTTATCCTTACTTATTCAGTTATCATTATTCATATTTACTGTTTTATGTTTCTCTTAATTTTTGTGTTTAAATTTCAGTTTCTATGCAACCCTAATTTTTTTCATTAGGTATGTTTGACAATCTTCTATTTCGTTAAAGGTCTATTTTTTTCCCCAGTAGGATTATACGCAGTTTTGTTGGTTAGGGTATTATTGGCTGTAAGCCTATATGTGGTATACTACAATGGTATCACTGCATTAAATGGTATGCATGGTTTGATATCTTTTTGGGCATAGTTCCAAATAGCTTTCCAGAATGATCAGACCATTTCACAGCTCTACCAATAGTACATCAATGTATCTTTTTTTCCAGGAACCTTCCAATAGTTATCATTCCCCCTCCCCCCCCCCAATCTAATGGATGATAGGTAGAACCTTAGATTTGCTTTAATTTGCATTTCACTGCTTATGAATGATTTGGAGCATTTATCTTGGCACTTTGCCTGGACCTTTCCTTTGCATTGATCACATTCTCTTTTGTTATTTGTCTATTTCCTCTTCCCTTCTACTAGGTTATGAGTTATGTCTTTAAAAGAAAAAAAATCTATATCTTAAATGTAGCTAACATGTCTCATACTAGGTATTTAATAAATATGGAATTAAATTGAATAACATTCACATTTGTCAGCTACCCATTTGACTTATTTGATGTATTGATATATTCCTATTTGACTTGGCAGGCCCATACTCTTGACAGCTCTCTAAGATCATAAATTTCAGAGCTGCTGCTGACCTGCATTGATAGATGAGGTTTCCTCATAATGAGTCCATTCAGACAAACATGTCAGACACTATGCTAGGTGCTGGGAATACAAAGACAAAAAATAAAGTAGTCCCTACCCTTAAGAAACTTTCTTTTAGGTTATTGGTTTAATATAGGATTGGCCACTGATAACCATGTTCTTTGTTACTGGCTCTTCTCCCCTACTTTCAGCCAGGGATCCCCTTCCCTCCCTTTAGTTTTAGGAGTAGTCATTGAGACTTTCTATGATCCTGGGATGGAAGGCACCTACGGGATTTAATTGTACCTCTTGTAGGCCTCATATCTATTTCACTTTGACTGTGAGAGAACTGAGGGGAGAAAAACAAGGACTCAAAAAGCATCACCTTAAAATCTTTTTATTGTAACTGAAGCACAAAAATCTGTCTTTCTGAATGAGATGGAAAAACTGGAACTTATCTCCTCATTAGTTATTAATAAGTTTGCTAAAAGCTCAATACAACTTTACCCCAAACAGAAACTTCTCAAGCCACTGATTCCAATAGGTAGACATATGTAAGGCCTATACAAGAAATAGAGCTACAATGGGATATCCATAAAGGAATCTCTCCTTACTCTTTGCTTCGATCACCTAGGTACTTGTTTGTTTAATTTCCCCCTTTCCAATCTAAAGTAAATGAAAATAAAATTTCTAAGTCTCAAGAAATGTTCTTGAGCCATTCTGAAATGTCACAAACTTAGAATTAAGAATTTTTGGTCTTAAAAGCTGTTTTAACAAGTAATTTAATTGGTTTGCTTTCTTATTGGACTTCCTGAGTGCTACTCATCATGATCTTTAGGCAGTTGGTGCAATGGATAAATATGCTGTTTAATACACATTTGGTCAAATGGATATTTCTTGATATTTTATATGTATTTTTTTGTTGCTGAATTTAAAAGCAAGTGAATTTTCTTTCATTAGTGTCATTGACATAAATTTTGATATAATAAGAATATTAGGAGATAATGAATTTTTGACTTGGTTGTAGGAGTTGGGAGTAGGGGTTGGTATCAAGAAATCACTTGTTGTTCTTACTTGAATCATGAATGCATTCTGTGCAAGCCAGCATGTGTTCATGCTTGTTTAATCATGCAGCACAACTCTCAATATGTAGCAGGTTTTTCTGTTTGTTGTATGCTGGGAATCATTTGGTGGACATCATTATTGTTTTATTTTTAAGAATTACATATGTATTTTTCAGACAGCAAAAGCCTGCCTTCTTACCTTCCCATCCCAACCCTCTCCTTCCCCCACAACTTGAGAACTAAAGAAAAACAAACCCTGTTACAAACATGTTTAGTCAATCAAAACAAATTTCCATGTTGACCCTATCTGAAATAAATTTTTCTGTCTCATTTTGCACTCTGAGACTTTTCACCTTGCTATCAGGAGGGTGAGTAGTGTATTTCATCATTAGTCCTCTGGAATCATGGTTGGTCATTATGCTGATAAAAGTCCCTAATTCTTTAAAAGTTGTTTGTCTTATACCATGATATGACTTTTTCTCCTGGTTCTATTTTACATCATATGGTATTAGATCATACAAGTCTTCCCAGGTTTCTCTGAAATCATCCCCTTCATTCCTTCTAACACAAGACTAGTACTACCAATCACATTAATATATCATAATTTGTTTACTCCTTCTCTAATTTATGAGTACCCTCTCAGATTCCCATTCTGACACCTCAAAAGAGCTACAGATGTTTTTGTGCATCTTTAGAATTTGTTTTGATTAGGACTAATTCCTCCCTTAATCTGCCTTTCCTCTCATTCCCCATTTTCCCTTTTCCCTACTGTTTCCCTCCTAAATAGAATTTATTTCTGTTCCCAACTCTTTGTATGTATATTTTCATTTTTCTTTTAACCAGTTCAGATGAGAGTGAGGTTCAAGTATCAGTTGCTCCCTCCATCCCCACCCTATTTGTATAGATTTCTACTTGTACACCCTAATTTTTTGAGAAAATTTTTCCTAACCTTCCTTTTCCTTCTTCCTTACCCCCTCCATTCTGCTCCCCTTCTCTTTCCACTTTTCTCTTAAGATCATTAAGACAAAACGGAATTATTCCTGAGTCCTGTATGATTAGATTCTCTCTATAACCACTGATGATAGTAGTGATAGAACTCAGCAGGGTCACATGTATCATCTTCCTATACTAAAAATAAGCAGTTTATCCTTGTTTATTCAATATCATTGTTCATATTTACTGTTTTATATTTCTCTTAACTTCTGTGTTTGAACATTAGAGTTTCTATGCAACTCTGATTTTTTTCAGTAGGAATGTTTGAAAATCCTCTATTTCATTAAAGGTCTATTCTTTCCCCCTTTAGGATTATACTCAGTTTTGTTGGTTAAGGTATTACTGGCTGTAAGCCTATATCTTTAGCTTTCTGGATTGCCCAATTCCACATTCTCTGCTCCTTTATAGTGATGGCTGCTAAATAATGTGATTTGTTGTTTTTTTTTGGTGGGGGGGGAGAAGGTAAGGTTATTGGGGTTAAGTGACTTGCCCAGGGTCACACAGCTAGGAAATGTGTCAAGTGTCTCAGGTCCTCCTGACTCCAGGGCTGGCACTGTATTCACTGCAGCACCTAGCTGCCCCATCCCTACCCCCTTTTTAAAAAGATCCTTTGTTACAAGGCAGGCCTGCACTACATATGGTGCCAACAAAGGATTTTGGGAGGCCTGTGGAAACATGTAGGGGTGTCACTGTGCACTGTCCTGTTTTTCACATGTCCCATGGCAACCAACCATCGTCAGTCTGTCTTTAGTCTAAACTATCTGCAGCCCTAAGAAGTTTAGTCTATTTTAATTTTGGCTCCTACCTACTGCCAAGTGGTATAGGTCTGTTATTAGGGGTGACTGAATGGGCTGGAAAAACAAGGGGAGGAGAAGGGAATAAGTTCAGAAATGAATGTGATATAAAAACAAAAATATGATAAAAAAAATTTAAATCTCCAGAAGATGTGATAGCAGAGCAAATGGAATCCAAGCACATTGGCTGACTACTATTGAACACTGAGAGGGGATGTTCCATGGGAAAAAAAAATATAGTAAATCATCAGTAGCTCCATTTTAGGTAAATTAAATAAGTACAGTTTTTTTTAGTAAATTTTTTTTTCAACTTTTAGCACTATGATTCCAGTAAAAAAAAACTGGGATGGATGAAATCTGAAGCCATATATGAAATCTGTAGAAGGTTCACATATTTTTATAGGTATGACAGGAAAAAAAAATCTTTTTTCCCTTGTATCTAATGTTATTTAGAGGCAAGGTAATGCAATAGTGAGCCAACATTGAGAGCAGGAAGGCCTGGTTTCAAATACCCTTTGACACATCGGCACTGTGACCTTGGTCAAGTCACTTAACCTCTCAGTGCTTTAGGAAACTTTCTGAAACAAGTTATAGAAAAGGTGCTAACCTCCACTGGTAGAAGGAGTTTCCTCACCGATGAAATCACAGTCCCTGCCTTTACCCAGTGTTACCATCTAAGTTGTACATATGAGGCTTTGTACTGTTTTGTAACAGTTTCTCCAGTTGTAAAAATGATGATGCTAATGTAATGATCATGACTGATTTCTATAGTCTTGTTCACCTTAGCATGATGTTGTAAAGTGTCAAGTAATGATGTAAGTGAATATTCTTTGGAAGTAAGATAATGTATAAATCCAAGTTCTGCCAAGATGTCTGTATTCCACAGAAAATCAACAAGATAGTCTTATCTATTGGAACGTACCAGAGAGTCACAGGCTCTCCTAATGTTAGTTTGTTACTTGAAAGTATAATGTTAGATAAAGCAAAGTCAATTTAATAAGAACAATGTAATAAATGGGTGATCAGCCAAAGAAGACATGGGATTTTGCAATGACCTTTTGGTTATGTTGAATTAATATTGTTGTGAAGTTATATTGGTCAGTGTAACATTAGGAGATGCCCATAAAGACATCACTGACAAGATAGGAACAATCACCCACTCTGCAAGAAGGAATAATAATAGGGCCATTTCTTCACTTTCACCCCCTCATATTATTATATAATTGTTATTTGTTGACAAACATCAACAAACACAAACTTTTCTGTACACATGTAAGATGATCTGTCTCTATTATGTACAGCTTTCTTTCGTCCTTAATAGAGTAATAATACCACTACCTGACTTGTCTGTGCTTTCTGAACTTCCTTTTGCCCTCCTTTTATGTTTTTTAAAAAGTTTCATTGACACTTTTTTCATATCACTATCATTACTCTCCCATTTTTTCCTGTCTTTCTCTCCTCTCCTTCCAGAATAAAAGCCTTCCCTTACAACAGATAAATACCGTCAAGGAAAACAAATGCATGCATTGTCTGTCTGAAAATAGATGTCTTACTCTGTGCCTTTTGTCTCTCATCTGTCTGCCAAGAGCTGGGCTCTCTGATGCTTCATCTTCAGGCTTCTGGAGTTAGGGTTGTTCATTGCATTGATCAAAGCTCTTTAGTTCTTCTGAGTTCTTTTCCTTTACAGTGTTAGTCACTGTATTAATTGTTCTCCTGGGTTCTGTTTGCTTCATTCTGTGTCTTTCTTACACCTCTTCTCAGATTATCTGAATCCATCCCTTTTTTCAGTTTTTACTGTAGAAGACATTCACTTGTAGAGGCAGCATGTCATGGCAGAAAGAGAGCTGACCTCAAAGCCAAGATACCAGGGTTCAAGTCCTCCCTCTAACATACATTGACTCTGTGTGATCACAGCTGGGCATGTCCATTAACCTCTCAATGCTCTATAGCAATGGTGTCAAACTCAAGTAGAAATACATCAGACCACATACCGACTTAGAAAACCACAAACTAATGTTATTTGTGTTTTAGGTTTTTTATTGTTTTATTTTAATTTATTTTGTTAAATATCTCCCAATTATATTGCTACCTGGTAAAGGCCACGCTTAACTCTAGGCAACTAAGACTATAAATTGTAGAGAAGATTCCAGTCTGCATTGGTGGAAGGAATTAACCTCACTTGAGAATTCCTGACACCAGTGAAATCACAGGTTCAGATCCTATCCCTGTACCATCACTTTTTTGGCCATTCCCCTAATTGATGAGCACCCGATTTTGTTTCCATTTTATAAGAGAAAAATGCCATTACAAATATTTTTGTGAATATAGGTCCCTTTCCTCCTTCTTTCACCTACCCGGGGTATGCAGAGTTTAGTGACTTTTTAAGAATTGTCCCAAATTGCTTTCAGGGTAATTGAACAAGTCCTCGGTTTTTCCAACAGTGCATTTGTGTAGGGCCCTTTCTAAAAGCATGGGACAGTCCCTTCTTCTGGAGGTGGTGGTAGTTTGGCAAAATGGACCCAGCAGTATTGAGCAGAAGATAAAAAGAGAACAAGAGTACCCAAGCACCCTGGGAGGAGGATGGACAGAGAGTGAATAGCCCAGGACCATCTTTGTATGAGGGATGCCCAGCCAGGTCACATTTTAGACAGGGGAAGTGGCTTTGTAGGCAGCAAGAGAAAGGCTGTGGGAAGCATGGGAAATAATTGCTTTATTGGTTGTAAAGAAAGCCAGGGACTTTTCCTATTTTTAGTGTTTCAGGTTATGCCTTAAATGAGTAGAGTCAGGTCTAAGAAAACCATCTAAGAGAGCAGGTCTAAGATAAAGGACAAAGGTAGACTGCAGATGATGGAAAGACAGGATGAAAGGGGTTGGAGGGGAAAGCACAACAACTTCATGGTTTCCCTCCACCCTCTGTTGCATCTCTAACAGATGGCCCTTATTCCTCAGAGGCTCCTCTAGGAACATGGGCTATAGAATATTCCTAGCCCTTGTTAGTTCTTTGGGCCCCCAGAGTAAATTGAGAATGGCACGTTCTTATACTTGTCATTGACACTGTTTTGTCTTCCTGAGCCCAGAGAGAAGCTACTCTCAGTGGTGTCCAGGTCATGGTGGTGGCAACATAGTGACATGACAGAGAGACAGAGTTTAAGCTCCAGAGCCAAGGCCCATCTGGATTGAAGTCATCCTCTGAGGTGAACGATGGCTGCAGCCTCAGGCAGCCAGGTACAGTCTCCACAGAAAAACTCCACCCAGGGTCAGAAAACTGCCCTTCAGGTGGAAGGAACAGCTGACTCAGAAATCTTCCGTCAGCATTTCAGGCAGTTCTGCTACCAGGAGGTGGCTGGGCCCCATGAAGCTTTTAGTACGCTCTGGGAACTTTGTTGTAGGTGGCTGAGGCCCAAGACAAACTCAAAAGAACAAATCTTGGAGATGCTGGTGCTGGAGCAGTTCTTGACCATCCTACCTGGGGAGATCCAGGTCCAGGTGAGGGAGCATCATCCCGAAAATGGCGAGGAGGCTGTGGCGCTTGTTGAGGATTTGCAAAAAGAGACTGAGAGACCAGAACAACAGGTGAGAAAGAGAAATATATGTTAAGGTAGGAAGAAGCTGCAATGAGGCTGTCAGAGGCTTGTCAGTCCATAAGACACTGGCAATAAGAAACCAAGGATCCCCATTACCTGAGGTTTTTTTTTTTAACCTTGTCTTATGTAATACCATCACCACCACTACTGCTGCTAACAATTTACATTTATAAAGGCCTTACTTACTCTCTGGAGATTTGTAAGTATTATCATTCCCATTTTGCAGATGTAGAAGCTGAGGCTTATAGGAGTGACCTATCCAAAGTCACTCCATTAGTAAATGTGGAGCTGTAATCAATGGGTTTCTAATTCCAAGTTCAGTGTTTTTCCCACCATACTACAAGGAAAAAATTTCCCTTTTTCTATCACATCAGCCAGGTAATTCATTCAACTAATATGTTATTGAGATCCTACGGGATGGTGAGGAGTGCTGTAGTTCTTTTATGACAGTATTCTTACCAAGAGCATCATAGATTTTTTGAAGTGGAAAACACTTTCTCATTTCAAAAGGAATCAACCTTTGGCTTCTATAAACCTCCTGTGAAAGTGGAAACTACAGCTCAAGGAATAATATTTTAATTATTATTTCTGCTTCATGGTATAGTTTTCATGCCTCTCTTTGGGGGTTTTTAGATTTAGCTTTTTCTGGAATTATGTCCAATTTTAATCTATGTCATAACTCTATATGGGCCTATTGCCAGTTTCCAGTCAGTGTGCAGAACCCAGAAGTGCTTGTGGGGACAGCACAGGAGTCCATGAGCTACCAGCTAAAGCAAGAGGAAAGCCAGCAGGAGGAAGATCCCTCAAAGGGCACATCCTGGAGCCCTCAGCAGGGACCACAGGAACAGTCAGACTACCAGCAGGAGCCTCAGCTCAGACCAGAGACAAGTAAGGAGCAGTGATTGGCTGGGTTGATGGAAAGGAACACCTGGGACCCTCAACTATGAAGTACCTCATATGGAGGGGTTCCAATTTAAAGATCTTCAGGAAAGAGATTTTCGATTTAATTGATGTATTAAATTACGGTAAAGAAGTGCTTTATACCTTAAAGCTTGTAAGCCCTATTTCTTCACCTCCAAAGTCCTTTCCTCCACAGTGTTTCTCCAGTTCCTTTTGTCTTTACTCAGAGGTCCTTTTTTTCAGTGCTTTTGTCTATTTTCCAAATGTAATGATCAAAAATCATAGGTAGAAGGTTCTTTTTGAGAAAGGCTGACTGACTGGAACAAATTTTTCAGTCCTCTTGGAAACTGCACTTTGACCTCTTTTTAACTTAAACTGAAAATTGATATTGTTGGCTATCGAGATTTTCTAAAAGCTCAGATCATTTTTATATGACTAAATTCTATTTAGATGGTTTGTAGATTGGCAAACTTCATGTGGCTAAGGATAAAGTTAACACAAATCATTTCTTTGTTTCATTTTTTTGCTTGGTTTTTAAAAGCAAAGCAAAATTTCCCATCTCTTTTCTTTTGCCTCCTTTTTTCTCCGCAATCTTTGTTTTTTGTTTTGTTTTGTTTTTGCTCTCTGCCTTGTGATGTTCTTGGCAAGGTCCTTGGCAAGAATAGCAACGGAATCAAGATTTGTTCAGTTTCACAAACATTTGTTAATTGGCCAATGTATGCAAAACATACAACCGTACCTCAATGTAGGCACGGGAGAGAAAGTTTAGATGAGACATATTTCCTGCCCTTATGGAATTTATAGTCAGGTAATAATATTAGCTGGTGGAGATTACTGTGCTTTAGTCCCAGAATTCTAATCTAGACTATTAAAAGGCTCATGATTACAAAGATTCTTATACCATTCCTCTCAACTTTATAATATTGCTAATTAGCCACAAATACAGGATTCCTGGAGGAGCTTGAAAGAGGGCACTGATTCTTTGGTTCGATTTGGTTTCTATTCCAGCAGAAGGATAAGGGGCCATGGGAGGATCTCATCGAGTTAGTAAATTAGTTCAGAGACAATGATAGAGAAAGTCAGAGAATGTTTTTATCAACTTCCATCCCTCTAATGACTCCTTTTTCCTCCTTCAGCCAGGCTTACTTCCCAGGTTCCTACCCATCCACGGGAGAGAAGGAAGAGAAACCAGGCGATGGGAGCTGTAATCCTTACAACTGGCTTTCAGGTGAGCTGCAGTTCCTCTGTTCCTTATGAGATCACAAGGTTTCATCCTAGGATCATTTTGTTTCTGTTCTCAAACCCTTTTCCTTTCCAAGCAAATAAGGCAGATTTTTAAAGAGCCTACTTGGCTTCTTGCAGGCATCCCTCATATTATTTCAGTATGTAATCTCTTGTTTTGCCCCCTTTTCCACCCCACCCATACCTCACTTTAACTACAGAGGCTCCTCACCTCAGCTCTCTTCTTGTGTCCTTATCTGATCACTGTGCTCCTGTCTCTGCCCCTCAACCCAGGATAGAGCGATGCTATTTTCTCGGTAGCAGCAGGTACCGGTGTTGTTACAGGAAACAGTCACATGTGAGGATGTGACCACGTCCTTCTCCCAGGAAGAGTGGAGGTGTTTGAATTCTTCTCAGAGGGTCCTCTACAGGGGTATCGTGCAGGAGAATGACAGAAATGTGGACGCACTGGGTAAGGATTCATTTCCCCTGTAGACTTAGAGCCAGTTTGCTTACTAACCCAGTTCCCAAAGCCCCAGAACTTGAGAGATACAGGCTTCATTGTCTCTTATGACAGAGGAACTCTGCTCTTTGCAGGGTAATTTCTACCCTACTTTCATGTCTTTTAGACTTTTGGAGAGACTGAATCATGGACATCTTTCTGGGTCATTTCCTATCTCATACATTATGGGAAAGATTCCCTCTAACAGACTGCTCTGATTTCAGTGGTGGTCCAAATTGGCTATTCTTTAGTTAGCCCTAAATCATCATGTTTTCCCATTCTTGCATCATATCTCAACCTTCTCAGATAGCCCCCCAAGAACCTTTTCTTCAGATCCCCTTGTCTCTTGGAGATTCTACTATTTACCTGAATTTGGGGATTCTTTTTGGTTGGTATAAACTATGATTTTCCCTTTCTGCTTTTCCTTGTTTAGGATTTCCCAAACCTCTTCGGATCTCTGGAATGGAACATGGAAAAGATATATGTATTCCAGATCTTCAGGATTCCAAGGAGACAGAGATGCTAAGTAGCTCCCATACAGATGAGAACCGAGTACAAACTGAGGAGAAACAAGCAAAGAGAGTAGGAAAAAGCTGGGGAGACCGGAAGCAACGGTGGACCTTGGAGGCTGAGACAATCACAGGTGTGCACTGCAGTTTGGAGGAAACGAGGACTTTCTTTTCAGTTGACAGTGAATCTCAGGTTTATGAACAACTCTGAACCCATCAGCAGAATGGCTAGGAGTATAGGGCAGTAGTTGATCCAATCTCAAGGCTTCCTTTTTTTCCCCATTTACAAAAATTGTATAGGTTGTGTTCCCTTTGTCATCTTGGTTATGATGTTAGGATTTGATAGAATGTGGAAAAGTCCCAGCACAATACCGTGAGGTCCTGTATTTTCAGTGGTGTGCCCAGGCCCTCCACTGACTCAGGTTGTTTCCTTTCCATATCTTCTTAGGGTTCAGTTGCTCTGGCCAACCCTCTGTTGGTTTCTGAATTTAGGCTGGTCCTTAGATTACAGTTTGTTGCTGAACTTTAATTGAAATCTTTTTTACTAATTTTACTATACTTTTTTAGGAAATTGATGCTCTTTTCTTTTAAAAAATATCACTATCAATTCCAAATGACTTCCTATTAACCTTCCAAACCCTCTGCCACCCCCACTCCAACAATAGAGCATTCCTTGTAACAAGTATTTGAAACTTTTTCAACTTGGAAGGACCAGTCAAAGCTTTAATTCCATTAGCAGAGCCTTCAAGAATTCAGTGTCACGGGGTGGCTAGGTGGCAAAGTGAATAGAGCACCAGAGTCAGGAGGACCTGAGTTCAAATCCGACCTCAGACACTTGACACACTTACTAGCTGTGTGACTTTGGGTAAGTCACTTAACCCCAATTGCCCTCCAAAAAAAAAAGCAAAAAAAAAATTCAGTGAAGCTTAAGAGAAGCATTTTAGTGGAGGGTTTAGATTGTATTCTCTGAAAATGATCTTAAAATTTCCCATATTTTCAACCCACAGATGAAAAAAAGGATTTTCTGTTTATCATACATGAATATTTTTAAAAATACCATGTAATGCACAGATTTTTTTTCAAGACAAAAAAACCGTACTTAAATGTTACACTTCCTAGAATAGGGTTTTTGCTCCAGACCTGTGATTTTATCTGTTGGGGAACTCCTGATATGGAAATTCCCCCCACAGATGCAGAATGGCAGTTGTCTGTAATTTATAGACTTAGAGTTCCTGAGGCACTGAGGAATTCTGTGACTTCCCATGGTCACATAGCTAATATGTATCAAGTCAGGACTTGAACCTAGATTTTTCTGATTCCAATGCTGGCCACTACACCACACTGCCTTTGATGCCTGGAAAGGTATCCTTGCACAAATTCAGTTTAGGATTGAATTTTTGGTTTGGGCCAGATCTGCTCATATGGTCTTTCCTGGCCATAGCATTGCTTTCTTTCTTGCTCCTGCCCAGGCTCTACATGTACCTTTATTTCTTTCTATTTTCATTGAAGATATCAAAGTGTGTCTCTGTAAACAAATTGATATTAAGTATGAATAGTGATGTGATTTCATTGCTTCCCTAAAGGTGGTAAAATAGCCTTGTGTTTTCTTTTATGGCATCACTAAAACAAAAATGGGCTTTTTCTCATACCCTGAATTTGGACATGTGGCCAATTTCATTCTCCTTCAAGCATCCTAGAACTCTAGGCTTAAGAATGGAGTTGGAGAAAGAAGTTGAGGATAGCTTTGCCCCCTCTAGGTCATCAAAGTTGGACTGGAATCAGATTAGATGTTTTGGGAAAATCCTAGATTTTAGCTCTCCTGGACAAACCCTAGGTAAATTCAAGTCTTTTGAGGGGTTTTGGACTTGATCTGTATTTCAGGGACATGCATAAAGGGTGGCTAAACTCCAGTTTCTGCTAAGTGGTATTCACTAGTATATGTCAGAATAAGCATGGAGTATTTTGATATTGAAGCATGGAGTATTTTGAAGTATTTTGATATCAAAATGTTAACTCATGAGTTTCATATACACATGATAATACAGGAAATATAGACAGGAGTTAGGCTAGACTAAATGATACAGAAATGTACCCCTTACCCAAATTCTGTATCTCCTTCTGAGTTCATCAGAATCCATCTATTTGTATTATTTTGATTCTCTTCTATCCTCTTTTACTTTGAAATTCAACATTTCTTATTGCTGGATAAATGAATAAATTAAACAGCATTTCCCTGGGGATACAAATGCAAAAGCAAAGATAGTCTCTGCCTTCTGCCTACATTCTCACGGGGAAGACATTAGTATTGCCTTTTCTTTGTCCTGTGTCCCTGCTCTTGGAGAGGTGACATCTATTTCTGGTTGGGGTAGAAAACAGGCGTCAGGGGGCTGGAGACCTAGGGAGGTTGTAGAAGAAAATAAAATAGGTAATTCAGAGAGTGATAAAATGGGTTTTAAGAAGCCCAGTCAGAAAGTTGAGAAGTTTGGGTTCCAAAACCTCTTAAAAAATTAACCTCTTAAGAATTTCTTCATTCAGAATAGTGGTAGGAAAGACCAATTTGGACTAAATACCTGAGGTCCATTCCAAATTTAAGACTGTGATTCTAGAAATCTCTTTGCTGGCACCATTTCAGTGTCTGACCTTGATTTTACTTTTGACAAGTTTTGTTACTCATCTCTATGTGAATGCTGACTTTGGATTTCTATGGGTCTATAAAACTTTTTTCAGATCTTACCATAGCAGAAGAGACCTCCAAAATAGCACTGAGGTGTCTCTCCTGGTCCCAGGGCTATTTTTGCTTGGTACTAGCCATCATTTTCTCCCTGCATTACTTGATCAGAGCTAGAGGCAAAGTTTTTTATTCAGGGACCCATACTAAGGAACCCTCTATTTTCAGAGGTTAGGCTATTCAAGAGGAGGGTCTTCTTGCCTTAGTTTTTTGCTTTGGCCTTTAGCACCCAGCAAATACCTCATGCAACCTGATAACCTGATGTAGAAGGCTTATTTCTTCTTCTTGGCCTTATTTTTGTGCAAAACAACTTGCTTGCTAGTGTTCACAAAAGATGTAGTATAAGAAGAAAAGATGCTGGTAGTGGCCAATTTTCTATAAACATGGGTTGAAGTTGCTAAAAATAACTGGGAATCTCAGATTTTTAACGTACCTAATAGATCTTGAATGAGGAAGTAAAATATTCAAGTTTTATTAATGTAAAGCTTAGCGTATGACAGATTGTACTTCTGGGTTTTCTTCCACTAGTAATTTAATAATAACTATTTCCTCATGGTTTCCTTTCTTTCTGGCACAGTCAATTAATTTCTGTTCTTTCAGGTTTAGAAATCAAGAATGAGATCAAAAAGGAGGATCTAAAATGGGAATATTCAGAAGAAGAACAGCTGAGCAGAACAGTACCAGGAAGATGTAATCGACAGATTTTCCAATATCCTGTTCTGAAGGAAGCCTGTGAGACTGTGAGCAAGTTAAGAAGACAGCTTATACATTTTCCACGAGAGAGACAAGGGAAACCAGCTTTCCAGGAGAGAGATTTAATGAAGAAACTAGGCCAGCAGAGACTCTCTGTTGGAGAAAAGCACTATAAACAATTTGCATGTGGAAATAACTTCTCTCAAAATTCCCACAAGTCAACCCCTGAATTAGAAAAGACTACTAAATGTCCTGAATGTGGGAAAAGTTTTAGCCGTGGTTCTTATCTTGTTAGGCATCAGAGAATCCACACAGGTGAGAAGCCCCACAAATGCAATGAATGTGGGAAAAGTTTCAGTGAGCGTTCCAACCTCACTGCCCACCTGAGGACCCACACGGGAGAGAGGCCCTACAAGTGTGGCGAGTGTGGGAAAAGCTTCAATCAGAGTTCAAGCCTCATTGTCCACCAGAGAACCCACACAGGAGAAAAGCCATATCAGTGTAATGAGTGTGGGAAAAGGTTCAACAATAGCTCCCAGTTCAGTGCACATCGTCGAGCTCACACTGGGGAGAGTCCATATAAGTGTAGGGAATGCGGGAAAAGTTTCAGCAATAGTTCCCACTTTAATGCCCATCAGAGAACTCACACTGGTGAGAAGCCCTATGAATGTCCTCAGTGTGGGAAAAGCTTCAGTAAGAGCTCTGCCCTTACTAGACACCAGGGAGTTCATATGAGAGAGAAGTTTATGATTCAGTCAAGGCTTAATGTACTTGAGAGAAACATATCATAAATATATGATGCTTGGGGGAAAGGATGATAGAGAATTCTTAAATCACAGCTGGCTAAGAGAGATTTGTTAAGGTTTTGTTAACACTCTCACTGAGGTGGATCCATATCCTAAGAGCTATCTCTTGTTGGCTTTGTGTAGAGTTCAATAGAATCAAGAAACCTGGGTCAGATTTCTCAGCTCTGCCTAAATCTGCCCTATTGTTAAATAGTTTCACTCTTCAAAAAGCAGAGAAATATGATCCATGAATTCAGCCTTGGAATAGGCCTTTCTGTGATCCCATGAATACTTAAAGATGTGCAGACAGATCAGTGGAGGTGAAAAGGGTTTCAAGTCTAGTCTTGGTGGTTTATTTTTTTTTTTCTTAGATTTAGGGCTATGATTCTATCAGTATATGGAACCCCTAATGTGTAAACTCTTCCCACCAGTAAACAAGTTACATTTAACTTAGAGTCTTAGAAGTTGCTTGGGGCACTAAAAGGTTGTGACTTGCCCATGGCAACCCAACCATCTGTGTCAGAGATATGACCTGAACCTAGGCCTTCCTGGCTCCAAGGCCAGGATATGTGGGATCACATATCCTTCAGGTAGGGGTAGTTAATACTGTAGCATATTTCCTCCTGATGTGAATATGCATTCAGAATTAAGCCATAGGTAACCAGTAATTCAGTTTTAGGTCCCTGAGGATCTTTGGCACTGTGATCTACTAAGTAAAAAGGGAAATTTTCACAATTGCATAGAAGGAATAGGAAAATATCACCAATAAAGTGGGGTGGAGTAGGGTTAAGCCATTGTAGAATGACTTGGTCTTAGAGCATATGTAATATTTGGGTTTGCCTTTTAAAAAAATTGAAGCAAAATACAATGTAGTGATCTCTTATTTTGTCCCAATTCTAGCCTGTAAGTTAAGAAAATGACTGTTAGAAATTGGCTTGCCTTTCCTTCAGCAAATGTTTGTACTAGTTTGTAAACATTACTATTTCTGATGAAAATAAAAGGCTCCCCAAACACCTTTTGTGTTTTGTTTTTAAAATCTCTTGACTTATGTTAGCACTGATAAGGGAATCAATACAGGGTACATAGATCAGGCTTCTCATAGGGGTCAAGTTCTGTGTAATGGATCATGAAAGGTGGAATGTTCAAGTGAAATAAGAGTCAAAGTCAGTGTCACTGAGTAAATGGGGAATCAAGTCATGGAAATGAAAGGACATGATGAAAGGGATGGTTTTAGAGAAACTTGTACAATCTGATGCTAATTGAACAGAACCAGAACAATTTATATAATGATTAACAATATGGTAAAGGCAAACACCTTGGAAAGAATTAGGAACTCTTATCAGCTTAATGACCAACCACCATTCCAGAAGACTAGTGATGAAACACACTACCCCCTCCTGATAGCAAGGTGAAGGACTTCAGATCCAAATATTTGGATACAGCCAGTGTGGAAATGTGTTTTGATTGACTATACATATTTGTAACAGGATTTGTTTTTCCATAGTTCCTGATGGTGGTGGTGAGGAGAAGTTAGGGTAGGAAGATGAGAAGGCAGATTTTTGCTGACTGAAAAAATATAGACGATTAAAAAAAAATTAAAGGACAGTGGGAACAGAGATTTTCCTGAGATAAGAGGAGTGGGAAGAGTGCTATATTTGGAGTTAGGACCTAAGTTTAGAACCCTACTTTGCTACCTAGTGACTTTTCTGGGGGTGGAAAATAGGGAGGCAAGTATATTTGGTGTTACTTTACACTGGCAATCTATGAGTACTTATTTTAAACTATGTGTAATGTGTCAAGTATAATTTTTTTGGGTTGGAACCTTGAGAAATTGAGCACAATAAAGGAAAAATGAAAAATCTGAAGGTCCTAAAGACTAGATGCAAAAAAAAAAAAAAAAAGGGCAGGATCAAATGCTCCCTTAGTTCATCACTTTCTTGAAATGCCAACAAAATATTTCAGTTTATAGTAGGGGAAGGAAACAAGTTTAAGTACCGTGTGTCATGTACTGTGCTAAGCATTTTATGAGTATCTCGTCTGAGCCTCACAATAACCTGGGAGGTAGATATTATCATCCCCATTTTACAGGTGAGGAAACTGAGGCAGACAGAATAACGACACAGGGCTAGTAAATGTGAGAGGCTGGGTTTGAACTCAGGTATTCCTGACTCCAGGCCTAGCATTCTATCCATTGAATCTACTAGCTGCCTCTAAGTATCATCAGTTTAGAGCTGGAAGGGACTCCAGTTTAGCTCAACTATCTTATTTTGTAAATAAAGAACTAGGCTCAGGGAAAAAAAAAAACACAGGTAGTAAGCACTGGGGGATGAGTGGGGTTTTGAGGTCTCTATTTTCTGGCAGGTTAGTGGGAATGTGGAAAGAATTCTTCCCTATTGTCCCTTGTCTGCCATTGCTTCCTAGGAAGATTGAGTTGGTGAGGCTGAGATGGGAGTGGAAAGCATCTGGGCATTTGTAAAATCCTGAGTTGGAAAGGACCTTAGGCGTCACCTAGTCCCCTTAATTTTGCAGATGAGAAAACAGGCCCAGAGAGGTTGTAACTTGCCCAAAGTCACAGTAAGTTAGTAGCAAAGGCAGGACTTATCCACTGGTTTTGACTCATCCCAGTACTTTTCCTGCCATGCTGGAATTTAATAGGGGGATGGGGAGGAAAGATGACAAGTCAATGAAGATCACTTTGATGCTGAAAGTGTCAAAATACCTGTTTGGTTCGTGGAGGTAATTAAATTTCAAGGGAATGTTTAAATCACTTTTGGTAGGAATACTTGTTTACTAGACTTAGATTTGATGGTGCAGAGCATAGAGTGCTGGGCTGAAGTCAGGGAGACTCATATTCCTGAGTTCAAATCTAGCCTCAGACGAATTAGCTGTTTGACTCTGGGCAAGTCACTTGACCTTGTTTGCGTCAGTTTCCTCATCTGTAAAATGAGCTGGAGAAGGAAGTGGCAAATCATTGTAGTATCTTTGTCAAGAAAACCCTACATGGGATCACAAAGAGTTGGACACAACTGAAAAATGACTGAACAACATATCAAAGGGTAAGATCACCCCCATAGAGTACCTCCCCTACTGTTTCTGGTGCTCTCTCTGTAGGGGGTCGAGTGAACCAGTTTCCTCTATCTGACTAACTTCTTCCTCTCCTCCCACCCCAAACCCTGTAGATGGCTACTACAAATGTCCTATACTAAGAATATGGATGATGAATGGAAAAATAACCCATTCAGGGAGAATTAATTGTCTGTCAGCATTAGGCTGATGAGGTATTTATCTGAATTGAAAAGAAAGCATTGCTGGAAGGGAAAAATGGAACAGCTCAAGCTTGTACTATATGGTACAAGGGAACACCAAACTATGCGCGCTCTATTCATGGTACAGTAAAACCAGCACCACAAAGAACATTTTAAAAATAACTGCTGTGTGCAGACTGTTGTTGGGTTCAGGAGAATATACAGAGTTTAGATAAAATATAGGCCCTCCGTCCTCCCTAGCATGTGGCTTAGAGTTTAACAGGAGGTAAGATACCAGTACAGCTGTGAATCACAATGCTATATGAGTATATTTGAGTTACAAAGTATGAGATGCAAGACGGGAGAAGTTATTCCTTGAAGGGAGGGAGGGGCAGGGTAGTCTGTGGAAGGCATTTCAGTTGGGCTTTAAAGGATGTGTAAGAATTCAATGGGTAAAGGGGGTAGAATGTGCGTTTCAGGCACGGGCAAATCTGAGCAAAAGTGTGGAATCAGGAAAATATGAGGCATTTGGGTGTGGTGCATAATTAGAATACAGAAATTAGTTTGAGAAGACCAAAAGGTGTAGCAGGGGGAGTAAGATAATACTAAAAAGATTGAGGGCCTTGAATGCCAGGGAGAAAATTCCCAGTGCCTAGCAAAGTACACAGTACATAATAGGTGCTTAATAAATGTTTGTTGACTAAGAGGAATTTAAGCTTTACTCTATAGACAGTAGGGACCCACTGGAGATTTTTGATCACAGGAATGTGACAAGGTCACTATTTTGGCAGTGATATGTAAATTCATACCATCACAGATTTCGGGCTGAAAGGAACCTCAGATGTCATCTATTTCAGCATCCTCAGAGAAGCTGAGGCCCTGGGAGATTAAGTGACTTGCTCTTGTTCACACAGGAAACAAGAAGACATATACTGCTTTAAGGATTTCAAGGAACCTGTGCATACACTATCCCATTTAATAGATAATAAGACTGAATTGAACCAGTTCTGACTCTAGAGCTAGTACTTTTTCCACAGTATCAATCCGAAGGAGAGTCAGGTAGGTAATGCAGTGCATAGAGTGCTGGGCCTAGAGTCAGAAAGACTCATTTTCCTAAGTTTAAATCTAGCCACAGATACTTATTAGCTGGATGACCCTGGGCAAGTCACTTAACCCTGTTTGCCTCAGTTTCCTCATCTATAAAATAATCTGGAGAAGGAAATGGAAAGACACTCCGGTATCTTTGCCAAGAAAATCCCAAATGGGGTCACAAAGAGTCAGATATGACTGAAAAAACAACTGAACAACAACAATTGGAAGGGGAAAGATTAGAGGTAAGAAACTATATTGAAATAGTAGAGGTGGGTGATAATGATTATTTATACTAGGGTCCTACCAGTAAGAATAGAGAGGAGGGGGGCGGCTAGGTGGCGCAGTGAGTAAGAGCACCGGCCTCGGAGTTGGGATGACCTGAGATCAAAACCGGCCTCAGAAAATGAGCACCCACACATAAATAATGACTAGCCGTGTAACCTTGAGCAAGTTACTTAACCCCAATTGCTTAAAAAAAAAAAAAAGCATAGAGAGGAGGGGCAGGTAAAAGATTTGTAATAGTGACAATAGAACAAGGAAGAGATCCACATAATATCAGAATTACAAACATAGAAAGGGGGAAAGATAATGAGCTCAGTTTGAGGAGCCAGTGGGGCATTCAGGTGGAGATGCAGGTTTGGAGCTCACCAGAGAGGTCAGGACTGGAGTGATCTAAATAGAAGTGATAGTTGAAGCCACAGGAGTAAATGAGATTGCCAAAGGAGGGATTATAGAGAGGATGACCAAGGACAGACTCTAGGGAACACAGATATAAAAGAATAAGGAAGAGAATAAGGCATTCATAAAGGAATCAGAGGAGCAAACAGAAAGGAGAACCAGGAGAGTGTAGTGTCTATGAAACTACAGGAGATCAGAACATCTATAGAGCAGAATGGTCTAGTCAATAATGTCAGAAGCTGCAGAGTTAAAGGTCATTGGAACACTCTTGAAAAAAGGTAGAGGCAGGGGGTGGCTAGGTGGTGCAGTGAATAAAGCATCAGCCCTTGAGTCAGGAGGACCCGAGTTCAAATCTGGCCTCAGACACTTGACACACTTACTAGATGTGTGACTTTGGGCAAGTCACTTAACCCCAATTACCTTCCAAAAAGAAAAAAAAAGGTAGAGGCAGAGAGGCCAATGAAGAGCCAGTGGGTGATGAAAAAACTGATGTTACAGAGGGATGGACAATTTTTTCAAGAAATACTACAATGAAAGAAATGAGATGACAGTCGGATGGGATAAATATGTCAAAGGAAGGCTTTTTGAAGAATGGGGAAATGGCCCTGTTGGTAGGTAGATGTGGAGGCAGGAGAAAGAGATTAAAGGAAGAAGGGCAAAGCCAACTGGAGCAAGATATTTAAGGGAGGAAATAAATATTTATCAAGTACTCACTACATTGCAGGCACTTAATTAAGTCCTTCACAAATATATCTCATTTGATCCTCACAACAACCCTGGGGAGTAGGCACTGCTATTCCTACTTTATAGTAGGGGAAACTCAGGTAGATAAGTGACTTGCCCAGGATCACACATTTAGTAAATGTTTGAGGCCAGATTTGAACTCAGGTCTTCCTGATTCCAGGCTCGGTATTTTATCCACTGTACCATTAGCTGCCTCTCAAGAAAATTCAAAGCTGTTGAGAAGATGGAATTGATCCTGTATCGTTTTCTTATTGATCCTATTTACAAGTAATTGATTTTGTCCTGTAACTGCTTTTGTACTGTAGTTGCTTATACCATGGCTCTTTGTCTCTGAACTTAGTTCAGAGATTCAACAGGCCCATAAAAAGTTAATTTTTAAAACCCAACTCTCTTTCTAATCACTGATCAATATATTCTTGCCTCAAGGAATTTAACTGACTTTGGGGGATGCATATGTACACAAGGGAGTCAAAACTAATATCTTTATACCACTAAGTTATCCTTCAAGAAAGTCTGGTTTATCTGGCACCAGGACTTTCAGAAGGGAAGGAAGGGGTTGTTGCTAGCCCCTGTTACCAAAATTCCAACCAATCATGTTATTCCCTGTGCCTCAGTAACTTATAATCTATGATGGAATAAGACACATAAACAAATACTTGTAATATAAAGTTATACATGTTAAATACATTAGGCAGAAACAAACAGTAAAGTATTTGGAGTTTAAAGGGTAAATAGGAATTCATCAGGCAAAGAGGACTTTGACCAGTGATAGCAAAGACAAGAAATAAGAAGTTTCAGGCACGTATAAGTGACAATGAGCCTCCCTATTTGGCAGGAGCATAGAGTGTATGACAGGGAGTAGAGTATGGCAGTCTAGAAGATTTAGGTGGCTTCAGACTGTGAAAATTTTTGAACGCCAGATAAGAGAGTTTAAACTTTATTTAGTAGGCAACAAAGAGTCACTAAATATTTATGAACAGTGGTGAGATATAAATGTATATGTAAATATATACACATACACATATAATATTATTCCTATGTATATATATGTACATACATACATACATACATACATATATATACATATATAAATCTCTGATTATTCCTACAGTGTTATGAAGGATGGATTAGATGGGGCAGGAGAAGAGGAGAGGGAGAGAAGACCTGTTAAGAGGCTATTGCAAGAGTAAACTAAAGTGGTAAGGAGGATCTGTGTTGGGATGGTGGCTAAAGGAGAATAGAGAGAGGATACAGGTATGAAAGGCAGAGAAGAATCGAGAGAGGATACAGGTATGAAAGGCAGAGAAGAATCGAAAGACCTGACAGGTTAGTGAATATGAAGGATGAGGGGAAGACAGGGAGTCAAACATAACACAAAAGCTACAACTAAGTGTCATAAATGATACTCCAGTACTCGTCTCAGACCTCTGTTTGTTCTGTTAGAAGACATATCACTACTTCAGTGGTGGAACAGGGTGGGATTGCCAGGCCTCCTGAGGTCCTGAATTGTTTCATTTATGCTCTATTCATTATTCTCAGAATCATCTATTGTGTCCTCTTCCTCAGCTTCCTCACATCCCTGGTCTTTTATGCTGGAATTGCTTCTGTACAGTGAGATAATGAATGGATCCTACTTCATTTAAGATTTCAATGGGGCGGCTAGGTGGCACAGTGAGTAGAGCGTCGGCCCTGGAGTCAGAAAGACCTGAGTTCGGATCTGGCCTCAGACACAACCTACAAAAAACCTAGCCGTGTGACCTTGGGCAAGTTACTTAACCCCAATTGCCCAGCAAAAAAAAAAAAAAAGAGATTTCAATGGGTGAAACTATGGCCTGGAAATTCACCAGGGTCCTCATCTCCTTGCAGAGGGCACAAGGCTAAGGCACAAGAGTTGCTTCTCCAAGAGTTTTAAATTTGGTCCAACATTGCTCTGTTGTTTGAGACAGCCATATCCTCGAAGCTGCTCAGCCACAGGCCCATAAACCTGATTGTTCTGGATGCAAGTCAAGAGTTTTTCATAAAACTGGCATTCATTGATCACTGTATGCAGTGCCTTTGTTTCTTCATAGCCCCAGTGCTCACCTGCAACTATTCTATCTTTTAAGCCCTCAGACTCTTTGTCTCCACAGTTTTTTCCTTCCCTCTTTGTGGGTTTCTCGTTAATTTGTACTTGCTTCTCACTTATGTGGGAGTTTCTCTGGCTCACCCTCTCCTCAGAGTCCTGGAGATCTGGTATCTATGTATCTTCCCTTTGCTTTAGCCTAGAGCTTAACCTGGGATTGAAAATGGGAAGACCTATATACTAAGAAATAGAGAAGGCACACCACAGTTCATACTGGACACAAAGTTTCTTTAATATTAGATCAACCCCAGGGATCTCCCTGAGAAAGATGAGATCAGAAGGAAAAGTACTTAGGGGAGTTGTTTTGGGAAGGTGAAGCATTACTCAGGAACGAGAAAACATAATTTAGGAATGGCAAAGGAACAGCCCATTTGTGACACCACTGAGCTTAGAGAATTTTGAGAGGGGAAAATTTCCTAGACACAAGAACGGGAATATTCTAATTCTGAAACTTACAAAAACAACAACCAGATTTCTCATTCCCTTAAAAAAAAAACCCAGAGGACAAAAATAATGAAGTCTTTGAACCTCTGTTGCCAAAGGATCTAGGGGAGAATGAATTTATGTATGTGTGTGTTTCTCTGACTTTCAAATCTATCGGGAAAACGAGTACTTACCTATTGAGACCAGATTTCTGTACTCCTCCTGCATGATACCCTGTAGAGGGTTATTTGAGCAGAGTTCAGATGCTACCACTCTTCCTGAGAGGAAACATGGTTCCATCCTCACATATGACTGGCTTATGTAACAATGCTGGAACCTGCTGCTACCAAGAATATAGCAGCATTCTCTCCTGGGGTGAAGGGCAGAAAAAGCATCACAAACATTAGATCAGGGCACAAGATACGAGAGTAAAAGTCTCCTTTGTGGATGGAGGTAAAAAAAAATGCAGGTGCTAACTACAAGGGACTTAGCCTTTTAAATCCAAAATTATTTTCACTGGCAATTCCTTTCTTTGAGAGGGCTACGCCTCTTTTCAAGTGGAGGGAAGCTAGGCCTTGTGAGGAGGAAGAGGTGAGCCATAAAGGTTGTACAGAGAAAGAAAGTTCTAATGCTAGAGGCTTAAGCAACCTTTGGGAGTACTATTCCCAAATAAAGCCTCATTATGGACTATTAGGCAGAGAAAATGATCTCGACAGAGCAGAAGACCCCAAGGTTTTAGAGGGTCCTAGAATTAAATCCAAATGCTTAAACTGTTGGAATCAATGACAGAGGAAACCAACAGCAACTCATCTGGGACCCTTCTAGAAGGACTACTGTTGCCATCTGCTGGTCTTCTGGGCTCTCCTTTTGATGAAGTACAAGAAGCTGGAATACAGACCTTGCTAAAGGGGAAAGGATTAGGACAAACCTCGACTTTCAGTAGCTTAAAAGAGATTAACTACTAATTTATGTTCTTTCTTGCTAAAATTTGCTCAATTATATCTTGATTTTTCTGGCTCCAAGCCTTTATTATTGGATAGAAACCCCAAATCCAGCAGGAAAATCATCCTTATCCAGCCCTGCAGTTACTGAAAACACCAAGCCTGATTCACTTTCTCCAATTAGATGCTTTTCTCTATTCCTTCCCTACTCAGTGAATTGAGGATTCAGACATTCATTATCATCATCCATTATTATTTACTAAGTGCTAGCAAGTTCTCTCTCTCTTTTCTTCTTCTCCTCCTCCTCCTCCTCCTCCTCCTCCTCCTCCTCCTCCTTCTTCTTCTTCTTCTTCTTCTTCTTCTTCTTCTTCTTCTTCTCCTCCTCCTCTTCCTCCTCCTCCTCCTTCTTCTTCTAATAAATGAGCTGACAGGTCATAAATTAAACATATTCCTTGTCCATAGGAACCTTATAAAGTCTGACACAAAGAAGATATAGGAAAAGACTACAGAGGTCTCATTTCACATGCAAAATACCATAAACTCCTCCATTCACCATTCCAGAGGCTTGTGGAAATTATAATTGTCCAACCTACAACAAAAGAGACTGAGGCAGAGCTCTGAGCCAATGGTACTTTATTAAAGGGTTCATGGTCCCCTCTAATGAAGTGGACTTTGGGTCTTCCTTCTGATCTGAGATGCCCCTGATTCCCTGGACCTTGATTTTACAGGGTTTGATACCCAAATATGCAAAACAGGCATAGTAAAATACAGAATACAGAATCTTATTGCTTTTGAGAACCAAAAATGATACGTCACTGGTGGTGGTGGTAGGTGTCACAGGCTGGGTGAAATACAGGGTCTGTCCACTTATTAAGTGGTTCTAAGATAGTCATAAGATGGTCACCTGTCCATGTTGGAAAAGAGAGAGTGGTCTGGAGGTACAAAAATAAGTTGAGGGACTTTCCAAAGAATCAAGGCATCTACCCATGCTGGGTTTGGACATGAAATTTGAGTAAAATAGGGTGGAGATTCCTTTTTCCACATTCTTGTGGTTGCACAAATGAGTTTCATAACTGGTAAATAGTGAACATTACATTAAAGTTTGAGGCCCAGTATAAAGGCCTGCTTGCTATGAGAACCTATCTTATATCCCTACATGATTTATGTAAAATATCATACAATAAATCGTGTTTGGAATAGAGTAGGGGTCCAAATGAATCATTTCTCATAGGCTTTTGGGTTTCCTACATGATTCTTATAACAACAATAATAAAGGCATTTATATAGTACTTTTTGGTTTCTCATTTGATCCTCACAATAATCCTGTGAGGTTATGGGCCATTAGTCCAGTTTTACGGATGAGGAAACTGAAGCACAGAGAAGTTAAGTGACTTACCAAGGGTTACACAGCTGGTATCTGAGGAAAGATTCAAACTCAGGTCTTCTTGACTCCAAGTCCTGTGCTTTATTCACTATATCACCTAGCTGCCTAGGTGCCAAGGCTTTGGATTCTCAAAGGATATTTCCAACAATCAAAAAAAAAAAATAGGATCTAGGCCAAACATACTGCATTAGTGAGCAGTGAATAACAACTCTCAGGGGATACTTTGGCTCTCTGATTGAAAGCGTTGGCATAGTGTATAATTGAGGAGAGAGTACTTAGAAGTTCTACATCCATGCAAGCTCCTTCAGTTTTTATTCCTTTTCTCTCATTCAGCTATCAACTATGAGACTGATCCACACGTGAACTTACTTTTGAAGACTGTCCCCCCATCTCTCTAGTATTTCTTTCCTGAAGTCTAGGATCACCTTGGTCAGGCTGCACTAAACATACATTGCTCACCCCAAAACCACCAGCAATGACAACCTACCTATTTTCTAAGGCACAGAGCCACAGTCCAAATTCAGATTACATAGCAGTGACAGTCATCCTCTGTCTCCAGGGAGAACTTGAAACTGCAGACAAGACCCCTTGTGACAAAGAGGATTCCCCTCTTTATAGTATAAGATTAAAGGGAGCAGAGTTATACAGCAGCAGAATCTGAAGTGTTGACAGAAAGAATCTCACCTCCTGGGATCCTGGGTTCTATCATCAGAAAGGGAAGAGGAAACTCACTCCAACTGGAGCTTAAGCTATGGGGATTAAAATTAATTTTCTAGAATTCAATTCAATAAGCATTTATTAAGCACCTACTATTTGCCAAGCACTGTGCTAAGCACTGGTGATAGAAAAAGAGGCAAAAGACAGTCCCTGCTCTTGAGGTGTTTATAATATAATGGGACAGACAACATGCAAGCAAATATATACAAAGAAAGCTATATACAGGATAAATGGAAATAATTAACAGAGGGAAGGCCCTGGGATTAAGAAAGGTTGGGGAAGGCTTCCTGTAGGAGGTGGGATTTTAGTTGGGATTTAAAAGGACCCTTTGTGAGTAGAATTTCACTCTGGTTATAGAGACAGACTGCATCAGTAGATGAGTCTATGCTAGTCTTACCTCCATGCACTTAAGAGAAAAATAATGCCTCACTGTTACTTAAATTCCCTGTCCTTACCCATCAAGTCTAGAATGGTAAATACCTATATCTACCTATATCTTTTGCCTTGCCAGAGCTGGGCACAAGAAGCAGAGGAATGGAGAAGGAAATACTGTTATCACGGGAAATTGAACAGTTGACAAATAATGATTTCCCACTGAAAATGAAAATGTAGGAACAGATGGGACTTTAAGGTTCTTCCCTTACCTGACATTCCCATGTTCTGAGCCTTAGAGCTCTCTCGCGCTCTCTCTCTCTCTCTCTCTCTCTCTCTCTCTCTCTCTCTCTCTCTCTCTCTCTCTCTTTTTCTCTCTCTCTGACAGATGGAAAAGTTGACTCAGAGATATTAGGTAACATGGCCAGGATCACACAGCCACTAAATAATGATGACAAGGACTAGCGTCCCTTCAGATTCCAAAATAAGTGATCTTTCCACTGCACCAAGCTACATAAAGGCTGGTTGTAGGGGTGGGGGAGGGGGGAATGCGGTGGGAGAGCTTTCCTTTCCCAGGTTCATGCCCTAAGGTTTCTCCCCCTGAGGTCCCTGCCAGAGCTGATATTCTGTGATATTTACTGAGCATTGTAAGGGGCAGCTCCAACTTCCCAGGTCCAAAAAGACGGCCTTCCTGGGGAGGAAGCACTGGGGTCAGAGTGCAAAGCCGACTTTACCACCTGCATCATCCTGGACAGAGGCACAGCCTCCCCATAGCGGTGCGTGGGGAGGGCGTGGGGGGTTCTTTCTATCAGTAACCTGAAGGGGGCTGGACTCTGCAGGGGATCGCTTCCAACTCTGGGTCCACGATCCTATCTGTGAATCTGCTAAAGTCGAGGAGAGGTTGGGGGATTCCTGGGCCGTGGAACTCTGAGGCTGAGTGCCTCGGATCACCCAGGCACCCTCTTTCTCCCCAACCCCGAGCCCCCTCTGGGGAGCCTGCGCCCCATCTACGCTTCTTAGACCGCATGAGAAGACTCGCTAAGGCCCCGCCCCGCCCCGCCTCGCCCGGATGCAGGCTCCGCCCCGCCCCACCCCAGGACCAGGCGCTGGCTTCGTTAGAATTCAAAGCCGGAAGCTGACACGCCGCAGGGCTAGCCGTGACTGCGAGGGCGCATGCGTCGGGGCCCAGCTTAGGCCGAGTAAGGGGAACCCTCGCCTCTCCGCCTGTCCCCAGTCCTATAAATAGACAGTAAACGTCCAATGAGTGAGAAGCGTTGTTAACCTATCAGGAACACGCTGATTCTTGTTCACCGCCCGTGGCCACCGCAGCGCCTTGTCTCTAGCGCCGCTTCGCGGTGTTGTGAGGAATGTCAGGAATCGCTGCTGATGGGGGTGCAGGGCAGTGATCTAGTCCTCCTGTGGTATTTCCAAACAGTCACAATGCCTCACCACCATGTCCCTCTCCCCGCGATGCGGGTCGCGGGGTGTGAGAGAGCGGCCCACTTTTTGGAGATGGGGAGGGCTATGAAAGGAAATGCAGCAGGGACAGTGGAAAGGGAGGGCAGAGGGGGATAGGCTGGCTGCGACTTCTCTGCCTATCCCAGGGGTCCTCCCTATGGGGTGGATCGGAGCAGGGGCGGGGGTCTGGGCTTGAACAACTGCGACAGAGTCCCAGGAGTTCCTGGCCTGTTCCATCTCTGGGCATCTCTGGGCATCTCCTCAGCAATTCTCCCGTGGCCTTCAAAGCCTTATTTGGAGATCTTTTCCGACGGGGACAGGAGGCTATTTCTTCATCCACCTCTATGTTCTCTTGACTTGGGATGGCAGTGTCTAAGCAGCCACTCTGGGCCCCAGTTCTGATCTCTGGGGCCGTCTCCCAGAGACCCTCAGGATGAATGGTCAGGGACCCTCTAGGCACCATAGCCTAATCTGGGAATGGAATGAAGAACCCTTAGCTCCCACTTTCACATTTTTTCTTCATCTGTCAAAAATGTGTGGAAAAGTATTGAGAGAAAGCATATACACACACACACACACACACACACATATCACGTAACTGGAAGCATTTTTACAGAAAGTTTCCCTGATGAAGGTCTAATATCCAAGATACGCAAAGAATGGATTCAAATTTATAAGAACCATTCTCCAATAGATAAACGGTCAAAGGATATGTTCAAGCAGTTCTCAAGAAAAGCAAGCTATCAACAACCATGTGAAATTGACCAAAATCACTAATAATAAGAGAAGTACAAATTAACAGAACTCCAAGGTCCTGCCTCATACCTCATACCTCATAGATTGGCAAAAATGATAAAAAAGGAAAATAACAATTGTTAGAGCATCTGTAGGAGGACCAGAACATTGATATGCTGATGAAGGGTGAAATGGTCCAACTATTGTGGAAAGCAATTTGGAATTATAACCCCAAAGTCATGAAATTGTACATATTATTTGGCTCAGCAAAACTCCTACTAGAGTCATACCCCAAATTGATAAAAGACAGAAAGTATCCAAATGCACGAAAATGTTAATTACAAAATTTTGTTGTAGCAAAGAATCAGAAATAAAGTAGGTGCTCATCAATTGGGGAATGATTGAATAAATTATAGTATTTGAATGAAAATGCACAATAAGAATTTATGAAAAGGACAGATTCAGAGAAACCTGGGAAAACTTGTATGAACTGATACAGAGTGAAATAAGCAGAACCAGTATTGCCTACAACATTGTAAAGGAACATTACTTTGAAAGATTTCAGAACTGTCATGAATGCTATAACTCATCACTATTTCCAAAGGTTGATGAAGAACCATGATTCCCACCTCTTGGCAGAAAGGTAATGTATGATAGGTATAGAATAAGACATATTTAGAGACATGGGCAATGTAATATAAATTTATTTTATTTAACCATACATATTTGCTAAAATTGGGGAGGGTAGAGTGTTGGAGCAGAATGGGAGTAAAAGTGATGCTGTAGCACATACTCTGGGATTGATGTTTCCAACTCTTACTCACAGTGGCAAAAGGACCCTGTTATGTCTCCCATCACAGTGCTAGGGGTTATGTAATTTGCTTTTTCCTTATGACTTATAAGAATTTCTCTTTGCTACTAAAGTTCTGACTTTTTATGACTACATTTCTAGTTGCTTTAAGCTTGTGGTTCCTCTCTGATGAAAGTCTATGGATGTACTTTAATTTCTGTTGGCAAAATTTCTGGGTTATTTTCTTATACAATTTATTGTAAGACAATATTTAGAATCTTTGTTTATTCACATTTTAATGATTTTTAGATGGTCTTGTATATTGTAGAACTAAGTCCTCTATATTACTCTGATTTGGAGGGGTTTTAAATCTTCTAGTTGTACAGTTTTGAAAATGTGTTTTCTTATTTTATCTCTGCATTTTTGTCTTCCATATGGCCTATCATGTTACTAAGATCATTATTCTTTTGTTTGTCTTATTGCTAAGTAAATGGTTATATTTAAGCTCTAAACGTGTCATCATTGTGAGTGGTTAGTTTGTGTAAGTGGAAATACAGTAGTAGGAGCTTGAGAGCTATAGTAATGAGTAGAAGGAAATGTCTTCTCTGTGAACACACCCCTAGATCCCTGAGAATCAGAGTGTAGCTGGTAATGGTCCTTCTCAAGGTATCTGTATCTTCTAGTGTCAGGGTAGATTAGAGTGAGCTGTGTCAGAGAATGAATAGGTATTCATATACCCTTTGTGAGAGATGGTAAGTGTTGGGGGCCATCCCACACACCTATCACATGCATCTTTAGAAGCAGAAATCTTCCTTTATTTCTCTTATTGAGTTTTTTAGTCATTCTGAAGTGTATTGCAGTGAGTTTGTTTTCTCTCCTGTTGGTCAAATTATTTTTATTTTATTGTTTTTCCTTCTGGAGAATTCTCCTTCTTTTCTTTTACCCAATAATATTTATTAGGGCTTCTTTTTTGCTTATTAATTTTTTATTTTAGGCTTCCATATGAGGATTTCTTTCCTTTTTGATCTCTTGCTGTTATTGTTTTACTTATTTTTGGTGTATTTTTGTACTGAAATGAAGAAGGGGAGTTGAGTCACAGTCATTCACTCAGCACCTCTTGCTGGAGCTCTCTCTGGTTTAGATGTTTTAGTTTATTCATTTTTGTATTGTTGATTTTAGTCATAAATGCTTGACCTTAGACTCAGATAATAATATTTCATTCTAAAAATGAGGATAGATGAGCCAACAAAATAGATTTTTAAACAATCTTGTGAAATCATATGACTGACGACACCATTCCTTTCTTGTTTTCCCTCTAGCTTCAGAGGGTATGGGCTGCTTGGGGTCAGTATCAGAGGAAGAACTAGGATGTGATGCCAGGCAATTAGTTTTCCCAGAGCCTAGGGTAATTCTCTGTCCCCATGGGCCATTAGGCTTAGACCTTATCCTGTGATCTACAGGGCAGAGAGGATAATTCAGACACACACACACACACACACACACACACACACACACACACACACGCACACTGTGTAACCTTGGGCAAGTTACTTAGCCCCAATTGCTTCTGCTCACTTCACTCAGCATCAGTTCATATAAGTCTTGTCTATATATGATCTTACCAAAGTGGTGAACAGGTGTTCTGGAATATGTTGATAAGATGTAAAAGACTTTGCAAATGACTGTATCTAAACCAGTATTTTATCTGATAGAATCATAGATCATCAGAGCTAGAAAGGAATATACAGAACATATAATCCATCCCTCCCCCAGTTTTATAGATGGAGGACCTCATGGAGCAATTCTTTTGGAGCAAATACATTATCCAAACATATGAAATGAAGAAGCAGGCAGCAGGAGAGATAGCAAGCCACTTCTATAAACTCAAAGATGTATACATAAATATATATATGTATATATATATATATATGTTACTCAAAGCTTCATATTTCATGTATTTACAATACTTTCAAGTTGAAACTTACACACTTGGATCAGTTGGCTAAGGAGAAAGAGGTCTTCAGGCTCTATGTCCTTCCAATAACAAGAGGGCTATGAATGAGCAGAAAGCATTCGATTACCTGCTCTTCACCACATATTGGCAAATCAGAAACGTGGTTGCATTAGTCATGGCCCTTGGGTTGTTTTTGGCAGTTCTTGATATAGTGCCAGAGCAAAGTGTAGGATAAAGTATAACATACAACACCTGAGATATTTTTTGTATTGTGTATTGTGATTCTGAATTGGTGGAGAAAATGCTAATTGTGATGGGACACGTGAGGGGCAGGCAGAAGAAGCTTCTCAACCTGTCCCTGATTTACATACAACTTGGCTCCCAGGGAACTCTGGGTAATTTATCTTTGAGTAAGGTTAGGGTCTCCTCTTGTTTGAGCTGAGTTTTCATCTTCTTATCTAAAGCATTCATTTACTCTGTATATTTTCTAGTATATTCTAATCTGTAAAAATCCTCTGATTTCTCTTTGCTATTATGAATGGGTATATTTACTATCCACTATTTGTAGTAGTCTTTTGTATAACCCATATTTGGTGAGAAGGGGCCAAGCCAGTGAATATAAATGAAAGGCAAGTCATTTCCTTTAACAAATCAACTGGCAAAGGAAGTGATTTTTTGGGGGGGTGTTTTGAGTCGAAATGAACTAAATTGTCAATATTTAGGGGAGCAGATAGATATGATTCTAGTCTAATATCCCTCTTAAAAAGTAGAGAGAACAGAGCACTGTGCATGTTGTTTTGGCTCAATTATTTTTCTTTGTCACTTAGGAAGATTGACTGGGAGAGGGAAATGGGAAGGAAGTTGAAGAGAAGGGTTACATCCAGGAAGATTAATAAAGCCATTTTTTTTATGGGATAGGAGAACAAACTAGATTGTGAGATAGATTTGTAATTGGAATAACAACTATTATTAGATAGAATGATGAGATCAGGGAGGCTAGGTGGCACAGTGAATACAGCACTGGCCCTAAAGACAGGAGGACCTGAGTTCAAATCCGGCCTCAGACACTTAACACTTACTAGCCGTATGACCTTGGGCAAGTAATTTAACCCCAGTTCCCCTGCCCTCCCCTCTCCAAAAAGGAAAAAAGAAAAAAAGAAAAAAAATGATGTAATCAAAAGACAGTTGAGAAAAGAGGAAAGTGGGGACAGTGTGGAGACAGAAAAGGGAGAGTTTAAGAAAGAGAAATATGTTACTATCCATCAAGGATGACCCTGATTAGCTAAATAAAAATGGTTACTTGGCAAAATTCTTATAGTGTTGAAGATGGAACTCATAAGGTTCAACAATAATATTGACAAAATTATCCCTAAAACCACATTGAAAATCCTTTTTTTCTGATTCTGTAGCCATCAAGAAAACTTTTGATTCTGACTTAAGTTGCCCACCTGAGGAGAGAGTACGTTGGTTTAGTTTTCTTTGACAATTCCAATAAGATCTGCAAATATACACATTGGCATTGTAGTTTCCACATTAGCATCCTGGCAGATGCCAACTTAATCACTGAGTTCCAGAATCTGCAGAAGTGAAGCTCTAGATCAAGTGTGGGGAACCTATGGCCTTCTGGATCCTTAAGTGCAGCCTTTTGACAGAATGCAAATTTATTCTGTAAAATTTATACAGAATTATATAAATTTTATATATATAAATTATATTTATATAAATTATTTATATATTTATATAAATTATATAAATTATTTATATATTTATATAAATTATATAAATAAAAAATTTATAGAGAATTGAGCCAAATCTATATGAATACAAGTCATTCCCCAATTGAGAAATGGTCAAAGGATATGAATAGGAAGTTTTCAGAGAAAGAAATTAAAGATATCTATAAGCATATGAAGAAATGCTCTAAATCACTATTAATTAGAGAAATGCAAATCAAAACAACTCTGAGATACCACATCTCTCCAGTCAGATTGGCTAAGATGAAAAAACAAGAAAGTGACAAATGCTGGAGAGGATGTGGGCAAATTGGAACGCTAATACATTGCTGGTGGAGTTGTGAACTTATCCAACCATTCTGGAGAGCAATCTGGAATTATGCCCAAAGGATTATAAATAATTTCATACCCTTTGACCCAGCCATACCACTTCTAGGGTTATATCCCAAAGAGATCATAGAAGTGGGAGGAAGACCCATATGTACAAAAATATTTTTAGCAGCCCTCTTTGTGGTTGCAAAGAATTGGAAACTAAAGGGGTGCCCATCAATTGGGGAATGGCTAAACAAGTTGTGGTATATGAATGTAATGGAATTTTATTGTGCTATAAGAAACGAGGAGGTGTCGGATTTCATAATTATCTGGAGAGACTTATACAAACTGATGCTGAGTGAGAAGAGTAGAATCAGAAGAAATTTGTATACAATCACAGACATACCATATCTGTGATGAGCAACTATGACAGACTGGACTCTTTACAGCAATGCAGTGATATAAGTTAATCCCGAATGACTCAAGAAAGTGAGAAATGCGCCATCCAGAGATATAACTATTAAGAACTGAGCCTGAATCCTGATGGAAGCAAACTAAATGATCTTGTTCTTCTCATTGTTTGGTCTTATTTCTTCCTTACCATCTTTCATCCCACCTAGGACAATATGCCTTTGTAATTGGAATAATGTCTAATATGAATGCATTTGCAGACCCTATACTGTACTATATGCTGCCGTGAGGGGAGGGGGGAGGGAAATAAAGGAAATTTGAAAATAAAAAAAAAAAGTTGGATTCGGGCAAAAGGCTGCACTTAAGGACCTAGAAGGCCACAATTGGCCTCAAGGCCACAGGTTTCCCATTCCTGCTCTAGATGTTGGAGAAGAGAAAGAATGCAAGACCTAAAAAGAAAAATAAGATCTTTGCTCAACTTTTCTTTGAGCCTGATATATGACCTTTTGTCTTGTTTAAAGAAATCTCATAAAGGTGTGTGACTCACTAGCCTGATCAGGATATAAAGGGCAATGGCAAACTTGATGGCTATAACTTTCAGGTAGGATGACATCACTAAATATGTAACATGTTCCTCTTTCCATTAGGGACATTGGTTTGTTTGGAATGGAGGAGTGAACAATTTTTTCCCTTGTCATTAAAAATTATATGAGGCTGAAGGAAAGATTCAGTACAAAAGTGAAAGGCAGAAGAGAGAATAGAGAGAGATGGATGTTAAGATGATATGTGTTCAGACATACAGACAAATATTCCAGCTCTGACCAATAAGAAGAATTATTCTTGTCTTCCGTGAAATCCCTACTCAGAGCCATGGCAGGGAAATAACCCTGTGTTCTTGAAAGCTGTGGGAGCAGAACACAAGCTGAGGCAGATAGATCCTTCCAAGCTTGAAAGGCTTCAAGGGCAAGTTTACTGATGGTCTGTATGCCTGTCATCCCAAAAGTCATCTAAGTCATTGCAAAGATGTTCATCACCTAAATGCTGGCCACTGGGGGATGATATATATTTTTTTAAATACGATACCTCAGGAAGACTGTCTACCAAAAGACAGGGAAGGGTGATCAGTATCTGGAAGTATTAACTTCTAGGAAATCATCATCTTTTTTAGTATTGAACCAAATTAAGCAAGATAATGAATATCAAAGTACATTGAAAAGTAAACAAAAACAAAAACCTTCTATATAATAATAATAGCAATAGCTAACATTTATATAGCACTGTAAGATTTGCAAAGCGTTTTACATACATCATTTCATTTGAGATATGAATAATAATAATAATAATAATAATAAAGGTTGGGATAGAGACAGAGGAATGGAAATTAGATCTATATTAGACCAATAACTTCTGAGACCTGAAACCTTCTGGCCTTATAATCTGTACCCTGTACATTGCATGCTTTTCATCATTAAGTGGAAAATTACCAAATAATACTAACCAGAACCCAGCTGCTTAGGGTTGTTGGGAAGGTTTTTAACTTACTCAAAGGTATTTTATATGGAAATGAGGGTTAGTTGTACTAATGTAGGTCTGATAAGAGAGAGATCCAGAGTGACAGAGACAGAAATAGAGAGAAAGAGAAAAAAAGAGGGAGAAAGGGAGGGAGATAAAGGGGGGGAAGGAGAGAGAGAGAGGGAGAGAGAGAGAGAGAGAGAGAGAGAGAGAGAGAGAGAGAGAGAGAGAGAGAGAGAGAGAGAAAACAGGAAAGATATGGTGGCTCACTCCCCCTTCCCTCACCATTCCTCCTTCCATTTTCCCAACAACTTCCTTAGTGCCCCCTTTACCTCCTTGTTCCTCAGAGTGTAGATTAGGGGATTTACCATGGGTGTAACCACTGAATAAAATAGAGTGATAAATTTGCCCTGGTCTTGGGAACTGCTCTTTGCTGGCAGTAAGTAGGCATAAATGGCTGAGCCATAGAAGAGGAATACTACTATCAAATGGGAACCACAAGTATTGAAGGCCTTATGCCGGCCTTCGGCTGAGGGAATCTTCAGGACAGCTCTGGCAATGAAACCATAGGAGATGAGGATGGTGCTCAGGGGCACTGCAGTGAAGAAGGCACAGACACCATTGAGTACAGCCTCATTGAGGCTTGTATCTCCACAGGCCAACTTTATTAGAGCTGGAACTTCACAGAGGAAACTGTTGACCTCCTGGTGTCCACACAATGGGAGCTGTAGAGTGAATGTTGACTGAACTAGGGAATTTCCCAGGCCACCTAGCCAGGCAATGGAGGCTAGTTGCCAGCAAAGCCTAGGGTTCATGATGGTCATATAGTGCAGGGGCCGACAGACAGCTACATAGCGATCAAATGCCATCACAACCAAGAGGATGCATTCAGTGGCACCCAGCCAGAGGAAGACATATAGCTGGGTTATACAACCACCATAGCTGATGGTTTTATCTGGACCCCACAGATTGAATAGCATCTGAGGGACTGAGCTTGTAGTATAGGCAAGGTCAAGGGAAGAGAGGTTACTGAGGAAAAAATACATGGGTGTGTGAAGCCGAACATCCAAGCGTGATATTAGGATAATGGTCAAATTGCCCACCAAAGTTAACAGGTAGGAGAACAGGATAACAACAAAAAAGATCATCTCCAGCTGGGGATGGTCAGAGACACCAATTAAGATGAAACCTTTAAAGGAGCTGTTCTTGGCTCCTCCCATCACTGGACACCTTCTGTCCCCTGAGGAAGAGAGGAAGGTCACCATACTAAGAAAACTGTCAGGAGTGCAGTAAGTGGAACTGTAAACTGTTGGACGAGATTCATTTCCTTAATGCCAAGTCTTCAGGAAAAATAAGAAAAAAAAAGAAATTAAAGGCAAAAAGGATTAAAGATTATTTCATGAGTCTCCTGGCTCCATGGCTATCTACTAGTGTGGTTCTGCCAGTCCCAGGTCTATCTTTACTGTTACCAAACCTCAACTACAAAGAATCCCCAAATGAACAGAGAACTTTACCCCCACAAAAGCAGAGCAACCACAAGCTATCAGGCCAAATTGGAGGACAGTCAGGATGGTGAGGGGACTGGAAACTGAGCTGTGTGAGGATGGGGTGAAAGAATTGGGAATATGTAGCCTGCAGTAGAGAAGACAGGGGCAGAGATTGCTATGAAAATTGTCTTAAAATTGTGGGAGGAGTATCAGATTGAAAACGATTTTTTTTTGACTTGTTTTGTTTGGGCTGAAAGGCAAAACTAGAAAGTTACAAGGAGAGAGATTCAAGTTCAACTTCCTGAAAAGCTTCCTAATAATTGGAATTTTCCAAAAATAGAATAGATAGCTGTGAGCCTGCAGGGGAAGAAGAGTATTGGGTTCTTCATCACTAGATGTCTTCAAGTGAATCCTGGGTAACAACTTCTTGCAAATATGGTAGAGAGGATTCATGCTTAAGGTATAGTAGACTGGTTTAGATAACATCTGAAGTCACTTTTATCAGAGGTTCAGAAACATAACCATGATTTCAAGCTTGGAATAGTTGCATAAAGTTCTCCTTGTCAGTGGAGAGAATGATTACTCTATGCAAATTCTCCAGACTTGAAGGTTATTATAGGACTATTTGGGAAAGGATAAGTAGCTATGTACTTGAGGCTAAAGGGACAGATAGCTACCAACCTATTGTTCAGGCCTATTTAAAAGCATCAGGAAGGATGGTACCAGGAAGACTGGTATTGATCTCTTGGAACTGGGAATAGTGAAGGAAGAGGTATGGATGTAGAATTAGTGTTTATGGTCAGAGATAGCTATGTAGTGCTGTGGATAGAGTGCTGGATCTGGAGTCAGAAAGACCTGATTTCAAGTCAGGCCATAGACACTTATTAGCTATGTGTAATCCTGGGCAAGTCACATAACCTCTGTCTGTCTCAATTTCCTCATTTATAAAATGGGATGATAATAACATGCACCTCCCAAGATAAAAGAAGATAATATTAGTGAAATGCTTTGCAAAACTTAGAGCATTATATACATGCTAGTTATTAGCTATTATTGTGATGAGCACAATGGATGGATGACCACTTGCTGAGGATGTTCCAGAGGAAAAGTAGTTTTTCACTGGGCACAGGTTGGACTATTTGGCTTCTGAAGTCCCTTCCATCATTATGATTATGTCATTCAGCTGGTACTGACTTTGTAGACTAATTCAGTTGTTGTGCAGGATGAATGAATGGGTTGTAGTATGTAAATGGGTTTGATCAAGGGAATTTGGAAAGAGTAAGCAGAAAGGAGATGAGTAAAGATAGAATTACATAAACACCGAAGAGATAAGAATGAGTGAAAAGGTGAGTAGAAGAACAAATCCAGAAGAGGCTTTTGACTGTGTGGGAGCCTGGGTCCTAGGACCATGTTCTCCACTCTGCTCTACAGAGTATCTACCATAGCACAGAACAGCAGTGATGAGGGGCTTTTAATGAGTTTTCATCTCATACCATGTAGCTGAATCACATATTTTCTGAGGTCCTCTTATTATTTTTTTGAGAAGGAGTGTCCAAGAAAAAGGAGTCAGGTGACTGTAGGATACATGACTTTGTAAACAGATCAACTTGAATAAATCCCTTATGATTTCTCTTTCCTGTTTACTTTTTCATACTTCTCTTGAGTCTTATATTTGAAAGTCAAATTTTCTATTCAGCTCTGGTCTTTTCATTAAGAATGCTCGAAAGTCCTCTATTTCATTGAATATCCATTTTATCCCTGAAGGATTATACTCTGTTTTGTTGGTGAGGGGATACATGACTTTGAGTGATGGAGTTTCAAGACACCTTCTCATTCTGAGATTTTGTGATTCTACGATTTCAGAAATGGAGGACAGAGTGATGCCTTTATATGAAGACAAATTTAAAGGATTAGGACTTCAATCCAGAATGATAAATCTTGAGGAAGAGAGATCTTTGAAGTCAACAAAACAAAAAGACATGGGATATATAGGTTGTCCCCAAAGTCCTAATGCAGGTTTAAACTAAGACTATGGGGATAGCCTAAAGAGTGAACAATGATTTTTTCCTACCAAATCTCAGAATATTAGAATGAGGTAATACAATGAAGATACATATGAATAGGATAAAGAAAGGGAAAGCCTACTTATGCGGCAAAACAGTGAATAGAGTTATGGATTTTTTCCCAAGAACTGCTAAAGGCTGAAAATGTAAACCATTTCAAGATGTGTTTATATAAATCCATGGATGATACTTCTATAGTCATTTAGGAAAACTAGGGTGTTTGAACGCCATCCTTGACCTTATTAAGTTGAAATGATAGAGGATAGGGATGATGTACTCCTAAACTTTCCCTTCACCTGAGATAGAGTCCAGGGCTCAATGGCTCTTGGGGTTAACCTAGTACAACAAGTTTTAGGTTCTAATGAACTAAAAATATTACCTCTTGCTTATAATGGGTCATCATATCCTATTCTTCCTGATAACCTTTTCTGAATTTTTTTTTTAAAGCAATTGGGGTTAAGTAACTTGCTCAAGGTTACATGGCTAGTCATTATTTCTGTGTGGGTGCTCATTTTCTGAGGCCGGATTCGATCTCGGGTCATCCCAACTCCGAGGCCGGCGCTCTTACTCACTGCGCCACCTAGCCCCCCCCCCCCCGAATTGTTATTGGGGTAAAATTACTGCACAATAAACCAAGCCTAATCTGTCATCCTGCCAAATAAATGAATCTAAAAGCCCATCAGAAAAAAAATGAACAGTCCATCATCTGAGTTCTCCCCACCAATGCTTTCTAGTGTGAATGAGACTAACTCTGGATTGTGCCCTGAGGCACTTGGTTTTTTGTTGTTGTTGTTGTTTTTGTTTTTGCTTTTTTTTCTTGGAGGGGGGAAGGTAGGGCAGTTGGGATCAAGAGACTTGCCCAAGGTCACATGGCTAGCAAGTGTTAAGTGTCTTAGGCTGATTTTGAACTCAGTTCCTCCTGACACCAGGGCCAGTGCTCTATTCACTGTACCGCCTAACCGCCCCCACCCTGAGGCACTTGTGACATCACATAGGAACCTGACTGAGCCCAGTTTTTCCATTCACTCCTTCATGCCTGTAATCCACAGTAATTCTATAATCTGAGGCTGACTTCCCCTGCCTGGCTCTTGGGTAATTTCCATCATCTTCTTTATGGCCAGTACAAAAAGTCATGGGGTTTTTGAATACTGAATAATATGAACATGTATTCTCCTCTCGATCTAAGAGTATCACAATTGAAAGTCGGGTTTTGAATCCTTAAATGCAACTTCACTTTAATATGTCTTAGTAATACATGGTCAGGAAAAGGAATGATTTAAGATATACATGTACATATACTTACATATCTATATGTAGACAGATATTATGCTTTCTCTTCCTGACACTGCATGATTCATAAATGTAAACTCATTTTAATATTAGCTTCAGCAACATATGATTTGGGAAGGAAAATATAAAATAAAGACTATACATATGTAGAACGATTAGATTAATAGATGGATACTGCACTCTAGTCTAGATCCTAGATGAGGTTTTGGATTATTTTCTTGTTTGGATTCTTTGCATCCCTAATCCTTGGTCTTGGTACAGATACTTAAATACTCTATTCCTTACAGCTCAGTTAGCTATTTGCTTGCCTAATTCCCTGAATGTATAATGAAATCATCAGTTTTTTGATGTGACCCAAATAATGCAAAATATGCTTGTTAATTTAGGATTGTATTATATTATAGACTCATACATAGACTGAGAGGCTCAAGGGACCTTAGAACACAGAATGTTAGAACTAGAAGAGAAGAAGGTAACTTAGAACCTTAGAACCTGTTAGGGCTAGAAAGGGATCTTAGAAATCATCTGGTCCAACAAGAGTTTGCTGGTAAATATTTAACAGCAAATGCTCCAAAAATGAATGGCATGCTTTTAAGTTTTATGTGAATTATTAACATTTCCTTCATTCTTTTCTTTTCTTTTCTTTTCTTTTCTTTTCTTTTCTTTTCTTTTCTTTTCTTTTCTTTTCTTTTCTTTTCTTTTCTTTTCTTTTCTTTTGGAGGGGGGAGCGCAGGGCAATTGGGGTTAAGTGACTTGCCCAAGTTCACATGGCTAGTAAGGGTTAAGTCTGAGGCGGGATTTGAACTCAGGTTTTACTGACTCCAGGACTGATACTTTATTCACTGTACCACCTAGCTGTCCTCCTTCATTGTTTTCTTAAGACTAGACAATAAACAAAGCACTACCTTCAGCCCTGATTTGTAGCATTGCTGATTTTCTAAGGTGTAAATGCTTGCCCTGAAAAGTTAATGGTCAACTCTGAGAACAGGTTAGAGCTGACTCTAGTACACCCCTGAAACTTTTTATTGTAGAGACAAGGAAATGTAAGGCTTATATACTTTTTCAGTAAAGGAATAAAAGAGATCTCAGTCCATAAAGATGAAAGATGAGAAGGAATAATATTGTACCCTATAAAAAGCCATGGAGATTTTGAATGTTGTGTAAGAGGAACATGGACTCTTTCCTCAGTCTTAGAGTATCAGAATAGAGGACCAGGTTTTGAAATTTGAAAGACATAAGTTTAAAGCAAATAAAAGGAAATGTTATTTTCTGAAGATTGGAAATTTGTGAAAATGAAGAGGATCAAGTAATGTAAATCAGCTGAATAGAAGTTTTGGCAACAATAATTTCAGAGCCATTTTCAATCATTTAGGAAAACGGTACCATAACCAGGATGCATGAACCTTCTTCAACTTTTCTGCTTTCTTTTGGAAGAGTCTAGTAACTGGGAAAAGTACCAAAAAAGATAGTGTATATATTCTTTGAGGAAAAGCTAAAAGATGGGAGACATAGTATAGTAGAATAGAAAAATCATTAGATTGGAGTCAGAGTGAATGTTTAAATCACAATCAATTTCCTTATCTTTGTAAAATGAAGGGGTTGGATTTCATCCTCAATGTCTTGTTTCAGGTCTCAATATAAAAGCTGGGATTGAAGAAGATAATACTAAGATGTCATACATTTAATTCACTGTTGTCACTGTGAAGGGCTTTTAAGAGGAGGTTATTGGGCTTTATCACTGTGTACAAAAGACCAAAATAGTGAGGTTTGCTGCAGTGGAAAGTGTACTGTCTTTAGTTACAGGACCTGAGTTCAAATCCTGACTCTACGATTTACCACCTGTATGACCTTGAGCAAGTCACTTAACCTTTCTTAGTCTGTTTCCTCACTAGTGAAATGAAGGGTCCAACCAACTTTAAATCTATAATCTTATGATCTGAATATCTCCAGGGTATTTGTTAGGAGGGATGGCCTGCTATATAGGGGAAGGAGTGATAGGGATCTATCTTTGGAAATGAAAGTGATATGAAAACAGAAGGTATCAATAGAAAATGAAGCAGGGGAAGCCAATTCCTGTAAAGGTGATACAACATTGGTGATTTTCAGAAAGAAAACAGATATGTATTTGTCATGGATGATTTAGACCTTTTTCTGACAGGAGATGAGGAGTTGAATGAGGTGACTTCTCTATTTTCCTTCCTGCTGGAGGATTTCTGTGATTCTAGGACTTCCATGCTGCTCCACATGTTATTGTCCCCTGTCCTATTGGAATGTAGCCAGCTCAAGAACAGGGTCTTGGGAGCAGCTAGGTGATGCAGTGAATAGAGCACCAGCCCTTGAGTCAGGAGAATGAAAGTTCAAATCTGGCCTCAAAGACTTAACGCTGTGTGACCTTGGGCAAGTCATTTAACACTAATTGCCCTGCATTCCCCCCTCCAAAAAAAAGTCAAAAAAAAAAAAAAAGAACAGGGTCTGGGTCTATCATTTTTGTTGTTCCCCTTTTCCCTTCCTTGAGCATTCCATAATTTCCAGAAAGTAGCTATTCTAGCAGAGAGCAGACAGTCTTTGCTATCAGGCAGCTCTCAGCATGGCATTTTCATTAATGTGTTTCATATTAAACACATTTATTCCTGTTTTTCCTTCTTGGAGATGAGATGGATGATAGAGGGTCTGCAAAATATGTTTAAAGGCATTTATCAAGCAATTTCTTACCCATCTTTCCTCCTGAATAAATGATGCAAATCTTCTATGAGCATCTTTCAATCTCCATGATTTTTTCTTCCACCCTTTTCTGTTTCCCTGCCTCTCTTTTCTTCTTTCCTTTCCCTGCCTTCCTCCCTCCCTCTTATGGAATTGTAGAATTTTAGATGTTAGAGTATACCTCAGCTAGAAGTCATTAATCTCTTTCTTTTCCCCCACTTCCCATACCCTTACCCTCAGTTTCTCCCAGGACAAAAACGTACAGATCTTAAGTAGACGCTTTGGGATTGTTCTTGAGTCTTTTATCAATCTCTGATTCTTCATTGTTTCCCCTCCCCCTTTAACTCTAAATTACATAATGCTCAAACGCTCCCTGTCATTGAATGCCTAGAATGTAATGTGAAAGTGGGGCAATCTGAAGTTAGTGATATATGGTTTCCTACCAATCCACTTTCTTCTTCCATCCCTCTTTCTACTTAACCCTTGCCCTTCCTTCTAGGCTTTGCTTTTTCTTGACAACAAATGCTTCGACTTCTGTCTTGCTCTTTTCCCCTTATCTACAAACAGGAAAGAATTCAGCCAAATTGGGTCTAATGGGGGTGGCCTTAAAAAAAAAAGTTGGAGGAGATGACAATCTCTGAAGTCAAGTCCCTTTCCTCAGCCCATCTATGTTCTATGATGTCAAAGTCCCTTCCAGCTCTGACATCCCAGGTTGTAACATGGCACCTACCTCCAATACTTTATGTGCTATGGTTCTCCCTCAGCTGAGAGAAATGGAAGCATCCCCATGTGAATGAGCAGGACGTTGTTTCATGAGACCCCTCTAGCTAGGTCTGTACTTTTCTGCACCTTTGGGCAGGTCACTTCAGCTCTACATACTTGTTTCCTAAAATGAGGATTTTAACTCCTGCCACCTATCTCACAGGACATGAGGAGCACTTCATAATTGAATCCTGGGCTGGCTGATCTTTGGCCCTCTCAAGGAGAAGGCTGTTTGTCCTCAGCTTCCCCTTTGGAACCTCCTTCCTCCCTTTGGGTGCAGGACCTGAATACCCATACACTGGCCTCTCTGTGGCACACAACCCAGACCTCTATACTCTAAACACGTCCTTTCAGCATCAACACTTACCTATCCTGTGTCCCCAATTCACAGACAAAGCTTGCTTTGTGCCTACAGTTGATCTAAGAATTGACTCATTGCTGAAGTGTTCCCAGAAGACTCAAAGCCAGGTGTCCTGATTCCTAATCTATTGCCTTTCCACCAGAGCACATTTTTGTGGAAAGGAAAAATGTTTGGATTTGGAAACAAAGAACTTAGGTTCAAATGCTAACTGTGTCAACAGAGGCAAATCACTTAACATCTCTGGGCCTCAGTTTCTTAATTTGAAAAATAAGGAGTTTAAGGGGCAGTTAGGTGGCTCACTGAATAGAGCACTGGCCCTGGAATCAGGAAGACCTGAGTTCAAATTCTGCTTCAGACACTTAACACACACACACACACACACACACACACACACACACACACACACACAGAGTAGCCGTGTGACCTTGGGCAAGTCACTTAACCATAATTTCCCTCAAAAAAAAAAAAAGAAAAGAAAAATAAGGAGTTTAGATGACATGATCTTCCTTCCAGCTCTAAATCTATGTGTGATGATCAGTTAATGGTATTTACCTCTAAGGTAACAGATTTAAAGCACCATTGCATGTCCTTGATGTTTTGACTTAAAGGAGTGACTATAGGTAGAGTACAGAGATCCTGAATGTTGGAACTGGAAAGGGTTCTAGAAATTTCCTGGTCTGACCCCTTTAACTGTCAAATAAGGAGAAGAGAAGTGAGTTGCTGAGGTCACAGAGAGAGCTGGTGGCAATGTTAGGCTGCAGATGCCCGATCTCCTGACCCATATTCTAAAGCTCTTTCTGGGGTACTTCTGTGCCAGTGGAGGAGAAAATTTTGAGAAGGGTGAACTTCCCTCAGATACCACCTGGAGACAGCTGTCTTTTCTACTTTCCTGCAGGGCTACTTGATGTAATCCAGCCTAAGATCTTCCCACCATCGCTCTTTGTCCCCTTCTCTCTTTCACCCCGGCCCCTCTCTCCTGATTTTTTTTTTACCTCTTTCATGTTATGGACCTCTTTGGCAGTCTGATGAAACATATTAACCCCTTCTCATATTAATGTTTTTAAATGCATAAAATAAAAGACACAAACTTACAAAGGAAACCAAAGGTGTGCTAAGTGCCACAGGAAATAGAGTACTGGCCCAAGAATCAGGAAGTTTTTACTGTTGAGTCATGTCTAATTTTTCATGACCCCATTGGGAGTTTTCTTGGCAAAGAGACTAGAGTGCTTACTAGACAGAGCTAGTAAGTGTCTGAGGTCGGATTTGAACTCAGGTTTTCCTGTCTCCAGGCCCAGCCTTCTATTCACTGTGTCCCCTAGCTACCATGGAGTTAGGACCACTTGAGTTCAAATCTGTCCTCAGACACTTACTAGCTTTATGACCCTGGGCAAGTCACTTCACCCTCTTGGTCCCAACTTTCTCATCTGTAAAATGAGCTGGAGAAGGAAATGGCAAACCACTCCAGTATTGTTGCCAAGAAATTCCCAAATGAGGTCACAGAGAGTTGACATGACCAAAATGACTGAGCAACAGTGAGAGCAGCAACAAAGGAAACCAAAGCCTAGTGAAAATAAAGATGTACTTTTTTCTACCTTCCAAATTTATGGAATCCCTGAAATCTATCCACAGACTCCTTGGGGTCTGGGGACCCCAAGTTAAGAGCCCCTGTTCTAGAGTCAGTCAGTCACCTGTCATTTACTGAGTGCCTCCTAGGTGCCAGGCATTGTGCTGAGTGTTAGCAATACAAAGAAGCCTCCCTCCCCAACAAAAAAAAAAAAACCAGTCCCTGTAAGGAACCCTAATAATTAGCAATATATTCTCCAGGCCTGGAGACTGGGTGGCTGGTTTGACTACTGAGACACCACATCCCAAAATCTTTGTTTCATAGTAGAAAGATCTTAGCCTGGGTTATTACACAACACAGTAAGTGGGCATTCTTGCAGTAGGACATGAGAGTCCCCCAAGCACTCCTTGGGCACCTGTACTTACCACCTAATATCTGGAGGTCCAGGAGTAGAGATCCCTTGATGAGCAAGAAGAAACTACTTATAGGGTCCTTCTCCCAGACCTGGCTTGGGGCTGCCAGCTTTAACAATGGGCAGCACTGGGTTTTCTAAGGAGTCTTTGTTGGCTCTTTCCAGGTTTGGCTCAGTTGCTGATTCTGAAAAAGCCCATGGGAGAGTCAAGGCCCTCTACAGGCAATTAGTAATAAACACTAAAGTAGCCAGAAGTCAGGGAAAAAGTTGTCCCTAAAGAGTCAAGACTATTTATCTTCTAAATTTCCTTCCCACTTCTATTATGCTTTCCTCTTCAGTCCCAATTTTGTTTATTAAAATTGTATCTTAAGAGAATTATAGTTGTTTAGTGTTTTATACTTTTGTATTAACTTTCATATTCATTATTTTATTTGATTCTAAAAACACTGCTGTTAAGTAAGTAGGATAGGAATTATTTATTCCTCTGTGCCAGATGAGGAAACTGAAGCACAAAAGAGTAAGTTACTTGTCCAAAGTCACACAGCTCTTGCTCTTACCATCATTCACAATTGTTCTACTTCAGTATCGATGAATTCTGCCTTATAACTCCTTATCAGGGGTATGCTGGTAAATGTTTTAACAAGCAGCTCCCTGGAATAAAAATGTACGTACAACACACTTTTAAATTTAATCTGCATTATTAACAGTTTGTCCATCACTTGCTTGTGTCTAGATAGTCAATAAAGCAATAAATCAAGCAAATCTATATTTGTACCCTAAGTCTCTTCAATGGATAGGATATGTTATTATGAATTCTATGGAATTGTTTTATTTATCATAGTTCCTACAGCTTTCAAAAAAATTTTACAGAGTGTTTGTATTGTAGAAATTGTTCTCCTGGTTCGGCTATTCATTATTTGTTTGATATCAGTTAAGGACTTATAAGTCTTCAAAACTGTCTTTTTCTGGTAGTATTGTTTATAGGATAATTAGTCTTCTAATTCTGCTCCTTTCACTCTGTACCAATTGATATGTCTTTCTTGAAATCATCTATTTTTTCCTTTCTTATAGGACAAAAGTACTTGACCACATTCATATACTACAACTTTTTCAACCATTCCTGAATTATTAAGTATTCTCTCAGTTTCTAGATTTTTGGCATCTCAAAAATATCTGCTGTTAATATTTTTGTATATAAAGGACATTTTCCTCTTTCTTTGAGTAAAGCCCTAAGAGTGGTATAACTGGGCCAAAGGGACACACCACTTAATAACATTTTGTGTGTGATTCCAAATTGCTTCACAGAATAGTTGTATTCATTTATAGATACACCTGTGAACTCTTACTGTCATTTCTACCTTCCCAACACCTCTAGCATACATCCCTTTCTCTCCACTGCACATAGCCACCACCTTCTTTAGGTCTCCATCACCTCCTGGCACAACTATTGAAATAGCCTACTAATTGGTCTCCTTGCTTCAGGTCTTTGCCCTCTCTGCATCATCTTCCACTCAACCACCGAAGAGATCTTTCTAAAGTGCAGGTCTGACCATGTCAACTTTTCCTCTTAAGTAATCTCCAGTGGCTCCTTATTACCTCCAGCATCAAATATAAAATCCTGTTTGGCTTTTAAAGACCTTCACAACCTGGGGAATCCTTCCCTTTTTAGTCTTCTGATGCTGATACTTACTGATCAGTATACTAAGGATACTCTCCACAAAAATACATTTTTTAAGAATATAATTTTAACCTTGATAGATATAAGGAGGATGCAACATTTTGCCAACATTCTGGTAGATGTGATTGAGAGGCTCTTTTAGTGATTTTGAAAAATCACTTTTTCAAATTGGAAGATGATAGGGTCTCAATACTTAGATTTGAAAGGCACTTCAAAGGCCATTTAGTCCAACCTGCTCACTTTACACAAAAACATAGCCATAGCTCAGCAGTGTAAGGAAGGCAGGAATCCTCTGATTCCAAATTCAGTGCTCTTTCCAGTACAGTATAGTTGATTTAATCCATACAGATTTCAGTTTATCTACTATCTAACATAAGACATTAATATTTTAAATATGTAACATTCCACTTCACAAAGTTAAGATCAGATTGGTAAAGAGGCAAGGGAACAAAGACAAAGGAAAAGTGGGGAGGTTGGGAGAAGCAGGAAGCATAGATACGAGCAAACTAAAATGATAGTTAGTGGGGAGTGTTACTGTATTTCCCTTGCCTGTCACTGGTATAGTGAGTTAGATCACTGGTGGTGCTATTTAAGACCAAGGTTATAAGTTTCTCCTCTGACAGGAATTCAAATAAGCAGAGAAAAAATTCTGATCTGTGGCCATGAGGTCATTTCTCATATTGACCAATCTTCTTGTGTGTCTGTGTCCTTGGAAATAGTCAAGTGAGTAGGAATGGTACTATGAAGTCTATGTATTTTTTTTCAGTTAACAAGAATTTATTTTCTCTCCTCATCTTCCTCCACTCACAATGTTAAAAAAAAAATCTTTGTAACACATATACATTGTCATGCAAAATGAATTCCCTTATTGTCCATATTTTAAAAAAGTGTGTCTCATTCTGGATATTTGCTCCCTATTTCTCTGTCATGAGATGGGTAACATTTTGCATTTTTGATCTTCTGGAATCATGGTTGATCATTGGCTTGATCAAAGTTCTTAAGTCCTTCAAAATTGTTGGTTTTGGCAATGTTGTTGTTATTGTACACATTGTTTCCTGGTTCATCTCATTTTACTTCTGCATGAGTTCTGCAAATCTTTCCAGGTTTTTCTGAAACCATATCTTCTTTATTTCTCATGTCACAACAGGACTCCATTACATCCATATGCCATAATTTGTCAACCATTCCCTCAATTAATATTCTTTGCCATTAGAAAAAAAGTTATCATAAATATTTTTGTGCAGTTGGGTCCTTTTTCTCTTGCGTTGATCCCCTTGGGGTGTAGGACTAGATGTGATATCCTTTGGTCAAATGCAATGCACAGTTTAAATACCTCTTCTCTTCTATCTATATAGTATTTTCTGATAAAAATTAGGTATTTGATTCACTCACTAAACAATTGAATTTGGTTTCTATTATGATTACCATACAGATGGTTCTCAAATTTATATCATTACCTCCCTCAAACTCTCACTTGACTGCCAGTTCTGTATTTCTGCATTTCTATCTCACTCTAATTTCAAAATCATATTATCCAAAATTGAATCGTTATTCTCCCCCCCCAAATCTGCCCTTCTCCTAACATCTCTATTTCTATTTTTGGCACCACCATCACCCACACTAGAGATCTCAGTCATCTGTGATGTTTTCCTTTCCCTGACCTGCACATCCAATCATTTTCCATGGCATATCAGTTTTCCCTCTCCAATACTTCACATATTTGTCCATGGTTTACATTCCAATAATCCCATCATAGTTCAGGAGTCCATTATGTCCCAACTGTACTGTTTTAATAGTTTATTAACTGGTCTTCTTGCCTCTAGTCTATCACATCTCCATTCTATTTTCATTGTTATCTAAAATGTTCCTAATGTATACTTTTGTCATTCTTCTACTCAGAAATCTTCAATTGCCTACTGAATGAAGTAAAAACTCCTAATTCTAGCACTCAAGTCCCTTCACAATCTAGTCCCATCTGCTTTCCCATTTTTAGCCCAAATTTCTCACTCTTATTTACTGTATGTTCCCATAATATTACACTAATAACTGTTCCAAACTCCCATCCTGCCTTCTGTCTCTGTACCTTTGCTTATAAATTCCCATAATGGACTTCTCTGTCTATGCTTGGTTGAAATCCTTTCCCTTTCTCCAGAACAAATGCAATGCTAACTTCATAAAGACTTCATTCCCTGACTCCCCCAAACAGAAGTAACTCTCCTCCTCCTCCAATATTCATGGTGTGCTATCTAGGCTCCTACTTTGCACTTATTGTGATAACTGAATCACATTATACTTATTTGTGCATGCAACCATGGCTCAGAAGCCTAGCTTCTAGCTTACATAGACTATATACACTCATAGGGACTTCTCAAAAATTACATTTCTTTGGCGTATTTCTCCCTTATCCCCCAAAGACTTCTCTGGGAGCCTCTGAAAATATCTCATATCTAGATCACCATATATGTAGGTTTGTGCAAGCCCTAACAGTGAAAATGCATATTGGTTACATTGTTCCACAGAAAGGAGGAAGAATAGATAAAGAATCCAGAGTAGCCCACAATAAATACAATTCTCCTGCTGTCTCTGCAAGGGACCTTTACAACCCTCTAATTTGTAGCAACATCATGTGGTTTGGACTCCCCTTAGAAAGAAACAAACTTGGGGGTGCTAGAGGTGAAATGTATCCACATTTTGGTGAGTCCTGCCTTTATCCCAGGAACTCATATAAGCTTCTAGCTTTATGGTGCTAGCCTTGGGAAGGAAGCACACCTGAGATTTCTAGAGAGGCAACAGTTTTCAGTTGTATTGGCAAAATAACTCAAAGTTCCAAGGTTTTTGCTCTTTTGTCGCATTCTGTTATTCAGTCATTTTCCAGTTGTCTCTGCCTCTGTGACTGCATTTGGGGTTTTCTTGGCAAAGATACTGAAACGGTTTGCCATTTCCTTCTCCTATTCATTTTACAGATGAGGAAGCTGAGTCAAGCAGGGCTAAGTTGCTTGCACTGGGTCACACAGCTAGTGATTTCATGATGCCATATTTGAATTCACAATAAGGAGTCTTTGGGCACTCCATCCAGTGAGCCACCTAGCTGCCCTCTTTGTATCATAGATCAGCCTTCTATTGCATCTTTTACTCTGGGACCACATGCTAGATACTCAGACAAGGAGGTCTTGCCTGTCCTCCAGAAGGCTGAGACTTCAGGAAACCTGAACACTCCTTTAGAAAGCTGGCATAACGCCCCCTAAAACAGAAAACAAAAACAAAACGAAAGCAAAACGAAAAGAAGGCTGGGGTTCAAGAACTCCTACAACGTGGCACAAGGTCATCCTTTCCTGGAGCCACATGGTTGATAGTATTCTCTGTCACTCCAATTCCATGGCTGGGTCCAGGAGTTCTTGTTAACATACCACTGCCCTGTGCATCTAATGGCACAGTGGATGGAATGCTGGGCCTGGAGTCAGGAAGTCTTCCTGAGTTCAAATGTGGCCTTAGACACTTACTAGTTAGTCAAGTCATTTAACCTGCTTACCTCAATTTCCTTAGCTATAAAATGAGCTGGAGAAGGATAATGGCAAACCACTCCCCTATTTTTGCCAAGAAAATCCCAAAATGGTTTCATCAAGAGTTGAACATGACTGAACAAGAGCAACAAGTAGGAGCTTGAGAAAATTAAGACTCAGAATAGTTTGAGTTGGTGAATTGGATAGTGTTAGGGAGGAGACCCTATATATCAATACTGTTGTTTGTCCCTCATTCTCAAAGAGGACCATGACATCAGGAAGATGATGCCATGACTTGCAAGTGAATTGGATTTAAGTTAGAGAGGGATGTGCAAGGTCAGCAGCCTCACTTTCTACTCTGGAACCATCTGAATCTAGTAGTAAGATATAGATCAGAACAACTGGAGATGGCTTCCATAGCTATAATAAAGGAAGGATTTTCTTTTCTATCCAACTCCAGATTGATCAGATCAGTACCAGATTGGAAGGCTCTACCACAAGTTGGGTACAAATTGTTCATCTGAAAATTTGAAATGGAAATGCCTCTAAACTTGTGCAATTCATCCTTCTTTTGAGTCCTTGCAATTCTGCTTTGCTCACAGAGGACGATGCCTTCTTTGATGCATGCATGCTACAGTAGATAGTCCTGGGCCAGCATCTCCCACGTGTAGCAGCAAGCACTCCAACATCCCCAGGATGGCTGCCAACACAGGTTCTTAGATCTGCTTTTCTAAAGGAAAGCAACTTAAAATGGGTTGACAAGCTTACTTTAATCAATCAAACATATTGTTTACCTAGTTCAGGGGGAAAAGGTCAGCACCCTGAACTTCAAAGTATACAGGCAGAACTTACAAGACAGAGAAACAAACAGATCAAGCAGAAAGGCTTCCAAACTGTCCAATCACTATATTAATACCAAATCACAGTTACCAGAGAGGGAAGCATCAACATCTGGGTTTTCAAAGCTGGGGCCGGGGGTGGGGGGGCTCTCATCTGTTGCCCAGAGTCTCATCTGGTCAAATCACACAACACTTCTCAAAGCGAGCCCCAAAGCAAAGCCTCACATCAGGGATTATATAGCCTTCTCCTGGCTCAGAGAATGTCATAACCCTTTTGACCCACTGCCCAATCACACAGCATCAAGGTGCAGGCATTCCTGAAAACCAAGAGTATGTTTTCAAATCAAGGAAGGTCCTCAGAGTCTCTTAAGCCTATCAAAGGGCTTAGGGGAAGGGAATATCTTTAAATTTGTATTTTCATTACACCACTTCTCACAATCAATACCAAAGCTCTTCAGAGAGACCTTGAGAGTACCCTTGTATTACTTCTTCTGACCTACATGGGAGCACTTACCTAGTGTGAGTCCTCTATAAAATGGCCTTTTTTTCCTTTTTGGAGGGCAACTGGGGTCAAGTGACTTACCCCAAATCACATGGCTAGTAAATGTGTTAAGTGTCTGAGGCCGGATCTGAACTCAGGTTCTCCTGACTCCAGGGCTGGTGCTCTCTTCACTGCGCCACCTAGCCGCTCCTAAAATAGCCTTTTAGTCAAACTTAGGTTTAGCATTCCAACAATGTGGCCAGCCAATCAGAGTTTTACTCTGCAAGAGTAGACATTGAATGCTTGGCAGTTCAGCTTGAGAAAGGACTTGAGAAAGGTGTCTGATACCATATCTTTTCAGGTGTTCTTCAAAATCTTCTGAAGACGATTCGAACAGAAAAATTGCATTTCCTAGCATAGAACTCATAGACTGCACAGGTTTTATATACATACAGCAATGAGGTCATCGCAAGGGCTGGGTGGACCTTCAGTTAGGTAGGCAGCCTAATACCTCTTCTCTCCCACACTTTCCCTTGGAAACACTGAACTAGCTCTGGCAATGCACGCATCAGCTTCATCATCTATGTGGACATCCCTGGAAAGTATACTGACGCAGTAAGCAAACACCCCCAGCATTCAGAATTTCTTCATTTGCTGTAACTGACGGTTCCACATATAGATGGTGTGGTGCCAGGGAAAAATTAGGTGCAGCAGACAATTTTTAGAGCACCTTTTCTAGCCCCTCCATCCCATCAGGAGGGAGCAGACATGCAGGGAGCTGCTGAATCCTACTTCAGGCCAGTGACAAGACAACCCCATGGCCTGGGCCACCTGCGTGCAGGCTTGTGACTACAGCTGCCAGTGTATTTGCACCTGCTGCTTCTTCACCTGCCTGTCACCACAGGCCTTGGAGGTAGGTAAAAATGGTAAAATGGTGTGGGTGATGTCTTTTGAATTGTGTGTAAATTGGATTGAAGTAAGGCAGAGGTGCATGACATCATCAGCCTCACTCTCTCTTCCAAAGTCATTGGAGTCTAGTGGCAAGACAAAAGTCAACATGGCTGGTGATGGCTCAGTATGCAGTGGATGATGTTGGCATGTTTAATGTCTAACCAAGCTTTCAGTGCTCCACAGTGTCTGCTTATGCTGCCTCCATGTCCTGTTGGAACAAATTGTTCAGATCCATCCATTCTATCAGGAGAAGTCTTCACATCCTTGGGGTAGATACCCTCTAAGTCACCAATGGGTTTGAGGCCCCTCTTTTATCCTTTACCTGATTTAGCCTATTTGCTGAAACAGTTTACTGGGGCATGGGCACTGCAAACTCTACAGCTTCTTGAAGCCACAGATGAGAGCTGGGTGACAGATGGACACCAAAGGTGGAAAGCAGCCCTGAGAAGGGCTCAGGACCTTTTACACCAGAGGTACTTGTTCTCCATGAATATCTGTCCTGGTGGAAAGGATGTGAACGACTTTATAGCCCTTTGAGCATAGTTCTAAATTGCTCTGCAGAATTGTGGGATCAGTTCACAATTCCACCAACAGTGCTTTAGTGTCCCAATTTTCCCACATCCCCTCCAACATTTGTCATTTTCCTCTTATCTCCTATTAGACAATATAGTAGATGTGAAGTGGTACCTTAGAGTTGTTTTAAATTTGCATTTCGCTAATCAATGATGAATTAGTGCATTTTCCATGTGACTATAGATAGATCTGATTTCTTCATTTGAAAACTACCTGTTCATATATAAATTTGATTCAGATCTCTATATATTTGAGAAGCAAAGCCTTTATCAGAGAAATTTGCTATAAATTTTTTTCACTATTGTGATTACTGTGTATTTACTTCTATCCTATTTTACCCCTGTTTATCCTTCTCTCTGTCTTTTCATCTTGTCCATCCTCAAAAGTGTTTTGCTACTGATGACCATCTCTCCCAATCAACCTTCTCTGTTACCAAGCTCCCTGCCTCCTACCTTACTTTCTTTTGCTCCTACTTTCCTGTACAGTAATATAGATTTCTATATCAAATTGAGTGTATATGTTATCCTTTCTTTGAACCAATTCCAGTGGGAGTAAGGTTCAAGTGTTGTTTGCCATCTCCCCATCTTTCCCTTCATTTGTAAAAGCTCTTTTGCACCTCTTTTATGTGAGATAATTTTCCTAATTCTACCTCTCTTTCTCCCTTTCCCCAGTGCACTCTTCTTTCTCATCCCTAAATTTTATTTCTTCATATATAATCCCATCATTTTCAACTCACCCCCATGCCCTCTGTCTCTCTATACTCCTTCTAAATGACCGAATAATGAGAAAATTCTTAGGAGTTGAAAGTATCATCTGAGCCATGGTGGAATATAAACAATTTAGCCTTATCAAATCTTTTATGATTTCTCTTTCCTGTTTACCTTTTCATGCTTCTCTTTTCTCTTGTATTTAAAGTCAGATTTTCTGCTCAGTTCTAGTCTTTTCATCAGGTGTGCTTAAAAGTCCTCCTCTGTTTCACCGAATTTCCATTTTTCCCTCAGAAGAATTATACTCAGTTTTGCTAGGTAGGTGACTCTTGGTTGTAATCCTGGTTCCTTTGCCCTCCAGAATATAATATTCTAAGTTTTGGATTTTTAATGTAGAAGATGCTGAATCTTGTATTAGCCTGATTGTGACTCTATAACATTTCAATTATTTCTTTCTATTTGCTTACAATATTTTCTCCTTGACCTGGGAGCTGTGGAATTTGGCTATAATATTCCTGGGAGTTTTCATTTAGGGATCTCTTTCAGGAGGTGATTGGTAAGTTCTTTCAATTTCTATTTTATCCCCTCATTCTAGGTTTTCAGTGTGGTTTTCCTTCATACTTTTTTGCAACTTAATATCTAGGCTTTTTTATCCTGGCTTTCCAGTAGTCCATTAATTTTTAAATTAGCTCTCCTTGATCTGTTTTCCAGATCAGGTGTTTCTTTAATTCAATATTTCACATTTTCTTCTATTTTTTCATTCTTTTGAATTTGTTTTATTGTTTCTTTCTGTCCCATTAAGTCATTAGCTTCCACTTGCCCAACTCTAATTTTTAAGGAATTAGTTTCTTCAATGAGCTTTTATATCCCCTTTTCCATTTGTCCAATTACACTTTTTAAGTTCTTTTCTTTTTTTGGAGGGGGGAAGATAGGGCAATTTGGGTTAAGTGACTTGCCTTAGGTCACACAGCTAGTACATGTTAAGTGTTTGAGGCTGTATTTGAAGTCAGGTCCTCCTGACTCCAGGACCAGTGCTCTGATTCACTATGCCACCTAGCTGCCCCTTCAAGTTCTTTTCTTCAGCACATTTTTGTACCTTTTTTCCAACTTGGCCAATTCTGCTTTTTAAGGAGATTTCTTCTTCAGTGAATTTTTCTACATGTTTTGCTATTTCATCTATTCTGTTTTTTAAGATGTTACTTTCTTTGGTAATTTCTATGCCTTCCTTTACTCAGCTGGTGACTCTTTATTCCCATGATTTTCTTGCATCACTTTCATTTGCTTTTTTCCTCTTCCTCTCTTATTTGATTTTTAAAATCCTTTGGAATTCCTGCAGGAATTCTTTTTGGGCCTGAGACCAATTTACATTTATCTTTAAGATTTTGGATGTAGCAGTTTTGACTTTGTTGTCTTCTTCTGGGTTTGCATTCTGATTTTCCCTGTCATTGTAGTAACTTTATATGTTCAGGTTCTTTTTTGTTGTTTGCTCATTTTTCCAGCTTATCTCTTGACCTTTAAGTTTATATGTTGAAGTTGGGCTCTGATCCTGTGGTGGAGGAGGCATTGTCCCAAGCTTCAGGTTTTTCATGCTGCTATTTACAGAGCTAGTTCTGGGGGCTGGTAAGTTTTGAATTCTTTCATGTAAGGAAGGGTGTAGTTACAACACCCCTGGCCTGTGCTCTGCTCTGTGATTGACCACAAGCACTTTTTTCCTCCCAGAAATTAATACCAGGGTCCCTGTTCCCCTGCCTTCCCATGCTCTAATGTGCTAGTGTTCTTCATTGCCTGGAACCAGTGCAACAGAATCTTGCACCCAGTGCCAGCAAAGGGTCCTCTGTAATTTCCTTCTGACTCTCTTACTATCTCTGAACTGAGAGCTCAGGAAGTCACTGCTACTGATTCAGTCACCCCAAAGGACTTCAGCTGGCTTCCACTGGGTGTAGCCCTCTATTGGTAGATGTACCTCAGGCTTCACTGCTGTCTTACACTGAGTCTCATTGCCTCAGTGCTGGCTTGAAGGGTCAGCCTGTATTCTACTCTCAGCCCAGTGAAACAGTCTTTCTTGCCAACCTTCTAAGTTGTCTTGGGTTGGAAAATTGGTTTAACCTGTGCTTTTTTTTTTCTGGTGCTCTAGAATTTATTTTGATGAGATATTTGTGTGTGTGTGTGTGTATAAAATGTATATTACATATAATGCACATCATAATATATATACATATACTACATATAGTAAATATAATATGCATATTCTACATAATGTAATATATAATATGTATATTCTATATGATATATAACATAATATAACATAACATAATTTGGTGAAGTATAATATGATATAATGATGATATATGAGGATATGATATAATAATAGAATATAATGTAATAATATAATATAATAATATAAATGATATGCTCTCAGGAAATATTTTTAAATAGCTTAGAGGGGAATTTGGGAGAATTCAGATGAGTTACTACATTTACTCTGCCATTTTGGCCCTTCTCTCCCCATAGTCATTCCCAATTCTAATTTTTGAGGAATTATTTTCTTCAGTGAGCTCTCCTGCCTGATTTGCTATTTGACCAATTCTGATTTTTTGGTTCTTGGGCAGGGACCTATTGTGGTCCAGTGTATGAGCTCCAGAGTGAAATGGGTTTAAAGTTTGGTCTTTAAAAAAAGAGAAAGGAATGTAGAAGGGAGGGAGGGAAGGAAGGAAGAAAGAAAAGAAGGAAGGAAAAAAGGAAGAAAGGAAGGAAGGAAGGAAGGAAGGAAGGAAGGAAGGAAGGGAGGAAGGAAGGAAGGAAGGAAAGAAGGAGCTCAGTAAACCCCAAGTTAACTCGGCAACCTCTGACATCAAAATTTACCTTCCTTTGGAGAGGAAAGGGAGAGAATGAGGGAGGGGGTGTAGTAGCAAGCACCCCAACATCCCCAGGGTGGCTGCCAACACAGGTTCTTAGATCTGCTTTTGTAAAAGAAAGCAACTCAAAATCGGTTAACAAGCTTACTTTAATCTAACAAACATATATCATCTACCTAGTTCAGGGGGAAAAGGTCAGCACCCCAAACTTAAGAGTATACAGACAGATCAAACAGACATGCTTCCAAACTGTCCAACCCATTATCAATACAAAATCACAGTTACCAGAGAGGGAAGCATCAACATCTGGGTTTTCAAAGCTGGGGGGCTCTCAGCAGCTGCCCAGAGTCTCATCTGGTCAAATTAAACACTTCTCAAAGTGAGCCCCAAAGAAAAGCCTCCCATCAGGGTTTATATAGCCTTCTCCTGGCTCAGAGAATGTAACAACCTTCTGGACCCACTGCCCAATCACACAACATCAAGGTGTGGTCATTCCTGAAAACCAAGCCTCCTACCCCAGGCTCCATGTGACCACATTCAGCCTATTAGGGGGCAGAGTATATTTTCAAATTAAAGAAGGTTCTCAGAGTCATTTAAGCCAATCAAAGGGCCTAGGGGCAGGGAAGATCTTCAAATCTGCATTTCCATTACAGAGGGCAAGTTTAATGACTACATTTTGGACCCTCCTGGCTCAGAGTGAAGGTCAATAGTAACTGCTTCTCTTTTGACAAGCAACACTTTAGGGTCTTCCTGTCCCAGTTTGATTTTTTTTTTTAATTAAAGGGGCCATCTCTTGACTCCCTTCTTTTGGGCATTACCTCACTCAAAGTGAGAACCTGAAAGGGCCTTAGCTTAAAAAGACCAGGGTCTCCCATTGCATCCTGGACCATCTCCAGTCATACTAATGAACATCTGGCCACTGGACTCAGATGGCTATGGAGGAGAAAGTGAAGTTGATGACCTTTCATAGCCCTCCCTCACTCAAAACAAAGTTAACTGCAAGTCATGTCATCATTTTCCTGATGTCATGATCCTATTCAAAAACAAAGGACAAACACAACAACAAGTTAAGTTTTTTGTTTTCTTTTTTCTTTTTTTTATGGGAGTGCCACGGAAATGGCTAGTCTTTTATTGGAGGGAAGAAAACATAACACATTTCAAGTAAACCAGTTCAGGGGCTCAGTGGCTAAACTGGTGGGGTACCAGCTTGTAATGGGTTCCACAGTTACAGCAACACTGTGTCTTGCCTTTGTGAAGCCAGAACCAGATGACTGCACTGTTGTCCTCTTTACAGATACAGCCCACTATTCTCTTGTCAGTGATGGAAGGGACCAGGTTGGGCTCCTCCTTAGTCCCTGGAGCTGCCTTTCATGCTAGCATATTGTATGGATCCAAATCATTCCTTGAGGCCATCATAATTTCTCTCTCCAAGCCAGTAGCCTGCTCCTCATCAGAAGGGATACCTCCTCCCATTGCCATGGACCCAGCGGCCATCCGAGCAGGGCCACAGGCCCTCAAGGCCTGGACGGCCAGTGCCCCGGCACCCAGCAATAACCTTGAAGCCATCCAAGTTCAGTTTTTTAAGGAATTCTGTCTTCAGTTAATTTTTCTATCTCTTTTACCATTAGACCAACTCTGGTTATTTTTTAAGGTGTTATTTACTTCAGTGTTTTTTTGTGCCTCTCTTACCAGGCTGTTAATTCTCTTTTCATAATTTTCTTGTATCAGTCTCATTTCTTCCTCCCAATTTTTCCTCTGCCATGCTTAACTCTTTCAGAAATTCATCTTGGGCCTCTATCCAGTTAGCAATTTTCTTTGATCCTTTGGTTGGAGTTGTTTTCACATAATCTTTTGAGTTTATAGTTTGGCATTCCCTGCTACCATAGTAACATTTTATAGTCAAGTTCTTTGCTATTGTTGTTTGCTCGTTTCCCTAGACTATTTCTTGACTTTTCACTTTATGTTAAAGTTAGAGTGGCCTTACAATTAGAATTGAACTTTGGGGCAGCTAGGTGGTGCAGTGAATAAGAGCACCGGCCTCTGAGTTGGGATGACCCGAGATCGAATCCAGCCTCAGAAAATGAGCACCCACACATAAATAATGACTAGCCATGTAACCTTGAGCAAGTTACTTAACCCCAATAGCTTTAAAAAAAAAAAAAAGAATTGAACTTTAAGGTTCTACCCAAACAAAATTAATTGAATTGATGGAAATCAATGAAATTTATTGAGAAAAATCACAGGGAGACAGAGAAGAGATTAAGAAATGCATCACAGGGCAGCTAGGGTGGTGCAGTGAGTAGAGTGCCGGCCCAGAGTCAGGAGGACCTGAGTTCAGATCTGGCCTCAGACACACACACACACACACACACACACACACACACACACACACACACACACACACACACACACAAAACTAGCCGTGTGACCTTAGGCAAGTTACTTAACCCCAATTGCCCTCTAAAAAGCAAAAAAAAAAAAAAGCCTTAATGAAGAAATGCACCACACATCACCATCTTTTCACTGGAGGATTGGGACTAGGAGTATGACATGTTGCATATACTTTCACATATGCCCACTGTCTATGTTGGTTTGCTTAATTGTTTTTCTTTATTCCATAGGAAGATTCACAGAGAGAGGAGAAAGGGGGAGATATTGAGGAGAAGGATTATATCCAGTAAGAATAATAAAGCAGGTTTTTTTGGTCTTTATTAATTTGTTTGTTTACTTTTAGTTTACAAGTTTAAGTTCCACAAATAAAGCAATTTTAAGGGGTGGAAGGACAGATCACAATGTAAGGTAGATTTGCAGCTGTAATAACAACTATTGTTGGATAGTATGGTGTGATTAAAAGACTTGGCGGAAAAAATAGGGGAGTGGGAACAGTGTTGAAATACAGAAAAGAGATTTTAAAAGAGAGAAATATGATACTATCCATCAAGTACTATTTGAAGGACAGTATGACCCTGATTAGCTAAAGGAGGTTGGTTACTTGTCAAACATAGTTCTTATAGTGTTAAAGAGGGAGTTCATAAAGCTCAGCAATAATATTGACAAAATTATCCCTAAAGTCCCATTGAAAATCCTTTTCTCTGATTCTGTAGCCATCAAGAAAAATTTTGATTCTGACTTGAGTTGCCCACCTGAGGAGAGACTATATAGGTTTAGTTTTCTTTGGCAATTCTAGTTAGATTTGCAAATATACACATTGGCATTGTGTTTCCCATATAACATCTTGTTAAGTTGGGTCAGCACATGCCAACTTAATTACTTAGTTCCAGGATCTGCAGAATTGAAACTCTAGATGTTGGAGAAGATTGAACACAAGAACTTTTTTTTTTCTTTTTGGAGGGCAATTGGGGTTAAGTAACTTGCCCAAGGTCACATGGCTAGGTTTTTGTTTTGTTTTGTGCATTATGTGTCTGAGGCTGGATCCAAACTCAGGTCCTTCTGACTCCAGTGCTGACGCTCTACTCACTGCGCCACCTAGCCGCCCCCCACAAGACCTTATTTTAAGAAAAAAAAAGAAAGACTTTTGCTCACCATTTCTTTGAACCTGACACATGGCCTTTTGTCTTGTTTGAAGAAATCTCATAAATGTGTGTGACTCACTAGCCAGATCAGGATATGAAGGCTAGTGGCAAACTTGGTGGCTATAACTTTCAGGCAGGATGACATCACTAAATATGTAGCAAGTTTGCCTTTCTATTAGGGACATTGATTTGTTTGGAATGGAGGAGTGAACAATTTTTCCCCTTATTTATCATTTAAAATTACATGAGAAAAAGGAAAAAGTCAATAAAAAAGTAAAAGGGAGAAGAGAGAGGGGAAAGAGAGATGTGAATGAAAAACTGAATTAATAAGCTGACAAATAAAGAGACAGAGATTGATATAAAGATGATATGATTTCAGAGAAATAGACAAATATTCTTCCTCTGATCAACAGAAATGATTATACTTGACCTCCATGAATCCTTATGTCAAAGCCTCATGTGGCAAGAAAGTAACCTGGTGTAGGCAAAAGCTGTGAGAACAGAACATAAGCTGAGGCAGGTGGATCCTCCCAAGTTTGAAAGGCTTCAAGAGCAGGTTTGGTGACAGTCTCTATGTATGTCATCCCCAAACCAGTCTAATTAGTTGCTGAGAGGCTCAACACCTAAAGGTTGGCCACTGGGGGATGATATATATATATATATATATATAATTTTTTTTTTTTTAGATATGGTACCTCAGGAAGACTGTCTACCAAAAGACAAGGAAGGGTGATCTGTACCTGGAAGGAAGTATTGACATCTGTGAAATAATTATCTTTTTCAGTATTAAACCAAATAAGCAAGATAATAAATGTGGAAGTATTTGGTAAAGTAAATAAAACTTCTGTGTAATAATAATGATAATAGTTAACATTTATATAGCACTACAGCATTTGCAAACCATTTTACATCATCTTATTTGAGATATGAAAAATAATAACAACAATGTAGATGGGAAAAGAGAGTGATGGAAATTAGATATATATTAGACCAATAACTTCTGAGACCTGAAACCTTCTGCCCTTATAATCTTTGCTCCACTGTATGTTTTTCATCCTTAAGTAGAAAATTATCAAATAATACTAAGCAGATGGCAAATGCTTAGGGTTGTTGGGAAAGGGTTTAACTTTCTCAAAGGTACCATATATGAAAAACAAGATTAGTTATACTAATATAGATCTGATGAGACACACCTGCTCTTGCACGCGCGCGCGCGCACACACACACACACACACACACACACACACACACACACACACACAGAAAGAGACAGAGAAAGAGAAATAAATATACAAAACAAGAAAAATGTGGTGGCCCACTCTCCCTTCCCTCACCATTCCTCCTTCCATTTTCCCAACAACTTCCTTAATGCCCCTTTTACCTCCTTGTTCCTCAGAGTGTAGATTAGGGGATTCACCATGGGTGCAACTACTGAATAAAAGAGAGTAATGAATTTGCCCCGGTCTTGGGAACTGCTCTTTGATGGCAATAGGTAGGCATAAGTGCCTGGGCCATAGAAGAGGAATACTACTATCAAATGGGAACCACAAGTATTGAAGGCCTTATGCCGGCCTTCAGCTGAGGGAATCTTCAGGACAGTTCTGGCAATGAAAGCATAGGAGATGAGGATGGTGCTCAGGGGCACTATAGTGAAGAAGGTAGAGAGACCATTGAGTACAGCTTGATTGAGGCTTGTATCTCCACAGGCCAACTTGATTAGAGCTGGAACTTCACAGAGGAAACCGTCAACTTCCTGGTGTCCACAAAATTGGAGCTGCAGAGTGAATGTTGACTGAACTAGGGAATTTCCCAGGCCAGCCAGCCAGGCAGTTGAGGCTAGCTGCCAGCAAAGCCTAGGGTTCATGATGGTCATGTAGTGCAGGGGCCAGCAGACAGCTACATAGCGATCAAATGCCATCACAACCAGGAGGATGCCCTCAGTGGCACCCAACCAGAGGAAGACATATAGCTGGGTTATACAGCCACCATAGCTGATGGTTTTATCTGGACCCCACAGATTGAATAGCATCTGAGGGACTGAGCTTGTAGTATAGGCAAGGTCAAGGGAAGAGAGGTTACTGAGGAAAAAATACATGGGTGTGTGAAGCCGAACATCCAAGCGTGATATTAGGATAATGGTCAAGTTGCCCACCAAAGTTAACAGGTAGGAGAACAGGATAACAACAAAAAAGATCATCTCCAGCTGGGGATGGTCAGAGACACCAATTAAGATGAAACCTTTAAAGGAGCTGTTCTTGGCTCCTCCCATCACTGGACACCTTCTGTCCCTTGAAGAAGAGAGAAAGGTCACATACTAAGAATACTGTCAGGAGTGCAATAAATTGGATTGTAAACTGATGGACAAGATTAATTTTCTTAATACCAAGTCTTTAGGAAAGATAAGAAAAAGAAAGAATGATAAGGATTAAAGAATATTTCATGAGTCTCCTGGCTCCATGGCTATCTACTAGTGTGGTTCTGCCAGTCCAAGGTCTATCTTTACTGTTACCAAAACCTCAACTACAAAGAATCCCCAAATGAACAGAGAACTTTACCCCACAAAAGCAGAGCAACCACAAAGTATCAGGCTCAATTGGAGAATAGTCAGGATGGTGAAGGGACTGGAAACTGAGCTGTATGAGGATGGGGTGAAAGAATTGGGAATATGTAGCCTGCAGTAGAGAAGACAGGGGAAGAGATTGCTATGATAATTGTCTTAAAATTGTGGGAGGAGTATCAGATGGAAAAGGGATTTTTTTGACTTGTTTTGTTTGGGCTGAAAGTCAAAACTAGAAAGTTACAAGGAGAGAGATTCAAGTTCAACTTCCTGAAAAGCTTCCTAATAGATGGAATTGTCCAGAAATGGAATAGATAGCTGTGTGCATTCAGGGGAAGAAAAGTATTGGATTCTTCATCACTAGATGTCTTCAAGTGAATCCTGGATAACAACTTCTTGCAAATGTGGTGGAGAGGATTCTTGCTTAAAGTATAGTAGACTGGTTTAGTTAACATCTGAAGTCTCTTCTGTCAGAGGTTCAAAAATAGAACCAGGGTTTCAATCTTGGAATGTTTGTATAAGGTTCTTGTTGGTGGAAAGAATGCGTATTCTGTGCAAATCCTCCAGACTTGAAGGTTGTTACAGGGCTATTTGGAAAAGGAAAAGTAGCTGTGTACCTAAGGCTAGCGGAACAGATAGCTACTACCTATTGTTCAGACCCATTTAAAAGCATCAGGAGGGATGTTTGGGACTGATATTGATCTCTTGGAACTGGGAATAGTGAAGTAAGAGGTGTGGATGTAGAATTAGTGTCTATGGTCAAAGGCAGCTAGGTGGTGCTGTGGAAAGAGTGCTGGACCTGGAGTCAGGAAGACCTGAGTTCAAATCATGCCTTAGACACTTACTAGCTATGTGATCCTGGGCAAGTCACATAATCTTTGCCTATCTCAGTTTCCTCATCTGTAAAGAGAGCTTATACCTCCCAGGATAAAAAGAGATAATATTAGTAAAGGGCTTTGCAAAGCTTAAAGCAGTACATACATGCTAGTTATTAGCTCTTATTGTGATGAGCACAATGGATGGATGACCACTTGTTGGGAACGTTACAGAGGAGAAGGAGTTTTACAATGGGCACACGTTGGACTCTTTGGCTTCTGAAGTCCCTTCCATCATTATGATTATGTCATTCAGTTGGTACTGAATTTGTAGAATAATTCAATTGTTGTGCAGGATGAATGAGTGGGTTGTAGTATGGAAATGGGTTTGATCGGAAAGATAGGATTCCATGAACACCAAAAAGGTGAGAATGAGTGGAAAGGTGAGAAGAACAAATCCAGAAAAGGCTTTTGACTTGTTATCTGAGAGGGACTGTGTGTGGGAATCTGGTCTTAGGACCATGTTCCTCCACTCTGCTCCACAGAGTATCTAAACTAGCACAGAAAGGCAGTGATAAGAGGTTTTTAATGAGTTTTCATCTCATACCACAAATCTGAGTCAGATATTTTTGGAGGTCGTCTTATTCTTTTGGGAAGGAGTGTCCAAGAAAATGGAGTACAGGTGACCCTGGGATACATCACTTAGAGTGACAGATTTTCAGTATACCTTCTATCTCTGGGATTCTATGACTAAGATTTCAGAGATGGAGGAAAGAATCATCCCATTATATGAGGACAAATTTAAAAGATTAGGCTTCAATCAAGAATGATAAGCATTGAGGAGGAGAGAACTTTGAAGTCCACAAAACATGGATATATAGCTATTCCCATATTGTTACTATTATTGTGTTTATTCTTTTTATTTTTCTGTAATTATTATATGTTTAGTAAGATTAAAGGCATATATCATAGAGTAACCCCATTAGTAGGTTCTGTATATACCCTGTCCAATATCAAGGCCGAATGAAGGGTTAATTTTTACCCCTTATAATGATATTGTCCACAGCCTATACATTTACCATTGTGACCCTGGTATGACCCCACCATTTGTGTGTGCCTACAGATCCCAGGTGCTAGCCTGGACTTCTTTGAATTCTGGGAGGACTGACTATCCGACCAGAGTTTCCTTAGTAAGTAAAGACCTTGGCCGCAGATGTTGGGATGTTTACCAAGTACATTGCCATCCTTGTTGACTAAGTCTGCTTCCCCAGTCTATCCTAAACAACTTCTGAGTCCTTGCCTCCTTCTTCTGACTTACTGGTCCTTTTCCAACTCACTTGGTACAAAGCCTTCTTCTTTGTCTAAACTCCTTAAAAGTTAGTTAGTGAAACACCCAGTTTGGAATCTCACCCACAGAGAGCACACTCTGTCTCGGACCCCCCAGTCGAGACTCATAGGTTGAAACACAGGACTCCCCAGCCATTGTGAAGAAAGTAAGAGTTGGTGCTCCCCCGATTGGTGATGTTTTCGCTTTCATTTTCTTCTATGCTTGTAGTGATACTTTTAATCTTACTAAGATTATTAGCCTTATCATGTTGCCTATATTGCATTTGTAAGAAATGTTCTTTACCATTCTTTTTCCTATAATAAACTCCTCTTTATTATTCATTTTGGTGAACTCATGTCATTTTATGGGAGCGAATCCAATCCTAATTAGGCAAAATTATTCCTTAACCACACAAAATTGCCATCACGAACAGGATTAGCTGCACTAAATGCTGTTTTTTAAGAAATCCAGGGAATGTAGAAAGCCTGCCTTGATACCAGGGTGGGAGGACTTGCCTTATTCTTCCTTAGCCCAAGTATGGGCTCAGGGGACAGGTCCCTGCGAAGACTGGAAAAGCTGAATGAGAGATGCAACTCCCTCGCAGGTAACAGAATGTTTACAGGACATACCAATAGATAAAGGGACAGAATTATTAGGGATATGTAGGAGAGGATGGTCTTTATTGACTGCCTACAAGACAGTATGTAGAGATAGGGATAAGAAAATAGAAGAAAAAGTACAAATGGAGAAGGAATTGGCAGAATTATAGGGAAGATTGTCTATGCTTCAATGTCAGTATTTCATTTTGGGAGACCAGGCTAGAAATTACCAGGCTGTAGCTGAGAAAGCTGCAGTCTGTGTGGCACAATATAAGTATAAAGATTGCCGGGGCAAGGTGAATAAGGAAAAGGTTCATGCTATAAGTGCCTCTGCTTGTATGGAATGGGACCCTGATAAGTGGGATGGAGACATCTGGGATGAATCGGGAGGATGAGGAGGATATTGTTAAAAAGGAAGTCCCTGATGTAGTGGAAAAGGTGAGGCCGATACAAAAGCGCAGAGTAGAGGAAGGGCAGCATGGTAGACAAAGAAGTAAAACAGTGACAGAGGATTTTTCACAACAAGAAATTACTTATTTGCTCCCTCACTTCTCCCAAAAATCCGGAGAACCTTCACTTACGTGGCTAGTACGTCTCAGTGATGGAGGTGCCGGGGGGTGTGTGGTTAGACCCTAAGGACTGAATGAAGTTCATAAGTTTGACCTCAAACCCCTTTGTGCAGCAAGCTTTCAGAGACTGCTCTCATGCTACAGATGGGCAGGGAGGACTTGTAAATACCTCCCTTCTGCAAATAGTAGCGGCAGGATTGAAAAATCAGTACCCTGACTCCTCTATGTGGCCCAATTCTAATAGACCTTGGTATACTTTAAGGGATGGGATTCAAAGATTGAAGGAGGAGGTGATGAAATCAGCCATAATGGTGGGAGATGTGGAGGAATATACTGAGACCCCAGTACTGTCGTTGCACCGTGCACCACTTGTTAAAACTGCTCCTGCCGCTTACAAGCATATTATATATTAACATTGTTGCTGGCCTCTACAGGCAAATCTTTGGGGACTGTAATTGATAAAGTATCACAATTAGGAGATTTAGTTGAGTTTGGTTTAGGGACAAGAGAACTGGGAGAGAGAGCCAGGGTTCCTTATCAGGGAACTAATAAAATGACTAGAAAAGACTTGTTTGCTGCCCTGTGGAAAGCTGGAGTAAAGTGGAAGGACATTGATGGAGTTCCAACATCTGAGCTGAGCAAGCTATACAAGGAAAGGCTAGAGAGGCAAGGGAGGCTACACTGAGTCCTGTTCCCAGCCTCCTATTTATCCTTCCTTGGAGCATTTGCAGGGAGAATAGGGAGAAGGCCAAGTCCCTGAGGTTTGGTTAATGAGGAGAGATTATAGGCCTCATGTAAATCTCATTATATTTTGGAAAAACGGATCCACCACTGTTGCCAACGCTTTGATGATACAGGGGCAGAGGCCACTTTAATTTATGGGAACCCATCTAAATTTAAGAAAGGAATTCCAATCACTATTTCAGGATTAGGGGGTGCTGAAGTTAAACTAGTGCAAGTGAAATTAGAAATGGAGATAGGTCAGTTTACTCTGTAGTGATAGTTCCCATCCCTGAATACATTATTGGAATAGATATATTGAGAGGAATGCCAATTAAATTACCTAAAGGACAAAACCAATTTGCTGTTTAAAAGCTCCAGGTGGCTTCAATTTTAGTGGGAAAATTAAAAATGCCTCCTGTCAGTGTTCCGGCGCCTAGCTTGGTGGTAACCATGAAACAATATCGTATACCTGGAGGACAAGAGGAGATAACCCAGACTATTAAGGACTATGTAGAGGTGGGAGTGTTAGTGCCCACTACCAGTCAATGGAATAATCCTATCTGGCCTGTTAAAAAATCTGACGGTAGTTGGAGAATGACAGTGGATTACTGGCAGGTGAATAAGGTTACTCCCCCATTATATGCTGTAGTTCCTGATAATAATAACCTTGATTGAGTCGATACAAACATATCCTGGCAAATGGTATGCAGTTATAGACCTTGCAAATGCCTTTTTTACAATCCTAGTAGATCCTTCTCAATGGGATCAGTTTGCTTTCACGTGGCAAGGGAGACAGTATACTTTCACCAGACTCCCACAGGGGTACATACACAACCCCATCTTGTGCCACAGAATAGTAGCTGAACGTTTGGATGAACTGAGATGGCCAAGTATAAAAATGACTCACTATATTGATGACATAATGATACAGGCTTTAACCAAGGAAGAAACTGAGGAAACAGTCCCCAAGCTTATTGACCACATGAAGGATAAAGGATGGGAGATAAACCCAGATAAAATACAAGGTCCCAAACAGTCAGTAAAGTTTCTAGGCATTATTTGGAATGAGGGTCATAGAGAAATTCTGCCAAAAGCCCGTCAGGGAATATTAGACTTCACTGCTCCTGGGAATAAGAAGGAAGCACAGAAATTTGTTGGGCTTTTTGGATTTTGGAGAGATCACATTCCTCATTTAGGCCAAATCCTTCAGTATTATACAAAGTGACCCAAAAGAAATATGAATTTGAATGGGGAAAGAGGGAACAAGAAGCATTCAATGAAGCAAAATTGGCTATACAATTGGCATTAGATCTTTGGCCTATGGAGGATGGGCCAGTAGAATTGCAGGTAACTGTGCAAAATGATTATGCAGACTAGAGTCTATGGCAAAAGCAAAATAGAAAGAATGTGCCTCTAGGATTTTGGTTAAGGAGGTTACCCCCTGCAGGAAAAAATTATACCCCCTTTGAGCAGCAATTGTTAGCATATACTGGGCCTTAGTGGATACAGAGCATTTAACTTTGCATCATGATGTACTGTTACGACCCGGTATTCCCATTACGAGTTGGATCATGGGCGCACCGGCTTCCCATAAGATTGGGCATGCAAAAGAAGCCTCTGTTATAAAATGGAAATGGTATATTCAAAACAGGGCTTAATCCGGAAAGCATGGTGTTTCCATATTACAGGAAACAGTGATGGAATTGCCAAATAATAGAATAGAAAAGAAACAGTCTCCTGTCATTTGGAATCAAGGATATGGCTCTTTATCACCTGATCAGAAACAGCATGTTTGGTTCACTGATGGCTCAGCTAAGTATTTGGTGCAAGAAAGACACTGGAAAGCTGTATCTTACAATCCCCATACCAAGATGGTATTGGAAACGACTGCTAAGGGAAAAAGTAGTCAATGGGCAGAGCTTGTGGCTGTGTATCAGGCATTGAAACATGAACAAGGGGGTCAATGTCATATATTTACTGACTCCTGGACTGAGGCTAATGGGTTAATAGTATGGATGCCTATTTGGAAGGAAACACAATGGCTGATAAGAGGAAAAGAAGTCTGGGGAAAAGAGTTGTGGAAGGAAATGTAGGAATGGTGTTCATATACTAATGTTTCAGTTTTCCATGTAGATGCTCATGTGAAGAATGAAACTCCGGAATGTGAGTATAACATCTATGTGGATGGACTGACTAAAATAGACAGTAACCAGATACAAGATGATGAGTAATATCACGCCTTAGCCTGATGCCTCCAGGCAACCTCAGGACATTTGGGGCCATAGGCCTCTTACAGGTGGCACTATCACGAGGAGTGAATATTCCTCTTTCTACTTTTAGAGACATCACAGATAAATGTATACAATGTCAATTATACAAGGAAAAACCAATTCCTCAAACAATTATGGGAGAAATTGGCTGAGGCACCCTACCTGCTCAAATATGGCAAATGGATTACATAGTCAGGGGTGCCAATATGCCTTCGCTTTCGTGGACACCTATTCTGGGGTGTTAATTGCTTGCCCCTATAAGAGGGCTACTCAGAAGAATACTTGCAAAACTCTTGATATAATATCATTGTATTATGGGACTCCTATGCAAATCCAAAGTGATAATGGCTCCCACTTTAAAGTTAAAGAAATTAAAGAGCTGGGATTGAAGCCAAGGGTCACCTACCCAGCAAAACTGAGTATTTTGTTTCAGGGGAAAATATGGTCATTCAGTGGAATAGAGGACTTTCAAGCATTCTTGAGGAAAAACCAGAGTTGAATAGAAAATTTGACATCCAGACGCAAGAAGCAAGAGATGCCTGAGAAGGTAATCAGGGAAAAGAAATCAAAAGGAACTTATCAAAGTTGAACTATTTACATTCCTACATGGAAAAACAATAACTGTGACTGATGAAACCTTTCTCAGTATAAAAATAATGGAAGAAGGGTATATGGGCATATGAATACATATGTGAATGTGTGTATATATGTTTACAGTTATACATGGATAGAGGGCATAGGTCAAATTTGTTGGGAAGGGATGATACTTAAGGGGTGAAATTATGAGGTGAGAGAGGAAAGTGGCAAGAGAAGATGGGGAGAGACAGGGTAGGGTAAACTATGTCATGTAGAAGAAGCAAGGAGAAGTGGCTGCAGGGGAGGGGTAGAACAGGAAGACAAAAAGGCAAAAAGGCAAACCATATTCTCATTGAATTTGGCTCAGGGAGAGAATGACATACATACTAAATGGGATATCTCACCCTGCAGCAGAGTAGGGGGAAGGGGGATGAGAGGGAGGATGATGAAGGGAAGGGTTTTGTGGAGGGAGGGGAGGTTGGAAGTACCCAATATCGAAGTGGGACAGGATCAAAGTAGGGAATGGACCAGGTGGGGGGAGTGGAATGGGTGGGAGGGAATTATAAACAGCCTTTTACAATATATCTACTATGGTAATGTTTTGCATAGCTATACATGTACAACACATACTGAATTACTTATCTTCCCAGAGGGAATGGGTGACAAGGGAGGAAGGGAATGGATCTGAAATTCGAGGTCTTAAAAGTAAATGTTTCAAATATATATAAATACTATTATTAATACTATTTTGCATGTAATTGGGAAATAAGATGTGCAGGCATTGGGGCACAGAGATTCACCTTGTTCTAATGGAAAAGTCAAAGGGGGTATGGGAGAAGATATGGGAGAGAGCAGATTGGATGAGGGGATATCTTGTGGGACTGCTATTCTGGGATGGTGGGTAGGGGAAAAAATGGGGGAAAAATTGTAACTCAAAATCTGGTGGAAATGAATGATGTAAACCAGAAGTTAATAAAGCATTTGTTAAAAAATGAAAAAAAAATAAAGTTAAAGAAATTGATGCCCCCCCCCAAAGAAATTGATGCCTGCTGTATATATCATACTATTGAATGGATATATCACATTCTTTACTATTCCCAAGCCAAAGGCCTAATTGAAAGAATGAATGACCTGCTGAAAGAAAAGCTGATTAAGTTAGGAGAAAATTCTTTAAAGAAGTGGAAAGAAAACTTGTTTGAAGCCTTCAACAATCAAACAACAAACCCCTAGCTAACAGGGGAGGAACCCCTCTGTCTAGAATGATGACACCTAATTTACAGATAAGGGCATTACGAGCCCAAGAGGCAATTATTAAATGGTGGCCCTTCGACTCAGCCTTGGGAAAAGAGCCTTTCCGAGGGTCTCCCCGGGGCAGCAGGATATGATTTAAAATCTATTGTGGACATACAGTTGTTACCTGGGGAAGTAGGAATATACCCAACTGGAATAGGAGTAGAACTTCCTACTCGATTTTATGGACAATTACTCACAAGGTCCAACATGGCTGTTAAACAGATTTTAGTGGTTGGGGGAGTTATAGACAGTGATTATAGGGGAGAAATCAAAGTTTGCTTACAAAATCTTGGTAAAGAAGAATATTTTGCTTATGTTGGCACTAACATCTGCCAACTGATAATCATACCTCATATGACTGTACAATGGAAACAAGCAGACCACCCCCCTTTTAAGACCACCAGGGGAACAGGTGGATTTGAACATTCCAGTATTGTGGTTGGATCTAAAATATGGGTGAAGTTGCCAAAAACCGGCCTGTCCAAGGCCTCAGAGATTGTAGCTGAGGGTAAAGACAACACAGGGATAATATGCTATTCTGTAGTGATCAGCAGCATTATGTTCCATTAACCCAGGTTTTCTGGTGAATAAAGTGCACCACAGGTTTATGGACAGCTTTTCTATAAGTAACTGCTTGGACTCCCCGGTCTCCAATACAGCCAGAGGGGACTCACATTCAAGTGAGATGGAGGAACGAAACAGAAGCACGACTACAGGGTGATTATATTTGCCCAGCCAATGAGAATTGCAATATAGCTAACTGGACAGTGAATAATGCCACCTTTTACAAGGCTCCCGCCCCCATCTTCGGGATATTGAAAGGTGTTTATCCTTTGAACTTGACTATGACTACATTAATGAATGTGAATTGTTGTATGACTACCTTAGGCTTCACTACCCCTGAATTGTGATGCCAGATCCTCCAGGATCAATTGAGAAAAAAGTGTACTACTTGGAATATACATAACTCCTCAAAAATCTTGGAATTAGATGTTTCTAAACATCATCAATACTTGTTTTGTACCAATGCTACTGCTATTACACATAGAACCATATGGATACAATATTTGTTGTTATTGCCAAAGAAACCCCCCAAACCACACCCATCTTCTGTTGTTAGAGTCCCCCAAAACTGTAAAAATGTATCCAATAAGTATCATAAGAATGTAATTCATTATACTGTTAGTTTTCCTGAATTGAAAAAATGTAATAGAGTAAAAAGGGCATGGTATGACACCTTACTTGGTGGGGCCGGAACTGGTTTGGGTATATTAAATTCTATTGATCTTGAGACTCTGGCCAACAGACTATGCAGTGCTGGCCAAGATGTTTCTCAAGCCTTGACTTTTAATGCACGATGGTTGCCCACGATGATCCTACCCCATCAACACACCCTAGAATTTCAAAAACAGTTTTTACATGTTTTCAATACTTCAGCCAGTAATTTAATTCAATTTGATGCTAATGTATCAACCCTATACAGTTGGACTAAATGTTCCTTACAAAATATGTATATGTTAAAACAAAAGGAGAATGCTCAGAGACTTCTTGTCATTGGTGACCGGGATATGTGGGTATCTTTACTGAATCATTATTTGCCTAACGATCATTGGATGTCCCAGGAAGTAAAGACCCCAGTATGCACAGCTACAACTTGCACCAGCACATTGATCCATTACAGAATACAAACCTGGACTGTGATGTGTAATTTCCATGTAATTCCTTTTATTCTGCTTGATTACTTTGCTTTGCCACATGTACTAGGAGCTCATATAGATCATGCTAATGTAACTCACACTTTAGATGATTGCATTGCTACTGATAAAGGAACTATATGTGGGATGGTTACAAGGCAGATGGATCCCTGTTTGTTAACCCATTCCTCTAACTTGTGTGATCTGACTCTCTATCCTATAGCTAATTTTTCTGTGTTATATGAAGTGGATATCCAGTATGTTTGTATAGTGTCTAATGACCAGAGTGATTTGATGTCTGTAGGCCAACTTGCTTCCTATGCTGGATGTTTGAAGAATATTTCCTTTCTCCATTGGCAGGGTGATGATTTCTACTTTTCTCCTGACACAGTGGATAATGTGACTGTCTCTTGGGTACCCAAAACTCTCCCTCTCCCTCAGACCTCTTTGTTTTTAAATCCCCTGATGAAACTCCTAAATTAGTCGACACAGCTTAGGCAATTGCTAGATAAAAATCAGTGAGCTCTCAATGAACATTGGATACAGACCCACATAGTTGTTGGTAAATTAGTTGGGATATCCCATTTAATAACCACTGATACTAACCATCATTGGTATGATTTTTTATTTCAATTCTCTACTGCAACCAAGTATTTTACTTCCCTAGCTATTCCCATATTGTTATTATTATTGTGTTCATTCTTTTTATTTTTCTGTAATTATTTTATGTTTAGTAAGATTAAAGGCATATATCATAGAGTAACCCCATTAGTAGGTACTGTATATACCCTGTCCAATATCAAGGCCGAATGAAGGGTTAATTTTTACCCTTTATAATGATATTGTCCACAGCCTATACATTTCCCTTTAGTGACCCTGGTATGACCTCACCATTTGTGTGTCCCTATAGATTCCAGGTGCTAGCCACTCCTGGACTTCTTTGAACTCTGGGAGGACTGACTATCCGATCAGAGTTTCCTTAGTAAGTTAAGACCTTGGCCGCAGATGTTGGGATGTTTACCAAGCATGTTCCTATCCTTGTTGACTAAGTCTGCTTCCCCAGCCTATCCTAAACAACTTCTGAGTCCTTGCCTCCTTCTTCTGACTTACTGGTCCTTTTCCAACTCACTTGGCACAAAGCCTTCTTCTTTGTCTAAACTCCTTAAAAGTTAGTTAGTGAAACACCCAGTTTGGAATCTCACCCACAGAGAGCACACTCTGTCTCGGACCCCCCAGTCGAGACTCATAGGCTGAAACACAGGACTCCCCAGCCATTGTGAAGAAAGTAAGAGTTGGTGCTCCCCCGATTGGTGATGTTTTCTCTTTCATTTTCTTCTATGCTTGTAGTGATACTTTTAATCTTACTAAGATTATTAGCCTTATTATGTTGCCTATATTGCATATGTAAGAAATGTTCTTTACCATTCTTTTTCCTATAATAAACTCCTTTTTATTATTCATTTTGGTGAACTAGTGTCATATTGTGAGAGCAAATCTGATCCTAATTAAGCAAAATTAATCCTTAACCACACAATGACCATCTCTGAAGTCCCTTTCCTCAGCCCATCTATGTTCTATGATGTCAAAGTCCCTTCCAGCTCTGACATCCCAGGTTGTAACATGGCACCTACCTCCAATACTTTATGTGCTATGGTTCTCCCTCAGCTGAGAGAAATGGAAGCATCCCCATGTGAATGAGCAGGACGTTGTTTCATGAGGCCCCTCTAGCTAGGTCTGCACTTTTCTGCACCTTTGGGCAGGTCACTTCAGCTCTACATACTTGTTTCCTAAAATGAGGATTTTAACTCCTGCCACCTATCTCACAGGACATGAGGAGCACTTCATAATTGAATCCTGGGCTGGCTGATCTTTGGCCCTCTCAAGGAGAAGGCTGTTTGTCCTCAGCTTCCCCTTTGGAACCTCCTTCCTCCCTTTGGGTGCAGGACCTGAATACCCATACACTGGCCTCTCTGTGGCACACAACCCAGACCTCCATACTCTAAACATGTCCTTTCAGCATCAACACTTACCTATCCTGTGTCCCCAATTCACAGATAAGGCTTGCTTTGTGCCTGCAGTTGATCTGAGAATTAACAAATTGCTGAAGTGTTCCCAGAAGACTCAAAGCCAGGTGTCCTGATTCCTAATCTATTGCCTTTCCACCAGAGCACATTTTTGTGGAAAGGAAAAAGGTTTGGATTTGTAAACAAAGAACTTAGGTTCAAATGCTGTCTGTGACAACTAAGACAAATCACTTAACTTCTCTGTGCCTCAGTTTCTTCATCTGAAAAATAAGGAGTTTAAGGGGCAGCTAGGTGGCTCACTGAATAGAGCACTGGCCCTGGAGTCAGGAGGACCTGAGTTCAAATTCAGCCTCAGACACTTAACACACACACACAAACACACAAAAACTAGCCATGTGACCTTGGGCAAGTCACTTAACCCCAATTACCCTCCAAAAAAAAAAAAGAAAGAAAAATAAGAAGTTTAGATGAGATGATCTCCCTTCCAGCTCTCGGTCTATGTGTGATGATGGGTTAATGTTATTTACCTCTAAGGTAACAGTTGAATTTTAAAGCACCATTGCGTGTCCTTCCTGTTTTGACTTAAAGGTGTGACTATACATTGAGTACAGAGATACTGAATGTTGGAACTGGAAAGGGTCCTAGAAATTTCCTAGTCTTACCCCTTTAACTGTCAAATAAGGAGAAGAGAAGTGATTTGCTGAGGTCACAGAGAGAGCTGGTGGCAATGTTAGGCTGTAGATGCCTGATCTCCTGACCCATATTCTAAAGCTCTTTCTGGGGCACTTCTGTGCCGGTGGAGGAGAACATTTTGAGAAGGGTGAACTTCCCTCAGATACCACCTGGAGACAGCTGTCTTTTCTACTTTCCTGCAGGGCTACTTGATGTAATCCAGCTTAAGATATTCCCACCCATTGCTCTTTGTCCCCTTCTCTCTTTCACCCCGGCCCCTCTCTCCTGGGTGGGTTTTTTTTTTTTTTACCTCTTTTGTGTTATGGACCCCTTTGGCAGTCTGATGAAACCTATAAACCCCTTCTCATAATAATGTTTTCAAATGCATAAAATAAAAGACACAAACTTACAAAGGAAACCAAAGGTGTGCTAAGTGGCACAGGAATAGAGTACTGGCCCTAGAGTCAGGAAGCTACTGCTGTTGAGTCATTTCAGTCTTGTCTAATTTTTCATGACCCATTTTGGGGTTTTCTTAGCAAAGATATAGAAGTGCTAACTAGACACAGCTAGTAAGTGTCTGAGGTCAAATTTAAACTAAGGTTTTCCTGTCTTCAGGCCCAGCCTTCTATCCACTATGCCCCCTAGCTGCCATGGAGTCAGGACCACCTGAGTTCAAATCTGTCCTCAGACACTTCCTGTGTGACCCTGGGCAAGTCACCCAACCCATTTGCCTCAGTTTCCTCATCTCTAAAATGTACTAGAGAAGGAAATGCTAAACTATTCTAGTGTCTTTGCCAAGAAATCCCCAAATGGGGTCACAGAGAGTTGCATATGACCAAAATGACTGAGCAATAGTGCCAGCAGCAACAAAGGAAACCAAAGCCTAGTGAAAATAAAGATGCACTTTTCCCCTCCATCCAAGGTTATGGAACCCCTGAAATCTATCCACAGACTTCTTGGGGTCTGGGGACCCCAAGTTAAAAGCTCCTGTTCTAGAGTTAGTCAATTATCATGTACTGAGTGCCTACTATGTGCCAGGCATTGTGCGGAGTGCTGGGAATACAAAGAAGCCCCCCCCCAACCAAAAAACAGTCCCTGTAAGGAACCCTAATAATTAACAATATATTCTCCAGGCCTGGGGATTGGGTGGCTGGTTTCTACTACTGAGACACCACACCCAAAGTCTTTGTTTCATAGGAGAAAAGTCATAGCCTGGGCTATTTCACAGCAGAGTGAGTGGCCATTCTTGCAGTAGGAAATGGAAGAGTCCCCAAGCACTCCTTGGGCACCTGTACTCACCACTTAATATCTGGAGAGCCAGGAATATAGATCCCTTGATAAGCAAGAAGAAGCTACTTATAGGGTCCTTCTCCCAGACCTGGCTTGGGGCTGCCACCTTTAACCATGGGCAGCCCCTGGTCCTCTAAGGAGCCTGTGTTGGCTCTTTCCAGGTTTGGCTCAGCTGCTGATTCTGAAAAAGCCCATGGGAGAGTCAAAACCCTCTAGAGGCAATTAGTAATAAACACTAAAGTAGACAGAATTCAGGGAAAACGTTGTCCCTGCAGAGCCAAGATAATCTCTTTTGTAAATTTCCTTCCTACTCCTATAATGCATTCCTTTACAATCCCAATTTTGTTTATTATTATTATACCTTAAAATAATTACATTTGTTTAGTGCGTTATACTTTTGAATTTGCTTTCATTTTTATTATTTTATTCGATCCTAAAGACACTGCTGTTAAGTAAGTAGGGTAGGAATTATTTATTCCTCTGTGCCAGATGAGGAAACTGAAGAACAAAAGAGTAATTACTCGTCCAAAGTCACACAGCTCTTGCTCTTACTATCATTCACAATTCTTCTGCTTCCATATTGATGGACTCTGCCTTATAACCCCTAACAATGGGTATGCTGGTAAATGTTTAACCACTGACTCTGTGGAATAAAAATCATATGTACAACATACTTTTAAGTTTAATCTGCCTTATTAATAATTTCTACATTACTTTCTTATGTCTAGACAATCAATAAAGCAATAAATCAAGCAAATCTATATCTGTACCCTAAATTTCTTCAATGGATAGCATATGTCATCATCAGGTCTTTGGAATTATGGACAGTCATTTTATTGATCATAATTCCTACAGCTTTCAGAAAAATTTTTACAGTGTTGTTTTTATTAAATAAATTATTCCTTGCTATTTGTTATCAGTTAAATTTCAATTAAGGATTTTTGACCCTTCCAAATTGTCTATTTTTAGTATTATTGCTCATAATATAATTATTCTTTTGATTCTGCTTATTTCACTCTGCATCAGTCAATATGTCTTTCTAAAGTACTCTACCAGTACACTTGGGGCAGAGCCAGGATGTCAGAGTAGAAACAGGAAATTCCATGACCTCCTCCCATAACCACCTCAAGTATGTATAAAATATGACTCTTAACAAATTTTAGAGCTACAGAACCCACAAAGTGACAGAGAGAAACAAATCTTCCACTGAAGTAGCCTGGAAGGCTGACAGGAAGGGTTCATCACAGTGTGCTGGGAGCTGAGCACAGTCCTGAGTGAGCTATGTGGTTTTGGCCCCTGGGAGGCAGCAGCAGCCAGAGCAGACTTCAGGAGAGTGAATCACCAGCAGCTGTGGTGGTTTCCAGCCTTATCAACCCATAAATGCCAAAAAGAAAGTAAAAGGTCAGTGAGAACTCTGTTGGAAAAGAAGGGTGCAGTCTGGCCCCTGCCCCCAGGGCAAGAAGTGGCAGAGGTGTGGTAGCTGCAGTGGCTGCCAGGTGGCAGCCATTACCATTCAGAAGGTAATCACTCTTGCTTTGACCTGCTTGGATCTGAATTGCTTTCTTGGGTGGTAGCCCTGGGATGAGAAATGCCAGTTTGCCAGTGTGGTGTCTAGAGAGAGTGTGCCCTCCTCAGACCTCTGAAGCATTTGTGAAAACCCCAGAGATTTGGAACAAAGCTCTCCTCTCTGGAAGCAGAGTTCTACTATGGCAAAGAGCTCAAAAGTGAAGTAATTGACTAGCAATATGAGCAAGCAGAGGAAGCAGAAACAGACTATAGAATACTTTTTTGAGAACAAAAAGGATCAAAGCATGGAACAGGAGGAAGATAATGAAGTTCTGAACTCCTGCATCAAAAACTTTCAAGAAAAATATGAACTGGGGGCAGCTAGGTGGTGCAGTGAATACAGCACAGGCCTTGGAGTCAGGAGGACTTGAGTTCAAATCAGGCCTCAGACACTTAACACAAAAACTAGCCATGTGACCTCACTTAACCCCAATTGCCCTCAAAAACCAATATATATATATATATATATGAATTGGTTACAGGCCATGGAGAAGCTCAAGAAAGATTTTGAAAACCAAGTAAGATAAGTAGAGGAAAAACTGGGAAGAGAAATGAGAATGATGCAAGAAAATCATGAAAAGAGAGTCAACAACCTGATTGAAGAAAGTAACACCTTAAAAAATAGACTAATTCAAATGGCAAAAGAGGCCCAAAAAGCCAATGAGGAGAATAATGCCTTAAAAAGCCAAATTTTCCAGATGGGAAAGGAATTTCAAAAACTCACTAAAGAAAATAATTCTTTCAAAATTAGATTGGAGCAAATGGAAGCTAATGACTTTATGAGAAATCAAGATACTATAAAGCAGATCCAAACAAATGAAAAAATAGAAGGCAATGTGAAATATCTCATTGGAAAAACCACTGACCTGGAAAGTAGATCCAGGAGAGAGAATTTAAAAATTATTGGACTACCTGAAAGCCATGATCAAAAAAAGAACCTAGAAATCATCCTTCAAGAAATTCTCAAGGAAAATTGCCCTGGTATTTTAGAACCAGAGGGCAAAAGAGAAATTGAAAGAATTCACTGACCATCTCTTGAAAAAGATACCAAAAAGAAAACTCCTAGGAATATTATAGCCAAATTCCAGAGTTCCCAGGCCAAGGAGAAAATCAAGCAGTCAGGAAGAAACAATTTGAGTATTGTGGAAACACAACCAGGATAACACAAGATCTAGCAGCTTCTACATTAAGGGATCAAAGGGCTTGGAATATGATGTTCTGGAGGGCAAAGGAGCTAGGATTAAAACCAAGAATCACCTACCCAGCAAAACTGAGTATAATACTTCAGGGGAAAATATGGATATTCAGTGAAATAGAGGACTTTCAAACATTCTTGATGAAAAGACCAAAGCTGAACAGAAAATTTGACTTTCAAATACAAGAAGCAAGAGAAGCATGAGAAGGTAAACAGGGAAAAGCAATCATAAGGAACTTATTAAAATTGAACTATTGACATTCTTACGTGGTAAAACAACAATTGTAACTCATGAGACTTTTCTCAGTATGAGGATAGTTGGTGAGAATATATGTATATATGTATATATACATATATGTTTATATAGGAGGGTATATGTGTATATAAATACATATGTGAATATCTGTATATATGTGTACATGGATATATAGAGGGCATAGGATCATTTGAATAGGAAGGGATGATATCTAAAAAAATATAATTAAGTGGTGAGAGAAGAATATAATGAGAGGAGACAGGGAGAGATAGAATAGAGTAAATTACCTCATATAAAAGAGGCAAGAGAAAACTGTTACAATGGAGGGGAAGAATAGGAAGGTAAAAGGGAATGGGCCAACCTTACTCTCATTGAATTTGGCTTAAGGAGGGAATAACATACATACTAAATTGGGCATCTTACCCTATAGGAAAGTAGGGGGCAGGGGATAAGAGGGGGGATGATAGAAGGGAGGGCAGATTGGGGGAGAGGGTAGTTAGAAGCACAGACTTTTGAAAAGGGATAGGGTCAAAGTAGAAAATAGAATAAGAGGGGGGGGGCAGAATAAAATGGAGGGAAATATAGTCATTCTTTCACAATATATCTACTATGGAAATGTTTTGCATAACTACACACGTATAACCTATATTGAATTGCTTGTCTTTCCAATGGGTATGGGTGATGAGGGAAGAAGGGAAATAATCTGGAAATCAAAGTTTTAAAATCAAATGTTAAAAAAAAAGTCACTTTCATATACTATTACTTTTTCAACCATTCCACAATTATTAAGTATCCTCTTAGTTTCTATCTTTTCCCACCTCAAAAATATCTGCTATAAATATTTTTGTACATAAAGGACCTTTTCCCCTTTCTTTGATTTCTTTTGAGTAAAGCCCTAGGAGTGTTATAACTGGGTCAAAGGGCACATACCACTTAATAACTTTTTGTGTGTGATTCCAAATTACTTCCCAGAATAGTTGTATTCATTTACAGGTCCACCTGTGAACTCTTACTGTTATTTCTACCTTCTACACCTCTAGTATACATCCCCTTCTCTCCACCATACATAGCCACTACCTTTTTTAGGTCTTTTATCACCTCCTGGTTGCACTATTGGTATAGCCTGCTAATTGGTCTCCTTGCTTCAAGTCTTTGCCCTTTGTGCATCATTTTCCACTCAACCACTGAAGAGATCTCCCTCAAGTGCAGGTCTGACCATATCAACTTTCTCTCCTCAATAATCTCCAGTGGCTCCTTATTACCTCCAGTATCAAATATAAAATCCTGTTTGACTTTTAAAGCTATTCATAACCTGGGGCATCCCTCCCTTTTTAATCTTCTGCTGCTGATACTGATCAGTATACTAAGGATATTCTACAAAATACTCTGTGGTCTAGTGATACTGCATTTCTCACTGTTCCTCACATGTTAAACCCGCCATACCTTTTCACTGATTGTGCCCTATGCCTTACTCTTTGTCTTTGCCTCCACCTTGTGGCTTATCTGGCCTCCTTCAAGACAGAGTTTAAATCTACTTTCTCCCAGAGGCCTTTCATGGTCCTTCCCTTCTCCCTCCCCCAATACTGCCAGTGCCTTCCTTCTGACCTTACCTCCTATTAATACTAAATATATTTTGTACACATAGTTATTTGCATGTCCTCTCCTCCATTAGACTGTGAGTTGTTGAGGACAGGAACTGTTTTTTCCTTTCTTTGTATACCTAGTGCTTAGCTCAGTTCCTGGCATATAGTAGGTGCTTAATAAATGCTTGTTGTTTTGTTGTTGGTATTGAAGTCAAAATGTTTCTGGGCTCTTCCTGTGTTTTCTCTACTACTATACCATACAAAAGAAGTATTCCTTCCTTGAATAAATAAAGATAATGCTGTTGACTCATCATTAGTGGGATATATTCTTTGGATTACTTTTTCTACTGTAAATGTTCCATATTTTCATAAATGTCATTACAAGAAAACATGTGCTCATGTAAATAATTGACCACAGGCACTGTTGTACCCAGAAAACGTGAGCAAGACCCAAGCAACAATTTAGAATTGGACCCTTTATTATATGCCATGTTGGCTGATCAGGCCACATGGTGGGCTGACAAGGTAACACCCCACCATCCCAGGTTGTACAGCAGAGATCTCAGGTAAAACCTCAGCTTTTAAAGGGAGGCCAAGTGGCCAACGGTTAGGGTATTATGTAAGCAGAAACTTGCAGATACCAAAAACAGCGATTGGTCAGTATACACCTGGAAATTCCCGCCAGCACACCAAGTCTTCCTTACCTGGAAGCACACATACCTCTGTGAAGGTATGCTGACTGGGGAAGGGCCCACATCTGTTGCAGGAGGGTGGAACTGATCTGGCAGTCTGCTCACTTCCTGTGGGAGGCCTGAGGTTGGGGGATGGGAAAACCAGGCACTACAGTACTGTCTCTTAGGTACAAATATCTGACAATGTAGAAAGATAAACAAGAACTCATATAGGATACTAAACAAACACATTCATGAGACAGCCAAATAAGCTGTCAGAGTATCACAAAGAATAAAGCTCCTAGGGAGACATAGCTGAAAAACCTTCCTGTATTAAAAGGCTAATACTCTAGACAGTGGACTATTTCTGGAAACCTTACCTAACCAGCCCAGACCACAATGATTTCTTCTTCCAAATTTCCATAGTGTTGACCACGACACTACTGTTGAACACATTTTTCTTGCTAGTATTATTAGTTTTGTTCATGTGTATGGGTCTTCTCCAAAGAGATTGTAAATTCTTTGGGGGGGTGGGGGGCAGAGTCCCTGTACCTACCTCAGCAAATAGCACAGAATGTTTTCTTGAATCAGCCATGGAATGATTATTTAATAATTGATAATAATACTAATAATCTCAATTTCAGGGGTGATTATCACCTTGAATACAACTATTCTGTGAATAAGTCCTTCATTTGATATTTTAAGGTACAAGCCAGTATTGGAATTCTTGATTTGTTTTAAATACTGTAATTTACATTTTTGAGAATATAATTTTAACCTTGATAGATATAAGTAGGATGCAACATTTTGCCAACATTCTGTTAGATGTGATTGGGGGCTATGATAGTGATTTTGAAAACCTCTTTTTCAAATTTGAAGATCATAGGGTTTCAATACTTAGATCTGGAAGGCACTGTAAAGGTCATTTAGTTCAACCCCCTCATTTTACAGCTCTGAAGCATAAGAAAGGCAGGAGTCCTCTGATTCCAAATCTGGTGCTCTTTCCAGTACAGTATAATTGATTTGACTGGTACAGATTCCAATATTGTTTATCTACTAAGAAACACAAGACATTAACATTTATTTTTTTATTTTTTTGCTTTCTGGAGGGCAATTGGGGTTAAGTAACTTGTCCAAGGTCACACAGCTAGGTTTTTATTTGTGTGTGCATTAAGTGTCTGAGGTCGGATCCGAACTCAAGTTCTTCTGACTCCAGGGCCAGCGCTCTACTCACTGCATCACCTAGCCACCCCAGACATTAACATTTTTAATGTGTAACATTCAGCTTCACAAAGTTAAAATCGGATTGGGGAAATAGGAAAGGGAACAAAGACAAAGGAATAATGGGGAAGTTGGGAGAAGCAGGAAATATAAATACCAGTAAACTAAAATGACAGGTACTAGGGAGTGTTATTATATTTCCCTTGCCTATCACTGGTTTAGTGGATTTGGTCACCGGGGGTGCTATTTAAGACCAAGGTTATAAGTTTTTTCCCCACGGGAACTCAAATAAGCAGAGAAAAATTTCTGGCCCATAGCCACGGTCATTTCTGATCTTGACCAATCTTCTTGTGTATTTGTGTCCTTGGAAGTGGTCAAGTAAGAAGGAATAGTTCAGTGAAGCTCACCACAACCACATATATTATTTCCTCTACTCACACTGTGAAAAGAGAAAAAGAAAGAAAGAAATCTTTGTAAACATATGCATTGTCATGCAAAACAAATCCCCTTATTGGCCATATCCAATAAAAGCTATGGCCCTTTCTATGTATTTGTGCCCTTACTTCTCCGTCATGAGATGGATGGCATTTTTCATTTTTGGTCCTCTAGAATCGTGGCTGAACATTGGGTTGATCTAAGTTCTTAAGTCTTTCAAAATTATTGGTTTTTGCGATGTTGTTGTTATTGTATACATTATTTTCCTGGTTCTTCACATTTTACTCTGCATAAGTTCATAGAAATCTTTCCAAGTTTTTCTGAAACCATAATCTTCATCATTTCTTTTTTTTTTTTTCCGTCAGTAAGGGCTTTATTTGTTAAAAGGGCATTTATGCCTGACCTCCAAATTTGGCTGACAATTTGCTGATGAGATTCATAACCTTTGGGTTGCTCTGATATTTGGACATGTTCGCAGGGTTCTGTGCCACATCCTGGAATGCCACCATCACCTCTGGGTCCTGCATGGCTGCCAGCACTTCTGGGTCACTAAGAATCTCATTGAGCCCAGGCATTCCTGCCATCCCGGGCACGGCCCCTCCCATGCCAGGCATGCCTGCAAAGTTCCCAGGCATGCCCCCCGGAAAACCTGGAAAGGAGCCAAACTGCGCTCCAGAGGCCCGCCGGGATTCTTCCTCCCTCTGGGCTCGTTCATGTTCCTCCCGAGCCTTCTTCACCCTTTCTAGCCTTTCTTTGACCTCTCGCTCCTCACGTTTTCTTTCGTATTTTCGCCGATGTTCAGCAATCTTCTGGGCCCTTGGTTGGACTTCCTTCAGCATAGCACTGGCATCTTCATCATAGTCCAGTTTGCAAGCCATGGCGAGATCCCGGGCTGACTCCTCCCAGTGGCCAAGGAGTCTGTGGGCTTTCCCTCGCCACTTGTAGGGCTGGGCGGAGTCCGGGTTTATTTCAATTGCTCTGTCACAATCTCTAATAGCAGCATTGGGCTTTTGCAGTTTTATAAAGATACTGGCTCTCTTAGCATATAAAATGGCCAAACGAGGATTCAGTTTGATGGCCTCTGTGAGTAACTGAATGGCGGTCTTAAGGTCACCACTATTGAGGGCGTCAATGGCCGCCACTTTCTTTTCATTAGCCTGATCCATCATCTCATCTGTTATCTCAGCAGTCTCATCTCCCATTTCCTGAGGGGAATCTGTATCTGCTTCAATCACTCCTTCATTGTCGATCTCTACGTCACTCTCCTCACTGTCCAGCTCTTCAAGTTTGGGGGATTCTTCGGGCTTCTTACTTTCAGTCTTTTCCTCCTTGATTTTTTCTTCTGATTTTGCTTTATGTGGAGCAGGTGGGATTTTACCACCCATACTCTCCACCCAGTCCCGGAGGAATCGCAGCTCGTCGGTGTGCAGAAGACCCGGGTCCTGCTGGCAGAGCCGGATGAAGGCCTGGAGCTCGCTGAGCTTGCGGCTGTCCATGTTGGGCGGAGCCGGGGCCGGAGCGGCGGGCTGTGGAGCGGCGGCGGGCGGCTGCTCGCGCTCGCGCGTGATGAAAGCGGCGCCGGCGGAGACGGAGGAGGTGGAGGGGCCATCATTTCTTATAACATAGCAGTACTCCATTACATTCATATACCATAATTTGTTAGCCATTCCCCAGTTAATGGGCACCTTCCTGTTTACAATTCTTTGCCATCATAAAAAAGTTATTATAATTATTTTTGTACATATAGGTCCTTCTTCTCTTTACTTGTTCCCTTTGGTGTATAGGCCTAGATATGATATCCTTGGTTCAAGTGCTATGCACAGCTTAATACCTCTTCTCTTCTATTTATATGCTATTTTCTGACAAAAATTAGCCATTTGGTTCACTCACTAAACAACTGAAATTAGCTTCTATTATGGTTGCCATACCAATGATTCTCAAATTTATATCATTACCTCCCCCAAACTCTCATTTGAGTGCCAGTCCTATATTTCTACTTGCTGGCTATTTTACTCTAACTTCAAACTCAACATATCCAAAATTGAATCATTACTCTTACCCCCAAATCTGCTCCTCCTTCTAACATCCCTATTTCTGTTTTTGGCACCGTCACCCACACTAGAGATCTCAGTCATCTTTAATGTTTTCCATTCCCTGATCTGAACATTCAGTCATTTGCCAAGACCTGTCAATTTGACCTCTCCAATATTTATAATAATAAATAATAAGATGCACTCATAATACCATCACTGTAGTTCAAGAGCCCATTACATCTCAATTATACATTTTAATAGTTTCTGAACTGGTCTCTTTGCCACTAGTCTATCACATCTCTAATCTATTCTCATTTTTGTCTAAAAATGTTCCTAATGTACTATGTTATCATTTTTCTACTTAGAAACCTTTAATAGCCCTTCATTGCCTACTGAAAAAAGTAAAAACTCCTTATTCTAGCACTCAAGGTCCTCCACAATCTAGTTCCATCTGCCTTCCCTTCTTTAGCTCACACTTCTCCATTTATTTACTCTATGTTTCCATAAAATTATACTACTAACTATTCCAAATTTTCATCCTACCTTCTGTTATCTGTGTACCTTTGCTTAACAATTCTTATGCAAACTCTCATAATGACTTCTCCATCTATGCTTGATTGAAATCCCTTCTCTTTCCCAAAATCTTATGCTAACTTCATGAATTCTTCCTTCCCTGATTCCCCAAATAGAAGTAATCTCACCTCCTCCTCCAATATTTCTTGGCATATAATCTGTGGTCCTACTTTGCACTAATTGTGATAACTGTCTCACTTATACTTACTTGTACATGTAAACATGGTTCAGCACCCATAGTTCTAGCTTACATAGACTAGGTTCAATCATAGGGACTTCTCAAGAAATTTTATTTCTTTGGCTTATTTTTCCCCCATCCCCCAAAGATTCCTGACCATAATAGAAAAATTAAGGAGGGAGAGCTTGAGAGGTAAACCCCAATTGCCCTCCAAAAGGCACAAAAAAAAATATGAGTTAGGTGGTTAGGAAAGAGGTTAGGGCCAGGTTAGTAGATCTGAGAATGGAGATGATCATTAAATCAATGATGCTGAAGAGATCACCAGCTGAAATAGTATAGAGGAAGAAGAGAAGAAGGCCCCAAACAGGGGAGGATACCCACTGTGTAAAGATACAGCAAGGGAGACTTAAAAGGAGCAATCATACAGGGAAGAGGAAAGCCAGGATAGAGCAGTGTCATGAAAATCTAGAGAATATCAAGAAGAGGATAGTTGACAGTGTGAAAGCTTATAGAGAAGTTAAGAAAGATGAAGATTAAGAAAAGGCCATTAGATTTTGCACTTAAGAGATCATTGCTAACCTTGGAGAGAGCAGTTCAAGTTGAATAATGAGGTCAAAAGCCAGATTGTAAAGAGTTAAGTAAAGATCGAGAGTAAAGGAAGCAGAGGAACCTATTGTAGATGGCTGTCTACAGGAGTTTAGTCACCAAAAGGAAAGAGATATGGCATGATATCCAGAAGAGATGAATGGATCAAGCAAGGGTTTTTTGAGAATGAGGGAGACATGGGCATGTTTGCAGGTGGTAGGCAGGGAGACAATGAAGATAAGTGAGAGTGAGAATGATAGAGGAGGCAATCTTCTGGAAAAGATGGTATGGAATGGGATCAAGGGTGCATGTAGTGGTGAATAGAAGGGCTACCTCTTCAGGTGAAACAGAGGTGATGGGGGAGAGAGTGATGGAAAGTGTCTGAATTATGGGAAATGAGGAGGAGAGGAGTGCTTGGCAAATGGCATTCATTTTTCTCAGTGAACTAGGAGACAAGTTTTTCCAACTGAAAGACCAGGAGGGGGAGCCATTGGAAAAGTAGAATTTAAAATTTCTACTTTGATTTTCAATTGTCTTCTTTTCTGGTTGTTGTGGGATTCTTAGCTTGATGGTTGTCTAGTTTTTAAAACAGTATGCTCTTCTCCCTTTCTCAGTCAAAATAGGAGTGTGATTCAGGAGTTCTCATCTCAACCATCTACTTACCTCTTTATTGAAAGGGCACTTGTGGCACTGCATTCTAAGAAATACTCATTTACTTTTCTCTTGAATCACCATTTTCCCTCTTTCAGGTGTTTCTCTTTTGATCATTGTGAGTAGATTAGATTATTGAATTCATACTGTGATACGATAATAGCATTCTAGATTTAGAGAGGGAGGGGGAACTCAAAGGTCTTCAGTTCAATCCCTCATTAAATACATACATGTGTGCAATTTAATTTTTTTAATTTACAAAAATATATTTTCTCCCTCTCAACTGAAAAAAGAAAAGAAAAAGAAAAATCAAACGCCCCCCCCTTTAAAAAACAAAACAAGTATGCATAGTAAAGTAAAACAAATTCCCCACAATGTCCATATCCAAAAAATGAGCCTCAACATTTTGGTTTTGGGTAAGAAATAGAGAAGCTGACCAATGGAACTGATTAGGTATACAACGTACAGAAATAAATGAGCATAGTAGCCTAGTGTTTGATAAACCCAAAGATTTAGCTAATGGGTCAAGAGCTCACTATTTGATAAAAATTGTTTTTTGTTTGTCAAGAGCTGTAGCCTGGCAGAAACTAGAAATATCTGGCAAAAACATTTTACACTATATACCAAGAGAAGCTCAAGCCATACCAATCAATTTACCAAAAAACTACTTTCTAGAGTTAGACAAAATAATAACAAAATTTATTTGGAAAAACAAACGGTCTAGAATATCAAGGGAATTAATGAAAAGAAACGATAGGGAAGGTGGACTAGCTATGCCAGATCTTAATCTGTATTATACAGCAGCAGTCATCAAAACTGCTTGGTACTGGCAGAGGTGTAGAGTAGTGGATCAATGGAATAGATTAGGTGCAGGAGACCCAGCAGTTAATGAATATAGCAATCTATTGTTCGATAAGCCCAAAGACCCCAGTTTTTGGGATAAGAATGCACTATTTGACAAAAACTGCTGGGAAAACTGGAATACAGTATGGCAGAAACTGGGCATAGACCATTATCTAACACCATATACCAAAATCAAGTCCAAATGGGTGTATGATCTAGGTGTAAAGGATGATACTGTAAGCAATTTGGGAAAGCAAGGAATAGTTTACCTGACAGATCTGTGGAGAGGGGAAGACTTTAGGACCAAACAAGAATTAGAGAGCATTATAAAATGCAAAATGTATAATTTTGATTACATTAAATTGAAAAGCTTCTGTACAAACAAAACCAATGTAACCAAGATCAAGAGGGAGGTGGGAAACTGGGAAAGAATTTTTACCACTTGTGTCTCTGATAAAGGACTCATTTCTAAAATTTATAGAGAATTGAGCCAAATCTATATGAATACAAGTCATTCCCCAATTGATAAATGGTCAAAGGATATGAATAGGCAGTTTTCAGAGAAAGAAATTAAAGATATCTATAAGCAGCTCTAAATCACTATTGATTAGAGAAACGCAAATCAAAACAACTCTGAGATACCACATCCCTCCAGTCAGATTGGCTAAGATGACAAAACAAGAAAGTGACAAATGCTGGAGAGGATGTGGACAAATTGGAACACTAATACATTGCTGGTGGAGTTGTGAACTTATCCAACCATTCTGGAGAGCAATCTGGAATTATGCCTAAAGGATTATAAATAATTTCATACCCTTTGACCCAGCCATACCACTTCTAGGGTTATATCCCAAAGAGATCATAGAAGTGGGAGGAAGACCCATATGTACGAAAATATTTTTAGCAGCCCTTTTTGTGGTTGCAAAGAATTGGAAACTGAAGGGGTGCCCACCAATTGGGGAATGGCTAAACAAGTTGTGGTATATGAATGTAATGGAATATTATTGTGCTATAAAAAATGAAGAGGTGTCGGATTTCATAATTATCTGGAGAGACTTATACAAACTGATGCTGAGTGAGAAGAGTAGAATCAGAAGAAATCTGTATACAATCACAGATATACCATATCTGTGATGGTATGACAACTGTGACAACTATGACAGACTGGACTCTTTTCAGCAATGCAGTGATATAAGTTAATCCCGAAAGACTCAAGAAAGTGAAAAATGCCCCATCCAGAGATATAACTAGAAAGAACTGAACCTGAATCCTGATGGAAGCAAACTAAATGATCTTGTTCTTTTCATTGTTTGGTTTTATTTCTTCCTTACCATCTTTCATCCCACCTAGTACAATACACCTTTGTAATTGGAATAATGTCTAATATGAATGCATTTGCAGATCATATACTGGACTATATGCTGTCGTGTGGGGAGGGGGGAAGGAAGTAAAGGAAATTCGAAAATCAAGGAACTATAGAATTGAAACTTGTTAACTGAAACTAAACTAATAAATTAATTTAAAAAAAAGAGAAGCTCAAAATAGGTATATGATTTAGATATAAAGGGCTATATCATAAGCAAATTAGTGGAGTATGGAAGAAATTACTTGTCAGATCTCTGCATAGGGTTCAGGACCAAACAAGAGATGGAGAGGTTCACAAGAGGTAAAATGGATAATTTTGATTACATAAGGTTTAAAAGTTTTTGCACAAATCCAATGCAGTTTAATTAGAAGAAAAGCAAGGAACTGGGGAAAACATCTTTGCAGCAAATTTCTCTGATAAGTCTCATTTCTAAAATATATAGGGAACTGAATCAAATTTATAGAAAAAAGAACCATTCTCCAATTGTTAAATGGTCAAAGGATATGAATAGGCAGATTTTGAAGGAAAAGAAAATTCTCTAAATCCCTGTTGAACCTAATATATTCATATACACGCATATACATATAAATGTATATTTTATAAATATATATAACTGTGTATGTGTTTGTATTTAACCCCCCTTCGTCTATTTCAGATAAAAGTCAGTTTCATCTCATGCCTGCTCCCCAGCCCCTTCCTCATAGTTTGGATACCCTTCTTATATAACTCACTTATAAGAAATAGAAAGATGGGGCGGCTAGGTGGCGCAGTGAGTAGAGCACCGGCCCTGGAGTCAGAAGGACCTGAGTTTGGATCCCGACTCAGACACTTAACACATACAAACAAAAACCTAGCCGTGTGGGGCGGCTAGGTGTCGCAGTGAATAGAGCGCTGGCCCTGGAATCAGAAGGACCTGAGTTCGGAGCCGGCCTCCGATAATTAATCCATACAAACAAAAACCTAGCCGTGTAACCTTGGGCAAGTTACTTACCCCCAATTGCCCTCCAAAAAGCAAAAAAAAGATAGAAAGGTAATCCGGGCTGGAGTCAGGAAGATTTCAAATCCCTCCTCAGACACTTAATAGCTATGTGACCCTGGGCAAATCACTTAACCCCTATTTGCCTCAGTTCCTCTTTTGTAAAATGGGGGTACATTTGAGAAGGAAATGGCAAACCACTAAAGTATCTTTGCCAAAAAAGAGGCTGAATGTTGAAAGAGTCTGATATGAAGGGATAAATGAACAAACAAGTTATACTCCTTTCTTTTTTCTGTGTTGGTATATTCCTTTGACCTTTCTTTTTATTCCTCCTCTTCAAATCCTCAGAACAGATCCAAATCCAATTCCCATCCACCAGGACCTATTTTGCTTTTTTTTTTTTTTTTTTTGCTTTTTGGAGGGCAGTTGGGGTTAAGTGACTTGCCCAAAGTCACATGGCTAGTAATCATGTCAAATGTCTGAGGCCACATTTGAACTCAGGTCCTTCTGACTCCAGGGCCACTGCTCTATTCACTGTGCCACCTAGCCGTTTTTCTTACAGAAATCCATCAATACTTTCTGAAGACATTATGGTTCTGAAGGAACATTTGTTTCTTCTTCTCTCTTCTTTAAATTAAAAAAAAATTTTTTTTTCTTTTTGCTTTTTGGAGGGGGAAGGCAGGGCAAGTGGGGTTAAGGGACTTGCCCAAGTTCATATGGCTAGTAAGTGTTAAGTGCCTGAAGCAGGATTTGAACTCAGGTCCTCCTGACTCCAGGGCCTGTGCTCTATTCACTGTGCCCTCTAGCTGCCCCTCTTTTTCTTCCCTTAGAATATCCACACTACATCATCACATAGTTACTCCTACCTGCTTAAATAAATTTATTTTTTTAGGGTTTTTTTTACTTTTATATTTCTCTTTCAGCATTCCTACTGAGTCCTTATCTTTTGATCAGAAATGCTTGAAAGCCTTTATACCATAAAAAGTCTGTTTTTCTCTTCCTATTTTAGGATAGGTTATTCTTCATAATAAGCCTATTTCTTTTGCCTTTTGGAATATTGTATTCTAATAGATCTGGGCAGTTTTCATTTATAATTTCTTATAATGTAGTATCCAAGAATTTCTAATTCTGGTTTTCTGGGAGTTTAGTTACTCTTAAATTATCATTTTGACCCATTTTTCCAGATTAGTTGATTTTTAAAAATTAGATATCTTACATTTTCTTCTATTTTGCCAGTCTTAATTTTGAACTAATATTTCATGATGTTTCATAGAGTCATTGATTTATGTTTGGTCTATTCCAGTTTTCAGGGAACCCGTTTCTTGTTATAGTTTACCATTTTCTCTTCTAAGCTATTCTCTTTCTCATTCTTTTCTGCTGGGACTTAATATTTTATCTTTTGCCTCATTCTTTGAAGTATTCATGTAGTGCTTGTGGAAAGTACATTTTCCCCCTTGAGTCTCTTCCTACAGTTTCTACTGAATTACTCTCTCCTTTTAGGGTTCCTCTAGGTTTGCAATAATTTTTCATACTACTCAGCATTTTCCTTTATTTTCTCATCTCATGGGTTTTAGTTCCTGAATTGGAGCTTCTGTGCTAAGGCTAGGCTCTGCCTCCTGCTGAACTTTAGGCAAAGTGATTGGCCCTGCTTGCTTTCTTTCTAAGTCCCCTGAGTTCTTGCCCTGACTTCCATCTGTCAGGTTCAGCTTCCTTAGATCAGAATTGTCTTGGATCATTGTATGATTGAGAATAACTAAGTCATTTATAGCTGATCATCATACAATATTGTTGTTACTATATACAATGTTCTTCTTGTTCTGATCATATCATATTGTATCAGTTCATGTAAATCTTTCCAGGTTTTTCTGAAAGCATCCCTTTCATCATTTTTTAAATCTTATGTAATATTTTATTTTTCCCAATTACATGTAAAAACTATTTTAAGTCTTTTTTTTTAATTTTGAGTTCCAAATTCTTTCCTTCCCACTCCTATCCCCTCATTGAGAAGGCAAGCAATTTGATGTAGGTTATACATGTGTAGTGATGCAAAACACATTTCCATATGAGTCATTCAGTGAAAGAAAACACAGACAAAAAAAAGCCAAGAAAATAAAGAAAATGTATCTTTCATCTGCATTCGGGTTCTACAAGTTCTTTCTCTGCAGATGGACAGCACCTTTTATCATAAGTCCTCCAGAACCATCTTGGATCATTGTGTTGCTAAGAATAGCTAAATTATTCATAGTAGATCCCCATACAATATTGCTGTTACTGTGTACAATGTTCTCCTAGTTCTGCTCATTACACTTTGCATCCGTTCATGTCTTTTGATGTTTTTCTGAGAGCATCCTACTTATCATGTCTTCTCCCTCCCCAATTTATTAAATTATTTATTTTTAATTTTCAACATTCACTTCCATAAGTTTTAAATTTTCTCCCTGTTCTTCCCCTATCCCTCCCCAAGATGGCTTGCAATCTGATATGGACTCTACACATACATTCTTATTAAATACATTTTCACATTAGTCATGTTGCATATAAGAATTATAACAAATGGGAAAAACCATGAGAAAGAAGACAAAACAAAATAAAACAAAAAAGAAAATTGTCTGCTTCATTCTGCATTCTGAGTCCATAGTTCTTTCTCTGGATGTGGCTTCTAATTTTTCTCCTGAAGTCCAGTTCCACATCACCAGCTGCCTTCCTGATATCTTCTGTTTGTCCCATCAGCATCTGAAACAATATGTCGAAAATGAACCTTATGATCTACCTCCTAAATAGACTTCTCCAAACTTCCCTGTTTCTTTTTAGAGAATGACTATCTTTCCAATTACACAGGTTGATTATTTCATAATCAACCTGGACTCTTCCGTCTCCTTCATCCCCAACATTCAATCACTCGGCAAACCTTTAAAAAATTATTTTATTTTCAAAAGAAGGTCTGCCTTCTTTCCTTCCTACCACTTCTTTCTCCCTCTACTTCCTACTTTCTTGAGAAAGCAAGAAAAACACAACTCTGGTTATAAACATGTATGGTCAAGCAAAACAAACACCCTCATTGGTTGTCCAGAAAAACACATTTCAATATGCCCTCTGAGTCCATCATCTCTCAGTCAGGAAATGAGTTGCCAAACCTTTATGATTCTACCTCTATAAGGCTTTTTGCCTATTCCTTCTTCTTTCCACTCACCTAGGCACTGTCCTAGTTCAGACCTCCATTACTCCTTGCCTTACTTCTTAGACATCTCTTTGTTTTCCCTCCTTCTAATCTTTCCCCTTTCTGATCCATACTCTTACACAAGCTGTCAAAATAATATGCCTAAGACACAAGGCTGCCCATGTCATGCCTCGTTAAAAAATAGTCAGTGGCTCCATATCACTGCTTATTTAAAGAAAACAAACAACAAAAAACTCTCTTCACTCTGGCTTTTGAAATCCTGAAAGATCTCCCTCCAACTAATCTGTCTAAACATATTTCATATCATCTCCCCAATGTTATCCAATCTGTGTTCCAGTCAAACTAACCTGTATTCCCCTAACTAGACATTCTGTCTCCTGACTCTGTGCTTTATGTAGACTGTCCCCTATTCCTGAAATACACTTTCTCCTAGATTTTCTTAGAATTTCTTAGAATCCCAAGTTTCCTTCAAGTCTCAGTCTAGATGTCACATTCCATAAGAAGCCCTTCCTTACCCTTCTAGTTGTTATTGTTCTGTCTCTGTCTCTCTCTCTCTGTTTTGCTCTCTCTGTGTCTCTCCTCAAGCTATTTTGTATTTACTCATTGGCATCCATGTTGTATCCCCATACCTTTGGGAAAATGTATGCTTCTTTAGAGTAGAAACAACTTTTATTTGTTGCGTTTTCCCCTGAGAATTCCTAGTGCCCAGTACCATTCCTTATGCATAGAAGATAAATGTTGAATTTAACATTAGACCACACATGGAAATAAAACACAGGCAAATATATGGTGAGTTCATATCACTAGAGGTTAGGTTTGACTAAATGTTTGACTAAATGTCCTCTGAGATCCCTTCCAATGCTGAGATTCTATGATTCTAAGTTTTAGGTGGCAAAGGGTCACAGACCACAAAAGGGGCAAAATCAGTTCTAGGTGACAAAGGAATAAAGGTGAAAACTAGATGTTCACGTAAAGGAATGTGACAAATAGGAGTTTGTCATCCCAAGAAAGTCTGTAGAACCAAGAAAATATTTGCAAATGACAAGGGAGAGCAAGTGAGAACTAACAACCTTTTGTTGCTATCATCTATTGCCTAATATCAATATATTAAGGATCTGTGATTCCTTCTGCTATTGCAGATAATAGCTTATCATCTTTGCTTAAGTCTTCAGGAGGTCAAGTGACTTAGTGAGAGTTAATAGGTTGCTATTGTTTGTCCTTCCTTCTGGAAGAGAACCATGATATCAGGAAGATGATGCCATGACTTGCAAGTGAATTGGATTTAAGTGAGGCAAGGCTGTGCTGGGTCTCCAGCCTCACTTTCTCCTCATGAGCCACCTAGGTCCAGTGGCCAGATCTAGATCAGGATGACTAGAGATGACCCTATAGTGAGAGTTAATAAATTAGGAGATGTTGGAAGTGTGATTTGTATCCAGATCTTCCTGACTCCAGGTCTGGATTCTATCTACCATGCCAGGCTATTTTATTTGGGCATTAAAACACAGCAAGGGATTTCTTTTATAAATGATCTTAAAGACATTTTCAAGGAGGTCAAATTATGGAATAAAGGCCTTGCTGAAAGGGTGGGAGTTCCCCATTAATTGGAAACATGATGCACAACAAAAAGAAGGAAGAGGTGGGGAAAGATATAAAAATAACAACAGCAATAATAGTTCCCATTACTAAAGTGCTTTAAAGTTTACAAAGTTTTCTCACAGCAACCCCATGAAACAGATGGTAATAATACTTTATAGTTTAGTGCTTCATGGTTTACAAAAAGCTACAAAAACCCTAAGATGTAGGTAGTTCAAATGTTATTAACCTAGGTGTGTTTTTGTTTTTTTTAATGAGGAGACAGACTCAGAGAGGGTAAGTAACTTGCCCAAGGATATACAGCTAGTAAGTGTCATAGTTAGGGATGAAACACAAGTCTGGCACTCCTTCTGTTACTTCATGTTGCCATTCCCCAATATCCATTTACAAACCCACTTTAACACTCACTATCATATAATGGGTCAAAAGCTGACTCAAAAATTAATGTGACTAAAATTAATTTTAGTTTAAAAAAATAAAATTAATGTTATCTTTAAACAACTCATTCAAATTGGGCCTCCAAAAAAATCTTTTCAAGACCAGTCTTCTGAGGAAAAATTTGCTAATTATTCCAAGGGCATCTTGAACTCCTCAGGAAAAGGCACTATATTAATCCAAGATGATGGTATTGTTATAATTACTATTATTTCCAATGTCATCATTTAATGGCTTCCAGGAAGCCCATGATAGCCTGTTGCCATCAAGTCCTAACAGAGGTCACCACTGTGGGACTCATTACAAGTGCTGCTATTGATCCTATTGTTTAAAAGTTTTAAATTAGTCCAGAGATAATGAGGTCCCTGTCTTCCCCTCTGGGCCAATCTCTTTATGAGGCTCCTGGGACTGGGAACTAAACTTTTTTTCTGTTGGTCTCTGAAAGGTGGTGGCCTCAGGGGCCCTTTAACAAGCCCAACTCTAAGGAACTGCTGAGACAAATTAAAGTTGTCCCTGCTAGGAACAAACAGATTCCTTCTGCTCATCTGGCCTAGTTTGTCACTTCCTTCCAATGGGAGGAAGGGAATATTTTCTTAAAGAAAGAGTAGAGAAAAGAAATTGCCATGCAATTTTATATTCTCACCCTAAACCTGGAAGCTAGATACTCAATGATGCCCCAGTGCTATCTTTTTCCCTGGGTAATTGTGAGTTGTAAAACTGTCACCACTTAAGCCAACTTGCATTAATGGTGGTCCTCCTAGAAGGGGAAAGTTAACTCCATGTCAATAATAGCTAGAGAGCCAACTTAGGAGACTCTCTCTCTCTCTCTCTCTCTCTCTCTCTCTCTCTCTCTCTCTCTCTCTCTCTCTCTCTCTCTTCCTCTCTCACTGACCTTTCTTTGCCCCGGGCGATTTCTATTGCCTTCTTTCTATTCCTCCATCCCTCATTTTTGTATTGACTGGCAGCATAGCATTGCTTCATTACCCCATCTGTTCTATGCCTCACTTCTCTGGTTAGATTTTTCTTTGCCAAAAATAAAAGTCAAAGGACATTGCCTCCCAGGGCATGAATTGGACAGATCTACTGTAATGGAAATGCAGATTTGAAGATCTTCCCTGCCCCTACGCCCTTTGATTGGCTTAAGAGACTTTGATTGACTTAAGTGACTCTGAGAACCTTCCTTGATTTGAAAATATACTCTGCCCCCTAATAGGCTGAATGTGGTCACAGGGAGCCTGTGGTAGGAAGCTTGGTTTTCAGTAATGACCACACCTTGATGCTGTGTGATTGGGCAATGGGTCAAGAGGGGGGTTACATTCTCTGAGCCAGGAGAAGACTATATAATCCCTGATTTGAGGCCTTGCTTGGGATTCACTTTGAGAAGTGTTGTGTGATTTGACCAGATGAGATTCTGGGAAGCCATTGTTGAGAGCCCCCCAGCTTTGAAAACCCAGATGTTGATGTTTCCCTCTCTGGTAACTGTGATTTGGTATTGATGTAATGGTTGGACAGTTTGGAAGCCTGTCTGTTTGATCTGTTTGTTTCTCTGTTTTGAAACTACTGTCTGTATACTCTGAAGTTTGGGGTGCTGACCTTTTCCCCCTGAACTAGGTAAATGATATATGTTTGTTTGATTAAAGTGAGCTTGTTAACCCATTTTGAGTTGTTTTCCTTTACAAAAGCAGATCTAAGAACCTGTGTTGGCAGTCACCCTGGGGATATTGGGGTGCTTGCTGCTACATCTACCTTCTGCTTTACTCTGTGACACCTCAGCTGTCATTTCCCCCTCTTGTTTCATATAGCACTTAATTTTTTTTTTAGGTATCATTATTATTTTTTATTTTTTTTAAACAAATGCTTTATTAACTTCTGTTTTACATCATTCATTTCCACCAGATTTTGAGTTACAATCATTTTCCCCCCATTATTCCCCTACCCAACCTCCCAGAACAGTAATCCCACAAGATATCGATTCCTCCAATCTGCTCTCTCCCCTACCTTCTCCCATACCCCCATCGACTTTTCCATTAGAGGAAGGTGAGTCTTTGCATCCCCATGCCTGCACATCTTATCTCCCTATTACAAGCAAAAGAGTATTAATAATAGTATTTATATATATTTGAAACATTTAATGTTACGACCTCGAATTTCAGATCCATGTCCTTCCTCCCTTGTCACCCATTCCCTCTTGGGAGATAAGTAATTCGGTATATGTTGTACATGTCTAGCTATGCAAAACATTATCATAGTAGATATATTGTACAAGGCTGTTTATAATTCCCTCCCACTCATCCCACCCCCCACCTGGTCCATTCCTTACATGATCCTGTCCCTCTTCTATAGTGGGTACTTCCAACCTCCCCTCACCCCAAGGATGCCCTCCCTTCCATCATCCCTCCTCTCCTCCCCCTTCCCCCTATCCTGCTGCGGGTTGAGATATCCCATTTAGTATGTATGTCATTTTCTCCCTGAACCAAATTCAATGTGAATGTGGTTTTGCCTTTTTAGCCTTCCTTATTCTCCCCTCTTTTGCAACCACTTCCCCTTGCTTCTTCTGCATGGGATAGTTTACACTACCCTGTCTCTCCCCATCTCCTCTTGCCACTTTCCTCTCTCACCTCATAATTTCATCCCTTGAGTATTCTCCCTTCCCAACAAATTCAACTTATGCCCTCTATCCATATATAACTGTAACCATATACACACACACTCACATATGTATTCATATGACCACACCCCCTTCTTCCATTATTTTCATAGGGAGAAAGATATCATCAGTCACAGTTATTGCTTTTCCATATAGGAATATAAATAGTTCAACTTTGATAAGTTCCTTTTGATTTCTTTTCCCTGATTACCTTCTCAGGCATCTCTTCCTTCTTGTGTCTGGGTGCCAAATTTTCTATTCAATTCTGGTCTTTTCCTCAAGAATGCTTGAAAGTCCTCTATTCCACTGAATGGCCATATTTTCCCCTGAAACAAAATACTCAGTTTTGCTGGGTAGGTGACCCGTGGGTTCATTCCCAGTTCTTTTGCCCTCTGAAATATCATATTCCATGCCCTTTGATCCCTCAGCGTAGAAGCCGACAGGTCCTGGGCTATTTGGATTGTGTTTCCACAATATTGAAATTGTTTCTTCCTGGCTGCTTGAAGTATTTTCTCCTTGATCTGGGGATTCTGGAACCTGGCTATAATATTTCTGGGAGTTTTCTTTTTGGGATCTTTTTCAGGAGGTAATCTGTGGATTCTTTCAACCTCTATTTTGCCCTCTGGATCTAAAACATCAGGGCAGTTTTCCTTGAGAATTTCTTGAAGGGTGATTTCTAGGTTCTTTCTTTGATCATGGCTTTCAGGTAGTCCAATAATTTTTAATTGTCTCTCCTGGATCTATTTTCCAGGTCAGTGGTTTTTCCCATGAGATATTTCACATTGCCTTCTAATCTTTCATTTGTTTGGATCTGCTTAACAGCATCTTGATTTCTCATAAAGTCATTAGCTTCCATTTGCTCCAGTCTAACTCTGAAGGAATGAATCTCCTCAGTGAACTTTTGAGATTCTTTTTCCATCTGGCAAATTCGACTTTTAAGGCATTCTTCTCCTCATTGCCCTTTTGGGCCTCCTTTGCCATTTGAGTTAGTCTATTTTTTAAGGTGTTGTTTTCTCCAGTCAGGCTGTTGACCCTCATTTCATACTTTTCCTGCATCCTTCTCATTTCTCTTTCCAATTTTTCCTCCACTTCTCTTATTTGATTTTTAAAGTCCTTCTTAAGGTCCTCTATGGCCTGCAACCTGCTCATGTTTTCCCCTGGGGCTTTTGGAGCAGGACTTCTGACCTCACAGTCCTTTTCCCGCTCTATGCCCCCAAAATAGGAGTCTAGGGTTGCATTTTTCTGTTTCCTTTGCCTTGGCATGTTGCCACTTAATTACTTGACTTTTGGGCCTGTTGCCACACTATGGCTTTAAGGCCAGATAGAGGAATTTTCGTCCCGAACGTGTGGGGGGCAACTTCCATTTCTGGCAAGCTGTAAACCCACCCACGACTTCCACCCTAGATCACAATCCAGATCCAGGGAGGTTAAAGCAAGAGCAATTACCCCCCAAGACTGATCGATGGATCTCCCTACAAATTTGCAGGCTGGGAGCGATGCTGCCTCTGAAAACTACAAAATGGCGTTTGTCCTCAGTGGCTTCTAGCCCCCAGGGGAGGGAGACGACGCATTCCCTAATACCAGTCCCAAAGTCCATAGGACACTAACCTCTTACTTTGTCCCAGGCAAGTCTATGTTGATAATTCTGGAGTCGCCACAGCTCCTGGTGTTCTGGGGTTCCTCCAGCTGGCTACTGGCCCTGCCGCCCTGGGGCTAAAACCTCGGCTCAGGCGGACCTGGGCTCGGCTCGGCTCCTGCGCTCTGTGCGCTGCACGCTGCCAGGTCCCAGACCACTGCGCTGGTCCTTCCTGCAGGGCTGCTGGGCTGTCCTCAGCGGGAGTTTAGCTTCTTTGTGTCGTTCTGTGGGTGCTGGGGCTCCAGAAGTTGTTCAGAGTCCCCTTTTACATCGTTTGGGGGGAATGTGGGGGCAGAGTGGCTTGGATGAGCTGTTTCTACTCTGCCATCTTGGCTCTGCCCCCCCACTACACAATTTCTATTTTTGTGTGAGGCAATGTAATGGAAATGCAAATTTAAAGATCTTCCCTGCCCCTCCATATAGCACTTAATTTTGTAATTCTCTGATGTATACCCCTAAGTAATATTATATATATATATATATATATATATATATATATATATATATATATATATATATTTTTTTTTTTTTTTCCCAGTTAACAAGCTTACTTTAATCAAACAAACATATATCATCTACCTAGTTCAGGGAGAAAAGGTCAGCACCCTGAACTTCAGAGTATACAGACAGATCAAGCAGACAGGCTTCCAAACTTTCCAACCATTATATCAATACCAAATCACAGTTACCAGAGAGGGAAGCATCAACATCTGGGTTTTCAAAGCTGGGGGGCTCTCAACTGTTGCCCAGAGTCTCATCTGGTCAAATCACACAACACTTCTCAAAGTGAGCCCCCAGTAATATTATATATTATGGCAATAGGGAGCACAGAGGTGGTGGTTTCTAAGGGAAATAGGACCACTGCTGCCAGCTTTACCCAGCCCTTTTCAGTCTTGTTCCAAGACGATTTGTGTGGTAAATCTTACCCCAGTCCCACTCAGCTCCTTTACAATTTTACTAAGCTCATTCCTCGCGATGATTTTAAGGCTACTTAGGTTAATGTTCTCAGGATATGATAGGAGTTAAAAGGAATTTTGGACATGACTAAGATAAGAGTTTTAGACTGAGAGAGTTTGGCTGTCTCTAGAGGAAAGTATTCAAAAGGAAGACTTTTAAAATGTCTAAGAATTTTCCCAGCTAGGAAAGTGCTTTATGAGTGAGGGCTTGCATCACAAGAAGGTTAAAGATAGATTGCAAACCCCTCCACCATGGGAAAAAAGGCCATACACTGATTGAAGAGCAGTAACAGATTGACAACACAGAGAAGCAGCCACTTGACAAAGGAGAGATGTTATAGATGACTGCCAGTAGAGAACAGCAGAGAGCAGAAACAGCTTAACAGAGATGACCAATAGACTGGGACAATGAAATTGTCAAAGGACATATATAACTCTGAGTGTCAGAGATGTAAATTGCCTTGACCATGGGCTCCCTTTACATGTATCTGGCCATATGTGTACCCAAAGCTCTATACCACAGCTCCAAATCATCACTTGCTCCTATGTGTTTCTCACTACATCCCTTTGCATACCTGGACTTGAATTAAGCTGAATTAGCAACCATCCAATCCAACCACAGTCATACCTCTGCTGGTAGTCAGTGCACATTCAACAGATGATTATAATTAAGAGTTAGTCACTGCACCCAGAGTTATGTCATTTGCATGCTGTTAAATTCATAGAATGATCTGGGTTACAGTAGTGACTTCTTACTGTATTAGCACTGTTAAGGAGTGTTAAAGGATCTTCCAAACTTGTCTTTTTGAGTTGCCATACTTTCCAGAAACAATGAAATCAGAGTATGCAGGAGACCCTGAATGTGTCGAGGATGAAGCCATCCTCCCTGCCCTGCCCCTGTTGAGCACAACTCCACCCTCCCCTTCGCCTAATTGATCTGTAAGCAGACAACTCCACCCTTCCATCCCCCAACTGATCAGTGAGCAGGAATTTCAGGCTAGGGTAAATTCTCCATCATCCCTAGTCCCCTGACCCCCTCCTATTCACCTGATCCAGATGTCTCCACCCCTTACCTGATGTCTCCATCCCTTGTCCCCTGGCCCCTCCTAATCACCCCATCCTAGGCTTCCTGTCCCTCAGCCTAGGGTGAACTTCGTGCTGATGGGAAATTCAAATGTACACTGACCAATCATTGATTGTAGTTACAGCTTACATAACCTGGCTATTGAATCTCTTTAAAAACCAGCACACAGTCTGTGCCAACCCACTGTCTGATTTGGGTTTAACCATGTAACCCTGACAGTCCTGTGGTAATAAAATCCACTTCCAAATTCTAATCTTGGGGATCTTCTGTCTTGCTCCTTTAAGCTCAACACCCCCTCCCTCCAGCTGACATAATTTTTTATTTGCATCCCAAACTGGACTTCTATTGTGTCCTTGGGACTCAAAACAGCTGCCAGTCAACCTGCACAAGGCTGAGAAATTGCTTGCACAACTGGGATCCATGTAGATAAACAGACTATCTTATCTTCATAGTCTAGCAATTCCCAAGGGAAAAGAACTGGCTTTTGCCATCTCCTTGCTCCTCTGCTTTGGGAGGGGTTATTCTTTTCTCAGCTTTACTGCACCTTTCCCTTTTCCATGGCACACTTCCCTCTCCACCCCCCCATGTATTTTCTCCTCCTTCCTTTGTCCTACTGTTATAAATATGCAAGCTTCTAAGTTAAAGTTGCCCCCATTAGGAGAAAACAGATCCCTTCTACTCACCTGGCCTAGTTTGTCACTTCCCTCCTATGGGAGAAAAAAATATTTTCTCAAAGAGAGTAGAAAAAAGGGATAGCTTTTTATTACCCTATGCAATTTTGTATTCTCACCGAAACCTGAAAGTTAGGTTCTCAATTTGGTCCCAGGGATATTCTCCCTAGACAATCGTGAGTTGTAAACTGTCATCACTTAATCCAACTTGCAGTAATGGTGGTCCTTGTATTGTTCTTCTGACCTGCATGTGAGCGCTTGGCTTGTATGAGTTCTCTGTAAAATAGTCTTTTAGGCAAACATACTTTTGGCATTTGAACAACATGGCCCATTTTTATAACAGGAATAAACTAGGGGCCTATTCAATAAGATCAAAAATAAAACAGGGAAGTCAGTTATTACCTTTATTATTTGGAATAGTGCTAGAAAGGCTAGTTATAGAAATAAGGTAGTTAAAATTAATTGAGGGAATTAGCAGAGACAAAAAGGGCACAGAAATCATCACTTTATACAGATATGATATACTATGTAGAAAACCCTAAGGAGTCAACTAAAAAATGAACTGAAACATGAACTTCACCAAAGAGTAAGAAATAAAGACACAAAATTGAGCAGGTTTTCTACATATTACTAAAAAAAAAAACCCAGCAGGAAAGGAGAAAAAGTGAAATTCTATTCAAAATAACTACAAAATACATGAAATATTTAGGAGTCACTGAATAAGATATACACAAGAACTGTGATGATGATGATGATGATGATGATAGCTAACACTTATATAGCACTTATATGTACCAGGCACTGTGCTAGTGCTTTACAATTATTATCTCATTTGATTCTCACAACAACCCTGGGAAGTAGGTGCTATTATTATCCCCATTTTACAGATCAGACATTGAGGCAAATAGAAGTTAAATGACTTGCCTAAGGTCACATAGCCAGTAAGTGTCAGAGGTCAGATTTTAATTACAAAACAGTCTTTATAGAAATAAAGATCTAAATAAATGGAGATATTAATTGCTCATAATTGGGTTGTGCCAATATAATAAAAAAGGTTATTATGCCTAAATTAATTTAATTATTTAGTGACATACCAATCACCAATTTTTTATTACCAAAGGATTGCTCTAAAGAGCTAGGAAAAGATAATAAAATTCAACTAGAGGCAGCCAGGGAATTAGCAGTAAACCACAAGACAGCAGATGGGCTAACTCAAGTGGAGGGTAACTGACAGACCTCAAATCTATCTATGAGTTACACGAAGCATGTAAAGACTTCCTCTGGTAGAATGGGTAGATGAGAACAATTTGTTCCAGTGGTCATGAAGGTGACTGAAGCAGGTGCTGTGGAGTACTTAAAGCATGGTCAGACATTGAAGATACCAAGGTCATCCACTGTATTCATACAATTCATGCATAAGCCATCACCCCATGATGTCATTGATCCTCTCAAAATGAAGGTTGAACAACAACAATCTATCACCATCAGGAGAGAGGTAGCAGACTTCATCATCTGTCTTCTGGAATTCTGATGGTCATTGCATTGATTAGAATTCTTAAATCTTACAAACTTGCTTTATTGTATAAATTATTTTCCTTGTTTGTTCACTTCACTGTGCATCAGTTTATATATCTTTCTCACGTTTATCTGAAACCATCCTTTTCATAATTTCTTGTAGCACAGTAGTATTCTATTACATTCATTTATCATAATGCATTACAAATGTCCCCTAACTGATGTATTTGTCTTTAGGTTTCAGTTCTTTACCACTTCCAAAAGAGCTACTATAAATATTTTTGTACATGTGGGTCCTTTTCTTCTTTCTTTGATCTCTTTGAAAGAATAGGTATATTAGCGTTATCAAAGGTCAAAGAGTATTTATAGTTTAGTGACTTTGGGAGGCTGTCAAGAGCCAGTGTCTGACCCAGTCCATACATGGGAAGACTCTGGTCCAGGATTTCTCCCAAGCCAGCTCCCCATGAAGGCTATATTATGTCTTAAGATTGGCTTACCATCTCTTCCTGATTTGCAGGAGTTTAGGACATGATAACCGAGCAGTTACCCAGACATAGATGCATGCAAGGGAACAAGGACATTAAAACATACAGATATGCGTAAATGAATAAGAACATTAAACATTTTCTCATGGAAACCTAAGACATAATTGCTTTACATTCATTATATAAACCCTGCCCTCTGATCAATAAATCGGAACTGCTATGACAGATCCTACCTGGCTCGTTGTCCATCATTCCACACTTCTCGGTTTGGCTTGTGCCCATTTTGATGCAAGCATCAGGAGGCAAAGTTCGAAATTACTTTCGAGAATGGCTGGACCAATTCATAGCTAAACTAACAGTGCATATATGTGTCTACTTTTCTATAGCCCCTCCAACATTGACCAATTTCATTTTATATCTTTGTCAATCTGATGGGTGTGAGATGGAACTTCAGAGTTACTTTAATTTGCATTTCTCTAATTCTTATTTATTCAGAATCTTTTTTGTTTGGAATCTTTTGTTGCTTTTGAAATCTTGTTTTGTTGGAGCCTTATTTTGTTTTTGTTTTTTTGTTATCTGATGATAGTTTATATTTTTTCCTTTAAAACTATTCTTATCCTTTGGTTTTTTATCAAATGGAGATAAATGGAGAAGTCATGTTTTTATGAATTTGAATCAAGTCCTTATAAATGTTAAATATGAAACTTTTATCAGAGAAACTTGCTACAAAGATGTTTTCCCAATTAACTATTTCTCTTCTAATTTTAGCTGCATTTGGTTTTTTATGCAAAAACTTTTAAAATATATATAATCAAAATTGTCCTTGTTATCTTCTATGATCCTGTCTATCCTTTTTTTGGTTATGAACTCTTCTACTATCCATAGATAGGAAAAGAAATTTCTTCTTTGTTCCTTTACTTTGTTTATGAGACATTTTATGTCTAAATCAATTATCTATTTGGAGCTGACCATGGTATGTGGTATGATGTCTTGGCATAAACCTAATTTCTACCAGGCCATTTTCTAGTTTTTCCAGCTATTTTTGTGCAATAGTGAGTCTTTACTCTAATAGCTAAGGTCTTTGGGCTTATCACATACTAGACTTCTAGATCCATTTGCTCATATGTGTTGTATACATAATCTATTCCAGTGATCTACCTCTCTATTTTAAAATTAGCACCAAATAATTTTGAAGATTCTGTTTTGTAGTGTATTTTGAGTCTGATATCGGTAGGCCCCTTTCATCCCCACTTTTTTCATTATTTCCATTGAGATTCTTGACCTTTTGTTCCTCCAGAGGAATTTCATTATTATTTTTGTCTAACTCTATAAAGTAACCATCTGGTAGTTTGTTTGATGTGCCACTATTAATAAATAAATTAATTTTGTTAGTGTTGTCATTTTATTATATTGGCTTAACTGATGCATAAGCAATTAATATTTCTCCAATTATTTAAGACTGTATTTTTTTCTGTAAAAAGAGCATTTTTTGGTCATATTCATATAGTTCCTCTGTAGATGTCTTTTTCAAGCTTAGCTAGAAGGGGACGACAGGCATGAAATGATATCTATGGGGCATTGTTAGATAAAACGAGAGGTTTTTTTAGAGACATTAATATCTTTTTTAGCAGCTTAGAAGGAGCCAGTAGATAGGGAGAAAATGAAAATGAGAGAATGGAGATGATAATGGGGACAAGGTGCTGGAGAAGATGAAAAGGAATACAATAAAGGATGCATTCTGGAAAGGTTTGTCTTGAAAGGAAAAAGGGACACCTCTTTGTGTGAGAGGAGGGTGAATGAGGAGAGAGCTGGGGGAAATGCCTGAGTGATGGAAGAAGAGAAGAAGGAACTCTGGGAAAATGGCCTTATTTTTTTCCCCAGTGAAATGTGAATGAAGTTCACAACTGAGAGAGTGGGGATAGATGAAGATTTGCAAGTAAATAATGAAAATGGAGGGGGGGGGGGACAGAAGGTACTAAGTAACACCAGATCTCAAACTATACTTCAAAGCAGTAATTATCAAACTACTTGGTACTTGCTAAAAAATTAAAATGTTACACATTAGGTACACAACATACAGAAGTCAGTGAATACAGTGTTCAGTAAATGCAGAGACTGTTTTTTTGTGGAATTGAGACTCACTATTTGACAAATATTGCTGGGAAAACTGGAAAGCAGTATGGCAGAAATTAGATTTAGACTAGCATCTCACGCCACATGCCACAATAAGTCAGAAATGGATTCATGACCTAGATATGAAAGGTCACATCCTAAAGAAGTTAAAGGGAAAAAAAGAAGAAAATGTTTTTTGGATCTATGGCTAAGTGAAGAGTCAGTAACCCAACATGGGACTGAGAAGATCATAGAAGGTAAAATAGACAATTTTGATTACATAAGATTAAAAAGATTTTGCACAGACAAATGGAGGGAAAAATTACAAGGGAAAAATTAACTGGGTAAAATCCTTGCAGCAAATTTCTCAGATTAAGTCTAATGTGCAGAATATATAAGAAATTGATAAAATATAAAAGAATAGCCATTCCCCAATTGATAAATGATCAAAGAATATGAACAGGTAGTTCTCAAGTCAAGAAATACAAGCAATCAACATCAATATGATAAAATTCTCTTGACCAAAAAATACAGCATGTCCTACTGTGTTTACAGTTTATTGATGACAAAAATAAAAACCAAAAAATTTGACTCTTCTGTTCACTTATTCTGAACCTAACAAACATCAAATAAAATAAGCATTTTCACATACAGAGTATAACAGAAAATTATGTACATGAAATTGAAGGTCTCTAGCATATATAGCTTGCTTTTTGTTTAACTATATAATGAATTCAACACATAACTTTTAAAACTGTCCTTTTCTGTGATTCTTTCTGGACTTTCTATTCTCTTCTGTTTACTTCAAAGAAAAAATACTTCGATGACATCTTTTATTTTCTTTTTGCTACTTTCTCCTCCCTTCTTAAGGTATTTGTTGACTTAAAAAAACAAACAAACCATTGATTGAGTAGAACAAAAAAAGTTATCCAACAAGATGTTTCTCCTCATATATCAGAATTATACAAAATTGTATCTTTTTTAAAAAATAAATTTGGGTTTTTAAAACTGAGTTTCCTTAAAGTGAGGGAATATCTATAGGTATTTATTTAATATTACATTACATCTTACTTAAAATGTCCTCAAGTTACAAATACTATTATTTATGATGTTTAAAACACAAAGCAATAAAAACATGAATTTAATTCATTTCATATTTATTAAGTATCTACTGTTTACAATGGGAAATAAAAAAGAAATATATGACAAGTTGCTTTTAGTTTTGTTGGGAAGACTCAAAAAATAAACAAAAACCCAGTATAAAATAAATACTAAATAGAATACAACCAAGTGCCAAAATGTCTTAATTAGATAGTAAGTGCAATTGACATCATAAAAAGAAGAAATTGGTGGAATCATTAAGGCAGGTTTCATTGAGGAAGTGATACAAGCAGGCATAAAAAAGTTGAATTTGGATAGCTAGAGTAGTTAGAGGAATAGAATGATCCAATACATGAATATGGGATCATGGCCATGATCATGGCATTAGGCATTAAGGAGGTGGGTCTGATTAGATTAAAAAATATTCACTGGGGAATAGTGATTGGGAAGTAAAAGAAAAGCCAGATTGCCAGTAACTATGAATGTTAGGATGAGTTAGGGTCCAGTATATTAAACAATGGAAAGTTATTGAATGTTTTTGAGTTCAACAATAACAAGGTAAATGTCATTATTTTAGAAGGATTTGTGCTGTGGATATTGAATTGGAGGGACAGAGACTAGAAAAGGTATGAAGAAGTTGTAATCTAAATATGAAGCAATAAGATCTTGGACCTAGTAGTGGGACTAGAAAGATTCAGATTTTGAAGAATCACAGGGGTTTTACAGTTAATATAAAAAATGAAAGTGGTTGGTATGATGAGCTTAAGTCATTGGTTGTATAATTAGCTGAAATGAGAAAACTGAGAAGAGGGAAGACGATGAGTTATGTATTGTCTGTTAGATAACTTGGGTTTGAGATAGATGGGCATCCAAGTCAGTGTTATCCAGTAGATACTTGGAAATATGAAACTGATAATTTTGTCAGAGGATCAACTAGGGCTTGGGGAGTCATTAGCATTCAAGTGAGAAAGAGTTGACCAAGGAAGTAAAAAGAGAAAAAAGATTGGAGAATGAGCTTTAGGGAAATACCAACGGTTAGGGGTTGGAATGAGGAAAAAGAGACTGCTAGAATGGTATAATTAAAAGATCACAGTTCTTGGGGTTAGCAGATGTGGGGTTGTCCTAGCTCTGCCATTTATTTGCTGTGTGACCATGGGCAAGTCATTTCATCCCCACCATCCTTGACTTTAGTTTCCTCATCTGTAAAATGAAAGGAGTGGACCAAATGATTTCTGAGGCCTCTTCTAACCTACTGAAAAGATAAAAATAAAAGGAAAATAGTGTGGTATCAGAGAAACTAAGGGAGAAAAGAGTTTTAAGGAGAAAAGGATGGCCAGTAGCGTTAAGTGTGACAGGGAAAGAGAAAGGGCGATTATCTAAAAGTGGCCATTGCAACCTACAAAAGGGCTGATTCTGTAGCATTAAAAAATGTTTAATGTCACTGGGTAAGGGAAGAAATGGAATGAAGAAATGGAAGCGATGGAGTTAGTCCAGTTGTTCAAGAAAATCTATATATGTTTGAAGGCAAAATAAAAAGTGTCAATAAAGGGGGAAAACTGACAGTACTGGAGAAGGGGGAAAGCACAGGAGAAAAGTCCCTTAAGAAAGGAAAGGCGGGGTGGAGCCAAGATGGCGGAGTAGAAACAGCTGAAACAGCACGACCAAGCCACTCTTCCCCCAGATCACCTCCAAACCGTAAAAGGGGACTCTGAACAACTTCTGGAGCCCCAGCACCCACAGAACGACACAGAGAAGCTAACCTCCCGCTGAGGACAGCCCAGCAGCCCTGCAGGAAGGACCAGCACAGCGCTCTGGGAGCCAGCAGCCCAGCGCGCAGGAGAGCCACATGAACCTCGGTTTTAGCCCCAGGGCAGCCAGGCCAGCAGCCAGCTGGAGGTACCCCAGAACACCAGCAGCTGTGGCAATTCCAGAATCATCAACACAGACATGCCTAGGACAAATTAAGAGGTTAGTGCCCTATGGACTGTGGGACCAATATTTGGGGAACATGTTGGCTTCCTCCCCTAGGGGCTGGAAGCCACTGAGGAAACACGCCATTTTTGCACTTTCAGTGGCAGCTCCAGCTCCTGGCCTGTGAACTGTAGGGAGATCCAGCGATCAGTCTTGGGGGTAATCGCTTTTGCTTTAACCTCCCTGGGTCTGGATTGTGGTCTGGGGTGAAGGTCATGGGGTGGGTATCCAGCTTGCCAGAACCGGAAGTTGTGAAGACCCCAGCTTTGGGACAGAAGCTCCCCTGTCTGGTGGCAGAGTCCTACTGTGGCAACAAGTCCAAAAGTCAAGTAATTAAGTGGCAACATGTTGAGGCAAAGGAAACAAAATAAACAGAAAAATGCAACATTAGACTCCTATTTTGGAGGCAAAGAGGATCAAAGCATGGAACAGGAAGAGGACTGTGAGGTCAGAAATCCTGCTCCAAAAGCCCCAGATGAAAATATGAGAGGGTTACAGGTCATAGAGGACCTTAAGAAGGATTTCAAAAACCAAATAAGAGAAGTGGAGGAAAATTTTGGAAGAGAAATGAGAAGGATGCAGGAAAAGTATGAAATGAGAGTCAACAGCCTGACTGAGGAAAATAACACCTTAAAAAATAGACTAACTCAAATGACAAAAGAGCCCAAAGGGGCAATGAGGAGAAGAATGCCTTAAAAAGTTGAATTTGCCAGATGGAAAAAGAATCTCAAAAGCTCACTGAGGAGATTCATTCCTTCAGAGTTAGACTGGAGCAAATGGAAGCTAATGACTTTATGAGAAATGAAGATGCTGTTAAACAGATCCAAACAAATGAAAGAATAGAAGGCAATGGAAAATATCTCATGGGAAAAACCACTGACCTGCAAAACAGATCCAGGAGAGATAATTTAAAAATTATTGGACTACCTGAAAGCCATGATCATAGAAAGAACCTAGAAATCACCCTTCAAGAAATCCTCAAGGAAAATTGCCCTGATGTTTTAGACCCAGAGGGCAAAATAGAGATTGAAAGAATCCACAGATTACCTCCTGAAAAAGATCCCAAAAAGAAAACTCCCAGGAATATTATAGCCAGGTTCCAGAATCCCCAGATCAAGGAGAAAATACTCCAAGCATCCAGGAAGAAACAATTTCAATATTGTAGAAACACAATCAGAATAGCCCAGGACCTGGCAGCTTCTACTCTGAGGGATCAAAGGGTATGGAATATGATATTCCAGAGGGCAAAAGAGCTGGGACTGAAGCCAAGGGTCACCTACCCAGCAAAACTGAGTATTTTGTTTCAGGGGAAAATATGGTCATTCAGTGGAATAGAAGACTTTTAAGCATTCTTGATGAAAAAACCAGAGTTGAATAGAAAATTTGACATTCAGACACAAGAAGCTAGAGATACCTGAGAAGGTAATCAGGGAAAAGAAATCAAAAGGAACTTATCAAAGTTGACCTATTTACATTCTTACATGGAAAAACAATAACTGTGACTGATGAAACTTTTCTCAGTATGAAAATAATGGAAGAAGGGTATATGGGCATATGAATACATATGTGAATGTGTGTATATATGCTTACAGTTATACATGGATAGAGGGCATAGGTTGAATTTGTCGGGAAGGGATGATACTTCAGGGGTGAAATTATGAGGTGAAAGAGGAAAGTGGCAAGAGAAGATGGGGAAAGACAGGATAGGGTAAACTATCTCATGTAGAAGAAGCAAGGGGAAATAGTTGTAGGGGAGGGGAAGAACAAGAAGGCAAAAAGGCAAAACCATATTCTCATTGAAGTTGGCTCAGGGAGAGAATGACATACATACTAAATGGGATATCTCACCCTGCTGGAGAGTAGGGGGAAGGGGGATGAGAGAGGGGATGATGGAGGGGAGGGCATTCTGGGGGGAGGGGAGGTTGGAAGTACCCACTTTCGAAGAGGGATAGGATCAAAGTAGGGAATAGACCAGGTGTGGGGTGGGATGGGTGGGAGGGAATTATAAGCAGCCTTTTACAATATATCTACTATGGTAATGTTTTACACAGCTATACATGTACAACACATACTGAATTACTTATCTTCCCAAAGGGAATGGGTGTCAAGGGAGGAAGGGAATGGATCTGAAATTTGAGGTCTTAAAAGTAAATGTTTCAAATATATATAAATACTATTATTAATACTATTTTGCATGTAATTGGGAGATAAGATGTGCAGGCATTGGGGCACAGAGATTCACCTTGCCCTACTGGAAAAGTCAAAGGGGGTATGGGAGAAATATGGGAGAGCAGATTGGATGAGGGGATATCTTGTGGGACTGCTATTCTGGGATGGTGGGTAGGGGGAAAATGGGGAAAAAATTGTAACTCAAAATCTGGAGGAAATGAATGATGTAAACCAGAAGTTAATAAAGCATTTGTTAAAAAAAAAAAGAAAGAAAGAAAGGAAAAGGAACTATAGCCAAAGTATGGATGGGAGCACAGGGGAAGGTTGGCTCTAGAGAAGATGACAGACAGACAGCTCTTCCTCTGAGACTAGAGGGAAAGATGAAAATAAAATATTGAGAACAAAAGTGGTTTTAGTGCTGTTGAATGAGGTAAAACTAGTTAAGACAAATATACTATACCCTCCAGTTAAACTTTCCTAGGGAATTTTTATACTACAGATCCCACTCAATTCCTTTACTAGTTTTTATATCCAGAGAGTTAGATGAGGTATGTAATGGTAGGATCATTTCTAGCTTGATTAGATTAAAATCAATTTTATTTTTATCTGCCAGAGCCTGGAATTAAGTGATGAAATATGAATAAAAGAATAGTGGGGTCTAATGATATAGGGTATTACATATATATATATATAAACTTTGGTTCCTCCCTAATTATTCAAAATTCATTATTTCATCATTAATCTTTCTAATAATGTAGGTCATAACCCTTAATAGATGAATTATTTAAGGAGCAAAAACTTCATTGTCATCTAGTGATGGACCTTGGCTTAAAGAGGAGGAAAAAAGAATCATCCTATCAATGTTCTACCATCTCCCTCACCAATTTCTGATCTGAAATGATTAGTCATCACAAATAATTTATTAGTTTGAGGTGGGGATTTAAAAAAATAATAATTTTAAGGACTAGAGGGTTCATAGGGTTTTACTTGGAGAATTTAACCTGAAGTCCTTAATATGTTTCTCTCTATAAGAGGGCAATATTATGAATAAAGAGAAAACCCTAGCACTATGAACCTATCCTTCCCCATTTTTCTTTTATTAGGGGGACTCAGACATTTTGAGTTCATCCTTCATGTAATAAATATAGGCTATCCCATAGTCCAATTGCACAGGTGTTTTGAAAATCTTTACAGATATCATAGGATCCTAGGTTTAGAGTTAGGAGGAACCTTAGAATTCATTAAGCCCAACTTTCTCATTTTGCATATGGGGAACCTGAGGCACCACTATGCCCAGGGTCAAACACCAAGTAAGTTTCTGAGGTGGGGTTTGAATCCAGTCTTCCAGACTTCAAGTCAGGCACCCTGTCCTACTATGTCAAGCTGTGTATTTCCATATTCTCCCAGAGAGGATGACTCTTAACTACTTACTCTCTGACCCTCATTGGGATTTCTCATGTCCCCAAGAGAAGATTGCTAATGAAATGTGGTAACTATGACCCTCTCCTAGAAATAAATCTACAAGCTGGTGTTCCCATGAATAATGGTTCACATTTATATAATGCTGATAGTTTATCTTAAAGAAAAATAAGTGTACTATTTCCCTTGGGGGAAAGTGGGGAAAGGCTATATGCCTCTTTCCTCTTTTCTTCTTTGAGAGTACTAAATCCCAGTCTTAACCATATGATTTTGCAGCTGGAAGAACTTGGTCCTTCCCAAATATTGTCCTCTAACTCTCCCCAAATATTGTCAGGATTCAACATAATTAGAACTCACTTGGAGACTTTTTTGTCTCCGTATCAGACATCACATAGGGAGAGGGTGGTGTTTGGATTCTCTTTTTGTGTCAGCAAGAGACAGTGGTGAAAAGGAAGAGGAAAATGTTCAACAAGAAAATCCAGAAAATGGGGAACTAGAAGCAGTGCCTTCAGAATGGTACAAAAGAGGCATTTCCCTGCATCCTAAATTGGGCAGGGATTGTGAGAATGAACCAAGATTCCCTGATCAGAAAAGCATAGGTATACCCAAACCTCAAGAAAAGAGATTTATAAGTCTTTTGATTACTATTGAAAATTCCACTCAATTTGAAGAACTTTCCCACTTTGTAGAAACTAGAATCTCTTGTCTCCAAGAAATGTAAACACCAACATCCTTTAAATGTCTTCTGTGTGATAAAGCCTTCATCAGAAGATCATATCTTATTTCATACCAGAGAAACCACACAAGAACAAAACCCTATAAATGCACCGTCTGTGAGAAAGACTTAAATAAGAAGTCAAATCTCAGTGCTCATGAGAGAGTCCATACAGGTGAAATGCCGTATAAATGTGATGCTTGTGGGAAAAACTTTGCTCAGAGATCCAACCTTGTTGCACACGAGAGAATACATAAGAAATCCCAAACATATGAATGTGCTAAGTGGGGAAAAAATTTCAGTTGAAAAACATATCTCATCCACCATGAGACTATCCACCTAGTAGACAATATTAATAAATGTGATAAGTATGGAAAAAGCTTCATTTGTAAATCAAAATTTATACAGCATTAGAAAACCCATACAGGGGAGAGACCCTACAAGTGTTCAACATGTCATAAAAGATTTAGTCAAAAATCAGATTCACACAGGCGAGAAACCCCACAAATGTAACAGTGGGGCACAAAATTCATTTGGAACTCAGATCCGATTCACCAGCAGAAAATTCATGCTGAAGAAAAACCTTATAAATGTCTCATATGTAGGAAAAGCTTCACTAAGAATTCAAATCTTGCTGCCCATCAAAAAATCCATTCAGGAGAGAGGGCTTATAAATATAACAACTCTGAAAAGAGCTTCAGTCGGAGTTCACATCTACTTATACACCAGAGGATCCATACTGGAGAAAAACCTTATAAATGTCTTATGTGTGAGAAAAAGTTCAACTGCGGTTCAAACCTCATTACTCATCAGGGAATACATACAGGGGAAAAGCCATATAAATGCACGATGTGTGAGAAAAGTTTTAGTCGCAGCTCAGACCTTGTTGATCATGAGAGAACCCACACAGGAATAAAGCCATTTAAGTGTGCTACATGTAAGAAAAGTTTCAGTCGGAAGTTCCCACTTGATAACTCACTAGAGAATCCACACAGGAGAGAAACCCTTCAAATGTGTCAAGTATGGGAAATGTTTTAGTGATAAATTATACTTCAGTTACCATCAAAAAATTCACATGCATGAAAACCACAGAAGTGAAGACTATGTTCTTTGGGTTGGCAGAAGATGCCAAGATGAATGGAACTAACCAGAAACTCAGTGAACAAAATTAGAATCTGAAGACTGAATGGTTTGGGAAATGTAAAGATGAAGTTTAATGTTCATTGTATAAAAAGAAATATATTTATGTTGGTGTTAGTTAAAAGCTGAATTGTCCAAGGTTAATGACCACAGCCTGAAGAGAAAAGATACATTAGTGGCCTTTCATTATTAATTCCCACAAAGTTATTCTATTCCTCTCCTTTTAATACCATTGTGTTTTTATGGTTGTGTTATGGGATATGTAGGCAAAGAATCATTGGGATTGAATAAATAAAGAATACATTTTTTTTAAGTTGACTGAGAATACCAATTTAGTTGGAAATAGATAGAACCTTGGTGAACAAGATTAGAATTTGAAGATTGAGGTCTTTGGGCAGTGGAAAGATAAAGTTTAAAGTTCAGATTTATGAACAAATTTTATATTTGTGTTGGCTGGTCAATACTTCAGATGGATTTTTCAAGGTAAATGCTACTAGCTTGATGAGAAAAACTAACGGGGCTATGTTTTGTCATTGATCCCAACAAAACTGCTCCATTGTCCTTTTAATACCATTTTGTTTCTTCAGGTTACATTCTGGGTTAGGTCCCTGGATGGCGGACATGTCATTCTCTAGGCTACCTAGTTCCAATTCAGTAATATCATTTTTTGTGATATTTCTATTTTTCAGATATTTACAAACTATCATTCTGCTGCCCTAGTCAAAAACTAAGTGAGATAAATGACTACAAAGTAATGTAAGTCATTTGTTGTTTAAACAACCAGGCCATAGCTTGGAGTTCACAGTAAGTGTTGGAACTTTCCAAATAGTTTCCCCTGTGGAAGCAACAAACATATTTCATTGATGCTGCTATTGTTCAGGGCATATGTGGAACTCCTCTTTGGGAACTGGGTTTAGAGCTGATCACATAATACTTTGATTATCCCAATCATCCCTTGAATGTGGATTTGGTTTTGGAAAACAATCAAAAGTTATTCTGAGCCAAGAATCAGGTTGTGACCACTTGGGTTCAAAAAATAAGTTATGACTAGGAAGTAATAAGTAAATAAGTATAATTCAGTAAGACTGACTTTCTGTTTTGAATGAAGTACCCAAAGAGGGATTTGCTAAAAGTGTTTGAGTGGCTTTATTGGAATAAGGATATGGCTTCTCAAAGAGATTGCTGTTAGGGGATCGGAGAAGCTGTATGGTATAGTAGAAGAAGCCTTGGAATCAGAAGATTTAGGGTTCAAAACCTGGCTCAGCCACTTAAAAATTATCTGTGATCAAATAACCTCATCCTCTGAGCTCTGGTTTCCCCTCACTGTGAAATAGGGGTAATACCTTATAGCTACCTTAAAGGATTATTGCAAGGAAACGGATTGTAAGCTATTAAGTGCTCTCAGAGCATCATTTTTATAAGCATAAGTTGTGGGGTCTTTCTTCTTACTTTAGGAGTCACACTACTCTTTCAGCTTCTTTGATCTTTTCTTCATCAATGAATCCCTTCAACTCCTTATCAGTGTTATGACTTCCCTTTTTGCTTGGTTCTGTGAGAATGGAGCATCTCAGAAGTCTGTGCTTTGAAAGGTCTTGTCTTAAAGGGCAGTCAAAGGAGAAGCAAGGGAATACAGCCATTTCTGGATTAATCACGTGGGGATTGTCCTCAGCTCCACATTGTACAGATATTTTTACTCAGATGCAATTGAATAGTTGTCTCTTTCTATGGTGGTGTGTGTTCTTCAAAATTTTCATGTAAGGCTAAATTACTTTAACTTCTGCTAGTAGTTTGCCATTTAAAGGAAGGCTGTGTGTGTGTGTGTGTGTGTGTGTGTTTTCTTAATGTGAATGCTCCCCCTCAATCCCTGTCATTTAACTTTTTAAAAAGAAATCTAAATGTCCATATATTGTATTTGCTTAAAGATATACCTGTATTGTGTATTCTTCATCACTACTCTTCTTAATGAAATTCTTTTTTTATTAACATTGACAGGTGCTTTAGTCAGCCTTAGGTTATGCACTTTTGGAGCCCTCTTTCACAGAACAAAAGGACTAGCTAGCATCTACCTGAATGCCTTGTACATAGGACAACTGTTTTGTTCTAATTGACTATCAATTCCACCTACTCCTGTTTACCACAACAAAAGAAACAAAACTATTTTGATCCCAATCTTGGTAATTTAATACATGATAAATCTGTTTTCAAAACATGTGTGTGTGTCCTTGGTTGAATCACTTAAATCTTTCTGGGCTTTCGTATCTTCATCTGTAACAACAGTAATGAGAATGATGGTTTATACTTATTTAATGCCTTATAAAGGCATTTCATAGGAGGCAAAATGCCTTGTGCTTTCTGTATAAACAGTCTTGTAAAATGAAAGGGTTGTTTAAAATTATGTCTAAAGTCCCTTTCCTTTCTAAAATTCCATGACTGCTTTTGAACATTGCTTGAAATTTTCAGCATCCTTTAAGTCCACTTTTTAAAAAAGTAGAACACAACAAAAATAAAATACACCTTTTTTTAATTCAGCATTTCAGGTGAGGCTAGGGAGCCATTGCTCTGACCCAGAAGTAGTGATAGGTAAAAACATTAAACCATGACACTTAAAACAAAAATGAAAATATGTCAATATAAATTTACCCCCCAACCTGAGGAAAGGCATCTAGGATCTGTCTGTACAATGTAGTGTTAGGCTGAATTAAGTAATATCCAGATCACAGAAAGTAATAGGCATACTCCACTTTCTTGGTAAAACTGAATTAATAGTATCATGTCAAACTGGATGCCACAATTTAGGAAAAGCACTGATAAACTGAAGTTTGTTTAGGGGAGAGTAACAAGGACAGTTGAGAACCATGCCATAGGGGAATGGCTGAATTAATAGAGGATGTCTAGCCTGGATAAAATAAAGTATTCCTATGAAGAGGAATACTAGCTTCTTCAAATACTTGAAATGTTGTCGTGTAGAAGAGTAAGTAGATCTCTTTATTATTCCAAAGGACAGAAGTGACTAAAAGTTATAGAAGGATAAATATTGACCCATTATGAGAACCAGCAGCTCCAGCTAGAAACAGATGTTTGGGCTTACCCAGGAATTAGTTGTCTCTCAGTTACTAAATATATTGAAGCAGAGATGATCATTTGTTAGAGATGTTATTCTAAAAATTCACTATATATTGAAGCAGGGTGGGGTGGGTGGGGAAGAAAGGGAATATGGGCCAGACACTTCCCTAAGGACTTTTACAAATAGTATCTCATTTGATTCTCACAACAAGCTGAAAGGTAGGTGCTATTATTCCTGTATTTTACAGGTGAGTAAATCAAAGCAGACAGATGTTAAGGGACTTGTCCAATATTACAGTTAATAAGTGTCAGGTCAAATTTGAACTCAAATCTTTCTGAACACATGCTTTGTGTACTCTAAAGACACCTAGCTACCCCTAATATGACTTGTTATACCTATATATTAGCTGCCAACTTATATGAGTTATATCTATAATTTATTGCCATACTTTATGGAAGATGTTAGATTAGATGAATTATTAAGAATTTACTCTGTGCTAGGCACTGTGCTAAGGCATTGGGAATAGAAATAAAAGCAAACAAGACAATCCTTTCTTTTAAGGAACTACCTTCTAAAGGCAGAATAACAGGTAAAGCAGAACAGAAAAGATTAGGTGGGATAGGGATGGGAGTGGATTAGGGCAGAGGTAGACAGATGGCATAGTAAAGAAATGACTAGGCTCGGAGGCCCATTTCATAATAAGGCCAAGCAAACACTCATCTATGAGAGCCAGGCAGCCCAGGAGCAAAGTCCAAGGTGGGGAAGGGTAGGGAAGGGAGGCAAAGATAAGGATAATGGAACCACTAAGGTTTCTTGCAACTGTAGGATTGTCACCTTTACTTGAACCTAATGCTTGGTTGGCATTATTCTGAGAGCTTCTGAGTAGTCAATTTCCAGTTCCTCCTGAATTAGTTAGATCTTTCGATGTTAGTTCATTATTTAGTTTGAATATTGTGAATTCTCAGAACTTAGACACCATATTAAAATGTAAGCATAAATATACATTCCCAAGCTATATATGAATCATTTAAAAACTTTTTCTATCAGTTCATACCATATATGCCATGGTTACTCTTTGAGATACTAACCAAGATTTAATAATATGGAATCAGGTGCTATAGTGCTAATACCATGTTATTATAGTATGTCACATAAATACAATAATACAATTTTAATGGCTCATGTTTATAGTTAATAGTTTACAAAGTATTTTCCTCACAATAATCCAGTGAGGTAGATAGTATAAGGATTACTAGGCCCATTTTGCAGATAAAGAAATCAGAGGTTCAGTGATTTACCCATAGTCAAATAGACAGTAAGTGCTAGAACCATGACTAAGCTGGGTTTTCTGATTCCCAAGTCTAATGTTCTTTTTATGATACTGTGCTGCCTCTCCAGTACGTCTATGGTCCCTTTATTTTGTTGTGCTATATAAGATATATTATTCTATAACTGACAATGAGGAAAGGCTAATTATCTGGCTTATTTGATTACAGGAGCATAGATCCAAAGCTGGAAAGGACCTTAGAAGTTACCTAATCCAGCTTCTTTGTTTTACAGATGGAGAGACTGAGGCCCAGAGAAATTTCTTGCCCAACGTCACATAGATAGGAAGTGACAGTCAAGATGACTCTAAATCTCTCCCTTGTATCATACTACTTTCCCAACATCGGTGACCAGGATGACATGAATGATCATGAAGATTTCCCTGAAAACAGTATCAGTTTATAAAAGGGAGAAAATGATCATGGAGCTAGATCTGGCATGGAATTCCACATAGTCAACATGGATTAGAGCTGAAAAGAGGGGGCATTTTGGGGAGTAGGGAAGTTCGGTGGATCAAGATCTCCCCTCCAGAAGTTTATGGGACACCAACATCCAGAAAAATTATGGAAAGACGGAATTATAAAAATATTTAAAGTGATTTAAAAGATATTTGGAAAGAGGAGTGGAATGTTTAGTTCCTATCCACATTTGTATAACTGGATACATTAGTTTTTAGGTAATGATATTTGGAGTTATTATTATTATAAAATTTATTATTTATTATTATTATTATTTATTATTATTAATGAATCAGACTACTTTGCAAATAGGCCAAAATGTATACTTAAAACATTTCAAATTCAGTTAAAAAAAACACGGGCTCCTAAGTACTTTGAACAACTTGCTCTATACCTTCCTGTTGAGTGCCTCTCATTATCAAATGAAAAGAAAACTAGGCTCTGGCTACTGAGAAGTGTGATGAGTTCATCTAGAGTAAGGGATCTTAATCCTGGAGTCTGTAAACTTGTTTTACACACACATACACACACACACACACACACACACACACGTGGGTGTGCACTTGCACTCAAATATACACATACATATGTACACGTACATATACACACATATATTCCTATAACTAATATATAGATTTCCTTTGTAGTCCAATAGATTTTATTTTATGCATTTTAAAATATTCTGAGAAGGTATTCATGGGCTTCACCAGACTGCCCAAAAAGCTCATGAAACAGACAAATGAAGGGTTAAGTGTCTCTGACACAGGGGCAGCTAGGTGGTGCAGTGAATAGAGCACAGGCCCTGGCGTTAGGAGGACCTGAGTTCAAATCTGGCCTCAGATACTTAACACTAGCTATGTGACCTTGGGCAAGTCACTTAACCCCAATTGCCCTTCCCTCCCTCCTCTAAAAAAGCAAAATAAAAAAAAGAATCTCTGACACAGAGAAAATAGAGAAGAGAATCTAAAGGGTTACTTGGGACTGAAATTGATGAAGAAAAGTGGCAAAGAGTAAAGAAATCAATAATAATGCTGGTTCACACTTACCTCTCTTTCTGGAGCCTCAATAATCCAATGAGATGGGGAGTACAAATGTTATCATCCTTATTTTATAGATGAGCAAACAAAGGCTCAGAGGAGTTAAATATGTATTTGTCTAAGGACACATAGTAAGTGGGAGAATCATAACTTGAACCTAGGTCCTTTAATTACAGTTCCAGTCTAGGACACCATGCTGCCTTTCCTGAGGCCCAAGAAGACTGAATGTAAATGTCTGCAATTTTAGTAAAACCCAAGTTTGGTGATTCCTGATGTGGCCCCTATCCTTTTTCATGTTATCTCTAAGTTCCAGCAACCAACCCATTCATATATCCTTTAAAAAAAAATTACCAATATTCTTTGAACCGACCTGTAACATAGGTGGGTTTTCCTTGAGCACTGTAGGCCTTTCCATATTTATGGAGTATATGTGAAAGAAGGCAGGAGTGAGGTAGGGAGATGGGGTCTGAGTAGAGACTTTGCTTGTAGGTTCATCCTTAGTTTTCCTGGAGAATGAGAGGAGATGTATAGCATCAATGTCTTTGATCCTTAATCTAAACTGCTACGCTTTGTGAAAGCATTAAAGTTGAGGAACTAGAATAGACTCTTGCTCTTCTCTTTTAACAACCTGCCCCCATTTCTAAACTGAATTACAAACCAGGGTTTGTGGGATATTGGTCTAACCTGGGTTAGGAAAAGCAGTAGCCTTGCAGGCCTTCATTACTAAGAATGTGGCTAAAGTGAAGCTTGGTCTGTAATGATTAGGAGAAAACTCATATAATAGGAACTCAGTAAAACTCAGTAAGAGGGGACTTAGCAAGAACTGGAATAAAATAGACCCAAATGTGTTCTATCTACATTTGTTGTGAGAGCATCCTCCTTAGAGAGGTGATGGAGTACAGGTGTAGAAGCAGGCACACTTTACCTGAGAGGGATGTGTTGACTTGTTTTGATGCTTATTTACTACAAGGGAGGGTTCTGTTGGGGTGTCAGTCATTGGGACATGAGAATGGATTTTTAAATCACTGTTCAGTTTTTTAAAAGAGCATCAATTTTAAAAAGAGAGCATGCGCATCAACACTCAGTAGATTTGAAACGATTCCACTAATTAGGTGTCTTTGGGATTAAGGATGGGAAAGTATAAGGAGTATACCAGACATTATGGGAATTGTCAGAGGCATGGACCTTGGGGATCTGTCGCCAAAAGGGAGGGAGAGTCCTTGGGCCAGGCAGGAACAAAAATCCTTGGGCCAGGCACCCTTCTGTCTGTTCTGATCAAAGAACATGTTCTGTAACAAGAGAAAATTTTCTCACAGGACAGAGGCCTACTGAGAAATTGGGAGGCTTCCAGATACATCATCTTAGCGATGAGGCCCAAGCACCCCATCAGACAAGATTATCAAAACCATTTCCATTTTGCCTCCCTTACTACTAAGTTATCACTAACTTCTGTATGAATTCCTATATGTTCAATATTATGTTTTCCAATGAATAGCTCACCAAGTTGGAAAAGGGGACTTACCAGGAATTGGAGTAAAATCGACCAAAATGTATGTGTGAGAAAGAATGAATCCCGAAAGAGAAGTACTAAGAAGAAAAAAGACAATTTCCCCTGTAACTATAAACATGCCCATGATTACTTTTAAATATATATGTATACATATATATACATATATCTACATATTATTTATTTTATTCTGAACATAACATGAAATAAAACAAGCATTTCTGTAAGCATAGTAAAACAAAAAGGTATAATACATGAAACCATAGATCTCTATTATGTTCGGCTCATTTTTATTTTTAAGTATATAATAAATTCAGCGTATAGCTTTAAAAACTGTCCTGTTTGTCTATTTCTTTCTGGTCTTCTGTTCTCTTTTGTGCAGTTTTTAAAATGATGCCTTGATGACCTTCTTTTTTTTTCCTTTTGCTACCTTATCCCTACCTCATCCTTCTTCTACCATCCCTCAATTGGGAAAAAAGAAAGAAAGAAAGAAAGAAAAACAAAACCCTTGTAACAAATAATGCAGAGTCAGGCAAAAGAAATCTTCACATTGGCAGTATCCAAAAATGTAGGTCCTATTCTCCATCTTGGAAGCTAGGTGGCATAGTAGATAGAGTCCTGGTCAGACTTGGAGTCAGGAAGACTCATCTTCTTGAGTTCAAATCTGACCTCAGACACTTATTAGTTGTGTAATCCAGGGCAAGTCACATAATACTGTTTGCTTCAGTTCCTCATTTGTAAAATGAGCTGGAGAAGAAAAGGCAAACCTCTCTAGTGTCTTTGCTAAGAAAACCCCAAATGGGGTCACAAAGAGTCAGACACAGTTAAATGATGAAACATTCTGTGTCTTGGATCCATCATCTCTATCATGAGGAGGGTGAAATGCTTCATTATCAGTCTTTTGGAAGTATAGCTGGTCACTGCATTAATCAGAATTCCTAAATTTTGAAATATGTTTTTCTTTATGGGGGAAAGAAAAGAAGAAAGAGGAGGAAGAAGAGGAGAGTAGGGAGAAAGAGAGAGAGGGGAGCAAGGGGAAAGAGGAGAGAGAGAGAAGAGGTGAGGGTGGGGGGAGGAGGAAGAAATCCACCCCTCTTTCAAGTTTGTATGCAGTGGAAAGAACACTAGGGCTTGAAAACCTAGAGTTTGATCCCCGTTCTATTAATGATCAACTTGATGATCAGGGGGAAGTCCCTTCCTTTCTCCAAGCCTCAGTTTTTTTACAAAATGTGGAGGTTGGAATAAATGATCATTTAGTTCATGTCTCTCTCTCTCCAGAAAACTTGTCATGCTTTAGTATGCAGCAGTAAGTGAGACCAAGACCAGGGCAAGCCTGGAGGGTGTTGCCAGGGAGACTCTCTGGTAGGTCCCAGCCCATGGTTTTGAGAAATGGTGCTTTTTAAAAAAAATAAATTTTGCGTTCTTTTGTTTGGCTTTTGTGATATGTTAATCTTTGGAGGCTGATTTGAAGCAACGTCACAGATTCACAGAATCCTAGATTAAGAAGGGATCTCAGAGCTATCTGTTTCAATTTATACTCTGAATAAGAATCCCCTCTACAACATAAACCACCATCCAGCCTTCTTTGTTTGAAGACTTCCACTGAGGGAGACCCACTGCCTCGTAAGGAAGGCCATTTCTGATTTTGGGAAGCTCTAATTGTTAAGAAGTTTTTCCTTACATCAAACCTGTCTGCCTCTACAATTTCCACCCATTGCTCCTAGCTCTCCCCTCCAGAGTAAAGAAGTACCAATAAAACCCCTTTTCTGCATGACAGCCCTTTAAACAATGGAAGACAGTTATCATATTCCCCTACTAAGACTTCTCTTCTGCAGGCTAAACCTACCCACTAACTTTAACTGATCATCATGTTTCATGATCTTGAGGCTCTTCACTATCTTGCTTGGTCTTCTCTGGATGCTCTTAGTCTCGTTAGTATCCTTCCTAAAATGCAGTACCTAAAATGAAACAATATACTCCAGATGTGGTCTGACCAGGACAGAGTACAGTGCTAATATCACCTCCCTAGTCCTGGATACTCTGCTTCTATTAATGTAACCTAATGTTATTAGGTGTTTTGGTTCCCAATATATTCTTTTAATTCCTTCCCCTCTCTCCTTACCTTTCTCTTTCTGTTTGTTCTTCTTTTCCTTCTTTCTCCCTTTCCTTTCTTTTTCCTTTCTTTCATCTTTTCTGCCCTCCTTTTCTCTCCTTTCTTCTCTCTCTTCTTTTTTTTTTGATGACTTTTGTTTTCATGTCACAGTCTATTTGTTTATATTACTATAGTCAAGTATATTGTTCAGGCAGCTGGGTAGTATGGTGGATAACACTAGCCTTGTAGTCAGGAAAATGAGCTCATAATCTTTATTCCCTCCTCTTGACCCCTCCCCCACCTTTCAATCTTCCCAATTATTGTTGAGAGTACCTCCCCCAGGCTTGAAATGTAGGTATCATCCTTACTCCTCACTCCTTACTCTCTCTCTTACATCCTTACTCCCTTAACAAAGGCAGCCTGGCAGGCCAACAGGAAGGGTCTATCACACTGGGCTGGGAGCCAAGCATGGTCCCATATGTGCTGCACCAGCTGTGGTGGTTTCCAGACTTCTCAACCAATAAATGCCAAAAAGAAAGTAAAAGGTCAGTGGGGAAACTCTTTTGGAACTGGGTGAGAGAAGAATGCAGTTCATCCCCTGGCCCCAGGGTGGCAGGGGTGGCGGCAGTCAGCAATAGCTACCAGAATGGCTGCTTTCAGGGCTCCTGGCCCACAAATCATGGGAGGACCAAGTGAGTTTCCAGATGGCAATCACTGGAATCTCTTTGCTGGCACTGAGGCAGGAATCTCTTGCTTTGCCCTGCTTGGATCTGGGTCGAAGTCTTGGTTGGTGGTACTGCAGTGTGGAGCACTAATGTGGCAGAGCTTGTTGAGAGTGTGGAGAGGCAGGCATACTCACAGCTCTGAAACAGGTGCTTAGAAGAAGCTCTGACAACAGCTGCACAAAACCCCAACAATTTGGGAGACAGCACTCTTCACTCTGGAAGCAGAGTTCTATTGTGGCAAAGAGCTCAAAAGTCAAGTAGTTGGCTGTCGAAATGAACAAACAGAGGAAGTGAAATCAAACTATAGAATCCTTTTTTTGGGGGACAAAGAGGATCAAAACATGGAACCAGAAGAAGACAACAAAGTCAAAACTCCTTCATCAAAAGCTTCCAAGAAAAATATGAATTGGTTGCAGGCCACAGAGGCTCAAGAAGGATTTTGAAAATCAAGTAAGAGAAGTAGAGGAAAAATTGGGAAGAGAAATGAGAATGATACAAGAAAATAATGAAAAACAAGTCAACAGCCTGCTAAAGGAGATCTAAAAAAAATCCTGAAGAAAATAACACCTTAAACAACAGACTAACTCAAATGGCAAAAGAGGCTGAAAAAGTCAATGAGGAGAAGAATGCCTTAAAATGCCAAAATGACCAGATGGAAAAGGAATTTCAAAAACTCACTGAAGAGAATAATTCCTTCAAAATTAGATTGGAGTAAAAGGAAGCTAATGACTTTATGAGAAATCAAGATACTATAAAATAGATCCAAACAAATGAAAAAAAATAGAAAGTAATGTGAAATATCTCATTGAAAAATCACGGACCTGGAAAATAGATCCAGGAGAGATAATTTTAAAATTATTGGGCTACCTGAAAGCCATGATCAAAAAAAGAACCTAGAAATATCATCCTTTAAGAAATTCTCGGGGCTGCTAGGTGGTGCAGTGAATAGAGCGCCGGCCCTGGAGTCAGAAGGACCTGAGTTCAGAGCCGGCCTCAGACACTTAATCCACACAAACAAAAACGTAGCCATGTAACCTTGAGCAAGTTACTTAACCCCAATTGCTTTAAAAAAAAAAAAAGAAAAAAAGAAAAAAAAGAAATTCTCTTGGGGCACAGAGATTCACCTTGCCCTACTGGAAAAATCGAAGGGGGTATGGGAGAAGATATGGGAGAGAGCAGATTGGATGAGGAGATATCCTGTGGGATTGCTACTCTGGGGTGGGGGGGGGTAGGGAAAAAATGGGGGGAAAATTGTAACTCAAAATCTGGCAGAAATGAATGATGTAAACCACAATTTAATAAAGCATTTGGGAAAGAAAAAAAGAAAGAAATTCTCAAGGAAAATTGCCCTGATGTTTTACAACCAGAGGGCAAAATATAGGTCGAAAGAATCCACTGATCAACTCTTGAAAAAGATCCCAAAAAGAAAACTCCTAGGAATATTATAGCCAAATTCCAGAGTTCCCAGGTCAAGGAGAAAATATTACAAGCAGCCAGGAAGAAACAATTTGAGTATTATGGAAACACAATCAGGATAACACAAGATCTAGCAGCTTCTACATTAGGGGATCAAAGGGCTTGGAATATGTTATTCTGGAAGTCAAAGGAGCTAGGATTAAAACCAAGAATCACCTGCCCAGCAAAACTGAGTATAATATTTCAGGGGGAAATATGGTCATTTAATGAAACAGAGGACTTTCAAGCATTCTTGATGAAAAACCAGAGCTGAACAGAAAATTTGACTTTCAAATACAAGAAGCAAGAGAAGCATGAGAAGGTAAACAGGAAAAATAAATCATAAGGAACTTAATAAAATTAAGCTATTTATATTCCTACATGGAAAAATGATTATTGTAACTCATAAGACTTTTCTCAGTACGAAGACAGTTGAAGGGAATATATGGGTGTTTGTGTGTGTATAGATAGAAGGGTGTATGTGTATATAAATATATATGTGAGTGTGGGCATATGTATGTTCATGTATACATAGATAGGATCAGTTGAATATGAAGGCATGATATCTAAAAAATAAAATTAAGAGGTAAGAGAGGAATTTATTGGGAGAAGGAGAAAGGGGGAGATAAATTAGGGTAAATTATCACATATAAAAGGGGCAAGAGAAAATTGTTACAATGGAGGGGAAGAGCAGGAAGGTGAAAGGGAATGGGACAATCCTATTTTCTTTGAATTTGGCTTAAGGAGGGAATAACATACACACTCAATTGGGTATCTTACCCTAAAGGAAAATAGGGGGTAGGGGACAAGAGGGGGGGATGATAGAAGGGAGGGCAGATTGGGGAAGAGGGTAGTTAGAAGGAAACATTTTTGAAAAGGGATAGGGTTAAAGGAGAAAATAGAATAAGTGGGGGGGCGGGACAGAATGGAGGGAAATATAGTTAGTCTTTCACAATATAACTACTATGGAAATGATTTGGGTAACTACACATGTACAACTTATATTGAATTGCTTATCTTCCTAGTGGGTGTGGGTGAGGAGGGAAGAAAGGAAAAAATCTGGAACTCAAAGTTTTAAAAACAAATATTTTTTAAAAATTGCTTTTTACATGCAACTGAGAAATAAGATATAAAGGCACTGGGGTATAGAAATCCATCTTGCCCTACAACAAAGTAAGGGGGAAATGGGGGGAGGATACAAGAGAGGGTAGATTGGAGGAAAGGCTATTCAGTACGCTTGCCATCTTGGGGTAGGAGAGAGATGGGGAGAAAATTTGTAACTCAAAATCTTGTGGAAATGAATGTTGAGAACTAAAAAATAAATAAATTCATAATAAAAAAGAAAGAAAGAAATCTGTTTTCTTTATGTCCATTCTCCTACAAAACTGAGCTTGATGCAATTTTAAATTGCCATCCCTAAGCCTTATACACTTATCATTCTTACAAAATCAAAATTGAAACTTTCATCAATTGTCATGTTTAAGCAATTCACATTAGAATCTAGTTTTTTTTATGTCTCACATTAATCCACTATTCATTCTCCCAGTAGGAGGATGAAATTTCACTAAGGAATTAATAACAGGCTTAGTACATACATAAATATATTGAATAATCAATTTTATCACAGTATATCTCAAATCATAAAACAAACCCAACTTCTAGTGATGTTATGCTTCTTTTAAAACATTTATAAAATAAACCACAAACCATTCTTCTTTAAACACTAAACTAATTGTAACAAAACTGAGACTAGGATGATATTAATTAAGCAACAGAATAGCACTTTCACAAGCCCCTGATCTAATTGTCTCCATACCATCACTAACAATCAAAGGACCCTAATTTATGCAGGAATACATATACTAGTAACAGATATCAAGGTTAAATAGTTGTCATTTGGGCTAAAATCCTAAGCCTAAGAGCTCAATCTCATACCTACATCTTACTATAGTAACCTCAGATATTTCTGTACCATCCTCTTGTTTAATAAATTTGGTATTATACTTACAAAACTTTTGATTATAGAAATTTGCCATTAAGAGTAAGGATGTAGCGAAAAAGGGGAACGTTTCCCTAAATTCCAGGCAGAAGTTGGGTAGACTGCCAACTGGCCTTAAGCCAGGCTTAAAGTCAGCCAGGTGAAACTGAGTCAGGAGACTTCCCATGAGATCAACCTCTGCAGTTCGTACCCGCTCTTCACAGGGCTGCTGGCATCATGGATCTCAAACAGCTTTTCTTGATATCCACACCTGGAGTTAGGCTCAGAAAAAGTCACTTAACAATTCTGTACAATCTTAAATAGCAATCTCCAATAATCAGCTTCAGATATGATTAATCTCACATTGTTTAAGGAACATCCGTAAAGTGAGCCTTAAATAGCCTGCATGCATTTCTGCACTTGTTCTAGTTCATAAAATCAAATTTTCTTATTAAGATCATAAGCTATAGGGGTAGCTAGGTGGCACAGTGAATAGAGAACTGACCCTGGAGTCAGGAGTACCTGAATTCAAATTCAGCCTCAGACACTTCACACACTTACTAGCTGTGTGACCTTGGGCAAGTCATTTAACCCCAATTACCTTGCTTTCTCCCCTCCAAAAAAAAAATCACAAGTTATTGCTCTAATAGATTTACATCTGCTTCCCAAACCTCTCCATCCTCCTCCAACCATGCCCAACCTGAAGGAATGAGATATACACATGACAAGCTCAAACATCAACTTTAACCCATGTTCAGGTCATGGAATGAATTCAAATCAAAGCAGAAACATTTAACTTTTCCATCAATGCAAAACTGTTTCACAAGTTACCTCCCTCTAAGAAAATTGCACTAAAATTCTTTTCCCCAAACTTTTTCTCAGCAATCAACTCAATCAATTGCATCAATAACCAACTGCTCCCACATCACCCAGAACATGCAAGGACCTCATACAGACACACCTTTACCACAGTAACTCCAAACTACAGCCCTAGTCCATGGGACAATGACTCAACACTGTGCTTGTATCTTTATTTCTTTTCCTTTATCCAATTATTCCTATAATATTCAGTGTTCTTATTCCAGGGACTCCATTCCTTCACATGACTATAACTACTCACTCAGATTGAAAACAGCAAGATCCCACACACCTGCATTATGCTCACATCTTCGCTGACCACCAGCTTTGACCACAGAGACATGTGACAAAAGGGAAAGGCAAGGACATGACTAAACAAAACACACAGTTTTCCAACCATGCACTATCAATTCCACCTCATAGCCAAACCCAGGAACAATCAGGTGAGCAACACTCCTCCTCAAAGAGATACAATGGGGAAACTGAGCCAGAAGGATCCCATCTTAGATTGAGATCAAGACTGTTCTCTCAGCTTTTCCAGATGCAAACCTTTACTTGTTAATACTACAGAATGTTCTGACATACCTTTTTGACTAAGGAGGAGGGAGATGGGGGAAGGTAATGATGAGATTGATTCCCCCATCCTGGGGGAATCTGTAGTATTTTTCTCTGAGTAACTTGTGGCATTTCTCCCAGATACTGATTTGATGCATACAACCATACCCAAATTCAAATTCAAAACAAAATTAGTTATGGTTCCAAGAGTCTTCTACCTACATCAAGTTTCACTGAATATAGCTTAGAGTCAGATACAGTTTTTGGCTTTTTGGGGTTTTTTTTTTTTTTTTTTTGCATTTTGGAGGGCAATTGGGGTTAAGTAACTTGCCCAAGGTCACACAGCTGGGTTTTTGTTTGTGTGTGTTAAGTGTCTGAGGCTGGATCCGAACTCAGGTCCTTCTGACTCCAGGGCTCTACTCACTGCGCCACCTAGCCACCCCCAGTTATTATTATTATTTTTTTTTTAGGGCAATTGGGGTTAAGTAACTTGCCCAAGGTCACATGACTAGGGTTTTTTTTGTTTGTGTGTGTTAAGTGTCTGAGGCCAGATCTGAACTCAGGTCCTTCTGACTCCAGGGCCAGCGCTCTACTCACTGCACCACCTAGCCGCCCCTAAAGGTTTTTTTTTTTTTAAAGCAATTGGGGTTAAGTAACTTGCTCAAGGTTACACGGCTAGTCATTATTTATGCATGGGTGCTCATTTTCTGAGGCCGGATCTGATCTCGGGTCATCCAAACTCCGAGGCCGGCGCTCTTACTCACTGCACCACCTAGCCGCCCCTGAAATTAATTATCTTTTAAAAAGTAGAGCAAGATACAGAAGACTTTAAGCATAGAGTTTAAGAACTAGAAGGAACATCAGAGGCCATCTAACTCTCTATATGACCAAACATCTCTTGTGTTGTATTCTCAATGAGCTGTAATTTACTCAAAGACTTCCACAGGAATAGCCTTTCTCATATCAACTCTGCTGGGGTCATGCTGGGTTTGGCTTGACTACCCCATCAGTTTTAGTATAACTCAAAGGTTAGTGGGCTTATGACAGCTAGTCTGGAAGCCCAATTCTGGAAACACTTCCTGAGAATATAATCAGAGATGGGGACATCGCCTTTGGGGCTTTCAAGACCTCAAAGAAGGTAGATGGTGCATATGGACTATGTAGGGAGAAGGAAAAAAGCAGTGGCCTTCTAGTCAAAGGATTTTTGTTTTAGTCACAGCTCTGCCTTTAACTCTCAAAGTTGGCCTTGGTCGATCTCTATAGAGCACTGCCATTAACTCTCTTGCATGAGCAACAGGGAGGAGTGTCTGGACTGAATCATAATAAGGAGAATTCATTGCAGGTAGTTGGGCAGGTATTTATGGTACAATCTTGCTAACCTTCCTCCCTTGTCTACATGTCCCCAACACTACTAACCCTTTTTTTGTTTAAACAGTACAGTTTCATAGTCACTCAGATGGAATCAGTAGCCTCAGAAATGAAAATGATTTCTCTACACTGTCTTCCCTCTCCTAACAAGGGCTTTGTTTGCTTCCCTCCACTTTGTCCCCAAATCTGTCACTTCTCTTCCATCATGACCTTCTCTCCCTTTCCAGAAGACCCAACTTGATCCTGGTTGGGGGTACCTAGCTATGAGATTGTGAGGTCAGAAGTTCCAAGGCAGAAGTGTTTATGAGGGTTGGGGAAGGTTCCAAAGCAGTTAAGAAAGTTTCACGGGCATGTAACATAATGTCTGATTCTCAGAGACCCCAAAAGTCCGTGAACTTTGTGACAGAAAGACCAAAGTTTCGACAGTACTATCGGTAAAGGAATACATGGATCAGGGTCCGGACAAAGTGATGTACTAGCAAAGGGGCATCCAGAAATTTGGAGGGACTGAGGAATTGGAATTTCTAAAAGAAGGGATTCAAGAGCTGGATGATTATACATCTGAGTACAGGAGGCATGTTCTGTTATTTCAGACTCCATGTTCCTGGGAGGAGGGGGGGGCGTTGTTCTAATAGTGTGCTCAATAACAAGGTAGGGGTATCCCCCAAATGTGTCTTTTTGGGAGGGATAAAACTTGTATAGTTCTGAATTAGTGACCTCAGGGCACTTAAGATAGAGGAAAGTATTTGAAATATTCTGGGTTGAGGCTGACAGGATGACCTAGATTAGGCAATTCTTGTTTTTAGGCTTATGGATAAATTGAAAGATATGGAAAATGTTTTGACCTGAGTTTGGGGCTATCGATTGGATTTGAACTGGATTGGGAAGGTTCCTTTATAATCCCTTATCTCTTCAAGGTCTCCACCTGTGGTGTTGAAAAACTGGTCCATATGCTCGAGGTGCTCCTGGCGTAATGTCCTTCAGTGGTTAATCATGCCCATCTGTACTTCATTCAGCACTTTTGCTTTCCTGATATTGGCCATATGTTCTTCTGCTACACAAAGATGGGTAGTGTTGAAATCGGCCAACCATGAATGGGAGGAGAATATTGGCATTTGGCACAATTGCTTAAGCAGAAACTGCTGGACAGATATTACTTATTGGCGTGAGGACCCCTTGTTTATTTTGAACCAACAACCCCACTAACCAAACTTATGATGGCTCTCTGCCCTATAGCCCCAACACCTTCACTAAACATGTCTAAAACTGCCCTGCCCCCACCTTCCATTCCTTCTGGCCCTTGCTGTCCCTGGCATCCCCACTGCTTCTCTAGCCATGGCCCATTTTGTAGCTTTGTTAAGGATCTTCTTGCTCGACTACAGCTGTGGCTTCATAGAAACAAAATCTCTTTGCTCCCTGTTATAGGGCTGGCTGCAGAAGGCTTGTACTGCTCTTAGCTAGCCTCCCTTTTTCTCTCTACAGCTATGCTCCAGACTGCTCAAGGCTTCATGATCACAGCTGTCCTTTGTAGCTTCCTGCTCACCACATGGTTGTTTGGTTTTTTCTGTACTTCTCCTTCCTTGAAGATGCACTGCCATCTTATCTTCATCATCCTTTCCTCCTTGACAGGTTAGAACACCTGCCATGCATCTACCACCTGCTCTTGAGCTGGGGAGTCCCTACAGAATGGGACCAACCTAGCCCTGGACTGGTGGAGAAAACAAGACCTTGAGCAGGTCACCTACTCATTCTGGAGCTTGGTTTCTTCACCTGCAAAATAAGGAGTTGGCTTAGAGAAACTTTAAGGTCCCTAAGTGTCCTAATATATGATCCTATGACCTTCTAGTAATTCTGTCCCATTCCTGTTACTGAGCTGGGTTTTCCTTAGGGCTACTATTTCTACTTCTGGCCATAGGCACGAGTCTCTTCATTGCCATAGTGCTGGTTGTGTACATTTTGGAAAAAGTAAATGCAGCACAAAACACTTACTACAAAATCCTGTGGCCTTTTTATATGCTGTGGATAGCTCTTATTCTGCTCCTGATTTCCTGTAAGTAAACCCTGGGTTTTAGGGGAAAGACCACCTCCCTCAACTTACTGAACTTTGAAAACTAAAGTTCTCTATCTTTCCATTCTTTAGTCCTTCTGGGCCAGATACAATACCAGAGCTTTATAGGGGAAATTAAGTTTATCTTGTTTAGCAAGAAACCATGCTTGATGGGGCAGCTAGATGCGCTGTGAATAGAGCACCAGCCCTGGAGTCAGGAGGACCTGAGTTCAAATCAGCTTCAGACACTTAACACTTACTAGCCGTGTGACCTTGGGCAAGTCACTTAACCCAGACTGCCCGGTCTTCCCCCCACCCTCAAAAGAAAAACAAACAAACAAACAAACAGAAAAACTCACCAAAAAACCCCAAGCTTCAGCAATATGAAAAGGGCTCAGAGAGTATACCTTGGGTCTCTTCTGGGCAATCATTTTCTTTTCATGTAACCTTTTCCCACCTAGTTTCCATTTGCCTCTTTGTGACCTTTTTTTTTCAAGATTAAGGGCATCAATTGCTCTGGGATTATTGGGATGGTGGAGGTGGAGGTGGTGGTGGTGATGATGAAAATATAAGAAAATGAGGCACCTAGGAGGATTAGTTGGGAGGGGGAGAATAATTTCCTTAGCCCAATGAATACCTCCAGATCTTCTTGTCCCTAAGGTATCCTGGGAATCATTTCTTATAAGGAACTACGCCAGAAAAATCAGAAAACTGTAACTTTAATGAATGAAAAACCTGAACCAGTAATCAACCAAGCAGCACATACTATGAAACAATTATTTACCTTGGAATCTTTACCTGAAAAAGAATACCCTAGAATGTTACACCTGAGCAAATCTTCCTTGGGGAATAATTGGGCTGTTGATAGGGAAGTTTATGATGCATTTAGAGATTTGTAAATATGTGAGATCAAGACCACTGGTGAGCATTCTATTCTACCTATAAAAATGTATGTAAACATGTCTGAATTTAATTCTATCATGTGTGAACATACCTATCAATTAACAGCCTTGTCTAAGTGAGAGTTCAGGACTAAATTATGGGCCAATATGTTTGGGCCAATAGTCCTATGGAACAAGCAAGCCTCTTCCCCAAAATGTATCTTGAAATAAAATCAATTGAGCACTCCATCCTGGCATCTATTTTTTACTTACTGATTCACTGTTAATAAGTTTTGTTGTTGTTGTTCAAATAGTTTTCTTGTAGTTCAAATCAGTGGGACTTCAAGAGAATTCCAGGCACCCACAGAACCCAAACGAAAAATAACAGTATAACACTGTGAATGCTTATTTTTTACATTTTTAATTAATTTATTAATTTATTTTTTTGTGAATGCTTATTTAATCAAATCAGCAAATATTTCACCTCTGACACCATGTGACCATGGGTAAACTCTTCTAGCTTCAGCTTCCTCATCTGTCATCCTGATCTGTATCTTGCCACTGGACCTAGGTGTCTCCAAAGAAGAAAGTGAGGCTGATGACTTTGCACAGCCCTCTATCATTTAAATCCAATTCACTTGCAAGTCATGGCATCACCTTCCTGATACCATAGTCCTCTTTGAGAACAAAGAATAAACAACAAAATGGGGATACTAGCTGATACCTCTATAGCACTTTTAAGTTTTGTAAAGAGCCTTATCTTTACATGCCTTCTTTGGCCCTCATAAAAAAATCAGTGAGAAAAATTTTATTGATATCATCTCCATTTTACAAATATGGAAAGTATGAATTAGGAATCAACCTAGGTCTCTTGATTCTAGGTATCCCATGCTATTTGTAGTGTCTTCTTCATTGGGTTGTTTTAAAGTTTAAATGAGATGTGTATACTAGCAGAATAGCTAGCTAGGCACTACTTAGCTGAGGTTACGTGGGTTGAAACCAATCCTTGTTCATTATATGTCACCTCAGTTTACCCAGGATTCAGCTCTGGGGAAAGTTTGGCTTCTCAATAGGGGATATAAAATTCTCAGTTCAAACATTCATTGACTCATCACCCTCATCCAGGCTACTCTGGGGACAATTCTATTTTGGGCTGTAGGATTTCACCAAAATGGGGGGAAGGGGTAGTAAAAGATCCAAGATAGGGAATTTTATTTCTGCACAGAAAGCAGTGATAAGTACAAGAGAATCAAAGCATGCACTAGCAATGATTTAAACAGGATTCAGAAACTTCTAGACAGGGTACATTCTGGTAGGAGGCTGATAGTCTCATAAAAACATAATATGGTTTGGCAATTCTATGAATTAGCTATTTTACATTTCATGTCTACTGAGCACAATTTGATCAGCAGCCAAAAGTTTTTCCCCATGATAACCTTTCTCTGATATAGAGCCTTCCTTTGGTGCTAACTCACTTTTGCTGATTGTAGCAACCACAATCAATAGATTTGGTGAACACTGTAGCATGTGCTTTGATGGCCTTTCAGGATCTCACGACATTTTTGAAATTTGTAAGGTCACTTGAACCCTTCCATCCCTAGGTTGCTGCTCAGTCACCTAATTGGGAAAGTAAACAAAAGAAAAAAGCTGCCCCAAGGCTTGCCGAGATAGGATATCTACTCACAGCTATATAAAGCAGGGTAGAGATAAGGCTTCCTCCATCATTTCCCCAAACCTCCCAACCCCTTCTAGATAGAGTTCCAAACAGCTCTGATGGGAATATTATAAAGTTGGTCCTTCCCTTTAGTATATTCACAGTTCTAGCCCAGAAATCAAAACTTTTCATCAAGATTGTATAGTACATGACTCAAGAAAGTGAGAAATGTGCCATCCAGAGATATAACTAGAAAGAACTGAGCCTGAATCCTGATGGAAGCAAACTAAATGATCTTGTTCTTCTCATTGTTTGGTTGTACTTCTTCCTTACCATCTTTCATCCCACCTAGTACAATATGCCTTTGTAATTGGAATAATGTTTAATATGAATGCATTTGCAGACCCTATACTGTACTATATGATGTCATGAGGGGAGGGGGGAGGGAAGTAAAGGAAATTTGAAAATCAAGGAACTATGGAATTGAATCTTGTCAACTGAAACTAAACTAATAAATTAATTTAAAAAAAAAAAGATTGTATAGTACACTGGCTAAGACATAGAGTGGTGGATCAGTGCTATAGAATAGTTACACAAGACACAGTAGTCAATGACTATAGTAATCTACTGTTTGATAATCCCAAAATTCCAGCTTCTAGGATAAGAACTGCTGGGGAAACTAGAAAACAGCATGGCAGAAACTAGGCATAGAGCAACATCTTATATCCTATACCAAGATAAGGTCAAAATGGGTACACAATTTAGACATAAAGGGTGAAACTATAAGTAAATTAGGAGAACAAGAAATAGTTTGCCTGTCAGATCTATGGAAAAAGGAAGAATTTATGACCAAACAAGAGATAGAGAACATTGTGAAATGCAAATTGGATAATTCTGATTACATTAAATTGAAAAGTGTTTTTGCACAAAGTCAATGTAACCAAGATAAAGAGGGAAGCAGAAAACTGGGAAAGAACTTTTACAACTAGTGTCTCTGATAAAGGCCCCATTTCTTTTTTTAATTTTGTGTTTATTTTTCATTTACAACATTCATTTCCACAAGATTTTGAGTTACAAATTTTCTCCCCATCTTTCCCCTACATAACACCCCAAAACATTGATCCCACTGAATACCCCCTCCCCCAATCTGCTCTCTCCTATATCCTCCCTCATCCCCCCTCCAACCTTCCAGAAGGGCAAGATGGATCTCCATACCCCAGTGCCTGTATATCTTATTTCCCAGTTGCATGTAAAATAATAATAATAATGATAATAATAATCTTTTAAACATTTGATTTTAAAATTTTGAATTCCATATTCTTTCCCTTCTTCCCTTGTCACCTTTACTGGGAAGATAAGCAATTCAATATAGGTTGTACATGCGTAGTTACACAAGACAATTCCATAGTGGATATATTGTGAAAGACTGTCTATATTTCCCTCCAGCCTATACCACCCCCAACTTGTTTTGTTTTCTACTTTGACCCGGTCCCTTTTCAAAAGTCTGTGCTTCTAACTTCCCTCCCACCCCAATCTGCCCTCCCTTCTATCATCCCCTCTCTTATCCACTTCCCCCCTACTCTCCTGTAGGGTAAAATACCCAATTTAGTGTGTATCTTATTCCCTTCTTAAGCCAAATTCAAGGAGAGTAAGGTTGACCCATTCTTTTTTGTAAAACCCCCATTTCTAAAATATGTAGAGAACTGAGTCAAATTTATAAGAATACAAGTCATTCCCCAATTGATAAATGGTCAAGGGATGTGAACAAGCAATTTTCAGAGGAAGAAATTTAAGCTATCTACAGTCATATGAAAAAATGTTCTCACTATTGATTAGAGAGATGCAAATCAAAACAATTCTGAGGTACCACATCACACCTATCAAATTAGCTAACATGGCAAAACAGGAAAATGATAAATGTTGAAGAAGATGTGGGAAAGATGGAATACTAATTCATTGTTGGAGCTGTGAGCTGATCCAACCATTTTGGAGACCAATTTGGAACTATGACCAAAGGGCTATAAAAATGTGCATACCCTTTGACACAGAAATACTGCCTCTAGGGCTATATCCCAAAGAGATCATAAAAATGGGAAAAGGATCCACAGGTACAAAAATATTTATAGCAGCTCTTTTTGTGGTGGCAAAGAATTGGAAATTGAAGAGATGTTCATCAAATGGGGAATGGCTGAAAAAGTTGTGGTATATGAATGTAATGGAATATTATTGTTCCATAAGAAATGGTGAGCAGGCAATTAAAAAAAAAAAACCTGGAAAGACTTGCATGAACTGATGCTGAGTGAAATGAACAAAACCAGAACAACACAGTGCACAGTAACAACAACATTGTGTGATGACTGACTTTGTTAGACTTGGCTCTTCTCAGCAATACAATGATCTAGGGCAATTCCAAGAGATTCATGATAGAAAATACTATCCACATACAAAGAAAAAACTATGGAGTCTGAATACAGATCAAAGCATACTATTTTCTCTTTATTTTTGTCTTGTTTTCCTTTCTCTTGGTCACATGACATGAAGGACCTCCCTCTCTGAGGCAGCTAGGTGGAAATGTGGATAAAACACTATTTGGGAATTTGGAATCCTGCTCAGACACATCTTTGTGTGAACCTGGGATAAATCCCTGAATCCCTCTCATCCTTATTTTCCTCACTTGTTGAATGGGATTAGACTTGGCCTCTAAGGTTCCAGCTCTAAATCCATGATCCTCTGACATTTTCCCACCTGTCCCACCTGACCCTCAGGAGGAGAATTTCACCAGAAGGAGGCTGTAGGAGATTAGAGGAGGCCACAATCTTGGGAGGTTTAGTGTCTGGGGAAGTGAAAACTTCTCAGGCAGTTTTGGATTGCTAACTGCCCTCCCACTCGCCTCCTTACTGCTGTCAATCAGCCCTTTCAGGAGTCTTTCAGATTTCCCGCCTCTGTGGGCCCCTCCTCCCGGCTAGTGGGAATCCGAGCTCACTCCCCCTCCCTTTCCCCTTTCCCTTGCTGTCAATCAGCATCCTTGTTCTTTGTAAGACTGTTTCCCAGCTACTGAGAGATAGTGGGAGGGCTTCCCGGTGACTTGCCATTGGGGAAGATTTTCCCAGGGTGACTGGACTCACATCTCAGAAAATGGGAGAAGGGACAGTAGGGGAGGGGGCTTGACTACCTTAGGGTTTAAAACCCTGTCCATTCCACATGACCTCACCTCTTCCTCATGATCAGTCTTGGGAGATCAGAGGAGGATCTGATCTCCTGATCTCTGATCTCCTCTTCTTCTGGGGCAGAGAATAAATTCCTATTCTTATCCTAAGAGATCTCCCTGTTCTTGATTAAATTTTGGATGAGGTTTTTCATCCCAAACAAAGAAAAGTGGGACTTGAGGAGGGTGACCTTGAAGTCAGAGTAAGATTTCAAGTACAGTTCGTTCAGGGGTGACGGAGAACGCTCTGGAACTATAGTGGTTTTCTGTAAAGATGGAGGGGTGATAGCCAACATGAAAGACCAGCCGGAATTGGGGAAAGGGGAGAGGCTCGGTGTTTGGCAGATGGATCCAGCAGAGGACACCACAAAAAAGCGGAGCGGGGAGGCCAATTTTCTTTATAGAGGTTCTCGGTAAGCAAGGGGTGTAAAGTCTAGGGCATAGGACAGGTAAGAGTGGAAAACAGTAAAGCCAGACGAAAACGGGTGAGAACAGATACAGACACCTAAACAAGGTCAAAGGGCGAGCAAGCCAGAAACTTTTTTTAAAGAGACTGAGATACTAAACTGAACGAAGTAAATCGCAGCATGCAATGAGACCAGCGGCTTAACCGCACCCGCAGCCCGCAGCTAGCCCCAGCCCAGTTGGGTTTCAACTGAGGATAAGGGTGGGAAGAAAAAAGGCCAGAGCCGGCTCCCCCAAGAACTAGCTAGCCCTAGACATCCCAACAGGAAGACCGCTCAGAACGCCTCAGCGGTGCGGGAACTACAATTCCCAGTGCGATTAGGTCTCAGCCCCGGTGCCCACGGAACCAAGATAGGGACCAGTCCGTGCAGGGAACCAAGGGCCAGAGGCGGGGTCCACCCCTCCAGCCGGAGGACAGCGGGACCAAGAGGCTCCGCTCCCAGGAGGAGGGCCCAGACCTTAGTGGGCCTAGAGCGAGCCTCTCTCCAGTCCATCACTCACTCCTCCCAGCAGTCCTCGCGCGTTTACCCCTCAGGGCTTCAGTCCTGCTCTACGCCGCTCCTCCCCCTCCGGCCCCGCCCTTCAGTCCCAGCCAGCTCCGAGGGAAAAGGCTCTTTTCCTTTGAGAGTGGCGGCCGGATCTGGCCCACTCTGTCCGCGGCCGGGCACTGCTAGTGGCCTTTCCCCGTGCCTCCGGCCAGAGCTTCCTCCCGGTGCGGCGGCAGAGATGAACCTGGCGTGACACCTCCCCGGCGGGAGGACCCCCGAGGTGGACGCCTGGGGCAGGAGGAGTGAGCCCAGGAGGGCTCCGCTGACCCCGGGTGCTGCTTCCTCAGGGGCCGAGCCAGAGACCCGAAGGAAGGCGCAGGTGGTGAAGCTGCTGGTGCTGGAGCCAAAGCGGTACCTGACCATCCTCCCGGGGACAGAAGCCTCGGCCCGGGTGCAGGAGTATCCCCGGGGCGGAGAGGGCACGGTGGCCGTGGGTGAGAGGTGAATGGAGCCTGGGCTTGGTAGCGAAGACGTGCATCGGAAGCCCCCACGTCTGCTGATGCCTCTATACATTTTGCAGATACTGATTTGTCAGCCGGTCATGGATAAGCTACTGCTCCGATTCAGTTTGTATGTAATCGGCACATACTGTGGGTAATGACGAACTGGGTTTGCAGTCGGAAAGACCTACCTCTGACACTTACTGGCCCTGTGGCCCTGGAGAACTCACTTGACCACCAGATGTTTCCAGCTGTGCTTGAGGATTTCCCTCTTAAGTTATAGATCTGGGTGGAGGGTGTTCTTGCACAGAGACAAGTGACATATCCTGAGAGCAGGAGCTCAGCATTGTTTTAAGCATTGCAGAGAGCACTGGAGAAGTGTAAAAGATAGTGCCCAACTTCCTAGGCAGAGAATTAGTGGGAGATAGCAACTGAAAGAACACTGGCTTGAGGCAAGGAGACTTGAGTTCTAGTGCAGGCTGTGCCAGTTCACCAGCTCTGTGCCCTTGGCAAATCATTTACCTTCTGTGGATCTGTTTCCTCATCTAAAATGGAGTGGGTTGGGGGCGGCTAGGTGGCCCAGTGAATAGAGTACTGGCCCTGGAGTCAGGAGGACCAGAGTTCAAATCTGACCTCAGACACTTAACACAAAAACTAGCAGTGTGACCTTGGGCAAGTCACTTAACCCCAATTGCCCTCCAAAAAGCAAAATAAAATAAAATGAAACAAAATGGAGTGGGTTGGACTGGATAATCTGTAAAGAAAGACCCCCACCTGTCAGATCATGAAACCTATAACTTATGAGGTGTACAAACAGTGATTATAAAAATTCAGAGAAGCATAGTTGGGCCTAAATGGTGGAAATGGGCCTTTGAGCTGGGCCTGGAAGAATGGATTCAGGTAATCAAAGAAGAGATGAGAGATTATTCTAGGTTGTGGGAACAGCATTAGCAAAGGTAAGTAGCCTTTTCCAGCTATAGACATAAGTTGCAGGAAAGATAAGGTTATATTACAGGGAGATTGGGCAGCAAGGTGGTGTAGTGGATAGAGTACAAAGCCTGGAGTCATCAAGACTTATCCCTCATCCTGAGTTCAAATCCTTCTTCAGGCATTTACCTTGGTGACTTTGGACAAGTCACTTAACCTTGTTTGCCTCAGTTTCCTTATCTGTAAAATGAACTGGAAAAGGAAATGGCAGACCACTTCAGTATCTTTGCCAAAAAATGGGGTCATGAGTTGGACACAACTGAAACAACTCCACAAGGATGGTTGGGCCCTGAATATAGAGGGCCATGAAAGCCAGGCAGAGGACTTTGAACTATGAGCTCTTGAAGGTTTCTGAATGTAGAAGTGACAGTAATAGTTGTGTTTTAAGAATATTCATTAGTTCACTCACTGGGTTACTAGAAGTGATTTATAGATTTATAGTTGCTGATCTAAATTGGTAAGACTGAGGAGAGGTCCTCACTGGAAGGAGTACCTTAAACCAATGAAGTCATCTGGATGAAAAAAACAAACCCCAGAACATCATGGTAGCCATGTAGAGAAAGCTTGTATAATGGGGAGAGACTGAAGGAATGGTGCTCAGTTGCTACTGCTAAAATGGACAGAAAGAGGTACACAGAGGAGCTTCTGTCAAGGTGACTTTTCTTCCATCCAGTTTTATCTTTCACTGTCTGAGCATTCCCAACTTCATTTGGACTTCATAGGGCTTGTTTTCAGGTCATAGACAGAGTACAAGGCCAGTAACTGCTTTCAGAGGAGATGACATCACTGAAAGCAGGGCAGGAGGCCCACAGTCTCCCAGTGGAGCTAAAGGTGCCTGCAGAGCCCCACCCAAGATTATAAAAGCAATGCTTTCTTAGTCTTAAAGAGGAGACAAAAATCTCTGCAGATGACAGGTGAGAAGATATCTATTTAAAATGAGGGGAGGGGCAGCTAGGTGATGCAGTGAATAGAGCATCAGCCCTGGAGTCAGGAGGACCTCAGTTCAAATCCGGATTCACTTAACATTTATTAGCTGTGTGACCTTGGGCAAGTCACTTAACCCCAATTGCCCTACCTCCCCCCCCCAAAAAAAAGCAAAAAAAAAAAAAGAGAGAGAGACAAAATTGTCCCTGTGTCAGTATGTGTCAACTGAATGGGACAGAGATGCCTGGAACAGAATTGTGAAATTCCATGGTAAAATTAGAAATGATTCCTAGAAACTGCCTAAAGATTAATGAAAAAATTTGATCTCTAATGGATAAGTGATCAAAGGGTATAAACAATTCTCAAAAGAATTGCAAATTAATAAAAACCAATCATATGGATGTAAAACAGAAGTTAATAAAGCATTTGTTTAAAAAAAAAACCAACCATATGAAAGATTGCTCCAAATCATTAATATGAGAAATGTAAATCAGAATAACTGAGGTTTCATTTCATCCCCAGCAATACAGTAAAGCTGGGGATAGTCAGTATTAGAGGGGTTGTGGGCAGGTATCTATACTAAACCTGTTGGTGGACCTGTGAATTAGTCCAACCATTCCTCCATTTTGCCAATTAAATAAATGTTCAGTTTTTCTTCTACCTCTCTAATTTGGCTTTTAAAATTTTCCTCGATCTCTTCCAAGAATGCTTTTGGGCTTGAGACCAGTTTATATTCCCTTTTGAGATTTCAGATGTGGGTATAGTGCCAGTGCTGTCCTGAGTGTGTATTTTTTCTTCCCTGTCTCCATAATAGAATTCTATAATCTTTGTTTTTCCAGTTTGTTTTTTGCCCATTGTGATTGCCTACATCCTTTCTTTTAAAGTGTATCTCTGCTTCTGGGGCAGAGGAGGCTCTCACCCATGTTTTCTTGTGCTGGGAGCTAGAGGCATAGTTAGTGGCTTTGTGTGCTGTGGCCTCTGGCTCTGTCAGTTAGAGGCTATATAGTGGTGAAGCTTAATTGATTCTGAGCTGGAACTGGTTGGTGTGCCAAGGCTAGGTCTTTCTGCATTTTCCTAGGGTTACACTGAAGCTCACAGTATGAGGCATGGGTGAGTAATAGTCTGACCTCTTCAGGTCTCCACTTCCTCAGCCCTGGGCTAGAGCTCAGGTGAGCTCAGCTGCTGGTGGATGGTGCTGCACTGGTGTCTGTCAATTCCCCTGGCTGTGTAAAGGCACCCCTAGGGTCCTCATGTTGGCATTTGCTTGCTCCACCCCCCACCATGGGCCTCAGGATCTCCAGTTGGTCTGCTGAGGTGGGGCTTCCTGGGATGTCTCTCATCCTGCTTTGGTTCCCTTCAGCCACAGCAAGGAGAACCCTTCTCCTAGATCTCCCTAGCCTCCTGCTGCTTACACTATTTCAGGATTTTTCCTGGGGCAGTAAATATTCTCTGGGTTTTTCAAGATCAACAAGCTGGGGATGATAGCATCCATAGTTTACTCTGCCATCTTGGCTCCTGTAAGTTCAAGTAGGTGACTTTGGAACATCTAGTCTATAGGCTGGTAGCCCCAGGAATAACTGCTACTGCTGCTGTAGACCCTGCTCTTATCTCTCATCCAGCTTTGACAGACCCCTCTCCTGCACTGGAGGTTTGGGGATCGCCACTTCAGGGGCTGTTCAGTGCACCAGGGCTTGTGCCACCTCTGCTATGTTCAGGTCTGTGCTGGTGTATCCCACAACTCTGTACTCTGTATCCTGCCCCTGCCCAATACAACAAATCCTGCCCTTTGACTTTTCATGTTGTCCTGGGCTGGAAATCTGCCATATTCTGTCTCCTAGTGGATTCTTCCACTCTGAAATTTGTTCAGATTCACTTTTCAGAGGTACACTCACTGTCATTTGCCCAGGTCAGGGGCTCCCAGGCTGCTGACTCCTGACCAGAACTAGCCAGGGGCTCCCCAACCATTCTTCAGAGTAATTTGAAATTGTGTTCAGAGGATGATAAAACAGTCATATTCTTGGACCTCGAGAAGCCATTGATGGGATCAAGGTCAGAGACAGAAGTAAAGGTCTATTACAGAACCAAATATTCATAGCAGCACTCTTTGGAGTAGAGGTGAACTGGAAACAAAGCAGATACATATCAACTGAGGAAGACTTAAATTGTAGTATGTGAATATAATGGAATATTATTGTGAGTGAGAAATGATTATGAAGAATACAGAGAAGCAAGGAAGTCTGTCATAACCTTTTAACTTTTTTTTAAAAACCTAATTAAAGGTTCAGCTAGATGGCACAGTGAATGGAGCACTGGCCCTGGAGTCAGGAGGACCCGAGTTCAAATCCAGGCTCAAACATTTAACACAAAAACTAGCCTTACCCCAATTGCCCTATCTTCCCCATCCAAAAAGCAAAAAAAATAAAAAAATAAAAAAAAATAAAAAAAAATCAAACAAACAAAAACAAAACCCCTAACTAAAGGAGATAATTACTACTACCTTTCAGTGACCAAATATCTCTTTTAGAGGAGGTAAAAGTACAGCAGATTCTAGTTTCTAGAAATTTGGGTTAGTAACTAAGCATTGCTCATAAATCATTGATTTGGTTTAAATGAAAAACTTTGTGTTAGAAGGCACAGTACTGCTCATCTTTTCTAAGAACTTGGTCTTGGTGAACTTTTCTAGATGGAAAATTGCTTTTTCTGCTTTCATGGTAAGGAAGTTATTAATTTTTTTTTCTTTTTGGAGGGCAATTGGGGTTAAGTAACTTGCCCAAGGTCACACGTCTAGGTTTTTGTGTAGGTTAAGTGTCTGAGGCCGGATCCGAACTCAGGTCCTTCTGACTCCAGGGCCAGCGCTCTACTCATTGCGCCACCTAGCCGCCCCAGGAAGTTATTAAATTTTAAATCAATCCCACGTATATACTGATTTAAAAGTTGCAAAACACTTAACAGATATTATTTCATTTGAGTCAAATTATATCTTTGTGGAGTAAGTACAGTAGGTTTTGTCATTTTCATAAATGAAAAAATTGAGTTAAATGGCCTGACCTCAAGCTCTGATTCTGTTGCTGTTCTTCTTTTAACAGGCAAATTCCTAGAATCATTTAGACCATGTGTGGGGAACCTGCAGCCTTAAAGCCACAGGTAGCCCTCTAGGTCTTCAAGTGCTGTCCTTTGACTGCATCCAAACTTCACGGAACAAACCCCCTTAATAAAAGAATTTGTTCTGTAAAACTTGGACTGAGCCAAAAGGCCCCACCCAAGGATCTAGAAGGCCCCATGTGGCCTTAAGGCTGCAGGTTCCCCACCCCTGAAACCATAGGTAACAAAAGTGGGCAATACTGACCCTTGGGGGACACTGAAATGATCAAGGGGATGAGGGTGGCAGTAGCATCAGGTGTAACTGGGAATGTTGAATAAAAATAAGGGGACTATGGAAGCATAAGGAAGACAAAAATTTTGAATAACTTTTTATACATATTTTATCTGTTGTATAACAGAGTTAAAGTCATAGTGTTTACATTATTTTCCAAATAAACACAAAAAATGCAAGTTTTAACCCATCAGTGGTCAAGTCTGCTGATAGGTCTTAACAAGAAAGTATTGACAAAGGTGAATGTGTTACTCATTGTTGGGAAGTCCAGTATGCATTGGCAGGAATAGGTGCTAATGACTTGTTTACAATATATTATACTGTTACATGATGCAGTATGGCATTATCAAAATTTTGTACAGGAAAAACCACAAATTTATAATAAATTATTAAATTTAAGATGTATAATTTTTTAAATTGTATAATAACTAAAAAAAAGTTAAAGTATTAAAGAAAGTAGATTTCCAGGAAGGTACTCATTTCTTTTGGTTTTTATTGGGGGGGGGCGGGAACAGGGAGGTAGGTGGTAGGCCAAATAAGTTTGGCAACCCCTGATCTAAACTCTTGTTCTCTACTTCACTTTCCATTCATTTCTTAAAGCCTGATAATCCTGACTTTCCTATACAACTACTAGTCTGAAACTGAATTTTCCAAAGTTACCAGCAGTCTAATTGCTAAATTCATTAGCTTTTTTCTGTTCTTATCCTGTGTGTCCTCTTTGCAGTTTTGGATACTGTTGAAAACCCCTTTCTCCTGGGTACTCTTTACTCCTTGGTTTCCATGACATTGGTTTTTCTTGTTTTTTCTCCTCCCTTCCTGACCACTGCTCAATAACCCTTGCTGGTGTTCTACCCATAGCTCTGTCCTGGGCCTTCTTACCTTTTCTCATCTTACCCTGATGATCTCCAGTAAGTTCAGTTAGTATTTCTATGTAGATGACGTTCAGCTCCACTATATATCCACATGTTAAGATCCCTCTTGCCTCCTGGGTACCTCAGTCTTTTAATGTCCTATTATCTCAAATTTATCGTGTTCAAAATGTAATTGATTTTCTTCCACTTGGACCCAAACCTGGCCCTGCTCCAAACCCCCTTATTTCTGTGGAGCATACCACTATTCTTTTGGTTCTTCAGATACACAATTTCAAAATCTTTTCCTCTCCATCCCCCATGTCCAATAAGTTGCCAACTGCCCTAGGTCAGGTCTTCATTACCACTTGCTTGGCCCACTAACATTAGCTTTCTGATTGGTCTCTCTCCCCAGTCCTTATTCCAACATAGCTGACAAAAACAACTTCCTAAAACACAGTTCAGATAATGGCATTCTTCTCTTCAAAGTATTTAATCAGTTCCTTATTCCCTCTAGTATAAAATGCAAATGCACTAGCCTAACTTTTAAAGCCTTTCACAGATTGGTTCCAGACTCTTTCCACACTTACTACATATTGTTCCTCTCAGATGTACTATGTTCCAGCTACACTGAACTATGGTAGTTTGGCAAACTTAGCATTCAATGTCCATGCTGTGTCTTTGCCCAAGCTCCCCCTTATGCCTAGAAGGTGCTTCTTCCTCACCTTTGTTTAAGTTCCTTCATGGTTCAGTTCATGACATGAACTCCTAAAAAAAGCCTTTCTGGGTCCTCCTAGTAGCTGTTACTGCTCTCTTCCTTCCTTCCATTGCATTTACTCATGCGTGTACATCCTGTGCCTAGTAAAACAAAAGGCAGCATAGTGTATACCATGGTACCTTGCAAATACTTGGTACTTACTGTTTGTTTGTTGAATTGGTGAATGTTGTGTTATACCCTCTGGCCTCTGATAGAATAGGAATTACTGGCAGTGTTGTAACCAGTGTTTGTCCTAGGCAGGTGCTTAATGTTTCCTCAATCAAATTAGAAATGCTCTTCAGACACTGCCACGTTCCCCCACCATTTTAGGACCTCATTGTTTGCTTTCATTCACTTATTTATTTATTTTGCAGAGTCCTTGAAGCCCTAGTGGTTAGTCCCTTACTTTGGATCAACCACTTCTGAGCCAGAATTCTTTTTCCTAGCAGACTTTTCCTCTACTTTCCCTTTCATTATCCACCTGGCTGTGTCACAATCAATGAGAATGCCAAAGGGTGACAGTCAATAAGGTAAAGATTCCATTGCAGCTAGAGCAAGTGCTTGGGGGAAGCACTAACCCCATGGCAGAAAGTGGTTTCATTTGGAGTATTTGGTTTAGATCTTTATCTTCATCCCCTGGCTTGTTTCAGAGGAACCTAAATCATCTTAAAGAATCTCATTTTTGTCTTCATGCCTAACTGTTCATCAGGACAGAGGCTGAAACCTGAAAACAACAAAGCTCAAAAACAGAAATGTTCTGATGCACCCAGGGAGATGAGGAAGGGGAGTGAAGGGAGTAAACCTTAAACATAGCTTTAAGAAGGTGATATTGTGGGACAGAAAGACTCCTAGGAAGTCACAGCATCACATGACAGGTTATCCATCTTGGATAACTTTGTCCCTTTCTGATCTTGAAATGAGATTGAGTGCTAGAAGCAGGGAGGAAGGGGCATGGACCTAAGAATGCAGACAAGGCTAAAAGTACCGTGGAGAAATCATGGTTCAGAAAAGATTGTTTTATACAACCCTGGAATACACTGTTGTGAACTGGAATTAGCTCTTTCTCCAAATAGCTGTTATAACAGAGTTATAACCTCTGGATTTTCTCATCTAAAATGAAGAGATTAAACTAGCTCATTTTTAAGGTCCTTTCAAATTCTTCAGTTCTGATTATGTGATTGCTATGCAAGGCTATGCCTAACTCAGCTCAGTCTGGAATGTACTCTGAATTGAGAATTTCCTGTTTCTACTCTGACATCTTGACTCTGCCCCCTGAATTGAGAATTTCCAAGAATTCTTTATTTGTATCCCCCAGAACTTAGCACAGTACCTGGGACAAAACAGGCCCTTTAAAAATGCTTGTGGATTTACTGATTGATCTGCAGGTAGGTTCCTCAGAACTTTACAAAACCATAAAAACTAACCAACCTATTCCACTTATTATCAGGAAACTTTTATTATGTGTACATTTGTGCATCATCTAGAAAAAAATCAGACAGTTCCTGTCCATTAAGAGCTTATAAACGTAAGACAGTTAATACCAACATGTTGTTTTTCTGATCTTGCCACCATTTTGAACAATACGAGTTGCCAAACTATCCCCTTTGTACACAAACATTTCAAGTGCTCTCCACATCAGGAAGCTAAGTGATGACAAGATCCTGTCTGTAATAAATAAATTTCCAGTTTCCCATGGAATCTTCACTAAAAGGTAACAGACTTGGAGCTGATGGTTCTTCTTTTAGGCCTTAGGCAAGTGCTTTATTGCAAGGCTTCTCTATCCTTTTGTTCACTTTTCCAGGTAAGGAAATTCCATCCCTTCCCTTGTGAACTCCTTCCAAAACCTGGCTCTATATTTACTGGAAAAATACTCCTCACATCTAATTGCAGTTCTTCCTGAGGTAAATTCCAATGTAATTTTGTTTCATTAGAGATGGGGAATAGGTTGCTATCCGTCTTCCATAAATTATCAGTTAAGAGACACAAGAGCTGACATTTTTTAAAATTCACAGGTTTTTCTGCAGACTAAATAAGTAGAAAATGAATCAACAGGATTAAACTACTAAAGGTTAAGAGGTTAAGGTAGGAAGTTAGAGTAGTCAGTCTTGTGAATGTTGTTTATAAGCAAGAGGCCCAAGAGAAAATCTTGTTGAAATGCTTGGAAAAATCATAATTTAGGATATTTCTGCTGGACAGAATTTGGAATAGGAATACTGAAATGAGAACTTCTTGTACTTGCAATAGTTAAGATGATTGCACATTTGTGCGTGTGTGTGTGTGTGTGTGTGTGTGTGTGTGTGTACATGCACACCCTTTGTTTTAGGAAATGCTATTTCTGAAAGTAATTTTAACTTCTCTTTTTGAAAGTGGCAAGAAAGAGTAAGACATGATCAGCCTTCCTTTCCCCACTGTATGTGTATGAAGATTGTTCTTTGGTTTAAGATAGCTTCTGCTACTTGAAGAGTTGATTTTTGGTATGGTATATTTATTTAGTCATATACAATCCTAGTATAGCTGTCCTATAAAGAATTTTCTTGTCATAAAGAAGTCATTACATACTAGAAATATTGCCATTCCCTCTTGCATAGTCTGTTTAAATTCTTTTTAGAGAAAAATGGGGTTTAAACTTTAACATTTTAAAAATACTGTTAAATTCATATAAATCTAGGTTCTTTTAAGGTTTCAACTCCACTTGGAACTCTCCTTCAGAACGAGGACACTGACTGTTTCCTTTTCTCTGTGGAGTTTCTGGTGTCTTAGAAGGCTTGAACGCCTACTGAAATTCCTCCCACACATGCTACACTTATAGGGCTGCTCACCTGTATGGGTTCTTTGGTGCTTAATGAGATGGGAGTTCTGACTGAATCTTTTTCCACATTCATGACACTTAAAGGGTTTCTCTCCTGTGTGTGTTCTTTGGTGAGTAAGAAGGTTTGTGTTTTGACTGAAGCTTTTCCCACACCAAGAGCACCTATGTGGCTTAATTCCTCTGTGTGTCATCAAGTGTTTATTAAGATCTGAGCTCCATCGGAATCTTTTATCACATTCTTGACATTTATAGGGTCTTTCTTCAGTGTGGACTCTCTGGTGCTTAATAAGGTCAGAGCTAACTTTGAAGCTTTTCCCACATGTATTACATTTGAAGGGTTTTTCTCCAGTACAAGCTTTCTTGTGGACATCCATGAGTTTTCGTAGACTTTTTTTCCAGGAAGCAAATTTCTTCCATTTTCCTACAGGTACATTTTGCTGTGACTTTCCTTCCCCATGCAGCTTTTCATGAACTTCTTTCAATTCTGCCCTCTGGTGAACTTTCTCATCAGTCTTTTTAGATATAGATAAAGTACTATCTGATGCTTGTACTTCTAAGGGAATATGATGTACTGCCTTAGGTTTGTCATTCTCATTGGCAGCCTTAACCTCATTAGGATAAATAGAAGAATCAGTCATTTCTATTTTGGGGAAAAAGGAAATCACAGAAAGAAAATAAATTACTGATAGTTGATAAAAAATGAACAAAAGGACAGAATTTCTAAAACTACTAAGACCCTGAAAGCACTGAATAACAAGAGTGTTTATTTCTGGGTTAGTTTGACCCATTCTCATTTATTGCTCACCTGTATTAGAATCTTTTGGGATCTCTTTAGATTCCTTAGAATTTGTGACACATGGCTCTTCCTCTTGCTCCAAACAGGATATCAGTTCAGGTTTGGGAATCAGAAACAGTGCTGAAGAGAAGAAACAAGTAACAGTCACCTTGACAATGATTTGTTACTAATTTAGGAGAATATTTCAGGTGTGACCCAGTAATTCCTTATAGAATGTTCTATGTTTCTAAAGAAGTGTGATAAACTATCTGAGTTTCTTCAACCTCACAACAGACCTCAATTTTGAATGTGCAAGATCTCAGTTCCGGTATCTCTTATAGGATGTATGTGAAATAAAGGAACTGAGAAACAAATTATGTCGATAATAATAACTCACATTTCTATAGAACTTAACAATTCACAAACCACTTTCCTCACAACAATCCTGTGAAGTAGTTAGTTCTTACCACCTTCTTACAAATGAAAGACACATGTATATTTTTAGAAATCACATAGCTACTGAGTGTCAGAGACAGAATTTGAACCCTGTCTTCTGACTAAGGCAGGTACTATTTAATATTGCCTTTGAAGGATAGGCATATAACATACTTTCCCCCTGAATGCTCTATCTGACTCAGTGTATTTGTTGAGGAGGAAGAGGAACAGCAACTAACCCCTAGAGAGTATCAGACATACCTATCTCTCAAATCAACTGGTTTGTAATAATATGTTTCAGCCTCTTAACTATGAAGGTAGATTTGATCCCATAAAAAATGGGGACATTAGGGGGTGGAGCCAAGACGGCGGGGTAGAAACAGCTCATCCAAGCCACTCTGCCCCCAGATTCCGCCCAAACTATGTAAAAGGGGGCTCTGAACAACTTTTGGAGCCCCAGCACCCACAGAACGACATAGAGAAGCTAATCTCTCGCTGAGGACAGCCCAGCAGCCCTGCAGGAAGGACCAGCGCAGCGCTCTGAGAGCTGGCAGTGCGCAGTGCAGAGCGTGGGGAGCCAAGCCGAGCCAAGCAGAGCCCAGGTCCGCGTGAGCCAAGGCTTTAGCCCCAGGGCGGCAGGGCCAGCAGCCGGCTGGAGAGACCCCAGAACACCAGCAGCTGTGGCGACTCCAGAATTATCAATATAGACACGCCTAGGACAAAGTAAGAGGTTAGTGCCCTATGGACTTTGGGACCAGTATTTGGGGAATGCGTCAGCTTCCTCCCCTGGGGGCTAGAAGTCGCTGAGGAGACACGCCATTTTGTAGTTTTCAGAGGCAGCTCCAGCTCCTGGCCTGCTAACTGTAGGGAGATCCAGCGATCAGTCTTGGGGGGTAATCGCTCTTGCTTTAACCTCCCTGGATTTGGATTGTGATCTGGGGTGGAAGTCGTGGGTGGGTTTACAGCTTGCCAGAAATGGAAGTTGCCCTCCCACATGTTTGGGACGAAAATTCCCGTCAGCAAAGCCATAGTGTGGCAACAAGCCCAAAAGTCAAGTAATTAAGTGGCAACATGCCAAGGCAAAGGGAACAGAAAAATGCAACCCTAGACTCCTATTTTGGGGGCATAGAGTGGGAAAAGGACTGTGAGGTCAGAAGTCCTGCTCCAAAAGCCCCAGGGGAAAACATGAGCGGGTTGCAGGCCATAGAGGACCTTAAGAAGGACTTTAAAAATCAAATAAGAGGGGCGGCTAGGTGGCACAGTGAGTAAGAGCGCCGGCCTCGGAGTTGGGATGACCTGAGATCGAATCCGGCCTCAGAAAATGAGCACCCACACATAAATAATGACTAGCCGTGTAACCCTGAGCAACTTACTTAACCCCAATTGCTTTAAAAAAAAAATTTTAAAAAAATCAAATAAGAGAAGTGGAGGAAAAATTGGAAAGAGAAATGAGAACGATGCAGGAAAAGTATGAAATGAGGGTCAACAGCCTGACTGAGGAAAACAACACCTTAAAAAATAGACTAACTCAAATGGCAAAGGAGGCCCAAAGGGGCAATGAGGAGAAGAATGCCTTAAAAAGTCGAATTTGCCAGATGGGAAAAAGAATCTCAAAAGTTCACTGAAGAGATTCATTCCTTCAGAGTTAGACTGGAGCAAATGGAAGCTAATGACGTTATGAGAAATCAAGATGCTGTTAAGCAGATCCAAACAAATGAAAGAGTAGAAGGCAATGTGAAATATCTCATGGGAAAAACCACTGACCTGGAAAATAGATCCAGGAGAGACAATTTAAAAAATATTGGACTACCTGAAAGCCATGATCAAAGAAAGAACCTAGAAATCACCCTTCAAGAAATTCTCAAGGAAAATTGTTCTGTTTTAGACCCAGAGGGCAAAATAGAGGTTGAAAGAATCCATAGATCACCTCCTGAAAAAGATACCAAAAAGAAAACTCCCAGGAATATTATAGCCAGGTTCCAGAATCCCCAGATCAAGGAGAAAATACTACAAGCAGCCAGGAAGAAACAATTTCAATATTGTGGAAACACAATCAGAATAGCACAGGACCTGGCAGCTTCTACACTGAGGGATATAAGGGCATGGAATATGATATTCCAGAGGGCAAAAGAGCTGGGAATGAACCCAAGGGTCACCTACCCAGCAAAACTGAGTATTTTGTTTCAGGGGAAAATATGGTCATTCAGTGGAATAGAGGACTTTCAAGCATTCTTGAGGAAAAAACCAGAATTGAATAGAAAATTTGACATCCAGACACAAGAAGCAAGAGATGCCTGAGAAGGTAATCAGGGAAAAGAAATCAAAAGGAACTTATCAAAGTTGACCTATTTACATTTCTATATGGAAAAACAATAACTGTGACTGATGATATCTTTCTCACTATGAAAATAATGGAAGAAGGGTGTGTGGTCATATGAATACATATATGAATGTGTGTGTATATGGTTATAGTTATATATGGATAGAGAGCATAGGCTGAATTTGTTGGGAAGGGAGAATACTCAAGGGATGAAATTATGAGGTGAGAGAGGAAAGTGGCAAGAGGAGATGGGGAGAGACAGGGTAGGGTAAATTATCTCATGTAGAAGAAGCAAGGGGAAGTGCTTGCAAGGGAGGGGGAGAATAGGAAGGCTAAAAGGCAAAACTACATTCTCATTGAATTTGGTTCAGGGAGAGAATGACATACATACTAAATGAGATATCTCAACCTACAGCAGAATAGGGGGAAGGGGGATGAGAGGTGGGATGATGGATGGGAGGGCATCCTTGGGGGGAGGGGAGGTTGGAAGTACCCATTATAGAAGAGGGACAGGATCATGTAGGGAATGGACCAGGTCGGGGGTGGGATGAGTGGGAGGGAATTGTAAGCAGCCTTGTACAATATATCTACTATGATAATGTTTTGCATAGCTAGACATGTACAACAAATACTGAATTACTTATCTTCCCAGAGGGAATGGGTGACAAGGGAGGAAGGAAATGGATCTGAAATTCGAGGTCTTAACATTAAATGTTTCAAGTATATATAAATACTATTATTAATACTCTTTTGCTTGTAATTGGGAGATAAGATGTGCAGGCATTGGGACACAAAAATTCACCTTCCTCTAATGGAAAAGTCGAACGGGAGTATGGGAGAAGGTATGGGAGAGAGCAGAGTGGAGGAAGGGATATCTTGTGGGACTGCTCTTCTGGGAGGGTGGGTAGGGGAAAAACAGGGGGGGGGAAATGATCGTAACTCAAAATCTGGCAGAAATGAATGATTTAAAACAGAAGTTAATAAAGCATTTGTTTAAAAAAAAAACAAAAAAAAACTGAGCAACAACAATGAGCACTGAATATGAGATGACCAAAAAAAAAAAGGGGGGGGGACATTAAGAGGAAAGTTTCAAGGTCTGTGACTTCTTTACTTGAGCTGACTTAGGTAGAAGTAAAGAAAAAGTATAGAAAGAAGATATCCAGAGATATCAGTGTGGAAATAAAGTAAATGCTCAAACAGAATTATTATCCAAATGGTGACCTGAAACTTAAAGGTTTTGGGGATCAGAAATTGCCCAGGGCTGGCACCACATAAAAAGGCTGAGATGGAAGTTCACCGGCCCTGGGAATCCAGTAAGCCAGACATCAATCAGCTCTTTTTATTTTTCTCTTTGTCATCAAGACCACTAGCATGAGGGCATGATGGAGAGGTGAGGACTTTTACTTTTTGAGGAAGTGCTCCTTGGAAAAGGTGTGATCCAGAAGAGATGTCACAAAATTCTAAGTGGAAGACAGGTGAAATGCCCCAAGCCCTCTATTTCAAGTTTGTAAAAGGAAGTAATTAGAATCTGAAGCTTCCTGTATTAGAAGAAGAGCTCTATGGGGCGGCTAGGTGGTGCAGTGAGTAGAGCGCTGGCCCTGGAGTCAGAAGGACCTGAGTTCGGATCCGGCCTCAGACACTTAACACACACACAAACAAAAAAAACCTAGCCGTGTGACCTTGGGCAATTACCCTCCAAAAAGCAAAGAAAAAAAGAAGAAGAAGAGCTCTGTGGTAGGCAAGTTTTTCCAAAAGGTGTGTACATTTTTTTGTTTTCAATTATCCAAAATTATTTCTCTTCCTCTTACCTCACCCTGCCATTAAAAAATGAAAGAAAATTTCTTGTAAAAATATGCAAGGTCAAGTGAAACATATTATTGAATTGGCCATGTTCAGGAGATATGTTTCAGTCCTTTGTGTTTATTCTAAGAAAGGTGAGCATGGAGGCATGGCCAAGATGGCTGAGTGATGGGAAGCAGTGCAGTCAGCTTCCCTACATAAATTATGATACACAGATCTGGAAAAGGCACACGACCAATGGGGAAATCCAGAAAATGGCACAATAAATCTTTGTCTAGCCAATATCAGCATAGAAAGACAGACAGAGAGGTGTATGAATACTGGGAATGAGGTGAGATGAGGGACCTGCCCAGAGGATTTGACATTCTCAGGTAAAGAGTCCATGGTCTTGGGGCAGCTAGGTGGCCCGGTGAGTATAGCTGGAGAAGGAAGGACCTGAGTTCGGATCTGGCCTCAGACACTTAACACAAACACAAACAAACAAACAAACAAAACCTAGCCATGTAACTTTGGGCAAGTTACTTAACCCCAATTGCCCTCCAAAAAAGAAAAAGAAAAAAAAAGAGTCCCTGGGCTATGTATGGAGGAATTTCAGAAGCCAGCAGCAATAGTCATATATGTCAGAGCCAGGTCTCACTTTCAGCCTCTAGTCCAGCTTGCAGAAGAATACGCTCAGCAGGAATCCCAGACCAAAGGAGAGCCTATATTTAAACAACAACAACAAAAAAAATGCTTTCCAGCTGGCTGATGAGAGGTGGAGTCCAGTAGTGGTCTACTTCTGCACATACCCAAAGTTAGGTTACCAAGTTGCAGACCTCAGAGCAGGAAGGTCAGCAATCAGACTTTACCCTGAATCAGACCACTTTGGAAGCAGTGAATGCCTACAGGTCTCCATACTTTTCCTGAGATTCTAGAATAACATAACACTAAATACCTTAAGAAATAAGCAACAAGACCAGCCAAGATAGACTTTCCCTCAAGAACTGTGGCAAAGCTCAGCCCTAATATCTAGTATGAAGTCTGAAGTCTAGAAGTAGGCTGGAAGGATTGGTGGGGAGGAGGGCAGAAAAACTACACCATAATGAACTATTATGATGGGAGGTTCTCTCAAGACACAAACACAAAAGAAGAGAATTATTCCAAAATATCTATAACCTATGCGTCAGAGAAAAATACAACTTAGGCTTAAACTCAACTTGAATTCCTAGAAGATATGAAAGTAAGAGTTTAAAAAAAACTTCTTAAATAAATGGAATGAGAATGCTAGAGGAAAAAAATTGGAAAAGAAATGAGAGCTGTGTAAGAAAGAACTGGAAATAAGTACACATCTTAGCATAAGGGCTACAAATCCTTGCCCAAGCAAAAATCTCCCTGAAAATTAGAAATGAATCATACAGAAAACAATGACTCCATGAAACAAGAAATGTTCAAAAAAAAATCAAAAGATGAAAAAGAAGACTTCCAAGAATTCCTGTTGAAAAATCCTGAGCTGCAAAAAATCTCTGGAGGTGAAACACAGGAATGAAGAGAAACATAAAAAGGTAAACATTAATGAACAATGCAAAAGAACTAAGCAAAATAAACTCTGTACATTCAAAAATGGAAAGATAATTCACGTGGACCCTCTGGTCTCTATTGTTATCAGTGTTCACAGAGGAAGCAATTAGACAAGGCCTGAAAGTGATTCTGTTATGTCTTGATGATCTTTAAAGAAAAATGTTGAGAGAACACACTGAGAGGTGGGGACAAGGAAAGGAAGGTTGACAGAAACTATTTGACATAAATAGGCTGTACAAGTATACAAATAACAAGGGGGTGGAGTGAGCAGATAACACCTGAACCTCACTCTCATCTGACCTGGTCAGAAGAAGGAAGAATACATATACAGAGTTGGGTACAGAAATACATTTCACTCAATAGGGAAACAGGAGATAGAGAGGAAAAGGAATGAGGAAAAATTAGAAGGAGGGCAAATTAAGGGAGAGGTTAGTTCCAAATAAAACAGATTCTAAGGATGTACAAAAATATTTATAACTCTTTTTGAGGTGGCAAAGAATAGGAATCTGAGAGGGTAGGGTACACATAAACTGGGCAATGAGTGAACAAGATCTGGTATATAAATGAGATGGAGACTGCTGTGTGAAACTCTGATCAGTATGGTTTACAAACCAGGACCCCAGAGGACTAATGATGAAACATCCTACCCATCTCTTAATAATAAGAAAAGTGAAGGATTCAGAAGGCAGAATGAGACAAATATATTTTAGGCCATAGCCAATGTGGATATTTGATTTGACTGATTATACATGTTTGTAATGGGTTTTGTTTTTCTTGTGTTCTCAGTTGGGGGGTAGAAGGCAGAGAAAGTGGGACTTTGCTGATTAAAACAAATAAAATACATTTTTAAAAAGGTAAGCATATCAGAGAACCTCCCACACCTCAGCATCAAGATGAAGGAGTTCTTACCTACTGAAATCATATTGTTGTAAGTCTCTTGCATGACATCCTTGTAGAGGTCCTTCTGAATGGAGCCCAATAACTGCCATTCTTCCTGAGAGAAATACATGGCCACATCCTCAAATGTCACAGGACTCTGAAATGAGAACAAGCCCCTGCTCACAACCTGCCACCAACCTGACCATTTAGTCCTTGGATAATGAATAAGACCCAATGAAATTAGATGTGTAAAAGGAATTCTGCAAGATGATGATGATGATGATGATGATGATGGCATGGAGAAGGCAGAAAGAAGAGGCATGGAGGAGGGAGCCCAAAGATCAAATAAGAAACCTATAAGTTTCCCAGCTGCTCTGCATGACAAGCCCATTTGTCCAGAAGATAAGATGAAATTTCCTAGAGGAAATATTGAACAAAAAGATTCATGGGAAGCAAAGAAAGATCCTGACAAGGTCATATTCAGTTAGGAAAAATTGCTTTCAGAAAGGACCTTGAAAACTGCAGCTCACCTGAGACTCAGGTGTGAAGGATACAGATGCCACATCCCAGTCTCTGGTAGCTCTCTCTTCAGGAAGAACAGGAACCTTGTGAGCAGGCAGAGCTGAAGAGGGAGAGAAAAGCCAGGGAGTAATGGTTCTATCTTTTGTGTTAGGGGACACCTTAGGTTTATTTCTGAAATATAAGAGATCCCTTGATTACTTCAATAGGGCATGGGAAGAGGTGGCCTTCACACTGCAAATGAGAACAAATATTCCATCAGTCCAAAAGGAAAATGAAAAATAGAGTAGCAAATTATCAAGTGGAGGCAATACTCATTACCCCAATTCTGGCATACAGTCATTTTCCCTCAATAAACGGCCATTTGCAAAACAATTAAATGGGTTTTTAATTGAAATTCAAAGATTGATAGAATATTTCAGTTAATTAGATACCCCAGTATTTGATAAGAAATTTAGGAGTTTGGCTTTTGTGTTTTTTTCTGGCAGTTCTAATATACACTGCCTTATGACTGAGAACCTTTCTCTTACTCCCCTAGAGAACTAAGACTTACCTACCAGGACCATGAAGTATCCTTCTTCCTTGCCCATGTTCCTCCCCTTTATTATCTTTTTTGAAAGCAGAATTTGCAACACTGATCATTTCTACTTCCTACCCTGCCCTCAAGCACTTTGCTTCTCCAACTTCACCCCAACAAACAGCTTCCACTGTGGCTATGGGTGAGACCTGTACATCCTTCACTGCAGAGTCCCTCTTCCCTGATGAACTGTAGTCTCCTCCAGGGTAAGGTTTTTGTTTTCTGCTTTTGTATCCACTCCAGTGTCTAGTATAGCTCTGGGCACCAAGGAAGTGTTCAATAAATGCTTGTTGACTGAATCTCACCACCCCTAAGAGGAGGAAATTATTGATGAAGCTCCTCACCCCTCTCCTGCACAGGCTGGAGCTCTTTTTCAGGGTCACAGCTCAGTGGTTCCTGTAGTTGTGGGTGGGCACTCCACAATTCCTCTTCCTGGAACACCCCCATACGCTGGGGCTTTGCTGGCTCCAGATGGAAGCTTAGTGCTTCCGATGCTCTTCCCAAGGGTGCTGCTTTCTCCGAGACTGCCTCCTGTCCCTGCTCATGGACTGTAACCTGGAAATTAATCCCCATCCTCTATTACCACAGGCCTTGGGCTAGAGCAACACTTATTTTGGGGAGAGGGTAGTAGTTAGAGTTCAGTCCTTCAATAAGAGATTCTGTGAAAAGTTAGGAGACAATTGTCTCAACATGATGTAGGGTCCTCAGAAAGAATTAACAGTGGAGTACAACTTCTGCCAGGTCCTACCAAGATAGAAAAGTTTTGGTATTACCCTGGTGACAGACATATAATCCAATGTGTCAAAAGGAGCCTAGCTAAGTTTAGAGAAGCTTGTCACCAGGATACTAATAACATCACTAGGTAACAAAATTTTTTTTATGCAGTAACATATTTTTTTTTCTCTTTTGCTGAGACGTAGAGAATTTGTGACATGCTGACAAAAGTTACAGTAGCACATAGACACAATGAAATCACAGATCTTTTGAAACGATAATCAGTTTTCCTACTATTCTTTTTTTCCTCTTGGTTTCCCCATGAAGCCAGATCCTTCATTCTGGCTCCTGTTACCTATGTATACAACCACCAAATTTCCATTTGGGAGTGGGGGTGAGGGAACTGGTTCCTTTCCCATGTGGTCCTGCTGAACCATTCATGGTGAAAAGCATGGATCTAGACCTGAATACACAAGACCCAAAAATTGTGCTCGATGTCCTCCAGAATGTCCAGAGGAGAATGGGAGGGAATTCTGCTGTGTGCCATCATCTTCCTAAGGGTAATGGCTCATTTTTCTATGCAGACAACTAGAGGAGGAAAGTAACATTTTCTGTTCCCAGGAAATGAGTTGCCTGATGTGGAATAGAGATGAACTTAGTATATACATATATACATATTTTTTCCCTTCATTGGATTTTTCCTGTTTTCTTATCTTTCCAGCACCCTTTTTTCTTTCTCCTTTTCTTTGATGCTTTTATGAAGTTGTTTGCTTTTTCCTTTCCTTTTTTACAACACTGTTTCTTTCCCCCTTATTTTCATTCCTTCCTTGGTTATTTGTATTTTTTCTACTGGGCCTGAATGAACCAAGTCTTGCCTCCTTGATCAACCTAGCTTGTCCATCAGCTTAGCTTCTATGTCACCAGAATTCCCCCAGTGTCACTACTATCCACATTACTAGTTCATACCAGCAGTTTTTTTTATTGTATTCTACCTGGCCATACAAATTCCTATGGAAACAATCCCAGTGTCTTATCTTCTCATGATACTACAAACACAAAGCAATTGAATAAATTGAAATACTACTTTTTTAAACAGAAAATAAGTAACCCTAAGCATCAGAGGGCCTAAGTTGGAAGACCAAGACTGTGACAGACAGCTCAGTAGACACAACAGCCCTTACAAACATCCCTCTGTTCCACCTCCTAGTAACCTTGCTGATCCCATATTGGGCTGATCTTGGTTAGACTCTAATGATCCAGGACTTGGAATTTCTGATAGGAAATAAAGTGAAAAGACACTGCAAAAAATAAAACACTTGAAATTAGGACCAACATATAGTTAAGGCCATGGTTCTGGCCCTCAAAGAGGACAGATGGAGTTCCCTTTTCTCATCTAGGGAAGAAAGAAACTTCTGAGATTTCAGTAGCATGGACAGATGTCCTAAGCACCGACTCTCACTAATGACTCACAGAAAGTCTTCTGCCATAAGAATGTGAATTTGGAAATTTCTGGAGGAATAAGAGTGATATTTTTATCTCACCCTCCATTTTTCCACTTTTCTCATACCTCGTTGTCCAATTCAGGAATCTTCTTTCTGTTTCCTTTCCTCTGTTTTATAAGTGTACTCTGCAAATCTTCTACCAATGTCACTGCCTCCTTGATGCTCCTTGGGGAATACTTTTGAACCCTGGTCTTTGTCTCCTTAGGCAGAATATTCATAAACTGCTCCAGCAGCAAAAGCTCTAAAATTTGCTCCTTTGTGTGGATCTCTGGCTGCAACCACTGATGGAAGAGCTCCCTAAGTTGGCTAAGGGTCTCCTGGGGGCCAGCTGATTCCTGGTACTGGAAGCTCCTAAAGCGCTGTCGGCAGCTCTCAGAAGCAAGTTTATCATTCTGTAGGGCAGATTCCTGATTCTGGATTGAATTCTCTTCTAGGTTTTTTTCTAGAGGCCCTTCTTTTTTCCATAAAGCCTGGATCTGAGGATTCAGATCTGCAGCCATCATTAGCTCTATGGCCATCATCCTGTTCAAAAAGTTTTATTCTTGCTTTCAGTATCCCTGCTGGTGCTCACAGTTCCAGTGTTAGGTGTCTCTTTTCTGGTATAAAACTAGGATAATCTTCTTCCTGAGGGCAGATTGAAAAATATGAGTCAGCAAGGAAGCCTCAAGAAGCATTATTCATTTGGAGCTCTCTGGGAGCCCTAAACAGAGTCTCTACTCTGACACTCTATGAGAATGGTGATAGTTTGTACCTTGTTTTTTGTTGTTTTCTTCCTGCCTGACTTCCAAACATCACCCTTCTAGTTAGATTTCTATTCACCTAAACTTCCAACATTTAGAAAGTTAGAAGATCATTTAACTTACAGTATTCATTAGAGTGCTACATGAAAAAGAGCTTTGGAATTGGCCAAAGAGTTCATTTATCCTTTTGCCTACTAGCAAGGATCCCAGAAAGACAGCAGAAAAATCAAATGTTGATGCTTGTCAATATTAAGTTTTCACAAAAAATTGTTCACAAAAAAATAATCCCAGGGGAGAACCTTGATCCTCTCACCTTGATCTGCTCCCTGTTGTAAAGATGAGATTCAGCTTACTCAATACTATCTGGAGAGGCCATCAGCTACAGCAATGGACTGTGGATTTAAAATCAGGAAACTTGGGTTTGAGTCCTAGGTTCAAGATGTACTAGGTATAAAAATAGAGTCTTTCTGGGTTGGTATTTCATAGAATTGTTGTGGAGAACGTTTCATAAATGTAAAGTATCATGTAAATGTGGATTATTTTGCTATTAATATTTTCACTACATTGAGGATATCTCATGTGAAAAAATAAAACCAAGAACAGAATATGAAGAACTAGGGAAGAAAACAGGCCTTGAAAGCAGATTTATTCCCCTGCCCCTTGAGTCACCCTGGCTGGATCTAGTGCCTGCAAAGAAACACAGCCTGTTCCACATGTGGCCCAGCTCTACTAAGCTCTCAAGGAGCTGATATCTGTGATCACAAAACTTTTGTCAAATTGGCTATATGTATACCCCTTTAGTCACAGCTCAGCCTGAATACAAGCAGCAGCATTCAGGGAGACACCACCTTTCAAGGTCTATGGGCTACCTGCCACCAAAAGTTTATCCAACAACCTAGGCCACAGCAGTGTGTCCCCAGTTCCCAAAAGCAGTAGAGAAGACACCTGTGGTGCAGAAGAATTTGCTGCTACCCCCGGAGCTAATGCCCCTGCTGTGTCTATCTGTGCCCCCTGGAAGTGACTGGAAGGGGAATGAGCACGTGAGTGGCCTGTCACAGAAGCTTCTCAGTCAGTGATGGACACTGGAGATGAGCCTCCCTGTCAGCAGGACGGCACAGGAATCACTGCTGTACCACTTGCTGTGGGACACTTTACTGCCCTGAAATGGCAGGTTTACTCAATTCCACATATTTATTAAAGATCAATTACCTCCTTGGTACGGGTATGTGTGTATAAGGCCAAGTCCCTGAGCCTGTTTCCTCATCTGTAAGAGAGACACTGCGGGAACCACACATGGCTAGGGAGAAGTGGGCCGCTATTATTCCCAGGGAGCGGCCCGGCCCCCACGGGGCTGCGGGCAGCCGGGACCAGATTTCTTCCATCCCATCCAGTTCTCAGTCCAGTGACAGTTCAAAGGGCGGCGTGTGAACCACGCCCGGGCCCAGCAGGGAATTCCCGGCTCAGCCCTAGATCCCCTCCCTCCATTGCCAGCCCTCCGGACCCCGCGAGACGTCACCGCAGGTGGTCACGTCAGTTTGCGTCACGTCCCTTCGGGGGAGGGTCGTAAGAAACCAGGGACGAAGGCAGCCGGAGGCGAAAGAGAAACTCCGACGCGACCTCGGTCCTCCTTGGCCACCCCAAGCCCCGCCCGGCGCCGGGGCTGAAAGGAAGGGCTGCTGACTCCCCAAATTCATTACTCCCGCCCACCCCGCCCGGCGCCGCTCCCGGGGGTCTCCCTGCCGCCGTCTCTTACCCCTTCCTAGGGCAGCGTCCTGTTGACTAGGCCCTGACCGGACCCGGAAGTGACGCTCCGCCGGCGCCTGCCCGGTTAACCCGGCCGGTTCCCTCATTCCCTTCAGTACCTGTGTGCTGGGCCTCCGGGGTGTTAAGATTCAGAGGTCGGAGGGTGGGGGAAGGTGTAAATGTCACTGATTACCGGGTCCCGCCCGGATCCTAGAGAGGTCCCGGAAGTGTCTCGTCATGTGGTGCCTTGTGTAGAGGACTGCTTCCGGGTTTTAGGGCGCTCTGTGGCCCGTTCTGACGGCGCTTTGCCCTAGGCTTCCCTGATACCTCTGCTTTGGGAGGGAGGTTGAGGGGACCTGGAAGCCAATCGGAAGGATTTCTGTGGCGGCCGCGGAGCCTCTCCTGGTAAGGGCCCGTGTCTCGTCCTCAAGGTCTACCGTCCTTATCCTCTGGGTCCCCGCCCCGGCCTTGTTCTCCTTGGGGCCGGGCTTGCCAGCGTTCAGTGAGACTCCGACGCCCCAGGGTCAGCCGGGCCCGCCCCTGACTCCACCAGACCAACCTCTGGTTTCCGCGATGCTTTTCACCTTCGCTCGATCTCCATAAAAGCCATGACTTAGGGGATGCAAAGAGTGTTCCTTTTACCGAGGAGAACGCGGGCCCGGGGAGGGTGAGGAACGGGCCCGGCCTCGGAGGGAGTGAAGGGTAGAGCCTTGGCTCGGGGGTGGCTTGTCCCGCCCACCTCCCTGCTCGGTAGCCACCCGTTTGGGGACGTGGAATTGACGTCAGGCTGCCGAGAAGCGCCTGTGGGGAAATTGATGCTGGGCGAGTTTGCTCTGGGCTGGAGAACAGTGGGGCGTGACTTAAGGGGAGACTGGAGGTGGTTTGGGACTTAGAGGCCTTCAAAGGAGCACTTTACTGCACCCCTCCCCCCAACAACAGCCTGCAAGGCTCTGACTTCTTTAGCACAAGGAAGAGAAAAAAAATTGGGCAATGTTAGTAAATGTTGAGTTAAGGATGTTGGGAGAGGCCCTTTAAATGATTGAGGCTGTGTCTTGGCAAACAAGGTTTAGCTAAGGGAGAGGGAGAGAAGGGAGGGAAAGAATGTGGAAAAGAGGGAGAAGCTGTCACTTTCTCAGAGTTCTTTGTTATTTTTGCCTACTTGTGCTCTCACCTTCCAAAGTTTGCCATTGAAGTTTCTCCTATTGGGAATCTTGGGGTAATCCCAGTTCATGCCATGTCTTTGAACTCAATTCTCTATAAAATGAGAGAATTGGCTTGTGTTATGGCTCATTTTGGCAATCTGCTGAATCAGCCTCTGGGCCCCCTGTCAGAATATTGTTTTTATTTTATTTTTTTTGCTTTTTAGAGGGGGAAAGGCAGGACAATTGGGGTTAAGTGACTTTCCCAGTGTCACAGGGCTAGTTTTGTGTTGTGTCTGAGGCCGCATTTGACCTTCTTTCCTCTTGTCTCCAGGGCTGGTGCTCTATTCACTGCACCACCTAGCTATCCCCGTATTGCTTTTAAATGCATAAAACAAAATACATGGGATTACAAGGGAAACAAATTATATTGAAACACAGTTGTCAAAATACTAAACAAGTCCACAGACCTCAGATTAAGCACTCCTGTAGGTTGTAAGATCCCTTTAACATCCTATGAAATTTTGAATTGTTGTAACGGGGTCAAGACACGTGATTCTTTTTGTTGCATTTTGTTTCTTCTTTCTCCTTGTTTATTGCATTGTTTATAATCCTTCATTACAACTTGACTAACGTGTGATGTGAAGGTATTCGTAGAACCTATATCAGATGGCATGATGGCATAGAGGGAAAGGGAGAAGAGGGAGGGAGAAAAAATTTGGAACTCAAAAACTTGTGGAAGTGAATATTGTAAACTAAAAGTAAATAAATATTTTTTTAAAAAGACCTGCATTCAGTGTGTAGTTACAGTGGTATTCTTTTACCCTTATGTCTTATGATGTACAGCATACATATGGTAGTTTGCTAACTAGAGTGAATGGGGCAATCCTTGACTGAGGAGCAGAATTATTTTTACCTCGTTCTATTCAATGCTAAATTATGCTTGATTGTCAAACCTATGTGATTGGCTTTGCAAAAACTCCTGTATGTTGGTCAGTGAGTTAAACTATTATCAAAGAGTTTCATGTCCTATGTGATCTTCTCCATTCCTTAGAACCTAAGTTAATCTCTTAAAACTAATGTGTGGGCTCAGTTATAGATCTTTAGTGTAGATTTACCACATGATAGACTTAAAAGAAATCTTACACAACTGGAAAATGAATCTGAATTAATTATCCTTAAGGGAAATAAAATAACTCAAATGCCAAAATTTCTGTACCCTCTTATTTCTTTGTGGATCAGGAGTGAGAACAAGCAGAAGATTTCTGAGAAACTGAAATCACAGAGAGTGTTACCAAAAAGACTTGGAGAGATTGTGCGAGATTGTGCTAAAATGGAGGAAAGACAGTGAGAATGAAAGAATTGTGGAAAAATCCCCTAGTTAAGAGACTGTATGAACTCACTCCCAAAGAGAAGGATTTACAAAAAATAGACCAAAAAATTCAAGTTAAACCCTTAAAAGTGCCTTCTATCTGCTAAAAAATGTTATGATCTTAACTTTAACTTACCAGAGTCTACACTGAAGAGAAATAATAAGTGTCCCAAATATAAGAGTTTTTCTTAGAACTCTACAGTGATTCACCTCAAGGAAATCAAGTCAGAGAAGAAATCTTTCAAATGTTCTAAGTTTGGGGAAACCTTTATAAAGCTTTCAGCCTTAGGAACCCAATACTACCATACTTTGAAACGTTATAAACATCCAAAGTCTGGGCAAGGTCCTCACTGAAAGTTATACTTCAGAGTAATTCATTAGGGACCCCACATCAAGATAAGGAAAAAGAAGCCCAGAGCATGGTATAATGGAAAGAGCATTGTACAGGTCATTGTGACCATTACTATTTATATTACATTAGGCAAGTAAATATCTTTGGGACTCATTTTCTTCATCTGTAAAATGGGAGGTTGGACTAATTGATCTCTAGAATCTTTTCAACCTCTAAATCCTATGACCTGAGTGTGGGAAAAGCGTCACTCAGAGCAGAAATGACATTACCAACCATGAAATTAATAATCAACAAATATAAGAGATTTGTTAAGACATATTACTGAATATGGTAAAATTGTATTTACTTTGATACCAGGGTGCTTTATTGACTGCACTTTTCAGCAAAATGTCCTGTGTCTCAAGTTCTGAGAACATCAAAATAGCCCACATGGTAGGTCCTGGGAGATTGAAAACCTGTCCCAGTTTACTAAACAGTTGCCTCATTAGCTATATTTATGGAATTGTACTAATTTTGTTTCTCTCAGTAGTGAGGTGAAGAAGTCATAGCATTGGGAAAGAAAGAGAAAGATTTGATCTCAGTCTACCAACTGGTGCCCTCTCTTACCCTCCTTTCAACTCCCTTTTAGAGACTCTTGGCATCCTTGGATTTTTCTTTGCTTATACCTTATTCCTCTTCTATGCTCTCTCTTGTCCTTGACTACTTCTTTCATGTGTGGTTAGATAGGGGCTTCTTTTCTTCCTGATTGTCTATACTTGAGAAGGAGAAAAAGTGAGAGGATACTGAAACATTCCTAAAAGTTCACTATTGTAATACTATAATAACTACAGAGGAGGAGGATCCCCAGTAGTGACAGTCTTTAAAAGCCATGACGCTGGAAGCTCTGACATTCACTGTTGGGTCATTACTTTCCCACTAATCTATACTGCCATTCTATTAGAATTTTAGTACCAATATTTGTGCCCTCTTTTTTCAGCTTTTTCCTTTTTATCATCCAGTATTGCTGTTTCTCTCCCAGCATCTCTTGTTTCTGTACATTGAAATAACATTCAGCATGAAGAAGAGAGGAAAATATACAACATTAAATTTAGAGGAAAAAAAAGGTCTTGAGTAGAATTGAATCTGGGCACTCTCTTAAAAGCATAATGGATAAATTTGGAATCCGTAAATCAACATTTTATGACATTAAAAATAAATTAATTTTGGACTTTGTATTAAAACATGAGATGCCATTGGTCGGAATAGAGAAAAGAAAAAGAAGAATGGGTGCCAAATATGGTGATGTTTTTTTTTGGAGGGCAATTGGGGTTAATAAATATGGTGATGTTGATGATGCAGTGTGCGTGTGGTACCAACAAAAGCGTTCTGCTGGTGTTCCTGTTAGAGAGGTAGAACTTCAGGCTTCTGCTGAGAGATTTGCACAGTGTTTTGGGTGAATAGACTTCAAGTCAGCTTTTCCATTTTGCAGTGTCAGCAACTTTTTTAAAGAAGTCAGGTTGAAACTTTTAAATTACAATAACATCTTCTCATTTGGTAATTGTATCATTGTTCTGTGCCAAAGAAAGTATACAACCATTGCATACAAGCACCTGGTTCAGAAATTATTGACATAAATAACTAATCATTTCCTGTTCGTCAATATATTGACTTTAGTTTTTTGGATCTTACTCAATGCTCACCATATTTAGGGCTTCTTTTGTTTCTGCAAACCTTTGGTCTCTTGTTGCTCATTAGAAAAAGAACATTTTCCAATGTATCTTTCACTGTTCTCCTCTCTGCCTACCTTTGCATTGATGACACTAAGTATGAAAGTGCATGTTGATTTGATTTGGAAGATCTTATCAGCTCCTTAGTAAACTTTATCTCTGTATCAACAGATATTGGTATTTAACCTTCATTTATCACCATAGTGGCCTTTTGTTTGGGCTCCTTAGGAGCTCATCATGTGAAATAGATCAAGTATCCTTTAAAATTACGTCTTGTTGCCTTTGGACACATGATAAAACCAGCTCTATCAATGACTTTATTTGCATCTTTGTGCAGTCTGAGCTATCTTTTCATTTAGCTGCCATTTCCTTTTGCTTTCAGTTATAGCAAGAATGTCAGTATTGATAAGATACAGTTCTTCCATAAGTGTGTCCATGTATTAGTCAGTGGACAATGATTTCACATTTAGAGTACCAGTAATAAATATTCAGACAGTCTAAAAACTGTATTACTATCCTTTATTCCCTTCTCTGCTACCATTACTTCAGAAGTGGAAGGAGCCCCATTGTTCACAAGTATAGAAATTAGCTCCCTCAGAGAATTACTTGGCTTTTTTATATTGTTAATTTCTAATTAATTCACTTAAAAAGTTAAGAGTTCTAAATTCTCTCCCCCCCACCTCTTCTGCATCCAATGAAAAGGCAAGCAATGATATCAATAATATACACATAAAATCATGCAAAACATATTTCCATATTAGCCTGGTTGCACAAAATAAAATGTAAAGTGAAAGAAGCGTGCTTCAGTCTACATCCAAGTATGATGAACTTAGTTTTAATAATTTTGAGCTTATGGCAAAGCCCACACCTACCCAGTACAAAGGTGGAGAAATAACTATTATTAGACTATTTTTGCTGGTGTGTCTTCAAACTCCTGGTTAAGCAAGAAGAGCAAAAGAAAGTGTGTAAGCCTCTCAGTCCTCTGAAGGAGTCAATGAGAAAAAATGATTTTTAAAAATTCTGACTGTTGGGGCGGCTAGGTGGCGCAGTGAGTAGAGCGTCAGCCCTGGAGTCAGAAGGACCTGAGTTCAGATCCGACCTCAGACACTTAACGCACACACAAACAAAAACCTAGCCATGTGACCTTGGGCAAGTTACTTAACCCCAATTGCCCTCCAAAAAGCAAAAAAAAAAAAAAATTCTGACTGACTTAGAGTATGAACTTCTTTGAACCTATCTCCAAGCCCACTTTCAGAGGAACAGAGAACATCCTTAGAGCTCTTCTCCAAACCACAAAAAAAACAAGATCATTTATATAGTACTTTAAGTTTTGCAAAGTGTTTTACAATCATCTCATTTGATCCTCACAACCCTCAACCACCCTTCCCATTAAAGAAAAAATATCTGCCTGTGCAGTTTTGTTTATTTTTATGAACTGCATAGATACATTTCTAAACATAACTCTCTTGTCTCATATAGTTTTCACTTATGATTTCTTGAAATATGCTCTGGTAAACCAAGCTTTGATAAAGCCCATTGGGCTTCAAATGGAGCCACTTGACTATCCCTTTAAATCCAAATCACTCTGGCTCTCACAGATTGGCCAACATAGGTCCCAGCCCATCTCACTTGCTCTTTGTGTTTTTAAGGCCTCAGGGAGAGTGTAAATAGCAATTGTTTCTGTTCTGGCCAGAAACTCTGTGAGAGTCTTCCCCACTCAGATTGATCCTTCTGTGAAATCAAACCAGGCCATCTTTTGCCTCAAGTTTTACCTAGGTTTTAATCACTGAATGGATGCTGCCTCAAATAAAGTGAGACCTGGGAAAGACCTTAGCTTCGTAACCATTAAGTTTTTTCTTAGACAAACAAAATTAGACTGAATGTGAGTGTTTATTTTTTTCAAAGCTTTCAGAACATCCATTAGAGGTACACATGGGAGTTCATCATAGACAATGAACTCAAGGATGGACAGACAAAAAAGATCTTATATCTTCAAAGCAATTTCTTCTCATCATCCTGTCCTTTCTTGGCTCAAGGAGCCTGTCAGGCAAATTTACTGTCTCCAGATGTGTTAACCATAATATGAGAAAGAAATGTCTTAGTTGGATAGGTTGTAAATACAATAACATAGGAGAATGTCAAGGTGTCAATTGAAATTACAGATCCAGGATGTGTGTTTTTCTTACCATTAACATGACATAATATAATGCAAGAAAACATAAGAAAAGTTCCATTATTCAAGATAGTGCCTGGATTAAGGCACCTCATCCTTGGTAGCCATAAACAGAAGAATGCTCCTGGTCAGCTTTACCTGGCCTTGTACTTGCTGACACAGGAAGAGGAATTTTGAGTTCACTGTCTGCTATGCCAGAACACACAAAGCATTATGGTAGGCTAGGCTCAGTGTGGGCCAAAAGGTCTCTCCTGATTGGCCAATTCATGTTTTAAGCCTTTCTCAGGTCTTCGGGGGTTTAAAATAAGAATTTAATGAATGCTTGTGGAGTACTTGACTCAGCTGTCTGTGACTTCCAAATCTGCATCTCTGATCCTAATCCTAATTATAATCTATCAACTATCTATTAGAGATCTCTACTTGGATGACTCACTTAAAATGTGGCGGGGGGAGCAGGTGGCCCACTGGGAGAACAGAGCCAAAATGGTGGAGAAAAGGCAGCAACTTGCCTGAGCTCTCCCCAGAATCCCTCCAAACACTTTTAAGTAATGGCATAAAACAATTTCTGCAGCAGCAGCAGAACCCACTAAAGGATGGGATGAAATAATTTTTCAGGCAAACAACTTAGAAGGTGAGCAGGAAAGGTCTGTCACACCTGGGTGGAAATGAAGCATAGTTCAGCCCAGGCCACACCAGCACCGCCACAGCTCCAGCAAACCCAGAGCAGGTCTTGAGAGCCACTAATCAGCAGTGGCAGCAAGCTGCATCTGGAGCCTTCAGCCCATAGAGAGTAAGGGGGTCAAACAACTGTTCAGAAGGGGAGATTGCAGGGGTTTCTTTGTTAGCATGGAGGCAGAACTCTGTTGCTTTGCCCATATTCAGATGTGGGTCCCAGTCCTGGGTGAACAGTCTGAGGGCTAGGAAGAGCACTAGCACACTAGAGCTTACAGCTGCAGTGGAGAGGGACCCTCGTCAAATTCCATTGCAGAAAGGGGTGCTTGTGGTCCCTCACAGACCAAAGCAAAGGCCAGGAGAGGAGTAAACCCACCCCTCACTAGATCATACAACTTTGGAAGAGCCAAAACTTCCAGGTCCCCAGAATTACCTCTAAAAAATGTTGCACACTGGGGCAGATAGGTGACATAGTAAATAGAGTACCAACCCTGGAGTCAGGAGGACCTGAGTTCAAATTCTTCCTCAGGCACTTAACACTTACTAGCTGTGTGACCTTGGGCAAGTTATTTAACCCCAATTACCCTGCTTCCCCCCTCCAAAAAATAGCTAAAAATAAAAATAATAACTGTTGCACAAAACCCATGGAGCTTGGAAGAGTACCCCCTTCATCTGGGAAGCAGAGCTCTATTTTAACAAAGAGTTAAAAGTGAAGAAATAGCTGGGAAATGAGCAAATAACAGAAGAAAAAAAGCCTGACCATAGAAAGTTACTATGGCAACAAGGAACATCAAAACACACCAAAGATAACAAAATCAAAGGTCCTACATTCAAAGCCTCCAAGAAAAATATGTATTGGTCTCAGGCCATAAAAGAGCTCAAAAAAAGATTCTGAAAATCAAATAAGAGGAAAAACTGGGAAAAGAAATGAGAGTGATGCAAGAAAATCGTGAAAAATGAGGCAACAGTTTGGTAAAGAAGACAGAAAAAATATTAAACAAAATAGCACCTTAAAAAACAGACTAGCAGGGTGGCTAGGTGGTGCAGTGAATAGAGCACCAACCCTTGGAGTCAGGAGGACCTGAGTTCAAATCCAGCCTTAGACACTTGACACACTTAATAGCCATGTAACATTGGGCAAGTCACTTAACCCCAATTGCCCTCCAAAAAGAAAAAAACACCCCCAAAGAAGACAAAAAACAGACTAGGCCAAGGGGTGGTGGTGGTAAAAGAAGTCCAAAAAGCCAATGAGAAGGATGCCTTAAAAAGCAAACTTGGCCAAATGGAAAAGAAGGTACAGAAGCTCAATGAAGAACATAATTCCTTGAAAATGTGAATCAATCAAATGGAGGCTAATGATTTTATGAGAAACCAAGAAATAATAAAACAAAATCAAATGAATAAGAAAAATAGAAGACAATGTGAAACATTTCACTGGAAAAACAACTGATAGATTATAGATCCAGGAGAGAACTTAAAAATTATTAGACTTTCTGAAAACCATGATAAAATAAAAAGCAGAGACATCATCTTTCAAGATATTATAAGGAAAACTGCCCTGGCATTCTAGGACCAGGGGGTAAATAGAAGTAGAAAGAATCCACCAATTATCTCCTGAAAGAGATCCTCCAAAGTGAAAACATGAGGAATATTGCAGCCAAATTCCAGAGCTCCCAGTGGTCACAGAGAAAATATTGCAAGCAGACAGAAAAAATAATTCAAGTATCATGAAGCCTTAGTCAGGATAACACAAGATTTAGTAGGTTCTTCATTAAAGAACTGTAAAGCTTGGAATATGACACTCTGGAGGACAAAGGAGCTAGGATTAAAACAAAAAACCACCTACCTAGCAAACTGAGTATAATTCTTCATGGGAAAAAATGGACATTCAGTGAAATAGAGGACTTTCAAGCATTCTTGATGAAAAGATCGGACTGAATAGGAAATGTGACTTTCAAATATGACTCAAGAAAAGCATAAAAAGGTAAAGTGGAAAGGGAAATCATAAGGGGCTTAATAAGATTAAACTGTTTACATTTCTACATGGATGAAGATAATTTTAACTCATAAGAATTTTCTCATTCTTAGGGCAGTTAGAAGAAGTATATATAGACAGGGCACAAGAGTTAGTTGAATATGAAGGGATATGTATATATTAAGGGGTGAGAGAGGAATGTAGTGGGTGAAAGGGAAAGGGAAAGGTAGAATGAGGCAAATCTCACATAGGAGAGGCAAGAAAAAGCTTTTACAGGTCGAGATGGTAGAGTAGAAACAGGACTTCCATGGGGCTCCAGCTCCTACATCCCCCAATTCATGTAAAAGGTGACTCTGAACAAACTTTGGAGCTACAGAACCCACAAAATGACACAAGAGAAGCTAATCTGCTGAGTACAGGCCTGTGAAGCCCTCTAGGAGCTGACCCCAGCCTAGCTCAAGCCAGAAGTCTTAGCCCCAGGGCCGTCTGAACAGCTGCTGGTTGGAGGGGCTTCAGATCACCAGCAGCTGTGGTGGTTTCCAGAATTATCAACCCATAGATGCTGAGGACAAAGTGAGAGGTCAGTGCAGTGTGGACTCTGGGATCCAATAGTTTGGGAGTGTGGTTGGTGAGGAGTTGAGGTGCCATGGCCACGCAGCCACTGCCATGTGGAAGCTTCAGCTCCTGGTTGGCAAATTGTAGGGGGACCAAGCAACAGTCTGAGGGGTAATCTCTCATGCTTTAACCTAATTGGATCTGGATTGTGGTCTAGAGTGGATATCCTGGGGTGTGCGACCTGGGGTGTGCCAGAGTGTGTGGAGGCTTCAGAGAGGGCACCCAACTAATACCTTTGGCAGCTGAGAAAAGGCCAGCATTTGGGATAAAGCTCCCCTCTCTGGTGGCAGAGTCCTACTGTGGCAAAAAGCCCAAAAGTCAAGTAATTGAGTGGCAACATGAGCAGGCAAAGGAAGCAAAGCAAACAGAGGAACCCAACTTTAAACTCCTATTTTGGGGACAAAAAGGATCAAAGCATGGAACAGGAGGAAGACAGTGAAGTCAGAACTCCTGCACCAGAAGTTTCCAAGAAAACTACAAGCTGCTTACAGGTCATAGAGCACCTTAAGAAGGATTCTGAAAACCAAATAAGAGAAACAGAGGAAAAATTGGGAAGAGAAATGAGAACAATGCAAGAAAATTATGAAATGAGAATCAACAACCTGACTGAAGAAAATAATACCTTAAAAAACAGACTAACTCAGATGGCAAAAGAAGCTCAAAAAGGCAATGAGGAGAATGCCTTAAAAAGCTGAATTTGCCAGATGGAAAAAGAATCTCAAAAGCACGCTGAAGAGAATCATTCCTTCAGAATAAAATGGAAGCTAGTGACTTTATGAGAAATCAAGATACTATTAAACAGATCCAAACAAATGAAAAAAATAGAAGGCAATGTGAAATATCTCACTGGGAAAACTACTGACCTGGAAAATAGAACCAGGAGAGATAATTTAAAAATTATTACACTGCCTGAAAGCCATGATCAAAAAAAGAACCTAGAAATCATCCTTCAAGAAATTCAAGGAAAACTGCCCTGATGTTTTAGAACCAGAGGGCAAAATAGAGGTTGAAAGAATCCACTGATGGGGGCAGAGCCAAGATGGCAGAGTAGAAACAGCGCCTCCAAGCCAAATCTGCCCCCAGATTTCCTCCACACTATGTAAAAGGGGACTCTGAACAACTTCTGGAGTCCCGGCACCCACAAACGACACAGAAAAGCTAACCTCTCCCTGAGGACAGCCTAGCAGCCCCGCAGGAAGGACCAGCGCAGCGGTCTGGGAGCTGGCAATGCACAGAATGCAGAGCTCGGGGAGCCGAGCACAGGTCTGGTCGACCTGAGTCGAGGTTTTAGCCCCAGGGCGGCAGAGCCAGCAACCAGCTGGAGAGACCTCAGAACACCAGCAGCTGTGGAGATTCCAGAACTATCAACATAGACATGCCTAGGACAAAGTGAGAGGTTAATGCCCTATGGACTTTGGGACCACTATTTGGGGAATGCATAGGCTTCCTCCCCTGGGGGCTAGAAGCCACTGAGGAGACGCCATTTTGTAGTTTTCAGAGGCAGCTCCTGCTCCTGGCCTGTGAACTGTAGGGAGATCCATCGATCAGTCTTGGGGGGTAATTGCTCTTGCTTTAACCTCCCTGGATCTGGATTGTGATCTGGGGTGGAGGTTGTGGGTGGGTTTCCAGCTTGCCAGAAACGGAAGTTGCCCCCCCCCCACATGTTCGGGATGAAAATTCCCCTATCTGGTGCCAAAGACATAGTGTGGCAACAAGCCCAACAGTCAGGTAATTAAGTGGCAACATGCCAAGGCAAAGGAAACAAATTAAACAGAAAAATGCAACCCTAGACTCCTACTTTGGGGGCAAGGAGGGTTGAAGCATGGAGCAGGAAGAGGACTGTGAGGTCAGAAGTCCTGCTCCAAAAGCCCCAGGGGAAAACATGAGCGGGTTGCAGGCCATAGAGGACCTTAAGAAGGACTTTAAAAATCAAATAAGAGAAGTGGAGGAAAAATTGGAAAGAGAAATGAGAAGGATGCAGGAAAAGTATGAAATGAGGGTCAATAGCCTGACTGAGGAAAACACCACCTTAAAAAATAGCCTAAGTCAAATGGCAAAGGAGGCCCAAAAGGGCAATGAGGAGAAGAATGCCTTAAAAAGTTGAATTTGCCAGATGGAAAAAGAATCTCAAAAGCTCATCGAGGAGATTCATTCCTTCAGAGTTAGACTGGAGCAAATGGAAGCTAATGACTTTATGAGAAATCAAGATACTGTTAAACAGATCCAAACAAATGAAAGAGTAGAAGGCAATGTGAAATATCTCATGGGAAAAACCACTGACCTGGAAAATAGATCCAGGAGAGACAATTTAAAAATTATTGGACTACCTGAAAGCCATGATCAAGGAAAGAACCTAGAAATCACCCTTCAAGAAATTCTCAAGGAAAACTGCCCTGATGTTTTAGATCCAGAGGGCAAAATAGAGGTTGAAAGAATCCACAGATCACCTCCTGAAAAAGATCCCAAAAAGAAAACTCCCAGGAATATTATAGCCAGGTTCCAGAATCCCCAGATCAAGGAGAAAATACTACAAGCAGCCAGGAAGAAACAATCTCAATATTGTGGAAACACAATCAGAATAGCCCAGGACCTGGCAGCTTCTACACTGAGGGATCGAAGGGCATGGAATATGATATTCCAGAGGGCAAAAGAGCTGGGAATGAACCCAAGGGTCACCTACCCAGCAAAACTGAATATTTTGTTTCAGGGGAAAATATGGTCATTCAGTGGAATAGAGGACTTTCAAGCATTCTTGAGGAAAAAACCAGAGTTGAATAGAAAATTTGACATCCAGACACAAGAAGCAAGAGATGCCTGAGAAGGTAATCAGGGAAAAAGAAATCAAAAGGAACTTATCAAAGTTGAACTATTTACATTCCTATATGGAAAAACAATAACTGTGACTGAGGAAATCTTTCTCACTATGAAAGTAATGGAAAAAAAATAATGGAAGAAGGGTGTATGGTCATGTGAATACATATGTGAATGTGTGTGTATATGGTTACAGTTATATATGGATAGAGGGCATAGGTTGAATTTGTTGGGAAGGGAGGATATTCAGGGGGTGAAGTTGTGAGGTGAGAGAGGAAAGTGGCAGGAGGAGATGGGGAGAGACAGGGTGGGGTAAACTATCTCATGTAGAGGAAACAGGGGGAAGTGGTTGCAGGGGAGGGGAAAAATAGGAAGGCAAAAAGGCAAAACCACATTCTCATTGAATTTGGTTCAGGGAGAGAATGACATACATACTAGGTGGGACATCTCAACCTACAGCAGAATGGGGGAAAGGGGGAAGAGAGGAGGGATGATGGATGGGAGGGCATCTTTGGGGGGAGGGGAGGTTGGAGGTACCCAATATGGAAGAGGGACAGGATCAAGTGGGGAATGGACCAGGTGGGGGGTGGGATGAGGGGGAGGGAATTATAAGAAGCCTTGTACAATATATTTACTATGATAATGTTTTGCATAGCTAGACATGTACAACATATACTGAATTACTTGTCTCCCCAGAGGGAATGGGTGACAAGGGAGGAAGGGAATGGATCTGAAATTCGAGGTCTTAAGATTAAATGTTTCAAATATATATAAATACTATTATTAATACTCTTTTGCTTATAATTGGGAGACAAGATGTGCAGGCATTGGGACACAAAGATTCACCTTCCTCTAATGGAGAGGTCGAAGGGGGTGTGGGAGAGGATAGGGGAGAGAGCAGATTGGAGGAAGCGATGTCTTTTGGGACTGCTGTTCTGGGAGGGTGGGTAGGGGAAAAACGGGGGGAATATGATTGTAACTCAAAATCTGGCGGAAATGAATGATGTAAAACAGAAGTTAATAAAGCATTTGTTTAAATTAAAAAAAAAAAAGAATCCACTGATAACCTCCTGAAAAAGATCCCAAAAAGAAAACTCCTAGGATTATAGCCAGGTTCCAGAATTCCCAGATCAAGGAGAAAATATTACAAGCAGCCAAGAAGAAACAATTTGAATGTTGTGGAAACACAATCAGGATAGCTCAGGATCTGGCAGTTTCTACACTGAGGGATCAAAGGGCTTGAAATATGATATTCCAGAGGTCAAAGAAGCTGGGATTAAAACCAAGAATCACCTACCCAGCAAAACTGAGTATCATGTTCCAGGGGAAAATATGGTCAATCAGTGGAATAGAGGACTTTCAAGTATTCTTGATGAAAAACCAAAGTTGAATAGAAAATTTGACATTCAGATACAAGAAGCAAGAGAAGCATGAGAAGGTAAACAGGGAAAAGAAATCACAAGGAACTTATCAAAGTTGAAGTATTTATATTCCTACATGGAAAAATGATAATTGTAACTTACGAAACTTTTCTCAGTATGCCAATAGTTGAAGGGAATAGAAATGTGTGTGCGTGTGCGTGTGTGTATGTATACACATACATATATATGTCTACATAGGAGGGTATATGGGCATATGAATACATATGTGAATACTTGTATATATGTGTATAGGTATACATAGATAGAGGGCACAGGACCAATTTAATAGGAAGGGATGATACTTAAAAGGTAAAATTAAGAGGGGAGAGAGCAATATAATGAGAGGAAATGGGGAGAGACAGAATGGGGTAAATTATCTCATTATATAGAAGAGGCAAGGGAAAATGGTCACCATGGAGGGGAAGAACAAGAAGGCAAAAGGGAATGGGTCAAACTTATTCTCACTGAATTTGGCTTAGGGAGGGAATGACATATATGTGTGTGTGTGTGTGTGTGTGTGTGTATACACATATATGTATATATGTATATATATATGTGTGTATATATATACAATGACATATATACATACATATATGTATATATATATGTGTGTATATATATACAATGACATATATACATATATACACATTTACTATTATTAATATTATTTTACATGGAACTGGTAAATAAGATATATAGGCACTGGGCCATAGAGATTCACCATGCCCTAGTGGAAAGTCAGAAGGGGTATGGGAGAAGATATGGGAGAGAGCAGATTGGAGGAGGGGATATCCAGTGGGATTACTATTTTGGGGTGGTAGGTGGGGGAAAACCTGAGGAGAAAATTTATCACTCAAAATCTTATGTAAATGAATGATGTAAACTAGCAGTTAATAAAGTATTTGATGAAAAAGAAGAAAAAGCTTTTACAGTGGAGGGGAAGAAGGAAGGGGGAGTGAACATTACTCTCATCAGAATTGGCTCAAAAAGGGAATAACATCCACATTCAATTGGGTATAGAAATCTCTCTTACTGTATAGGAAAGTGGGGGGTGGGGGGAAGGGGATAAGAGAAAGGCAGGAGTCAGGATAAAGGGGCTGATGGCAGTGGTGGTGATAGAAGGGAGGGCAGATTGGGGGGGAAAGTCAAGGAGGGACAGGGTGAAAGGAGAATAGAATAAAACTGTGTTGGGGGGGCAAATTGGATGGAAGGAAATTCGCTTAGCAATAGTAACTGTTGTTACTATTGTAACTACTGTAACTATTACTAATAGTAAATTTTGAAGCAAGTTTCTCTGATAAAAGCCTCATTCCTCAAACATAGAGAACTGAGTCAAATTTATAAAACTAAGAGCCATTCCCCAATTGATAAATGATCAAAAGATATGAACAGTTTTCAGATGAAGTAATAAAAGCTATCTATAGCCATATGAAAAAAATGTTCTCCCTATTGCTTGGAGAAATGTAAATTAAAGATTCTGAAGTACTACCTCATACTGTTTAAACTGGCTAATGGGACAGAAAATGAAAATGACAAATGGTGGAGGGGATATTATTATTATTTATGTATTAATGTAATGTTAATTATATATTATTAAGTGGAAATGGAAGGAAGGGAAAAAAAGGAAAAGAACAGGAAAACAATAAGAGGAATTAGCTAATATAGAAACCCAGAGAAGACTAATAAGAAAACAGCAGCAACGAGAACGCTGATGAGCAAAGGGAAGTGAAAGAAAACGTCAAGGGGCAGCTAGGTGGCACAGTGAATAGAGCACCAGCCCTGGAGTCAGGAGGACCTGGAGGATCCAAGTTCAAACCTGGCCTCAGACACTTGACACACTTACTAGCTGTGTGACCTTGAGCAAGTCATTTAACCCCAATTACCTTGCCTTCCCCCCTCCAAAAAGGCGGGGGGCGGGGGGAAGACTTAAAAGGAGCCAGACATGAAAGAAATTTGACTTTATTACACCATGTTCATAGAAGGTAAAAACATTCCTTTTAAAGGCTTTGTGATAAGTCCAGTGTGAGTAAGACAGTTTTTGGGCTTACCCATGGACCTTCATAATTGTTCTAGCCTCAGTATATGCTAGTCACAGACAAAGAATAAATCCAACTGCTAGGATTTTTATCAGAACTTTCCAGGTCAGTCTAAAAAGACAATACAAAGAAAGAGCCATCAACCCAAAGCAAGGCAAAGGAAGCAGATCAATACTGGGGTTGAAGAGGAGTATTTCTGATAAGCCATGTAGATTTAAAGTTCTTTAAGACATGTTGATCAATCTAATGCACCTTCAATGGAGGATAGGATGCTCCATGACTTAATCCAGACAACTTCAGAGGAGCAGGGAAGAGGCCGTCCATGACATCTGATCCTCATCCCCCATGACCCTCAGTATACCCAGGCTATTCAAATCTTGTCTTGGTGAACCCACACTCATCTTCCTGGACATCTGTCCATCATCTTACCCAGGAAAAGCCAACTAGATTCAGGAATTCTTGAACAGTATAGGGCTTTTTTCCTGCATGGCTCTTCTACTACTATGTTGCAATAGAAAAAAAAATAGCCTAAAAATCCCTGCAGGAGAGTAGGCTGATCCAGACCTTCACATCCTCTACCATTTCTCTCACTGACCTGAAATTTCCAGGAAGCTGTTTCCCTTTGGTTTCTGGACTATCAAGTTCTCTCTTTTGAAGCAATTCACCAAATTCCCCCTTCCAGCCGTCACTCTTATTAGACAAAATGATGCTGTTATCTTGGGTTGTTCATGGTTTTTTTTTTTTTTAAACTAAAATTAGAGCCACTACCTTCCAGGAAAGCTTCAGGTTTGTCTCCAGAAGAGTCTCAACTGGCCCAAATATTCCAGCTGTGTCCCTCTGGAGAAGGATGACAGACAGAATATAAACTTCTCCCACTTTATCCTATTTGACCAGAGATAAGAGGCACAGCACAGGAGCCAAATCACAATTTGGATATACTTGCCGAGAAGTGTTTACCTTAGGAACAGGGAGGACTTACCATAGATTCTTCTCTGAGGGGTTGACTACAGAGTGTACCTGCTGTTCTCCCTGTTGCCCCCAAATTCTGAAGATGGAGGAATGTCTTTTCACAACTTGAAGCTAACTCAGCTCATCTGGACAAAATTCTCCCTACCCGCAAAGTAATTCTCTGAAGCAATTTCTTCAAAACTCTGTCTGTTGAGACAGGGAAGACCAATTCCAAACAATAGCTCTTCTGCTAATTTGGCTATATCAAAATTGCAAACCATTTCTAGCCTGTGTGAGTTCTCTGGTGACTCATAAGACGAGAACTTCGAGAAAAACTTTCTCCACACTGAGAACATTTATAAGGCCTCTCTCCAGTGTGGGTTCTTAGATGTCGAATCCGATTAGAGCTGTGAGAAAAACTGTCCCCACATTCATGACAGGTATAGGGCTTCTCTCCTGTGTGGATTCTCTGATGCCTAATGAGGTTGGAGCTGTGAGAGAAGTTTTCCCCACACAGAGGACATTTATAAGGTTTTTCTCCTGTGTGTATTCTCTGGTGTCTGGTGAGATGCATACCCTGCCTGAAGCTTTTCCCACATGTCAAACATTTAAAGAGTTTCTTCTCTCCTTTCTGGGCTCCATGATTTGTGATGAATGTTGTACTGTTACTTACTGTTCCCCCACATTCAGAGAAAGGGTAAAACCTCTCTCTCTCATGGGTTCTCTCATGTATGACAAGATGTGAACTTCGAGAGAAACCTTTCCCACATTCAGAGCATTTATATGGTCTCTCTCCTGTGTGAATTCTCTGGTGCCTAATGAGGTTAGAACTATGAGAAAAAATTTCTCCACATTCAGGGCACTTGTAGGGTTTCTCACCAGTATGGGTTCTCTGATGCCTGTGAAGGTTTGAATTGCAAGAGAAGCTTTTCCCACATACATTACACTGATAGGGCTTCTCACCTGTATGAGTACGTTGATGTCTAGTCAGGTGTGTGTTCTGACTGAAGCTTTTTCCACACTCAAGGCACTTGTGGGCTTCTTCTCCCAGATGTACTCTATGAGGTGGAATAAAATGCGGGTTCCCACTGAAAATTTCTGCACACTCTAAACCCATACAGAGTCTCTCTGTTGTATGGGTTCTCTGGTGCCTAATAAGATTTGAGTTGTTAGAGAAATTTTTTTCACACACATGACACTTATACAATTTCTCTCCTGGCTGAGGTTTCTTTGGTCTTATCAATTCATTGCATCCCAATGCCCAAGCTGTGGGTTTTCCCATTCTCTCCTCTGGGGAAGGATTCCACTGTCCTTCTGATTTTCCCTGCTCAGGACTCCAGGGAACCTCTATTTCTGAATGTCCTGAGGGTATTTCTTGAGGGTGCTCTTCATCAAAGTGTTCAGAAGGGGAATTCTCTTCCTTATTTTCTTTCTTCTCTTCTGCTGGGATAAAGGAAAAAACCCAAAGAAAGTTTTATCCCTGTACCATAGGGGAAGTAAGCCACTGAATGGTATCCATCTGAAATATCTTGAATAATATATGTACACCAACCATAAGATGCTCAGAAGGGGCTAATTCTGTTTCAACTTCCTAAGAGCTTCCCATTAAAAATTCCACGAAGGACTCTTGTTAGGAATCATTATATGTAAGAACAAATTAAGTGTTAACAAATTAAGATCCATTTAATGAGAGTGACATTAAGCCATTTAGCACCCAGGCCAGCCTCATACTTAATTTTAAAGAGGTAAATTCTCCTTGCCAGGATCAATCTGTGACCTCTGCCCTTCTGGATAATGTAGAGTAGAGAGTGGACAAAGTATACAGAATTATGTTCTGTCATGTAACCAACTTCTTTTAGTAGCAGCAGAAAGACTAAGTGCCATCTAAGTGCCCCAGTAATTATGCTTAAAGAAGCTTTCCCATTTGTGAAGCTATTCCTTTTTATTCTTTACCTGTATAAGGGATTCTAGAGCTCCCTTGCTCTTTTGTACTCTGGAGAGTGGGATCCCATGACTTTTCCTCTTGTTCTACTTGGGTGGATGGATCTTGATTAGGAATCTGAGATTCTGTTGAAACAACATGTAAAGTCAGTTCTTTACTCTAATTCCTCAGAATCAGTACAAAGTAGGCAGGTATCTAAGATACCTCTGAGAAATTTAGTTCATATATACTAAAACACTGACTGGGATTCACCATTATATATCCTACAATCTCCTTTTTGTTGAATTTCAAGGCTTTCAAAGCACTAAATACATGTAAACTACATGCCCAATGGACAGAAAAGTGACAATAAAAGCACACGACGGAGATACTGAAAAAGTAGTTGAGACAAAAAAGGAAAAGTTTTACCCTGGTATGACAGGGTAGTTTGCAAGACTAGAATATTTTGTGATGGCCAGTATCTTTAAGAGCTAGATTAAAATATAAAATAACCTTGATAGGAGTGTAAATTGAAAGTTGAATATGCAAAAAATATAGTACTGAGAGAAAAACTCACTGTACAAAATGTGAGGTAATTTTGTCCAATGATGGTCCCCCCCAAAATTATCTGGGGCTCACAGCAGATACAGTAAAAAGGAATTATTATAGGAATGCTATTTAAAAAACAACATGGAGTTAGCTGCCAGGATATAAAAATTGGATTATAACATGCAGAAATATAGAATGTGGTATTTTATTGTACTATAAGAAATAACGCGCAGGGTGCTTTCAGAAAAACCTGCAAAGACTTAAATCATCTGACAGCAATACTGTATGATGAGCAACTATGAATGACTCAGTTATTCTCAGCAATACAATGATCCTAGATAACCCTAAAGGATTTATGATGAAAAATGCCATCCATCTCCAAAGAAAGAACTGATGGAGTGTGAATGCAAATGGAAACCTATTTTTTAACTTTTTATTGTTTTATTTTGTTTTGGGGTGGGGGGCGGCATCTGTTTCTTTTGTAACATGGTTAATATGGAAACATATTTTGTACAACTGCACGTGTATAATCTATTTCAAATTATTTGCCTTCTCAAAGGGAAAGAGGGAGAATTTGTAACTCAAAAATTTTTTAAATTGATGTTAAATTTGTTTTTATGTGTAATTGAGAAAAAATTTTTAAAATAGGTTTCATTTTAAAAAATAAGCAATACAGAACGAATCCCTTCTTTTCATCACTGCCTAGGTCTTTATTAGGAATACTGTTGTACAAAAACTCCACACTGAAATAAAGAAGGCCAAGAGGAAAACAACCAAAAAAACTAGCAACAGATACTCTAAATAACTATTTATCTAAATTCATCTAAACATGTGGTTCATTTTAAACAAGTATGACACATTAAAATAAAGTGGTAATAATTCATTTTACTAAAAAAATCATCAGGGGCAGCTAGGTGGCACAGTGAATAGAGCACTGGCCCTGGAGTCAGGAGGATCTAAGTTCAAATCCAGCCTCAGACACTTGACAAACTTATTAGCTGTGTGACCTTGGGCAAGTCACTTAACCCCAATTGCCTTGCCTTTCCCCCTCCAAAAAAAAAGTAATTTAAAAAATTATCATAAAATTCTTTTAAAGAAATTCCCCATCAGCACATTCAAGGTATAAATTAGGAACACAGTAATGCATAGCATGAGGCACACCTGTATTTAGTCTAGCTGGGATGGCTGGGAAAAGATGCAGAGAAGACATTTACTATTTCTTCAGATTTAGAGGGGATGTTAAATGATTTATTCAACAGAATTTCAGCTTCCCTTCTCCCCCATAACCATGCTTACATAATAAAGCCAAGGCCAGGGGGTGAAATTCACAACATCCCTTCAACCTCTATTGTAACAGCAAGAATATAAGTGAGGAGCCTCTTCCCCCAAAGCCAACCGGGATGTTATGGAAATAGGAATGAACAAAGACAGAGCCCCAACCTAGTGGCCTAAGTTCTTTCTACTGTTACTGCATTCTACTCAATGCAATTCTCTCAATCTCCAGTTTTATCCCCAGTTCTAAAGAATACTGGCTGCACCTTTTATGGTCAGGAAGGACTTCCCTAGCAATTAGGCATCATGTAAAAGAACGCAGAAACAATTCTGAAAGGTAGGCTGGCATAATGAGGAAGAGAACTGGACTTGGAATCAGGAAGAACCTCTGTAAAAACTCTCCCTCTGATATTTACTAGCTAGATGTGTGGCCTAAGGGCAAGGGCAAGTCACCTGACCTGCCTAGACATATTTCAGCTGAAAAATGAGGATAATGATACCAGTATAGAGTAATGGCTCTGAAATCGGAGGATCTGAGTCAAAATCCTGTCTGATAACTTACTACTTGTGTAGCAGACCCGAGTTCAATTCTGGCCTTGGACCTTCACTAGCTGTGAGACCCTAAGCAAGTCATTTAACTTGTCTGCCTCAGTTTCTACATCTGTAAAATGGGGATGATAATAATACTTACCTCACAGTGTTGTTGGATCAAATGAAATATTTGTAAAGCACTTTGCAAACCTTAAAGCATTCTATAAATGCTAGCTTATTATTATCAACTTATTATTTATTATATTATCAAGTAATAATTAGTAGCAGATTATTATATTATTATTTCCTGTGGTCACACAGATAGCATGTAAAAGAGTCAATATTCTAATCTAGGTCCTACTATTAAGGTCAATGCTCTTTCTACTGCACTAGGCTGTAGCTGCCACAGAAAAGCCAAATTTCTAAGAGTGTCTCTGGCCTTGTAATTCCTTTGGATTAGATATACACTACTACGGGACTACAAATATGGTTCAGTGTTCCTAACCTTGGGCTCTGGAATCTGCAGCACTGAGGACCCAAGCCAAAGGGCCTCCATACCTGTTTAGTTCTTTCCTCTATCTGACCCTCCTGTACCATATAGAACTATAATATAAAAGTGACCTGGCTATTCAAGGAACAGGTACTATTGTCAGATATCCACAGGTTTTATTACTGGGTAAGAAGTTCTTACCTAATGCAACCACATTCTCATAATTCTCCTGCATGGCTTCCCTGGAAAGGGCCTTCTTACTGGCTTCCTGATGCCCCCATTCCTCCTGAGAGAGGTATACTGCAACATCCTCAAAGGTCACAGGCAACTGAAACAGCACAAAGATTCCTTCTCAACACCTACTGCTCTAAGAACACACTATTAAAATGTAAAAGAAAAACTAGGGGCATTGAGGGCAGGATCTATATAGGAATCATACAAAGTCTATGGTTGTCAAGTGGAGGCAATAAATCAAACAGAGAGGTGATGCCCTAATACAGAATTTCTGCTCATGACTTGATGCAAAGACTCTGAAATGATAATATTCAGGCAATCGGAATGGGAGCTCAAGATCAATGGCAACGGCCATATCACCTGGGATCCTGCTGTCTCTTTGTCTTCAGTGCCTTCTGCCTTTGAAGGAAGGAGAGAAACCCAGGGAATAGATGATGCTGAAGGAGACAAATCAGAAGGATCAGAATAGCATTCTTATTCCTATTCTGATGCTATGCTATTCACTACAAAGAGCTCATTTCTCCCCCACTGCTCAGTTCCTGCTGAGCTGACATTCTAGAAAGAAAAGAAACAAAAGCATATACAGTAAATTGGTTCCAAATTGTGGTACTGGTTCCTAATTGTGTTCCAATTGGTCCCAAAAAGTGGAGGAATACTTTCAGAATTTCCTACAGGTCCTGTTATTCCCATTTACTCAGCCTACAACTCTCCATGAAACATGGCTTCCCTTTTTTCATAGAAAAAGGGATCCTAAGGCAATTCTATCCCTTCCCAAGCTGCTAGGAATAAAAACCAAAAACTATTACAGCTGTGTCCTCAGGTCCTCAAATGAAACCTTCAAACTCCCACTTGAGATCATGTTGACTATAGGAATTTGTTCTTTTCTGCAGCCCATTCCCCCTTAATCAAAGAGAGACACTACCAATGTATACCCTTCTTATGGGGAACCGTAAGCCCTTTGTGGTTACTTTTTCTAACATCCCCCCCTCAAGGGAGCTCTCTCCCCAGATGAATCTCTGCTCCTCACCCCTCTCCTTTAGGGGTTGGGGCCCCCCTTTAGGGCAAGGGCCCAGCAGGTCCTGTAGTCCAAGGCATGGGCTCTGCTCAGTCTCCGATGGCTCCAGCTTGAAGTTCGGTGGTTCCTGTGCTGCTTCCAGGGGTGAGGTCTCCTCCAAAGGCACTGCCTGTCCCCGCCCATGGATTGTGACCTGGGAACCAGCCCAGATCATTCATCACCACAACAGGGCCCAGTGGCAAGTGGAATCACTACTGGATTCTGAGGGAAAATCCTTAATAATAAACTACAGGGCATACCTCATGAAAAGAAAGGATGATGATTTGGAGATTTTATGACTCCCAAGTGTACTGGAAAACCACAAAGAAGGCACTTAACGAAATGCTGAGACTGAAACAGACCTGGCTCCAGTTCAAAGATACTGTGTCATTTTACTCTACATTTCTCATTCAAACCCTCCACAACCTCACTGGCCACTCCCATTCTATCTTCCTCAGTAAGTCAACCTATGTGGCTTTGAAAGCTAGTGAGCCTGAACTGCCAAACTTTCTTTCCAAGTGAACAGACCAACTGGGAATGAGTTTGTAAAAGAGAGAGGCCAGGGTATAGATACTTGGCATAGTGGAAAGAGCAATGATCTTAAGTCAAAAGAATTAGCTTTGGGTTCCAACTCTGCTACTGACTAGCTGGGTAATCACAGTCAAGTGAATCCCTGAACTTTGGTTTTCTCATCTGTAAAACTGGACTACTTATGCAATCTCCACCCCAGGACTGCTGTCAGGAAGGTGCTTTAAACCTTGCTAGTCTTGCAGAGATGTGCTGTCCCAAGTACAGCCTCCCTCCAGCCTGATTCCCAAGTGTCCCTCCTGCTTCTGAGGAGTGAAAGCATCACAGTCCATAGCTGACATCATCATTCAGCTCAGGAGCAGGCCTTACTCAAGGTTTCCTGCCTTTCTCTTTAGATATGTTCCTGAATATTAATATGCAAGAAAATGTAAGCTTCTTCCCAGGAAACCCTGACGTGCAATGTAAATATCAGTGACTCACGAATAATAATTGTTCTGCTTTTCTAGGTCTGTCTGCTGAAAACTGCCAGGGCCTGTGAACCAAATGCTAACTGCAACTAATAAAAACCTCACACTTACACAATAAGGTTTAAAACTCAACAACCTTGCAAGGTAGATAGTAAAAGCATTTCCCCCACCCCACACCCCCAACATACTTTACAGATGAAGATAGTTCAGAGATGTTTAACAACTTACCCGTAGTCACACAGCTAATGAGTGCCAGAGCTGGGAAATTACTCCAGGTTTCCTGACTCCCAAGTCCTGTGCTCATTCCACTACACAATGTTCTCTCTAATATCACTTCCTGAGGAAATTAAACTGCCTTATGGTCCAATTTCTTATACCCTACGAAATGTGATATAAGAGCTTCCTCACCTGCTGCCTGCATCTTCCCTGTTCTCTTTGCAATTCCTCCACAAGCATCACTGCCTCTTCCCCGCTCTCTGGATGCTGCTCCCGTACTCTCATCTGGATGTCCCCAGGGAGGATAGTCAAAAACTGCTCCAGTACCAGCAACTCTAGTATCTGCTCCTTGGAGTGTATCTCTGGCCTCAGCCAACGATGGCAAAGCTCCTGGAGTTGGATGAAAGCCTGTCGAGGTCCAGCTGCCTGTTGGTAGCGGAAATGCCTGAAGCACTGGTGGGAGGTCTCAGGGCTGCTTCCTTGATCCTGTACAGAGATTTCCTGCCCCCAAGTACAGTCTTCCTCCAGCTTTACAATCAGGAGCCCCTCCTGCTCCTGAGGAGCTGAAGCCTGGCAGCCCACAACTGAAGCCATCTTTCAGCTTAGCATCCAGCCTCAGCACCTATTCAAAGTTTCCTGCCTGTTATCTTCAGATCAGCTTCTGAATAGGAATGTTCAAGAAAAGCCTTGCTTCTCCCCAGGAACCCTAAAGGAGAGTGAAAACTGTAAGAAAATGACATAGACTCCTTTTTCCTCCTGCCCCAGCCTCATTCACCAAGTCCCAAATCATAGCTATGGTGGGCAGACTGTCAGCCCAGGCCCCTTAGTAAGCTGCCCTTCTTTCTTGTACAGTGAGAAGACACCATCTGGGTTCTGGGGTCAGAGTCAGCGCCTACTCTACCTTCAGCACTCAGCGCTCCCAAAACTCCACTTAGAAAAATCAGTTAAAAAGAAATAAGATCAAAAGCCTCCCGTGCTTTGGTGCTTGCCGGGCTGGGGCTAGGAAAGGGGGAACCCGGGAGAGACAAAGGCTCTTCAAGGTAGAAGTTTAAATGGCTGTTATTGTTATTAATGAGTGTTCTCACAGGATCTTCCTCTCCCAGCAAATAAGAGAGCCTCCGTGGCACAGGGTGCAGGAGATGGGGTGAGCGAGCTCCTAGCAGGGCGGCCCCAGGTATACTCCCCACATCAGTGACCCCCCCCCCCGCCATCCCCCATATCAGAGGGTGCTCCCCAGCCTCCCTCCCCCGCCTCCCCCAAGCAGTGGTGGCCTCCCTAACTGGCCCCCTTCATAGCGTCCTCTCCGGCCTTCCCCCAGCAGTGGTGACCTCCTTGGCCTTCCCCAATCAGTGGTGGCCTCCCCGACCTAACCCACCACATCAGTGGTGGCCTCCCTGGCCTCCCCCTCACATCATCAGGGAATTGCACCTCCCACCCCAGCTCCCCTTCCCCTTGCTCCACAACGGCCCTGGGGAGGACAGCGGGCCACCCTCCACAGTTCTCCGTCCCGCCTTGTCCCGATAACTCCAGGACCATGGCCCAGAAAAGAGAAACCGAGCTATCCCCAGCCCCTAGGGACTCACCCACTCGGGCTGGGCCCGTGAAGCCCGTCCGTTCTCCGGACTCCCACTCAGGTCCCTGGCCGGAAATCCAGCCAAGATACTCAGAAGCGCCTCTAATTCGAACGGCGCATGTTCGGGATGAACTTCTAGAACTACATTTCCCGAAGGCACCAGCAGCGAACTTGTTGACTCATTTAAGCCATGTGTCTCGTGGTCATCTTCGGTAGCCAACAGGAGACATAGATTTTGTTCGCGGGGTGTGTGTTGGAGTGAGGGATTCAGGTCGAACCAATCAGAGAAGGGGGTGGGGAGCGTCTCAGCCGAACAGCAGGAAGGCGGGTATTGCGGGATTCAGGTAGCAAATGGGTAGGGGGAAAGAGAGTGATAGAGGCAGGAGGTGGCGGAGGCATGTGGGACCAGGCATGGGCACCGAGGTGCACTCCGATAGCCAGAGACGAGGAGGAACTGATAAAGGGGAGAAAAAGGATCCCAGCACAGTTTGAGCAGAGGCACTGTCGTCCCCACGTGGAATTTTTCTTGCCCCACCAGGGCAAACATTTGCCTTCAAACCTTGTGCCTGAAGGGCCCGGTGACTAGTGCCTTTCCCTGGTATCTTCCATAGCCACCAGATGTGTGTGTGTGCCGAATAGTGTGCTTTGTAGTAAAAAGGGGGAAAAACCCGTTCTTCGTGGCCTAGGAGCAGCTGGTGTAGAGGCTTGACAAGCACTTCTTTCAGACAGATATTGTGATTTCCCTTTAAGGAGAAGGAGGGGCAGTAGACCTGCGATTTGACCGGGGTTAAGTCACTTCCCGTGAGAAGAATCTTTCCACCCATGTCTAGTTACCTTCTCTATAATTATAGTTTTAGAGAGTTACCTTGGGGACTGAGAGGTTAAGCTCTTGCTAAAGGTGCTCCAGCAGCTCACATTCTCTTGGGAGAGAGATGGTATAATAAATGCCATGTAATTAAAGAATGGAAGAATGCTAATAATTGGGGAGAATCAGGAAAGGCCTCATATTGGAGGTGGAATCTGAGCAGTTCTTTGAAGGAATCTAAGGAGATGGAGGTGAGGAGAGGGTACATTCCAGACATCTAGGTCCTCTTATGCAAAGACATGGAGACATAATGTCCTATGTGAGTAAATGTTTCGACTAGAACAGGGAATGTGTGAAGGTGACTAAACTGAATAGATAAGAAGGGAAATGGGATCCAGGTTGCAGAGAGCATTAAATGCCAAGCTAAGGAGTTAGTATTTTATTCTAGAGGCAGAAGGGAGTCATTGAAGATTTTTAAGCAGAGATAAGCATGATAGATTTTTTTTAAGCAGAGATTTAAGCATGATAGATTTGTGTTTTAGGGATTTCAATTTGGCAGTGTGGAAGATGAATTGGAGAGCAAAGAGACTAGAGACAAATAGACCAATTAAAAGACTATGTAGTTTAGGCAGGAAGTGATGAGGCCCTGAACTAGAGTTTGTGAATAGAGAGAAGAGGAAAGATACAAGGTGTTATGAAGATATTATTGAAAAGACATCCAATCAATAGACATTTATTAAGTGTTTACGATTGTTGGACACTACTCCACTTTGCCCTTCCCTTCACTGGTTTGTAAAGCAGACAACTCAACCTTCCCTTTCCTTCACTGATTTATAAAGCAGAGAACTCCACCTTCCTCTCCCTTGATTGATCTGTAAACAGGCAGGACCCTCACCCCTTGTTTTCCCTTGATTGATCTGTAAACAGGCAGGACCCCCACCCTTTGCTTTCTCTTGATTGATCAGTGGGCAGGAGTCCCAGCCTAGGGTTTCTTGCAGGCTGGAAATTCAAATGTATACTGACCAATCACTGTAGTTTCAGCTTACATAACCTGGGTATGGAACCTCTAGAAAACCAGCCAAAGGACTGTCTGATTTGGGTGACCATGCATCCTGACAGTTGCTCGGCAATAAAATCCACTTTTTAAATTTAATCTCGGGGATCTTCTGTCTCGCTTTTATTGGGGTACAACACTATGTGCCAGGTATTGTGCTAAGCACTGAGAATACAAGAATGGATAAAAGATAGCACCTACCCGCAAGGAGCTTACTGTCTAATAAAGCTGTGGAAGTTGAAACAGAAGAAAGAATGTTGGATGATTAAAGGTTACAAACCTGGATGATTAGAAGCACGGTGGAGGTTTCAGCATATTTGTCAAAATTTGGGAGCAGGGATAGGTTTTTTGGGGAAAAAAAGTTTTAGATAAGTTGTTTAAGTTGCCTACTGGAGATACAGGTGAAGTTTTCAGCAGGCTGTTGATGCAAACCTAGATCTAGTTTAGGAGGATTAGGTCTGGATATGTAGATTTGGGAGCCATCTGCATAGAGATAATATGAGATAACTAAGGAAGAGGATGTAGTAAGAAAAGAGAAAAGAACCTTGGGGGACATCACTACTTAGTGGACTGTAGGAAGATGATTGATTGTCCAGCAAAGGAGACTGAGAAAAGGATAGACAGACAAGTAGGAGAGCCAAAAGAGAGTAGTGCTATGGAAGCCGAGGAGGGAAAAGAAGGGAAGACTCCCTAGCGGGAAAGCAGTAGTTGACATCAAAAGCTGAAGAGGTTGAAAAGAATGAGGACTAAGAAACTGTTTCTGAATTTAGCAATTGAGATATTGGTAACCTAGGAGAAAACAGTTTCAGGCTGTTGGTGGGGTCCAGAAGCTAGACTGCCAGGGATTCAGAAGTACCAGAATTGAACAGAAACTTTGAAATGCAAACAATAGGAATCTTTAGAAAAGTAAATATGTTTCTTCAAATGGAAAGAACTATATAATGATGATTTTTATATTCTAATAGAAAAAAGTATACTCTTAGAACCTATTGTTTTCAAGGATCATAAACAAAATACTGAAAAGATAATACCTTGGTTGAATTTGTGCCAGAAATGCAGGGTTGGTTTAATGCAACAAAAATGGTGAGCATAATAAATCATATTAATGACAAGATTAATAAAAACCCTATGATTATATCAGGAGATCCTGAAAAAACTTTTGATAAAATTTAATACCCATTTCTGTTAAAAATATTAGAAAGGATAGGAATAAAGAGACCTTTCCTCAACATAGTAAGTAGTATATCTAAAACCACAAGCCAAAATTATATATAATGGAATAAAACTAGAGGTCTTTCCAATAAAATCAGGGGTAAGGCAAAGTTGTCCATTATTATCACCATTATCATCTAATATATTCCTAGAAATGCAAACTATAGAATTAGGACAAAAAAAAAGAAATTGAGGGATGTAGCATTGTAAAAGAAAAAAAATAAACTCATTTTTTGCAGCTAATATGATGATCTCTCTAAAGAACCCAAAAGTCAACTAAAAATTAAAACAAGGGGGCAGCTAGGTGGCGCAGTGAGTAGAGCATTGGCCCTGGAGTCAGAAGGTCCTGAGTTCGGATCTGACCTCAGACACTTAACACACACAAACCAAAAAAACCTAGTCGTGTGACCTTGGGCAAGTTACTTAACCCCAACTGCCCTCCAAAAACAAAACAAAACAAAAAATTAAAACAAGTTTGAGAAAGTTTTAGGTTGTAAAAATCTATTCATCAGCATTTCTGTACAGTACCCCCCTCAAAAAAGCAAAAAAACCCAAAACAAGAAGAGATGGAAAGAGAAGTTCTTTCAAAACTACAGAATGTATAAAATATTTGGGAGTCTATCTACCAAGACACAAGGAACTATATGAATTCAACCATAAAAAAATTATTTACAAAAATATGGGCCTAAATAATTATAGAAATAGTAATACTTCATGAGTAGGCCACGCTATTAGCATAATAAAATTACAATACTGCTTAAATTACTCTATTCTATTTATATTCTATTTATTCTGTACCATACCCAGCTACCAAAAAATTACATAGTATGGGTAGAAAAATAATGAAATGCATATATGATATAAATAGATTTAATAAAAGCATTTATTAAGTACTTACTATATATTCCAGGCACTGTTTTAAGCACTTGGGCTACAAATAAATGAAAACAAGATGGTTCTTGCTTTCAAGGATCTTACCACTCTAATGGGGGAAAACAGCATATAAAAGGGAGTTGGAATGGGATGGGGACATTTATAATCTCAGCAACAAAGCTGTGGATGTCCTGGGAATGTGGTAGAGGCCTGGTGCTGAGCAAGATAGCACCCCAAGTGGCTTATCAGACCCCAAAGTGACCCTAGGGGCACTCAATCTCAGTTGTAATGACTACTTAATTGGAATGCAGTCAACATGCCTAAAGAGATAAAGAGTCAAGAATCTCAAGGAAAAATTTCAAAAATGGGAAATTAGGGGGGCTAAATATTACCAGATCTCAAAATATATTACAAAGCAGTAATCATCAAAACTTATTTGGTATTGGTTAAAAAATAGGTCAACTAGCAGAATAGAATAGTACATACTACAGAAAATGTTGTACCTTAATTAATGCGAGCAAGACCCAAGTAATAATTTAGAATGGACCTTTTATTAAAACGCCATGTTGGCTGATCAGGCCACATGGGGGACTGAGCAATTACCACCACATGTCCCAGGTACAGCAGTAGCAGTAGCAGCAGCCAGCAACAGCCCTGATCTAAGCAGAACCTTAGCTTATAAAGGGGGCCTTTATAAGCAGTGATTGGTCAGTGCACACCTTGAAACTCCTGAGTCTGACCCAGAAGTGGAGACCCAGTGGGGGAGGGCAGAGCTGACCTGGCTCACTTCCTTGAGGGGGGTGGGGGGAATGGGGAAAACCAGGTACAACAAAACAAACAGAAACTACAGTGGTGGCATGGTGTTTGAACTCAAAGACCGCCCCCACTCCTGAGGCATACCTTATGAACAAAAATTTCTGGGAAACCTGGAGAGCAGTCTGGCAGAAAATAGACATATAGTGGGAACATCACATAACAAAATTAGTTCCAAATGAATATACTACTTATATATAAAAGGTCACATGGTAAAAAAAAATTAAGAGGGGCAAGGAAGCATATACCTGGATATGGAAAGAGGAGGAATTCATGATAAAAAAAAAGTTTAAAGGGATTGTAGATAATAACACACAGTTTTCATTACTTAAAAATTTTAAACTTTTTGTGCAAACATCTAATTCCATTAAAATTAGGAGGGAAATAATTAACTGGGGAAAAGTCTGTTGAATTTTTTTTTTAAAGCAATTGGGGTTAAGTAACTTGCTCAAGGTTACACGGCTAGTCATTATTTAAGTGTGGGTGCTCATTTTCTGAGGCCGGATTCGATCTAAAGTCATCCCAACTCCGAGGCCGGGGCTCTTACTCACTGCGCCACCTAGCCGCCCCTGTTGAATTTTTTTAAAGTAATGATCTGGTATCCAAGATATTTAAGGGACTAAATAGTTTTCAAAGAGAGAAACACAAAATATCAACAATAATATAATAACTTCAAATCATAGAGACATGCAAATTAAAACAATACTGAGGTTCTACCTCACAGCCATCAGATTGTGAAACATAACAAAAACAAAAAATGACAATTGCTAGAGAGGCTGTGGAAAAAACCAACACAAAGCAGTTAAATGTTCCAGCCATTCTGGAAAGTAATTCAGAACTATTATCTACCCAAAAAGTCACTAAACTATGCATACTCTTTAACTCAGCCATTCCATTACTAGATAAATACTCCAAAGAAAGAGAAGAACCAGTAGGCACCAAAATATTTGTAGCAACTCTTTTTAGTGTGACAAAGAAGTAGAAACTAAATGAGTATCCTACTGGGGAATAAGTTAAGGGAAAGATATTACATGAGTACAACTGAACATTATTGTGCCATAGGAGATAAAAGGTAGCATATGAGTTATTTGAGGAGGGAGCTCTTTTCAGGCAGAGAAACTTGGAAAACCTCATATGAAATGATGAAAATGCATTGGACATAACTAGAAGAGCCATTTTTACATTAACACTATAAAGAAAGACAACTTTAAAAGACTCTGATGAATGAAGTGAACAACCTTAATTCCAGTAAACTGATGATGAAGCACATTCCCCATCTCCCATAACATGAAAGGCGATGGACTCAAGATGCAGAGTGAGATATACATTTTCTTACTAGCTAAGGCTGGGAATTTGTTTTGCTTAACTATGCATATTTGCTACTAGGGCTTTGTTGTTGGGGGTGGTTTTTTCTTTTTTAATTGGGGTGAATCAGGGAGAGAGATGGGGTAAGGAAGAAAAAAAAAAGAAAGAAGAAAGGATTGTTGAAGAATTCCCCCCCCCAAAATGAATTAAGTTCACAAAGAATCATGGATGAGTAGAATTACTTTAAAAGTTCTATGTTAAATGTATTATATTATTATTACTATATATATTAGCAATAATATATTAACATATTTAAAGAGCAAAGCAAGGTGCATAAGAGATTTGTAGTTTAACATGCATTCCTTTTTCTGTTCTACTGTATATATGGAAATACCCATTTTATGTGGTCTTTGTTAAGTTCAAAAATAAAAATAAATTTAAAAAGAAGTGGGAGGAAGGAGGAGGCAATGAGTATAGACAGCTCTAGGAATTTGGCAGTGAAAGCAGAGCAAAGATAAAGGATTATGAGAAAGGAGGCACAGACTGGGTATGCCTAGGTATGTCCCTGCTATGTATCTCAGGTGTCACTTGGAATTCTGCTTTCTCAGTACATCTTGTATTCTGCCTGTGCCCTGCTTTCTGTAAGCTGATAGAGAAGCTAACTGTAGAAAAACCACTCACCTGGAAAATAGATCCAGGAGAGAAAATTTAAAAATTATTGGACTACCTGAAAGCCATGATCAAAAAAAGAGCCTAGAAATCATCCTTCAAGAAATTCTCAAGGAAAATTGCTCTGATATTCTAGAACCAGAGGGCAAAATAGAAATTGAAAGAATTCACTGATTGCCTCTGTAGAGCACAACTCCAGCCTCGACTTCCCCTAAATGATCTTTAAGCAGGCAATTCCACCCTTCCCCTCCCCTAATTGATAGGGCAGGAGATTCAGCCTAGGGTAAAATCCCAGCTCTATTCTTTTCTTGCCCCCCAAGTCCCCTACCTGGTGTTCCCCATCTCCACCCATTCTGGGTTCCCTGTCCCTCAGCCTAGGGTAAACTAAGCTGGTGGGAAATTCAAATGTACACTGACCAATCACTGATTGTAGTTTCAACTTACATAACCTGGCTATTGAATCTCTTTAAAAACCTGCACACAGTCTGTGCCAGCACTGTTTGATTTGGGTATATAACAATGTAACCCTGGCAGTACTGCGGCAATAAAATCCACTTCCAAATTTTAATCTTGGGATCTTCTGTCTCGCTCAATTATGCTCTTCACCTCTTGAAAAAGATCTCAAAAAGAAAACTCCTGGGAATATTATAACCAAATTTCAGAGTTCTCAGGTCAAGGAGAAAATATTACAAACAGTCAGGAAGAAATAATTTGAGTACTGTGGAAACACAATCAGGATGACACAAGACCTAAAAGCTTCTACACTAAGAGATCTAAGGGTTTGGAATATGATATTCCAGAGGTCAAAGGAGCTAGGATTGAAACCAAGAATCACCTACCCAGCAAAACTGAGTATAATGCTTCAGGGGAAAATATGGTCATTCAATAAAATAGAGGACTTTCAAGCATTCTTGATGAAAAAACCAGTGTTGCCTGCATGAGAAGGTAAACAGGAAAAAGAAATTATAAGGAACTTATTAATGTTGAACTATTTACATTCCTACATGGAGAAACTATAACTGTAACTCATGAGACTTTTCTCAGTATGAGGATAGTATATATATATATATATATATATATATATATATATATATATATATATATATATATATACATATATGTTATATATATGTATATATATGTATAAGAGGATATATGTGTTTAAAAATATATGTATGAGTATATGTATACGTTTGTGTACATGTATACATAAAGGGCACAGGATCAATTGAATATGAAGGGATGATATCTAAAAAATAAAATTAAGAGGAGAAGCTGTGTAGCAGCAAGCACCCCAGCATCCCCAGGGTGGCTGCCAACACAGATTCTTAGATCTGCTTTTCTAAAGGAAAGCATCTCAAGATGGGTTAACAATCTTGCTTTAATAAAACATATCATTTACCTAGTTCAGAGGAAAAAGTCAGCATCCCGAACTTCAGAGTATACAGAGGTAACAAGCAGAAGTTACAAGAAAACAGAAAAACAGATCAAGCAGACAGGCCTCCAACTGTCCAGCCATTACATCCATACCTAGTCAGTTACCAGAGAGGGAAGCATCAACATCTGGGTTTTTCAAAGCCAGAGGGCTCAACAGCTGCCCAGAGTCTCATCTGGTCAAATCACACAACACTTCTCAAAGTAAGCCCCAAAACAAAGTCTCACATCAGGGTTTATATAGCCTTTTCCTGGCTCAGAGAATGTTACAACTCTCTTGACCTACTGACGAATCACAAATTATCTCCTGAAAAACAAGCCTCTGGCCACAGGCTCCAGGTGCACTTAAGCCTATCAAAAAGCCTAGGGGTAGGGAAGATCTTAAATTCCCATTCCCTTAACAAGCAGTCACTTTATTTATTATTTGGTAAGGAAGAGATATGGGTAGCTAGATTGTGGCTAGAGTGCCAAGCCTGGAGTCATGAGTTCAAATCCAGCCTGAGACATTTTGTTCTGTGGCATCACCTATAGCTCCATCTCTCACATTCATAACTTTAGGGTTATTTTTGACTATGTTCTTTCACCTTTCATATACAATCAATCTATTAATAAGTCTTATCTGTTACCTATTGCATATAAATCCATTACTAAGTCTTCCACACCTATCCTATCTGTCCCAGCTCTTCTGTTCCCACTAACACCACCCTAGCTCAGATTTTTATCACTTAACCTTGCCTCAGTTTCTTCATCTGTAAAATGAGCTGGAGAAGGAAGTGGAAAACTATTCCAGTAACTTTGCCAAGAAAACTCTAAATGGGGTCATGAAGAGTCAGAGATGACTAAAATGACACATCAAGGGAGAGATCCTCTGGTATTCCTATGCTGGTTTTCTTTCCTGCTAAAAGGTCATTTCAAAAGGCTGTGCAAGAAGGAAATCCTCACTGATCTGGGTGAAATCTTGATTTAGGGACAATATGAAACAGAGCCTTGAATTAATGGAGAATTAGAAGAAATTCCTTGGGTTCACCCTCATCCCATACCTGGGAAATTCCCTAGCTTAATCTGAGCCTCTATTTCAATGATAGACTTTTATGATCAAATAAAAGTGCAAAGAAATTAAGTGTTCTTCTCTTCTGGAACACTTCAATCATCCTCCTAACCCCTTCCCATTTACCCTCCCAATTCTTCAGGGTGCCTGGAGTAAAAGTTGATACCAACTGTTCCTGAATATGATGAAAAAGAGTAAGGAAAAGTGAGGAGGTGTGTGTTCACTGTTTCAGCTCTGAACCTTGATAATTAAACAGGAAGGTAAGGACAGTGTGGGGAGTGAGGCTTATCTCCCCTCCTTGGACTTACACTCCTCTGTATTTTTCAACATCAGGAGTTTTCCAACTCTCTGGACTTGTTCTCTGTCCAGTCCCCTGCTCCTGGTCAAGCCCTCCTTCACTGTGCCTTGACGATTTCGTTTACTCCCAGGGCTTCTGTCACCACCTCTATGGAGATGATCCCCAGATCTAAATCCCAAATCTGATCTCTCTTTCAAATTCCAGACCCTTATTTCCAGTTTCCTAAAAACTGTCCCTGTGTGGTCTCACCAACATTCTCAGACTAAATTTCTTATTTTTTCTCCTAAATGTGCTCCTCCTCCTTCTGGCTTGATTATTTTCTTCTGTGGCACCACCTATAGCTCCATCTCTCACATTCATAATTTTAGGGTTATTTTTGACTGTGTTCTTTCACCTTTAATATACAATCAATCTGTTACTAAGTCTTATCTGTTACTTATTGCATATAAATCCATTACTAAGTCCTCCATATCTCTTCTATCTTTTGTGTTCCCACAAATATCACCCTAGTTCAGACTGTCATCACCATTTTTCTGCCTGGACTATTGTAGTAACCTCACAGGCATTCCACTTTCTACCTTCTTTAATCCACCTTCCTGACTCATGGCACAGCAGTTGTTCTTATGCTATGGGCTTCATTCCCTCCCACCCCACCCCCCACCTTAGTTGTCAAGGTCCTCTATAATCTAGTATTTGGTACTACCTTTCAAGTTTTATTTTATGTTATTTTCTTTCATGACAAACTATTATCCTGCCTAGATGTCTTTCCTCATTCAGGCACTGGGCATAGAATGTCCTTTCCTTGTTAAATTCCTATTTAGCCTTTAAAACCCAAATCACATAGCACCTCTTTATGAAGCTTCCCTAGTCCTCCCAATGAGTAATGGCCTTTGTTTTGCTTCTCTTGGTGCCAAAAGTCAGTTAGAACCCTGGCTCTACCACTTAGAGGCTGTGAAACCTTAGCCAAGTCATTTTTTACTGGCTCTCAGATTCCTCCTCTATTGATTTAGGGTTGAATTGGATAGGGTGACTTAGGTTATACATCGCTGGGTATGAAGTCAGGAAGATCTGAGTTCAAATGTGGCCTCAGACACTAGTTGTGTGACCTTAGGCATGTCATTTTACCTGCTTGCCTCAGATTTCCCATCTGTAAAATAAAGATAATAGCACCTAACTCATAGGGTTGTTGTAAGGATCAAATGAGATGATTGTAGTGAAGGCCTTAGCACGGTGCATAATGGCATATAGCAAGTACTTTATGAATATTAGTTATAAATCCCGCCTCAGATACTTAACTTGGCTGTGTGGACTTGGGAAAATCACTTAATCTCTGTTTGCCCCAGGTTCTTCATCTATAAAATAAGGGGGTTGGATTAGATGCCCTCTTAGGGTACCTTCAAATCTTAAAATTTCGCCAGCTCTTAATCTCCAATGCCCAAAACCCTCCCACCTCCAAACACTGTGATCCTAGCTGGCCAACAGCAGAGCTGGCATAAGAAGGTCTAACCCTTATTGGATGATCATGGCTTAGGGGCGGGGAGAAATCCTTCGAGTTCATTGGTTTGGATGGAAGAGAGGGGGAGAAATCCTTTGAGTTCTCTGGTGTGGATTGGGGGACGAGGAGACGTCGTTCCAGACCATTGGCCCATGAGAAAAAGGCAGCCTGCAGCTCGGGGCCTTATGGGAGACGTAGTCCCTCCGAGTCTGTGCTCGGCAGTACTAACCACGGTCCCTACAGCTTTGGGGTAAATTTGTGGGAGATTCCCGGGAGAATTCTCTTCCCTTTGGGAGCCAGGGGCCCGGGTTTCCCCTTGTTATGTCCCCAAGATTCGGTATTGGAACAATCTTGGCTTTCATTCTCTGTTTCGGCTCTCAGAGCCTATCTGGCCCTGGATTAATTTTAGGTTTTAAAGAAAAGGGATTAAAGGAGCTTGAGCTGTGAAGCCAACACCAGGCATATTTGGCAGATGGTGGCGGAGGAGGGGGCCACTGGTCAGATTGACAGCCATCCTCCCTCCCCCCCGCCCAACCCAAATGCTTGGAAGTCTCTCCTCCTGCACGCATCCCTGTCTGGCCCGGGCCTCATCCCCTCTGAGTTTTCCCAGCGCCCTCAAATGTTATCTATTCTTTGCTTTCCTAAACTTGTCTTGTATGTTGTCCTGCCCTATACCTCCAGTTATATTTTTGTAAGCCCCTTGAAGCCCTAGACAGTCTTTTGCTTCTTAGTTTTACTGGGGTGTTTTTCTTTTACATTTACAGATCACTCCCACCTTGTAATAGTAATAATACTTTGTAACAAGTAAAACAGTTACATAAAACTTATAATACAATGGTCTCATCTGAAAGTGCACCAACATTTTTCATCTGTAGTACCCTTTCACCTCTATTAAAAACAGAAAAATTAACATCTCTCCAAGCTCCTACCACATTGAAAAAGAGAAAAAATTTCTTGTAACAAATATGCATAGTGTGGCAAAACAAATTCCCTCAAGGCCTATTTTAGAAAAACATCTTGGACCTCTCTAATGGATAACATGTTTCATCATTGATTTTCTGGAATAAGGAATGGTCACTGTATCAATGATAGTTCTTTCGTCTTTCAAAGTGGTTTTACAAGTTTTGTTATTGTATAAATTGGATAGGAGAAATTTTCATAACCAAATAATGGAGAGGATCACAGAAGATAAAATGGATAATTCTGATTACACAAAATTAAAGTTTTTGCACTAACCAATCTAATAAAGTTTTGATCAAAAGGGTAACATTTAATTGGGAAAAAATTATTTGAAGCAAGTTTCTCTGATAAAGGTTTCACTTTCAAGATATGTAAGAACAGATTCAGATTTATAAGAAAAAGAACCATTTCCAGTTGCTAAATGGTCTAGCAATATGAACAGACAGTTCTCAAGGGAAGAAACCTAAATTAGTTATAATTATATTTAAAAAATGCTTCAAATCATTATGAATTAAAGAAATGCAAATCAAAGTAATTCTGAGAGTCCATCTCACATTCAAGGAGCAGATTACAAAAAAAGGAAAATGATAAATGCTGGAGGGGCTGTGGGAAGAAAGTCCATTGATGCAATTAAGAGTACTCAAATTCTCTAGAACAATTTGAATCATGCACAAAAAGTTACCAAAACAGTACATGCCTTTTGATGTTGCTTTGCCACTATTAGGCTCATGTCCAAAGGAGATAAAAGAAAGAGGAAAAGGTCCTATGTGCAAAAACACGTGTTTTTGTTGTTTAGTCATTTTTAGTTGTATCTGCCTCCTTGTGACCCCATTTGGGGTTTTCTTGGCAAAGATACTGGAGTGGTTTGCTACTTCCTTCTCCAGTTCATTTTATAGATGAGGAAACTGAGGCAAACAGGGTTGAGTGACTTACTCAGGATCACCCAGCTAGTAAATATCTGAGGCCACATTTGAACTCAAGAAGATGAATGTTCTGGGGTCGGCTAGGTGGCACAGTGAGGAGAGTGCTGGTCCCGGAGTCAGGAGGATCCGAGTTCGGATCTGACCTTAAACACCACACACACACACACACACACACACACACACACACACACACACACACACAATATGTATCCATGTGACCTTGGGCAATTTACTTAACCCCAATTGCCCTCTAAAAAGCAAAAAAAAAAAAATTTAAAAAAAGATGAGTATTCCTGACTCCAGGCCTGGCACTGAATCCTGAGCAAGTCACTTAAATATTATTTGCCTCCGTTTCCTAATCTGGAAGTGTGGAGTGTGACACAACTGACAGGACTGAACAACAAAAATGAAAGGACTATAGACTTGGAGTGTGATGCCATCGAGTTCATCCCCTTCTTTTTACAAATGAGTAAACTGAGTCCCAGAGAGGTTGAGTGACTTGTCCAAGTGACAGATACTAGTGATAGAGCTAGGGTTTAAACTCAGATCCTCTGATTTCAAATCCTGCTCTCTCCATTCTGTATCATGCTGACTTCTAAATCCTGCTGGTAAATGGTAGAGCCAGAATTCTAAGGTTTTTGACCCTTAAGTTCTGTACTTTTCATACCATAACTATATCTTCTGGGAGGAAAGCACTAGGTTATATAGGAAAGACCTGAGCTATATATACAGGATTGTGGTGAGTACAGAATGGCACAATCCAAATAGTACTTAATTTGGACAACTTGGTTTTGAAGCCTAGCCCCTGTCACTTTCTGCTTTTGGGAGCTGGGCAAGTCAGTCCGGCTCTCTGGGCCTCAGATTCCCCATAAGTAAAATGAAGGTTGGACTAAGTGAACTAGAAGATCCCTCTAACTCTAAATCTGTGGTTTGTGACAATATGATGTAAAACATTCAGTAAATTCTTCATGAATGAGTTAATACACTGGTAACATTTTCCAATCTTCATTAATGAAAAGACAGCAGTTGCTGTCTGACCCAAAGAATCTAATTTAAGAAATTATAGGTTTTGGAGAGCCATAAGTTTTATGTGGAAGAGTCAAATGAAGCTTTAGGGCCAGGGTCTGAGTACACTCAACTGATGATTTGGGAGACATGGGTAGGGGGGAGTGGAGGGAGAACAGAAGATGAAGACTGAAAACAAGATAGAGAAATTGCCAAAGAAACAAGGAGCAAGGCATCTCTGTTGACTGAGGGGAAGGAGATTAGGCACAAAGTAAAAGTAGAAGGATTTGCTTTCTGGTATAAGAGTGACATCTCTGAGCCACTAGGAATGCTATGGACCATGCCTGAAATGCTCTCCCTCTTCACTTCTGTTTCTTGGAATGCTTGGTTTCCTTTGAGACTCAGTTCAAGTGCCATTTTCTACATGAGGTCTTTTCTGATGCCCTCATCTAGTGTAGTGCATAGAGCACTAAGTCAGAAAGACCTTAGTTCAAATCCAGAGTAAGCCACTCACTACCTATGTGATCCTGGGCAAGGCATTTAACCTCTTTGCCTCAGTTTCCTCAACTGTAAAATGGGTATGTGCTTAACACAGTGCCTGGCACATAGCAGGCACAATATAAATGACCATCCTCATTACATAGTTATCGTCATCATTATTAGCCATTCACACACATGTGCATTTCCAATTAGAATTTAAGTTTCTTAAAGACAGAAGCTGTTTGGCTTTTGTTTTTGTACCCTAATGCCTAGTATATAGTAGGAGTTTAATAAATGCTTGTTGATGGATTGCTCAGAAGATTAAGATATTTCAGAGGGACTGGCATAATAACATAAAAAAGTAAGGAGGGAGCTTGTGCACGAAGATTGCTGTGTTTTCCTACAGCTGTGCAATAAAAATGGCTTTTTACATTTTAAAATAAAGTTTTGTATTTAAAACTATAAAAAAAATCCACATTCTTAGCTCACTGGCCTTATCAAAAAAGGAGAAGGCAGGCAGGATTTGTCCCCTGGGCCTTAGTTTGCTGATCCCTGTTTTACTTAGCCCCATAAAAGCACAGAGCCACAGAAACAGATAGATAGACAAAGATATAATATATGTGCAGAAAGGAATGAGACCACATACAGACAGAGAGAATAGATGTAGTCACCTATGTACAGAAAATCATGCTGAAATACACATTTCAGTTTCATGGGCCTATAGAGTTCTAAATTCATAACCAAGAGTATTGGATTTAGAATAAAGAAAACCTACATTCAGAGCCAACCTTTGATGTTTACTAGCTGTGTGTCCATGAGTAAGCTGCTTACCTTCTCTTAGCTTCAGTTTTTTTCTTCTGTAAAATAGAGACAGTACCTTTTCCCTACCTTATGGCATTCAGAAGAGTATAAGAATGCAGCAATCCCGTTGTTGTTGCATATCTATTCCACAAGGTGGGGCCAGCATGGAAGAATGAGGGCCTAAACTTTATTATTCTCATCCTCTCTTAATTGGATTTACATGGTTCTTAGGTCTTTTCTGTCAGAGAGGTTCTTAATCTGTACAGAAGTATCCCTCCTTGATTTTAAATATAACCACAGAAATATGATGATCAAGCATCATTCGAGAATCTTTGATTCCTTCAGGGGCAAATAACTTTTTCTCTCTAAGCTTTATTTTCCTCATTTGTATCTGCTGTCTCTACATTTAAATGTGAGTTCCTTACTATTCTTACTATCTTACGATTCTACTTGTATCCCCAGTGCTAAGCAGAGTGCTTTCTACAGAGCAAGCATTTACTTAATAAATTTTTTCTTTCTCCATTCATTCATTTATTCCATAAAATGGGAATAATAACATTTGGTATAATTACCTTATAAGACTGTTAGGAGAGAAGGTATAGAAATGTGAATTATTATTAGAAACCTCCCTTCCAATTGTTCTATTTCCCTCTTCAATAAATGACCTCCTACTAATTATTTTTAGAGTTTCTTCTGGAAATATTAGTGTATATTTTGCTTAATATTTCTGTGACAGGTAGCTGAGTAGAACCAAGACCAGCAATAGAGATATTAATTTAAGGATACTGAATCAAGAATTTTAGAAAGTACATATCACCTTATCTCTTCATATCTCTTAGAATCTTCCTTTGGGTTGGATCTCTGATTCTAAAAATGTTTATATTAACTTTCCTTTTTGTCACAGGCAGTAGAAAACATACTTTGCAAGTTTTATAATAATGGAATGCAAAGGGGGGAATAATACCAGGACTTGTACAGAACATGCCTTGTCCATGGTACTTTGTATCTCCCAGGATTTTCCTTGTAGCTCACAGAACTTCCTGGCCATCTCCAAACTATGCCACCTGTATAACTGCTTTTTTCCTCCTCCCTTTAGTACTTGAACTCCTACTCTGTGTTGATATTGGTGAGCTTTTACCATTCCTGGTCTGGTTACCTTCACCACTGCAAACTTCCTCTCCATACTGTTGGGCTCCTATTCTTCTCCACCATCTTGCTTTTCATCTCTACATTGCCTTTATGTTTTGTCTTTCTGTGTTTCAATATAAGCTCCCTGAAGGCAGAAACTGTCTTGCTAGCTTGAAATGCCTGGCATATAGTAACTGCTTTAAAAATTATTTTGTCATTCATTCTGAAAGTTGCTTTGGGAGTAGAATGAAACTTTGGGTTGTCTTTTCCCTCCTCAGTGTTCACAGAGGACTCTTCTACTTCCTCCCCCTATAGTATTTCAGGTTTGGGTTTCAAATTATCTAGAAAACTACATTCTCCTACCTCTTTACATAACAGATAATGGGCATTTTATTCAGGTCACAGCTTATAAGAAAGTGCTCTTGAGAAATATGGTACAACTATGTGTAGTGCTAGAGATATCAGAGATCCAATTTGAAGAAGCATCATAGGAATAGAAATCATTGAATTCATACTTAATACCACAGCAAACAGTAAAAGGTCCAAATGAGGACTCTCGGCCCTTTTAGGAATATTAAAAGGATCAAAGATTTCTTTTTAGATAATGGAAGATATCAAGTATTAGAATTAGAAACATGGCAGGTAGCCATGTTTCTTGAGCAGAAAGTGAGACTGGATATAGCTTCATAGTATCAGTAAGGAAGAAAGTGGATTAAGTTAATTAAGAGAATGAGATCCTTGTTCTAGTGACCATGTTCAAAGATACTCCTCAGGGATATTGTACAGGAAATTTTTTTTAAAATATAGTTTCTCTGGGAAGAACTAATTTACTTTATTCTTTTCTTCCTCTAAATACAAAATTCCAACTTATGTATTTTATGATACTTTCTTCAGGGGTCTTGATCATTTTTGGCTCCAGAATCTGTGGGAGAAATTTTCCATCCATAGGTGCTCAAAGTAAAAGATGATTCCAAAGAATAATACTGGAAATCCCTATGGAGGGCAGATTGACTAAAGTCTCATGTTCATCAACAACAAAAACCATATGGTTATCTCAACAGATGCAAAAAAGCCTTTGACAGGACACAATATTCATTTATGCTAAAAACTCTATAAAATATAGACTATTAGAGTTTTTTAATGTCATAAAAAAATATCTATATAAAACCCAAAGCAAGCATCATATACGAGGATACACTAGGTTTACCAATGTATAGAGGAATAAAACAAGAGAGTCCATCCTCCCCATTATTATTTGATATTTTCAGAAATACTAACAATAGCTATATGACAAGAGAAATTAGAGGCATACAGATAGGCAAAGAGGAGGTGAAACTATCTCTATTTGGTGATGATGGGGTTTATATAGGAAATCCTAAAGAATCAGTAAAGATATTAATTGAAATAGCAAATAGCTTTAGCAAAGATGCAGCCTAAAAAATGAACCCACAAAAATCAATGGTGTTTCTATATAATAGTAAAATCCAAAAGGCAATAATAGAAGTCCTATTTTTAAAAAACTACAAAATGAATCGATCTACTAAATCACATTTAATACTTGTACAGATTCAATTACAAAACATTCTTAAAGAAATAAAGAAAGGGGGTGGAGTCAAGATGGAGGAGTAGAAACAGGACTTCCTTGTAGCTCCAGCTCCCACTTCCCCAAATTCATGTAAAAAATGACTCTAGACAAACTTTGGAGCTACTGAACCCACAAAATGACACAGAGAAGCTAACCTCCTGCTGAGGACAGTCCGGCAGGCTGGCAGTGGCCAGCAAAGCATTCTGGGAGCTGACCCTGGCCTACCTCGAGCCAGAGGTCTTAGCCCCAGGACAGCCTGATCAGCTCAACCCACAGATGCCAAGGATAAAGTGAGAGGTTAGTGCAGTGTGGACTTTGGGACCTGGGAATTTGATGTGAGATCCGGCCTTTGCCCCTGGAGCAAGAAACCGCTGAAGCACCCTGGCTGTGCAGCTGCTGCCACATAGCAGCTTCAGCTCCTGGGTTGCAGATTGTAGGGGGACCAAGCAACTAGTCTGAGGGGTAATCTCTCTTGCTTTAACCTCCTTGGATCTGGATTGCTGTCTAGGGTGGAGGTCCTGGGGTGCTTGACGAGCTTGACAGAGCGTGTGCAGGCTTCAGAGAGGGCACCCAACTAATACCTTTGGCAGCTGAAAAAAGGCCAGCATTTGGGATAAAGCTCCCCTCTCTGGTGGCAGAGTCCTACTGTGGCAAAAAGCCCAAAAGTCAAGTAATTGAGTGGCAACATGAGCAGGCAAAGGAAGCAAAGCAAACAGAGGAACCCAACTTTACACTCCTATTTTGGGGACAAAAAGGATCAAAGCATGGAATAGGAGGAAGACAGTGAAGTCAGAACTCCTGCACTAAAAGCTTCCAAGAAAAATATGAGCTGGTTACAAGCCATAGAGGAGCTTAAAAAGGATTTTGAAAACCAAATAAGAGAAGTAGAGGAAAAATTGGGAAGAGAAATGAGAACAATGCAAGAAAATTATGAAATGAGAATCAACAACCTGACTGAAGAAAATAACACCTTAAAAAATAGACTAACTTAGATGGCAAAAGAGGCTCAAAAAGGCAATGAGGAGAAGAATGCCTTAAAAAATCCGAATTTGCCAAATGGAAAAAGAATATCAAAAGCTCACTGAAGAGAATAATTCCTTCAGAATTAGATTGGAGCAAATGGAAGGTAGTGACTTTATGAGAAATCAAGATACTATTAAACAGATCCAAACAAATGAAAAAAATAGAAGGCAATGTGAAATATCTCATTGGGAAAACCACTGACCTGGAAAATAGATCCAGGAGAGATGATTTAAAAATTATTATACTACTTCAAAGCCATGATCAAAAAAAGAACCCAGAAATCACCCTTCAAGAAATTCTCAAGGAAATTTGCCCTGATGTTTTAGAACCAGAGGGCAAAATAGAGGTTGAAAGAATCCACCAATCACCTCCTGAAAAAGATTCCAAAAAGAAAACTCCTAGGAATATTATAGCCAGGTTCCAGAATTCCCAAATCTAGAAGAAAATACTACAAGCAGCCAGGAAGAAACAATTTCAATATTGTGGAAACATAATCAGGATAACTTAGGACCTGGTAGCTTCTACATTGAGGAAACGAAGGGTTTGGAATATGATATTCCAGAGGTTAAAGGAGCTGGGTTTAAAACCAAGAATCACCTACCCAGCAAAACTGAGTATCATGTTACAGGAGAAAATATGGTGATTCAATGGAATAGAGGACTTTCAAGCATTCTTGATGAAAAAACCGGTGTTGAATTGAAAATCTGACATTCAGATACAAGAAACAAGAGAAGCATGAGAAGGTAAGCAGGGAAAAGAAATCATAAGGAAATTATCAAAGTTGAACTACTTATATTCCTACATGGAAAAACAATAATTGTAACTTATGAAACTTTTCTCGGTATGAGAATAGTTGAAGGGAATAGAAATGTGTGTGTGTATATATATATATATGTGTGTGTGTGTGTGTGTGTGTGTGTGTGTGTGTGTGTGTATGTGTATGTATGTATATATATGCATATATATACACATATATACACACACGTGTGTGTATGTATATATGTATGTATATGTGTATATATGTATACATACATATATATGTCTACATAGGAGGGCATATGGGCGGTATGAATAGATATGTGACTGTGTGTATACAGTCTACAGATATACATAGAAAGAGGGCACAGGACCAATTGAATAGGAAGAGAGGATACTTAAAAGGTGAAATTAAGAGGGGAGAGAGGAATATAATGAGAAGAGATAGGGAGAGACAGAATAGGGTAAATTATCTTATATAGAAGAGGCAAGGGAAAAATGGTTATAATGGAAGGGAAGAACAGGAAGGCAAAAGGCAATGGGTCAACCTTATTCTAATTGAATTTGGCATAGGGAGGGAATGACATACACACCAAATAGTGTATCTCACCCTACAGAAGAGTAGAGGGGAAGGGGAAGAGAGGGGGAATAATGGAAGGGAGGGCAGACTGGGAAGTGAGGGAAGTTGGAAACACCCACTTTTGAAAAGGGAAAGGATCAAAGTAGAGAATAGAACAAGTGGGGGGTGGGATACAAGGGAGGGAAATATAGTCAGTCTTCCACAATATATCCACTGTGGAAATATTTTGCTTAGCTACTCATGTACAACCTATATTGAATTGGTTATCTTCCCAATGAAGGTGGGTGACAAGGGAGGAAGGGAAAGAATCAGGAATCCAAAGTTTTAAAATCAAATGTTTAAATATATATATACATATTATTATTAATATTTTACATGTAACTAGGAAATGAGCATAGAGATCCACTGTGCCCTACTGGAAAGTCAAATGGGGAATGGGGGAAGATATGGGAGATAGCAGACTGGAGGAGGGGATATTCAGTGGGAACACAGTTTTGGGGTGGTGGGTAGGGAAAATTGGGGAGTAAATTTGTAATTCAAAATCTTGTGGAAATGAATGATGTAAACTAAAAAATAAAAAAGGGAGTAAAAAATAATAAAAGAAATAAAAAACAACAACTTAAATAGCTAGAGGAAGTATTTAATGCTCATAGCTAAGCCATGCATTTTATCATAAAAATTATAATGCCACCAAAAATAATTTATAGCTTTAATACTATATTAATCAAACTACCAAAGGGATACTTTATAGAACTGAATATGGTTATCAATAAAGTTATTTTGATCTAGTACATCAAGAAAAAAAATTTTAAGGTAGGGATGAAGGGGAAACAGCACTTTTAGACAACAAACTATATTATAAAACAAAAGTCATCAAAATAATTTGGAATTGGCCGAAAAAAAAATAGAGAAGTAGATCAATGAGACAGACAAGAGAAGGGAGAATCAGAAACAATGGAACTCACTGTTTGATAACCCAGTGTTTGATAAACCAGAAACATACATTACTTAGAAAGAACTCTCTATTTGATTAAAAACTGCAGGGAAAACTGGAAAGTCATCTTGCAGAAATTAAGCTTAAGACCAATTCCTTATAACAGATTCTACAATATAAGTCAAATAAATATAAAAAAGACTAGAGATTTAGAGAAATTCACAAGACATCCAAGCCACTCTATAGGAAAGAAACCTTACTATACTCCTGTGAAAGAACCTTAAGACATTCATCCACAACAGAAAACCAGCCCAGGAGGAAAAACCTGAGAATGTCTTCATTATGCAATCTGAGCACCAGAGAATTCACACAGGAGACAAAGATCATAAATGCCTTGAATTCAGGAAAGCTTCAATTATAGTTCAGATCTAAGAGAATTCAACGAATGTTTTAAATTTTGAAAAAATATTTCACTTGGTGGGCATATTATACAGGGCATTAGAAAACTATACTGAAAAGGAAACATTAAAATATGTTCAATGTGGGAAAAGTTTCTGTCATGGTCCAAGTCTTAAAAGAGGCCCTAATATAAACACAGGAAAAAAACAACCCTGTAAATGTCATCACAGTTGTGGAAAAAGCTTCATTTAGCTCACTGTTCTAATCATGTATGACAGAACTCACATTGAAGAGACCTTTTATATATGGTTATTGTGAGAAAAGCTTCAGAAACCTGGTTTTGTTATTAATTTAAGAATTCACATTGGAGAGAAGCCATAAATATAAATGTAGATTGTACAAAAGTCTTCAGACAGATATCAAGCCTAATGTACCAGGTTATATAACTAAGAAAGGAAACATAAATGATAATTCTACCACATTAACACATAATTGACAGGCATTCCCCTATTCCTACCCCAACCATATATATATATATATACTTCCTGTTGAAGCTTAAGAAAAATAGTCAAGTGGATGAAGATTGTTTTTTGGAAACTTTTCATCTTCCTTTGTTCATCTCTCCCAAAATCCTGAATTCTCTAGTGTCCTCAAACAACTCTTTCATGACCTTCATTTCCCAATTACATTTTTGTTTTAATAGAGCCTTTCAATTATGGCAACAAACTTTAAATAAGGCACTCCATGTCCTTGAGTAAACAAATGTGGTGATTAAAAATGTTCAAGAGATAAAATATCTCGGTAATTTAATCATTTTATTAATAAGACTAACATTCTTTTTTAGTTTTTTGAAAATTTTAAACTTAAGTACAAAATATGAAAAGACAATAGAAACAAACTTAAATACTAAAACTAAAATAATACAAAAGAAAAAGAAAAAGCCTTGCTATGTGTACAGCAGAACATGAGAGAGGGTTCAAAATATACAGCAATAAATTTCCATTTCAAGAAAGTTTATATAACAAACACTATGCCTAGTGTTGAGAGCTGTCCTTCTTTGCCTCCTTATAAGCTTAAATTTATTTTTGTTCTTTTCTGTGCACTTTTTATTTTTATTTTGTTCTTTTTTCCCCTTTTTCCCCCTCTCCCCCCAGAATGCTACAATTAAGTGTGGATGTCTGTACACACATACACACACTCATACATATACACATACATACATACACACACACACATATACCCATGCATACATATACTTACTTACATATACATATACTTAGATAATGATAATCATAGTCATATATAATCATATACATTCATATGCATCTATATAAGACCATACTATACTTATCTTATGTTTCTCTGAGGGTGGCTAACCTCTTCCTTCATAAGTTCATTAAAAAAAAAAGCAAAAAGACACAAGATATTTTGGGGTGGCTAGGTGGTGAAGTGAATAGAGCACTGGCCCTGGAGTCAGGAGGATATGAGTTCAAATTTAGCCTCAGAAACTTAACATTTACTAGCCATGTGATCTTGAGCAAGTCACTTAACCACAATTGCCCTGCCCTGCCCCCTCCAAAAAAAAATAGCAAAAAGAAATAAGTTCAAATCTTTCCATATTTTTCCCAAGTCCACCAAATCAGTATTTCCTACACTGTAGCAATATTCGTACCTTATACTGTCTAGTTGTTTTAAACAATCCAAAACAATGTTGATAAATATAACTAACACACAGTATAGCTTCCCTATTTTTCTCTTTTGATTGAATATATTTTAGAAACAAACTTAAATACTCCTTTTTCCCTAACAAATTCTGCTCCTTTTCCCCTAACAAATTCTACTCTGATCTTTTTTTCTATCCCTCCTGACTCCTCTACTTTACTTCTACCTTCTACCTTGCCCTCTTATTACTTAACCTACCCCCTATCCCTCCCTTATCTTTCCACTTCCACTAATCTAAACACCCTTCTATACTCCCCTTTAACCTATTTACTCGACCTCCCCTCTAAAAACCTCTCCCTTATCCTCTCCCCTCTCCCTATCTCCATAGCATTTTATTTCTTAATGAATTTAAAAGACTTTTATACTCTTCTAGATATAGATGTATTGTTCCCTCTTGAACCCATTCCCAATGAAAGTAGGTTTCTAGAACTGCAGTCCTCTTCCCCCATCTGATTCCTCTGTGTTGGTTCTTCCTCTAGCACCTCATTTGTATAAGATAATTACTCTTTTTAGCCGTTCCTAAATGGCCTTACTTTTTTTTTTTTTGCCTTTTGGAGGGCAATTGGGGTTAAGTAACTTGCCCAAGGTCACACGGCTAGGTTTTTGTTTGTGTGTGCAACTGTCTGAGGCCAGATACTAACTCAAGTCCTTCTGACTCCAGGGCTGACGCTCTACTCACTGTGCTACCTAGCCGCCCCTATAGCCTTCCTTTTAAAAATCATATCATACTCAGATATACTCCAATATTTCTTATGAACTACACAATTACTAATAATAATCTTAGACAAACATTTTATATTTTACATACATAAAAGGAAAATAGTTTTCCATTATTGAGTCCCTTGTAATTAGTCTTTGATATGTACCTTATATTTCTCTTGTCAAATCTTCTATTATGTTCAGGTGTTTTTTTTTTCTTAACAAAATCCTTAAAGTCTGACAGTTCATTAAATATCCATTTTTTCCCCATTCAGGATTATGCTTAGCTTTGCTGAGTATGATCTTTTCAGCCCCAACCCAAATTCTTTTGGTCTTCCATTTATGTAGTGTTCCAAGTCACCACTGCTAGGTCTTGTGTGATTCCAACTGTGGCACTGCCATATTTAATTTTTTTTTCTTGTTCTTTGTAATATTTTGTTCTTGAGCTGGGGGTTTTGGAATTTGACTATGATATTCTTTTGGGTGTTCTTCATAGGATCTCTTTTGGGTGGTGATTAGTGAAGTTTTTCTATTCTACTTTCCCCTTTTGTTGTTTGTCCTTCAGGACAATTTTCTTTAATTATTTCTTATATTATTGCATCAAGATTCTTTTTTGTGATCATAGTTTTCAGGTAGTCTGATTATTCTTCTGTTTTCTTTTTTTGATTTGTTTTCCAGATCAGTTGTTTTTCTTTTCTTTTCTTTCTTTCTTTCTTTTTTTTTTTTTTTTGCTTTTTGGAGGGGCAATTGGGGTTAAGTGACTTGCCCAAGGTCATGTGGCCAGTTTTGTGTTAAGCATCTAAGACTGGATTTGAACTCAGGTCCTCCTGACTCCAGGGCCAGTGCTCTATTCGATTTGCCACCTAGCCACCATATCAGTTGTTTTTCTCATGAGATGTTTCACATTCTCTTTTTAAAAAGTCTTTATACTTTGTTTTATTATTTCTTGTTCTCTTATAACTGAACTGACTTCCCCTTGCCCAATTTTGAATTTCAAGGAGTCATTTTCTTCCTTAAGATTCTGGATTTCCTTTTAAAATTGGTTGACTTTCTTTTCATAATCTTCTTGATTTTTTTGGATTTTGTTTGTTTTAGTTTTTCCTCAGTCTCTCTCATTTGATTTTTTCTTTTTGGAGGGCAAATGGGGTTAAGTAACTTGCCCAAGGTCACACGGCTAGGTTTTTGTCTTTGTGTGCGTTAAGTGTCTGAGGTTGGATCTGAACTAAGGTCCTTCTGACTCCAGGGCCAACGCTCTACTCACTGCGCCAGCTGGCTGCCCCTCTCATTTGATTTTAAAATCTTTTTTAAATTCTATGAATTCTTTTTGGGCAGGGGACCATTTGATGTTATTCTTTGGGGCAGAAGAAGGCTTCTTTGCCTCAGTATCCTCCTCTGAAGATGAACCTATTCTTTTTTATTCCCACAGTAACTCTCTATGGTTAGATTTTTTTCTCCTTTGCCTATTCATTTTTTCTAAAAAATTTGTAACAGCTTAGGTTTTGTAATTACCTCTAATCCTGGGGTATGGTGCCTCTGGCCTCAAATCTTCCTTCAGTCTCCCTCTGACCTGGAACCAAAACCAATTGAGACATAAGACATATATCACTAATAACCACAATATATGAAGAAAATATGGGGAAGATGGTGGAGTAGGTCAGCAAATTCCAAGCTCTCCAGATTTCTTCCACAAACAAGACAAAATAGTGCCTCAGGGTGAAAGTAGAGTGGCAAAAATAAACAAGAGTGGGGGCAGTGCATTGGTCCTCATCCAACAACTAGAGAAGACTAGAGGAAAGACTCCAGGATGAGGTTCGGCCTGAGTGAAGTGCAAACACCTCCAGGCTATCTCCACTGAAACAACAAACAAGCCCTGGGAGCAGATGGGTTGGGAGGTAGCCTCAGATTCAGCCACAGGAATTCTTACTTAAAAGAGTGTGGGAAGTCAGACATCTGAGCAGAGGAAGACTGAAGGACCCTGTGCTACTGAGAGGCAGTTCTGGGCTAAGGCTGAAGGCAAGAAGGAACTAGCACACACCCAGTGGGTGCAGAGGCAATGGGGTGGGATGTTGCTGGCTGTGCACTTAGAGGAGAACTGAGTTCTTCGTTTTATTCTAGGCCAGAGGGGAGAACTGAAGTGCTACAGACACTAGAGGACCCTCAGGGACCAAGAGTATTTCCAGCATAATGTGCCTGGGGGACCTTAGCTGTGGCTTAGAGGAGGAAAGGAGAGCTGAAGTTGGGCCCTGGACAAAGTTAAAAAAATAACATAAGAAGGACCTGAGGCCAGAGGCACCACCTCCCAAACCCCAGAACTAGAAATGATCATAGTAGCAAACTTCTAAAACAAATAACAACACCCCCCAAATTCCAACAAAATAAAAATGAGTAAGCAAAGGAGAAAGAATCCAACCATAGTCAGCTATTATGGGGATAGAAAAGACTGGGGTTCATTTTCAGAGGAGAATACCAAAGTGAAAAAAGCCTGTCCTGTCCCAAAGAGTAACGTCAAATGGTCACCTGCCCAAAACAAGTGCCTTGAAGAACTTAAAAAGAACTTTGAAAATCAAGGGGCAGCTAGATGGCACAGTGAATAGAGCACCCCCTCTGGAGGACCTGAGTTCAAATCTGACTTCAAACACTTGGCACACTTACTAACTGTGGGATCTTGGGCAAGTCACTTAACCCCGGTTGCCTTACCTCCATCCCTCCAAAAAATAAAATAAAATAAGAGAGATTGAGGAAAAATTAGGGGAAAAAAAGAACAATCCAAGAAAATCCAAAAAATTATGAAAAGAAGGTCAACCAACTAGAAAAGGAGATATAGAATCTTAAAGAACTTTGAAAACCAGAATTGGAATCTGGAATTATGCCCAAAGGGCTATAAATAATTTCATACCCTTTGACACAGCAATACTACTTCTAGGGTTATATCCCAAAGAGATCACAGAAGTAGGAGGAAGACCCATATTTGTGGTTGCAAAGAATTGGAAATTAAAGGGGTGCCTATCAATTGGGGAATGGCTAAACAAGTTGTGGTATATGCATGTAATGGAATATTATTGTGCTATAAGAAACGAGGAGGAAACAAAAACCTAGCCATGTGACCTTGGGCAAGTTACTTAACCCCAACTGCCCCCCAAAAAGTAAAAAGAAAAGAAAAGAAACGAGCAGATAGTTTTCATATTTACCTGACTGATGCTGACTGAGAAGAGTAGAACCAGGAGAAATTTGTATACAATCACAGACACAACATATGTGTAATGACTATGACAGACTGGACTCTTCTTAGCAATGCAGTGATATAAGTCAATCTCGAAAGACTCATGAAGGAGAGAGATGCGACATCCAGAGAAATAACTAGAAAGAACTGAGCTTGAATCCTGATGGAAGCAAACTAACTGATCTTTTTCTTTTCATTGTTTGGTTTTATTTCTTCGTTACCATTTTTCATCCCATCTAGTATAATACGCCTTTGTAACTTGACTAATGTCTAATGTGAAAGTATTTGCAGATCCTATACTGGACTATATGCCATCGTGGGAGGTGAGGGGAGGGAGGGAAAGGAAATTTGAAACTCAAGGAACTATGGAATTGGATCTTGTAAACTAAAAATAAACAAATAAATTAAAAAAAAAAAGAAAACTAGAATTGGTCAAGGGGGAAGTGAATGATGCTATAAGATACCAATAAATAATAAAGCAAAATAAAAAGGATGAAAAAATAAAAGGGGATATGGAGAACAGATCAAGAAGAGAAAACATAAAAGTAACCAGGCTACCTGAAAGCTATGATCACAAAAAGAATCTTGATACAAGAAATAATTCAAGAAAATTACCCCAAAGTTTTAGAACAAGAGGGAAAAGTAGAAATAGAAAAAATCTATCAGTCATCACCTGAAAGAAATCCTAGGTTATCATAGCCAAATTCCAACAACCCCAGGTTAAGGTTAAAATATTACACACGGGGCAGCTAGGTGGCGCAGTGAGTAGAGCGTCGGCCCTGGAGTCAGAAGGACCTGAGTTTGGATCCGACCTCAGACACTTAACGCACACACAAACAAAAACCTAGCCGTGTTACCTTGGGCAAGTTACTTAATTGCCCAATTGCCCTCCAAAAGGCAAAAAAAAAAAAAAAATATTACACACAACAAGAAAAAAACAGTGAAAATATTGCAGAGTCACAATTAGAAGTACACAAAACCTAGCAGCTGCTACGCTAAAAGACCACAGGTCTTGGGACACTATATATTGAAGAGAAAATGAATTAGAGTTGTGGCCAAAAATAACTTGTCCAACAAGCTTCAATACAATCCTGAATGAAAAAGAAAAAAAGGACATTCAATGAATTGACAGACTTTCAGGATTTTGTCTCAAAAAGACCATAACTTAATAGAATATTTGACATATAAGATTCAGGAGAAATAAGGCAAACATCAAAGACCAATTACAAGGAATTCAATAAGGACAAACTATACTTTTTACACATGGAAATATAAATTGTATGCTTAAGATTGTCATTAGTATTTGGGTAGTTCAAAAGAAAGATTGGGAAGAGCTGAGTATAATGTGATAAGTCTAAAAAGCAGCTTGTGTGGGGAAAGGTAAAAAAAGCAATCATCTCAATAAATGAGGTATGAAAGGAAGAACTGACACAGAAGCAATCACCTGGGGGTGGAGTACTGGTAATGCTGGAACCTTACTCTCATCAGGTCTGGCTTAAAGAGGGAACATATTTATCTAGAATGGTATAAAAGAGGGTGGCTGGATGGCACAGTGAATAGAGCACTGGCCCTGGAGTCAGGAGGACCTGAGTTCAAATCCAGCCTTACTAGCCATGTGACCTTGGGCAAGTCACTTAACCCCAATTGTCCAACATTCCCCCCCCCCCAAAAAAGCAACCAACCAATCAATCAATCAATTAATAAATAAATAAAAATAGAATGGTATAAAGTCTTCTAAAGTTATAAAGAAATAAGAGGGTGAGGGAATAGGGTAAGGTGGGGGGTGAGGGGTTGATATAGAAGGGTGTATGGATTAAGATTCAGGAGGGTGGGGTAAGAAAAAAAGGGAGGGATCCTTACAGGAGTGGATAGAACAAGGAAAAGGAAGGAAAGGGAGATGATAAGGGAGAGATTCTCTTTATTTTTTTATTTTAAACAAGAAGTTTATTTAAACAACAAGATATTTGATTTGAAGGGAAAACTATCTAGGATCAATTTCTTTATAGTAATTTATCCCTACTGAGAGACAGAGATTGCCCTACATGTAACAGCTATGTACAAAAAAGTTATAAAATCGTCCTCGGTTTTACAATGATAAAAGAAAAACATTGAAATTATCCAATCAAACAAGGTATGCAAGGATTTTTTTGTGTGGGGGGTTTTTTTGGTTGTTAAATAGTGAGAGCAAAATAACTTACTGGAATATAAAGATAAAAGTTGTATGAGCATGCCACTAATGGAGAAAAGGGATATTTTCACAGAACTAGTTTGTTTTTCCCCCTTCCCATCTCCATTTGATGCTGATCAAAACATACCATCGGCCATTTAGTTAAAAAAAAAAAATACGCATTATGCCTGTGCACATACACCAGTTACTTTATGTACAATAAAGGAATGGGGAAGGGAATCAAAGAGAGAAAACTATACTGCAGTAGTCAGGATGTGGATGAACCCAATCTTGGTTTTCTAATTGTGAATGTATTGTTTTCCTTGGGAGCACAGTTCTGGAGCAGAGTTGTAGATTCTCTTTTTAATAAGCGCCTCCTGTCTGCTGCTGGAATACATCAATTGTATCTTCATCCTCCATTTCCAACTGTGCAGGTGTGTCTGTTTCATTGATTGGTTGCCCATCAAATAGGAATCTGATCTGTCTCATTGACAAGCTCTGCTGTTCCCAATAGGCTTTCATTAGTTTACTAAGTGGTGTGTGCCTCCTAATCTTAAATTGCACCACCGAACCATCTTGCCCTGCCACCTTCAAATTAATGTGGTTGTTGTTTTCAGTCTTGACTCCTTCCTTTGGCTATTCATTGGCCATGGCGAGTCCAGGGGTCTCCTCAGCCGCTGCTTCACAAAAGAGGCACCAGGATGGTCCACTCCATGAGAACGGAGGGAGAATCGGCAGGAGCAGGAGCAGGAGGAGGAGGAGAAAGATGATGGTGGTGATGGTGAGGAAGAGAAGGAGAAGAATGAGGAGGAGGTGGAGGAGGAGAAGGAAGAGCGGGAGAGATTCTTTAAAAGGGTGTGGTCAGAAATAAACTAGAAGAGGGATAGGGTAAAAAGAGAGGCTGAGAAGAAAAATATTGAAAAAAATATGATGGAGGGAAATACACAAATAATAATCATAACGTTGAATGTGAATGGGATGAATTCACCCATAAAACAGAAATGATAGCAGAGCAGATTAAAAATCAGAATCCGATAATATGCTGCTTACAAGAAATACATTTAAAAATGAGAGAGTTAAAATAAAGGGCTGGAATAGAATGTATTATGCCTTATTCAATGCAAATAAAAAAAGTAGAGATAGTAATCATGATATCAGACAAAGTCAAAGCTAGAATAGATTTAATTAAAAGACATAAAACAGAGAAACTACATTATGCTAAAAGGTACCATAAATAATGGAGCAATATCAATACTAAACTTATATGCACCAAATACCACAGCATCTAAATGTTTAAAAGAAAAGTTAAATGAATTATAGATGGACACAGATAATAATAGTATAACAGTGGAGAATTTTATTCTTTTCCTCTCAGAACTAGACAAATGTAACCAAAAAAATAAATAAGAAAAAAAATTAAAGAACTGACTAGAATTTTATATAATTTAGATATGGTAGATATTTGTAGAAAACTGAATTGAAATAGAAAGGAGCATACCTTTTTCTCAGTGATACATGGTACCTCTACAAAGATTGACCATGTATTAGGGAACAAAAATTTCATAGCTAAAAGCAGAAATATTAAATATTTTCTTTACAGACAACAATGCAATAAAATTATATTTAATTAGGGACCATGGAAACATAATTAAAAAACTAATTGGAGATGAAACAATCTAATGTAAAAGAAGGCTAGAAGCCTTCCCAGTAAGATCAGGTGTGAAACAAGGCTGCCCACTGTCACCAATATTACTCAGTATTGTATTGGAAATGCTAGCAATAGCAATAAGAGAAGAAAAATAAATAGAAGGAATCAGAATAGGAAATGAGGTAATAAAACTATCTCTTTTTGCAAATAATATGATGATATACTTGGAAAATCCTAAAGATTCAACTGAAAACTTAATTGAAATAATAATTTCAGCTAAGTAGCAGGATATAAAGTAGACCCACATAAATCATCAGCATTCCTATATATTTCCAACAGGCTCCTGTAGTAAGAGTTAGCTAGAGATACCCCATTTAAAGTAACTCTAGACAGTATAAAACACCTGGAAATATACCTACCAAAAGAAACCCAGGAGGTATATGAACAAAACCATAAAATAAAAAATTGCACACAAATAAAATCAGATTTAAATAAATGAAGAAATAGTAATTGTTCATGGACCAATATAATAACAATGATAATTTTACCAAAATTAATCTATATATTCAATGCCATTCCAATTAAATTACTAAAAAAAAACTTTTACAGAGCTAGAAAAAATAATAAAATTCATTTGGAAGAACAAAAGGTCTAGAATATCAAAGCAAGTAGTGGAAAAGACATAAAGGAAGGAGGTTTGGCAGTACCAGACCTTAAACTATCTTATAAGGCAGTAATTAGCAAAACTATCTGGTACCTGCTAAGAAATAGAAGGGTAGATCAGTGGAACAGAGTAGACATACAGCCTACAGTGACAAACAAATATAGTTACCCAGGGTTTGACAACTATAAAGACTTAAATTTTGGAATAAAAACTCATTATTTGGTAAAAATTGTTGAGAAAGCTGGAAAGCAGTCTGGCTGAAACTGGACATAGACCAATACCGTACACCATTTATTAAGATAAGGTCAAAATGGACAAATGAACTAGATATAAAGGCAGATATTACGAGAAAATGTGAAGAACATGGAATATATTACCTATCAGACTTATAGATAGATCAATAATTTATGAACAAATAAGAGATAATATTGTGAGATATAAAATGGATAATTTTGATTACATTAAGTTAAAAAGGTTTTGTACAAATAAAACAAATGTAGCCAAGATCAGAAGGAAAGCAGAAAACTGAGGGGCAGAGGGGAGGCAAAGTTTACAGACAGTTCCTCAGATAAAAGTCTCATATCTCAAATATATAAAGAACTTGGTCAAATCTATGAAAATGTTAGTAATTCTCCATCTGATAAATGGTCAAAGGATATGAATAGGCAGTTTTCTGATGAAGAAATCAAAACTATTTAGTCATATGAAAAAATGCTCTAAATCATTGATTAGAGAAATGCAAATTAAAACCACCTTGAGACATGATTTTATACCTATCAGATTGGCTAAAATGATAGAAGGGGAAAGTGACAAATACTGAAGGGGATGTGGAAAAATTGGGACCTTAATGCATTGTTGGTGATCTTTGAGCTGATCCAACCATTTTGGAGAGTTAGAATTATGCTGAAAGAGTTATTATACTGCCTATATACCATTTTACCCAGAAATACCACTATTAGGTCTGTTTTCTAAGATGATTAGGGAAAATGGAAAAAAAACCTGCATGTTCTAAAATATTTACAGCAGTTCTCTTTGTGGTAGCAAAGAACTGGACACTGTGGGAATGCCTATAAGACAAGGAATGGCTAAATGGCTAAATGTGGTATATGTTTATGATGGACTATGATGGACTCTGCTATAAGAAATGATGAGCTCAATGATTTTAGAAAAGCAGGGAGAGACCTCCATGAAATAATGAAGAGCAAAATGAGCAGAACCAAGAGAACACTGTATACAGTAATAGCAGTGTTGTTTTAAGAACTTTGACCAACCAAGTCTTCTGACTATTTTAGATGCCAAATTAACTTCAAAGATCCTATGAAGGAAGATGCAGAAAGGAATCCTGCTATAGTGTTGGAAATGATGAACTTGTTGAGTCAGAAAAACATGGAAAGACTTGGACTAGTGAAGGAATATGATATAAACCTTTAGAGAAAGAGATGCTAGGAGGAAAAAAAGCATAGTACGGTATTTCATATATGTCTATATTTATATGTGTGTGTGCGTGTGTGTGTGTATAACCATGCTTAATTGTAGTCTTCTTTAGGGTGGGTGGGGGGAGGAAGGGGAAAAAATTAAGTAAAAATTGCACAGCAGAGAAAATCAACAAGGAAGCAAAGAAAAAGTTGGGCAGCTTTGAAAACAATGTGTAGTATTTATTATATAGGTTTTCTTGAAATGGAAATTTATTGTTTTTTATTGAATCCTCTCTTATGGTCTGCTGTGTACGTGGTCATGTTTTTTTTTCCTTTTCTCATTTTGCATTTAAGTGTAAAATATAAAATACCAAAAAAAATTACAAATGCTAAAAAAATTTTTTTAAATAAAAATATCTAAAATTATCTTTACTTGTAATTAGAAAAAATAAAATAGTATTTATCAAAAAAAAGAAAATATGATAAAGGAATAAGGACATACAAATAAAGTTTAGGGGGAGGCTTTGAATGGAGAAGTGGCATTTAAATGAATAATTAAAGGATGGCTAAGATTTCAATAGCTAGTAATAAACTACAGAGTTCTTATCAATTTTTGTCTCATGGATCTCTTTGGGAATTTAGCTAATAAGCCTTTGAACCCCTTTTCAGAGTAATGTTTTCCATAAAAAAATACATATGAATACAAAGGAAATCAATTATATTGAAATAATTATCAAAATATTAAGAAAAATTCATTGACTACTCTTCTCCCACTAAGAGTCTCTCTCTCAACTTTGTGTTTGTATCTCATTATTCTTTTTTTTTTTTTTTTGGCTTTTTGGAGGGCAATTGGGGTTAAGTAACTTGCCCAAGGTCACACGGCTAGATTTTTGTTTGTGTGCGCATTAAGTGTCTGAAGCTGGATCCGAACTCAGGTCCTTCTGACTCCAGGGCCAGCACTCCACTCACTGCACCACCTAGCCGCCCCCTGTATCTCATTATTCTTTATCATATATACATGCCATATTATAGTTATTAGTGGTATATGTCTTATGTCTTAAGGTTGAAGGTTTCCCTGTAGTGGGATCAATATAAACAAAGTCACATCAATGAAAAGATACAGGATGTGCTTGAGTGACAGTGATTCATCCATTTTGGAAGGAACAAAGGACAAAGGGAGCAAGTTGCACCGAAAAGCTAGAAAGGTAGTCTGGTGTCAGACTGAGAGGTTTATGTTGGCAGATAGGGTTAAGTGGCTTAACACAAACACTGTCAAAGTGTTAAGGCCCCACTCTGTCACTGCCTCTGGGTCTCTTCCCAGGGGTCCCATGAAGGGGAACGTCAGCGGGCTTGCCCGACACTTAGGATCAGCACCTTCATCCAAATTCCTAATCCAGTTCCTTGGACCCGCTTTAGCGAAGTGTCTCGGCCGCACAGCGCATGCTCCCCATGAGTTCCTACAGCTGCGCAATGTCCCTCTTGCTTTGCCCCTCCTCCCTGGGGACTCTCCAGCCAGAAACGAGAGCAAGATCCCATCTCGCTCCGGATAGAGGGGTGGGTTTCCGGTTCTTTGGTTAAATCGTCTTCCAGTCCTGTGTGACTCTTTGCGACCTCATGTGTAATTTTCTTGACAAATATTCTGCACTGGTTTGCCATCTCCTTTTACAGATGAGGAAACTAAGGTAAAGAGGGTCAAGTGACTTGCCCAGGGTCACACATCAAGTGTCCAAGGCAGAACTTGAACTCATCTTGCTGACTCCAGGCCCAACATTCTACACACTGCGCGCCACCTAGCTGCCCAAGTGACAGTCGTACCCACCAATGAGAAGCGAGACTACCCAGCCCTGAGCTTCTGAGCCCATCTAGAAGGGGTGGGAGAGCTTCCCGGCAGCCTGAGCACCACTGGGGGCTCCAGGCACTCCTCTGTGGGGGTGGGGAGACCCTAGTCTAGGAGGCTGACACAGGTTTCTGGCTCCTCGGCGGCAACCGGCCTAGGACCTGCGTGATGCTTCTCCGAACAGGTAGTCTGCAGGGGGCAGAGATGAAGGGTTAAAGCCCTCCTCCAATGGGGGAGGGAAGGTCTTAGGTTACTGACTAGCCCAGCCACACCCATTTTTCTGGGCCAGTAAACAGAAGGGGACTTAGCCTAGCAGCTTGTAGTTAAAGCACTCAAAGGCCTTGACCGCGACCCCCAGTAAGAAGCTTCCTTAAGAGTTCCACGGGGACTCTGAGGCACTATTCATTTCCAATGGGAAAAGATTTAGAATTTAATTAGGCATTACATAAGCATGTTTTAAATAAGAGTTTATTGATGTTTTGTTTATACATCACCTTGACTTTGCCCCCCCCCCCCCCGAAGAGATATAATAAATACTAGTTCAGCAAAACAGATGAGATATTTGTAAGCTGCTTGGCACCCAGAGCCAGTTCTTGATTAATGCCAGTGGGCCATTTCCCCCTGGCCAGGACGGGCCCTGCCCCCTGCAAGGAGCCACCAGTGCAATTTAGACCATGCAAAAACTGTCTGTAGTAGGCACTTAGTAAATGTCTGGTCCTGGAGCAGAGTCAAGATTGCAGAGTAGAAACAGCACTTCTGAAGAGGGAAGGGTGATAAGGAGGGGGGGAGGGTAAGTGGTTCTGCCAGGGACCCAGCCTGGCATCCAGTCTGGAAGGAATTCACCAGGCTCAAGCAAACTTTGAAGCTGAAATTGTAAAGTTTATTGTTACGCTACACAAGGACAGCGGGCTAGATTCTTAGGGAACCTGCAAACTTCCAGGGGTCACAGGGATAGTTTTAAGGTGTCCATTATGCTAACTAGGTGAGTAAGGGTGGGATCAGGGAGGAGTTAAGGAGTGGTCAGTGCTCAAAGGACCATACACTTTTTTTTTTTATTAAAGCAATTGGGGTTAAGTAACTTGCTCAAGGTTACACGGCTAGTCATTATTTATGCGTGGGTGCTCATTTTCTGAGTCCAGATCTGATCTTGGGTCATCCCAACTCCGAGGCCGGCGCTCTTACTCACTGCGCCACCTAGCCGCCCCTTTAGGGCAATTGGGGTTAAGTAACTTGCCCAAGGTTACACGGCTAGGTTTTTGTTTGTGTGGATTAAGTGTTGGAGGCCGGCTCCGAACTCAGGTCCTTCTGACTCCAGGGCCGGCACTCTATTCACTGCACCACCTAGCCGCCCCAACCATACACTTTTAATATCAACTGCGCAGGTGTATTGCCCATGATTCACTGGGTAATAGCTCAAGCGGGGCTAACTGGAGGTGTGGTTTTAGGCCTTACACATCACTAAAGAGTGCCCAGTCTGCCACCCACCAAGGTCATCAGAGACAATGTGGGTATATAATTGACTAAGGAGTTACCCTATAGATAAGGTATTGAAGAATTTATGGTAGGGCTGGCCACTCTAACTAAGGGAGATAACATTTATATAACTTATTGTTTCAAGCAGAGATAAACAGAGTGCTGGAAGGGGGAAGGGGAAGAGTCAATGCTCTGAGGCTGGGTGGGGGGGAAGTGTGATTTTACAGACTGCTTTTACAAATTGATTTTACAGACATAGATCCCAAAGCACCCCACTTACAAACTGATGTTACAGATTGATACTACAGACATATATACGTCACAAGGACCCCATCACTTCCACAAAGCTTCTGCTCCCACCATTCACAAATATATGTAAAAGGGGACTCTGAACAACATCTGGAGCTCCACAACCCACAAAATGGCACAGAGAAGCTAACCTCCTGCTGAGGACAGCCCGGCAGCCCAGCAGGGAGCTGTGCGAGCCCAGGCCCATGTGAGTCAGGGGTTTTAGTCCCAGGGCAGCCATACCAGCAGCAGGCTGGAGGGACACCAGAATACCAGCAGCTGTGGCATTTCCAGAATTATCAACATATAGATGCCTAGGACAAAGTGAGAGATCAGTGCCCTATGGACTTTGGGACTGCTTGGGAGAGCAAGTCAGCCTCTTTCCCTGGGGGCAAGAAGCCACTGATTAGGCAGCCCCCATGCTGTAGCTTCAGCTGCTGGCCTGCAGACTGTAGGGGGATCCAAGGATCAGTCTTGGGGGTAATCGCTCTTGCTTTAACATTCTTGGATCTGGACTGCGGTCCAGGGTGGAGGTTTTGGGATGTGTGACCAGCTTGACAGAGCATGTGGAGACTTCAGAGAGAGCACCCAACTAATACCTCTGGCAGCTGAGAAAACCCCAGTGTTTGGGACGGAAGTTCCCCTGGCTGGTGGCAGATTCTACTGTGGCAAAAAGCCCAAAAGTCAAGTAACTGAGTGGCAACATGCCTAGGCAAAGAAAACAAAATAAACAGAAAAATTCAACATTAGACTCCTATTTTGGGGGTAAAGAGGATCGAAGCATGGGACAGGGGGAGGACTGGGAGGTCAGAATTCCTGCACCAAAAGCCCCAAATGAAAATACAAGCTGGTTACAGGCCATCGAGGACCTTAAGAAGCAGATAAGAGAAGTGGAGGAAAAATTGGAAAGAGAAATGAGAAAGATGCAAGAAAAGTATGAAATGAGAGTCAACAGCCTGACTGAGGAAAATAACACCTTAAAAAAATAGACTAACTGAAATGGCAAAAGAGGCTCAAAAAAGGCAATGAGGACAAGAATACCTTAAAAAGCCAAATTTTCCAGATGGGAAAAGAATCTTAAAAGCTCACTGAGTAGAATCATTCCTTCAGAATTAGACTGGAGCAAATGGAAACTAGTGACTTTATGAGAAATCAAGATACTATTAAACAGATCCAAACAAATGAAAAATACAAGGCAATGTGAAGTATCTCATTGGGAAAACCACTGACCTGGAAAATAGATCCAGGAGAGATGATTTAAAAATTATTGTACTACCTGAAAGCCATGATCAAAGAAAGAACCTGGAAATCATCCTTCAAGAAATTCTCAAGGAAAATTGCCCTGATATTTTAGAACCAGAGGGCAAAACAGAGGTTGAAAGAATCCACTGATCACCTCCTGAAAAAGATCCCAAAAAGAAAACTCCCAGGAATATTATAGCCAGGTTCCAAAATTCCCAGATCAAGGAGAAAATATTACAAGCAGCCAGGAAGAAACAATTTGAATATTGAGAAACACAATCAGGATAGCTCAGGATCTGGCAGCTTCTACACTGAGGGATCAAAGGGCATGGAATGTGATATTCCAGAGGTCAAAGGAGCTGGGATTAAAACCAAGAATCACCTACCCAGCAAAACTGAGTATCATGTTACAGGGGAAAATACAGTCATTCAGTGGAATAGAGGACTTTCAAGCATTCTTGATGAAAAAACCAGAGTTGAATAGAAAATTTGACATTCAGATACAAGAAGCAAGAGATACTTGAGAAGGTAAACAGGGAAAAGAAATCATAATGAACTTATCAAAGTTGAACTATTTATATTACTACATGGAAAAACAATAACTGTGTCTGATGAAACCTTTCTCGTTATGAAAATAATTGAAGAAGGGTATATGGACATATGAATACATATGTGAATGTGTGTATATATGTTTACAGGTATACATGGATAGAGGGCACAGGTTGAATTTGGTGGGAAGGGATGATACTTAAGGGGTGAAGTTAAGAGGTGAGGGAGGAATGTGGCAAGAGGAGATGGGGAGAGACAGGGTAGGGTAAACTATCTCATGTAGAAGAGGCAAGGGGAAGTAGTTGCAGGGGAAGGGAAGAACAGAAAGGCAAAAAGGCAAAACCCTATTCTCATTGAATTTGGCTCAGGGAGAGAATCACACACATACTAAATGGGATATCTCACCCTGCAGGAGAGTAGGGGGAAGGGGGATGAGAGAGCGGATGATGGAGGGGAGGGCATGCTAGGGGGAGGGGAGGTTGGAAGTACCCACTATAGAAGAGGAACAGGATCAAATAGGGAATGGATCAGGTGGGGGGTGGGATGAGTGGGAGGGAATTATAAGCAGCCTTGTACAATATATCTACTATGATAATGTTTTGCATAGCTAGACATGTACAACATATACTGAATTACTTATCTTCCCAGAGGGAATGGGTGACAAGGGAGGTAAGAAAGGGATCTGAAATTCGAGGTCTTAACATTAAATGTTTCAAATATATATAAATACTATTATTAATACTCTTTTGCTTGTAATTAGGAGATAAGATGTGCAGGCATTGGGACACAAAGATTCACCTTCCTCTAATGGAAAAGTCGAAGGGGGTATGGGTGAAGGTATGGGAGAGAGCAGATTGGAGGAAGCGATATCTTGCAGGACTGCTATTCTGGGAAGGTGGGTAGGGGAAAAACAGGGTGGGGAAATGATTGTAACTCAAAATCTGGCGGAAATGATGTAAAACAGAAGTTAATAAAGCATTTGTTTAAAAAAGAGAGAGAGAGAGAAGGGAGTGGGGGGTGGGCTGAAGAAAGGGATAGAAAGATCCCAGGGAGTCACTGGTGTGAGAAAGCATGCTTCCTACATCAACACAGAAGTGATGGACATAAGACAGATTTTCAGACATGGCCAATGTGTGGATTTATTTTGTTTGGCTACACTACTTGGGAGATTTTTTTTGGGGGGGTGAGGGGAGGAAGATGGAATGTAAGAAAAGAAAGAGAACTGGTGATATCACCCCTCCCCCAATAAAGAGTATCAATGCAGTGACCTCCTGTTATCTTCAACATCAAATATAAAATGCTGTGTTTGGCATTCAAACCTAATAATCTAGCTCCCTCCTACCTTTCCAGCTTTCTTACATCTTACTCCCTAGCATACTCTTTCATCCCCTGACACTGGCCTCCTGGATGTTTCACGAACAAGACATTCCATCACTTGTCTCTAAGCATTCTCATAAATCCCCAATGCCTAGAAAGCACCCCCTCTGAAGTCTGAACTAATTCCCTCCCGGGCTTCCTAGCTTTAAGTTCCTGCCTTCTTCAGGATGTCTTCTCCCAATTCCCTTTGAATCCCAGTGCCTTTCCTTTGTTAATTATTTCTTATTTATCCTGTACATAGATTGTTTGTATAAAACTGTAAGTTGTCTTCCCCATTAGATTATTAGCTCCTTGAGGGAAAGGATGATCTTTTTGCCCTTTTTGTATTCTCTGAGTTTAGCACAGTACCCAGAATATGCTTAATAACTGTTTCTTGATTGATAGATTTAAAGAAAATAAAGAGAAGAGGAGCAGAGAGGTGGCATAGTGCAGGGCTTGGAGTCAGGAAGACTGATCTTCCTGAGTTCAACTCTAGCTTCACACACTTCCTAGCTGTGTGACTCTGGCCAAGTCATTTAACCCTGCTTGCCTCAGTTCTCATCTGTAAAATGAGCTGGAGAAGGAAATAGCAAACCACTCCAGTAACTTTGCCAAGAAAACCCCAAATGGGCTCATGGAGAGTCAGACACGACTGAAGACCAACTGAACAACAAAAGGAGATGGGAAAAATTTTCAAAGGGCAACATAGAGAAGTGAGATAGCTTTCAAACTAGTATGCATAAATGAGTAAATGTTTTTTAAAAAACAAGCTGCATATTAAGTTTTGCAGTTTCATATACAATTATCCTATGTTCTTTACATATGGAAAATGTTTATGTTTGTTAGTGTCTGTCAAGTTCAGAAAAGAATCAATTTTTAAAAAGATGATTGCTTTATAATTTAGTTGAAGATCTGATGATGCTATGCTTCCCTTGACATTGTAGAGCTTTTGTTCTTTAATTTTGTTATTTTTGTCTTCTTTTAAAAAAATATTGCATTGGTATTTTGATATAATATTTTCAAATACTATCAAAACTATATTCTACTAGAAAAAAAAAATAGATAAGTTGATGAGTGTAAGTGAGCTAGGCATGATTTGTAAGGAAATATATCTAGCAACGGCAGCAGAGTCTATTTGTGGATGTGGTCTATGCCTATGATTTCATTAGTGTCGAGAAGGCCTAGGGAGTAAAGCCCCATTCCAAAGGTAAATCTGTAATTGCTCCACCATTTACAGTCTTAGAGGGCTGCTTGGGGGGGAGGGGAAGGGATGGGGTGGGGGGTGTGTGCTGAGAAGTTAAGTGAATTGTCCAGACTCACAAAGCAAGGATGTGTCAGAGGCAGGACTTGAACCCGGGTCTTTCTGACTTTAGAGCTAGTTCTCTATACATTCCAGCACAGTGCCCCTGTGATATACAAAGCATTGGGGAAATAATTCTTTATGCAAGAAGAACTGCTGGGAAAACTGAAGAGCAGTTTGGTGAGAAACGGGTATAGAGTAGCTTCTCAGGAACCATATACCATAACAAATTCAAAGTTATACAAATGAGTTAAATATAAAAAGTTACTTCAATTTGACAAACATTAATTAAGCACCCACTATATGAAAGTCCCTACCATAAAAAAATCTTACATTTTAATAAGGAGTAGGTGCAAAGATGTGTAGTCCAGGAATGGGGGAAAACCTGTGCAAAGGCAAGGAGATGAGAGATGACAGGTGGAGGGCACAGAACGGGCGGATCTGCCAGCTTTCTAAGAGAGTGAAAGGTGTCACAGAACAATTCTGGAACTGTAAGAAGGAACCAGAAGGCTTTAAAAGCCAGGCCAATTAGTCGGTACTTTATTTGAGAGGCAATGATGAATGGCTTTCATTTTTGTCTTTGCATATCCAATGCCTGGCATGCTGGTTGGTACATAGTAGGTATTTAATAAATGCTTATTGAATTGAATCTGCAAAAACACAGATCTACCCATGTCTATGCTACTCAAAAAATTTCTGTGGTGCTTATTTTCTTTAGGATAAAGAGGAATTCTGCAGCAAAACACCTCCCTCCCCCGACCTAGCTTTACCTTCATATTAATTTATTTCTTATTTCATATTAATCTCCTTCACAAACTCTTTGTTCTAGTCAAACTGTCCTGGCTGTTCCCTATATATAACATTCCAACTCCTCCTACCTGTGTGCTTTGCATGGGTGGACACTCGTGCCTTGATTGGACTCCCTTGACCCCTCTAACCCTGATGCCTTTAACATTTCTTGCAGTAAGATAGATACAAGTCAAACGAGAGGATCTTGGAGTCATTTTACCTACTTCATGCCTCAGAACTGGTGAAGAAGGCCTTTCATCAAAGGCCCCACCAATGGGTCTCGTAGTCTATGGAAACTTCTCCCTCCCTCCCAGCCTTTGGGGAAGGAACAGAATCTGCTGTTCCTACATTTCACGGAGGTTAATAAAGGAATGGAAGCACTGGAACCTCTCCAGTTAACATGGGGTTTGGGTGTATCTGGAGTGAGGACCTACCAGTGCATGACCAAGCTTTAAAGTCATATGGATCCACACAGCCCATGAGTACAACAAATTCAACCCATTTTGTGTCTAGCTTGACTCCTTGTCTATTAGCCCATAATAAACCCTAGCAACCTAAAAACAGAACTTTCCTTTCTCTTAAAGCTTATTGTATAGGGGGTGGGGGGGACCTTATTGTGATTTTCTGATTCTGATTTTGTTCCCACCCTTGACAATACCTCTTGCTTCTGATCTTTTACCAGTTAATTGATATATCTGCCAAGATCCCAGAGAGAATAGGGCAAGAACTCACTGTTCAAGAAAAACTTGGAAAACTGTAAAGCAGCTTCTCAGAAACTATAAGAAGGTCTCAATACCCACACATATAAGGAATTCTTTAAAATTTTTGAGCCATTTACCAATAGACATGGTCAAAGGATATAAAAAGCAATCTTCAAAGGAAGAAATCAGAGCCATCAACAACCATATAAAAATTCTCCAAATCACTAATATTTATAGAAATGCAAATCAAAGCAACTTTGAGTATCTACCTCATACCCATCAAATTGACCAAGATGACAAAAATGTTGGAAAGGATTGTGAAAACAAGTCCAATCATCCACTCTCGGTGAACTGATCAACCTATTTTGGAAAGCAATTTGATCTATGCCCCCCAAATCACTAAACTCCATACTATTTGACCCAACAATATCAGTATAGATTTTTTCCTCAGACATCAAAGAAATATAGAAAGATTCCATATACAGAAAAATACCAATAGCAGCAATTCCTGTAGAATCCCCAAACTGGAAACTATAATTCTAGAAGACTGAAGAGAAAGTACAATAACCACCTCCTGTCAGGGAGAGAATTTTGTTGTTGTTCAGTTGTGTCCAACTCTTTGTGACCGCCAGGGAAGTGATAGGCTTAAAATATAGGAGTCAGATGATTTTGAACACGGCCAATTTGGAAATTTATTTTGCTGGACTTATGTTGTGAGGATTTTTTTTCTTTTATTTAATAATTGGGTGTGGGAAATAAAGAACTAAATTTACAATTCAAACTCTTATAAAACTGAATGTGGAAAACTAAAAAATAAATGAAGAACTAAATAAACAAACCTAGATGACGAATATGTCTTTTTCAGCTTTATATCTATGATTTTAAAACTGTAGAGCTTTCCAAGCAGGAAAGGACTTAATCAGCACTTTAGATCTTGTTCAATTCTGAAGTTCCACCAGGTCCCCATCCAGGGAGGGGCTGAATGGACCAGTACACCTCAAAATACTCAGACAATTAACCATATTCTATTTGTCTACTCTCTAAATTTTAAATGTTCAAACACATAACCTCTTCTTGAAGCTAAACTTATTTCTTTCTTCAAGTGTCACATGTCATGACTTGTAGTACTCTTACCTACTGATCGGATGACTCCTCAGGATAGACTCCAGGTTATGTATGTCCTTCCTAAAAATTAGCATTCAGGACTGAACACAATATTCCTGGTCTGATCAAGGCAGACTATAGTAGATCCATAACCTCCACTGTTTTGTTTTGTTTTGTTTTTTAGCATTTTGGGGACTGACATGCAATCCTGTTGATTCACTGACCTGGTGTTATGGGAATGGAAATTTAAGATCTTCCCAGCCCCTAGGCCCTTTGATAGGCTTAAGTGACTTAAGAGAACCTTCCTAGATTTGAAAATATACTCTGCCTCCTAATAGGCTGAATGTGGTCACATGGAGCCTGTGGCAGGAGGCTTGTTTTTACTTTGTAATTGGGCAGCCTGTCAAGAGAGTTGTGACATTCTCTGATCCAGGAGAAGGCTATATAAACCCTGATGTGAGGGTTTGCTTTGGGACTTATTTTGATAAGAGCTGTGTGATTTGAGATGAGACTCTGGGTAACCATTGAGCCCCCCAGCCTTGAAAACCCAGATGTTGATGCTTCCCTCTCTGGTAACTGACTAGGATGTAATGGTCAGGCAGCTGGAAGCCTGTCTGCTGATATGTTTCTCTGTATTTTTTTTTTTGTTTCCTTGTAACCTCTGTATTCTCTGAAGTTCGGGGTGCTGACCTTTTTCCCCTGAACTAGGTAAATGACATATGTTTAATTAAAGCAAGATTGTTAACCCATTTTGAGTTGTTTTCCTTTAGAAAAGCAGATCTAAGAATCTGTGTTGACAGCCACCCTGGGGATGCTGGGGTGCTTGCTGCTACACCTGGTAGCTCACTCAAACTCACATCTTTTTTCATGAATTGGTACCTTCATGTAAAAAAAAAATGCCTCTCCCATCCTGTCCTCATTTAGTTGATTATTTTTCATCTAGGCACTAGACTTTTCTATAAAGCCTTTTCTTCTAACTTGCTGAATTCTTTTTGTATCTTAGTTCTGTATTTCAAAATCCTTTCCAATTTCTTATCATTCACAAATTTGTCAAGTGTGTTGTCTAGATTTTTTTTCATGTAAATCACTAATAAAAATTTTAAACAGAAAGGACCAAGAACAAAACCTTAGGGTACTACACTGGGGACCACTTTCTAAGATTGAGAACAATCCATCAATTATTACCATGGGTTCAATTCTGAACCTCTCCTATAATCTTTTCTACATTTTCCCCTCATGTCCATATAGTAGCACTTTGTCAGATGCCTTGCTGAAATCCTGATATGCTATGTCTATCACACTGGTCTATTAATTTAATAACCTTGCCCAAAAAGAGAATGAGATTAGTTTCCTATGTCCTACCTTGATGATTCCCTATTCTTAGTTATCAATATTTCTAAGAGTTTAACCATCCTTTAGTAATGTTTTTGAATTTTCCCAAAACAGTTTTCAGAAGAAGAAATCAACACTAACAGTCCCATGAAAAAATGCTTTAAATCACTACTGATTAGGAAAATGCAAATTAAAATAATGAGATACTACCTCATATCTAATCATATTGGTTAACATGACAGAAAAGCAAAATGACAAATGCTTGAGGGGATGTGGAAAAAGTGGGACACTAATGCACTCTTGGTGGAACTGTGAATTGATCCAACTATTCTGGAGAGGAATTTGGAACTATATCTACAAACCATACGCATTCTTTGACTCAGCACTACTAGAAAGAAAAGTGATCTATTTGTACCCAAATATTTGTAGCAGCTCTTTTTGTTGTGGCTATTGGAAATGGAGGAGATGCCCAACAATTGAGGAAGGCTGGACAAGTTGTGGTATATGAATATAATGGAATACTATTGTGCTATAAGAAATTATGAGCAGAACAGTTTCAGAAAAACCTGAGAAGACTTTTAGGAACTGATGCAAAGTGAACTGTGAATAACCAGGAAAACACTGTACACAGTAACAGCAATATTGTAAGGATGGTCAACCATGAAAACAATTCCAAAGGACCCATCATGAAAAATGCAAACGACCTCCAGAGAGAGAACTGATTAACTCTGAGTACAGATTAACGCATACTTTTAAAACTGTCTTCATTTTTCTTGCTTGTGTGTGTGTGGATGTGCATTTTTTCTTTTGCAACATGACTAATATGGGAATATTTTACATTACATGTCTAATTGATATCATATTGCTTGCCTTCTCAAGAGGATGGGGAAGGGTAGGAAGAAGGGAGAGAATTTGGAACTCAAAATTTAAAAAGATTAATGTTAACTTTTTTACATGTAGTTGTGAAATATTTAATGAAATAAATGAAAATATATTAAAAATAATTTTGCCAAAAATTAAAGTCAAGCTCACTAATCTGTAGTTTAAAGAACTGATCTTTTTATGTTTTTTGAAAACCAGGACAATTCCCAACCTCCAGTTTGAAGAACCTGATCTATTCTCCATGATTTTTCAAAGGTCACCAATAGTGACTTAGCAGTTACATAAAATTCTTTCAGAACATCCTTGTTTGGGCCTGGTGGTTGACTCAGTGTGGGCAGTGAGGAACTTTTCTATCCTGTCCTCACTTCTCTTGAGGTTCACTCAATGCTTTTTTAAACATTTTATTCTGCCTTCCCCATCCTAAGAAGTACCCTTTGCAAGAGAAAACAGAAACAAAGGAGTTGAGTCATTCTGCCTTCTATGTGCTACCAATTATCAGCCCCACACAGTGGTCCTCTCCCTCCTTGGAGCTTCCTTGTGCCCTCAATAAATCTTAGCTTTCCCCTCTTTTTTGCCCTGAGTATTAACCACCAACTTTAACTCTTTCAAAGGTAATTGCTTTTGACACTATTTTTACAGGACCATGCAACTCTTTTAGAGTATTTCTCCTCAGCTTTGCCTGTCTTTTAAAGTCTCTCAAAGTGAAGCTGGTCAATGAGTTTGTTGTCTAAGTACATTTTTCCAGATAGCTACCCTTTTCCCCCCCTTTAGGCTCATTTGTGTCATTGACACCTGTTATTCATGATTCTTTGTATGTGTATCCTGGGTGGCTTTTAACCTTCGCCTGCCTATTACTCTACATTGCCTTGTCCTATAGTTGGGCTTCAAAGTATGGGCAAGGATGAGATGTGAACCTGAGGAAATAAATTTGGGCCAGACTGTTGTGAACACTGAATGACAGGATAAGTCAGAATTTGGTTTGAGATGAAGGTGGTACTTGGACAGTCATTTGTTATCGTATTCAGGACAGGTTGTCTGGAAGCAGGGAGGAAAGAGTATAGCAAAAGGGAGACCATTTAGGAGGGTATTAAAATATTCTAAGTCATAGCATGTATTTTAGGCATACATCTTCCAGAAACAATTAATCTAATATCCAAACCATTTCTGGCTTAGAAAGAGAGATGTACAAACTGGAATAGTTACTCCATGTTCTCTAACATACCTCAAAACAATTTTAGGTAACATTTACAAGAATCCTGAAGAAGAAAATCACATTATGCAAAAACACAGTTTGGGGTTAACATTCCAGAAAAGATGAATAACCAAGTCACCATCCCACTTCTTTCTGCAGGACTCCCTTTCAGGGATCAATAAGGCTCCTTCTAAGGGGTTTATAAGAAGAATCTTTTGGAAAAGGAGGCCAAGAGTGTACCTCCCTGTTCATGGAATAGAAAACATTTTACTTGGGGCCTAGGGGGCATCTCAGTGCTCTCACAGTTAAGCTTTTTTTATCACTCTTAATCCATTTCCCTAAGGAAAGTCATGGCTTTTGTTCTACCCATTTTCCTAAAGGGAAAAGTCTGGACAGGGATTTAGGCTCAGAAAAAATATTTCTTAATATCTCTAGAAAAACTAAGAAGGAAATTTATAATATGTATCCACAACTCATATTACTATATGTAAGGTACACTAAGGCTGAAAAATGAAAGTCCTTGGCCAAAAGGTAGATGATTTGGGGAGAGAAAGAGGTTTTTTTTGGCATGGCAGGGTGGGAGGGTGGGGGAATGTATAGGAAGGACAGATAAGGGCAAGCTCAGAGAAAAGGCCAAATATGTACTGTTGGCTGCCCTGCTGGTTTAGGATCTTACCTGTCTAGGATATTCAACTACTCTGCAGTAAGTCTGTGTAACACTGAGAAAACATCAGCACCTTTGGCTGTATGTGTCATACACAGAGAGATGATTGTCCCATGACAAGTGGTATTTGTACTACAGTACAAAACACGCCAGAAATCGATTTCAGCTTTTTAAAAGAGAATTTGAGTTCTTGAATGTCTGTAGTTTATTTTTCTTATTCTTCCTCAGTTTTCTTTCACCAAAGTGAAATGATCACTGACATTTGCCATTTCAGGTCATGAAAACAAAAAAAACTGTGAAAACAAAAGAGTTCAAAGTTCTGAAGAAATGTAACAGCATAGTATATTATCTTTAAAAATGGCTTAATCTTTTTTTGTGTCCTAGAACTCTTTTGCCAGTCTGGTGAGCCCTATTAAGTGTTTCTTAGGAGAATGCATAAATACATAAAATAAAATATATAGTATTATAAAGAAAATCAATTATATTGAAATATAGTTGTCAAAATCTTTTTATTGTTTTTTTTTTTTTTGAGGCAATTGGGGTTAAATAACTTGCCTGAGGTCATACAGTTAGTAAGCGTGTCAAGTGTCTGAGGCTGGATTTGAACTCAGGTCCTCCTGACTTCAGGGCCAGTGCTCTATTCACTGTGCCACCTAGCTGCTCCATCAAAATCTTTTTAAAAAACAAGTTTGGAGATTGCAGGTTAAGAACAACCCTTGACCCAGAAGATCTAAGGTTCCAATTCCCCCTTCCCCAAATCCTGAGTGTTAGAGAAACCTAGAAAGACAAAGAAAGGCCATGAAGACAACTATATGACTTCAAGAAAAAAACAGAAGAAAAACCAGAAACTTTTGTTCAGAAAAGAGGTTTCAAGAAGTCAGAATTGTAAAATAGAAAAATTTCATAAATGTAAAGAATGTTGGAAAAGCTTCCATGGTTACTACCACCTTATCTTACACCAGAGAATCCACACAGGAGAGAAGCTTCATAAATGTGGGAAACTGTATTAACTCAAACCTAGGCACTTTGCACTGAGTGCTTACAGGGAAGAAATCCCTCAATCGGAGTGGAAAAAAACTTTAACCATACCTTCACATTGTTACCATTTGTAAGATGACTATATCACAGGATGACAGCCTTCCATTGAGTAGAATGCAGAATTCCTTGTTTACTGAAGATCCCTCAAAGGAAAGATGAAATGGAAAAAGCAATTACAGCATGAGCCTTATTCAGGAGTTAGCTGACACAGAGTAAACATTAATAAATGCTTGTTAATTTGACTTATAAATATAACTAAAAGAGCTTCAGTCGAGGATCACAGTAATAAAAACTGACATTTACATCAAAGTTTTAGGTTTGCCAAGGATAATTTTCTAGGTTGTGAACCTGGGTAAGAGAAAGTGGGGTTGAAAAATATAGAAAGGTAAGAAGGGCATGATGTTTTAGGTGTAAAAATAATGAGTTCTTAGAAACAAAGTAGGTACTCATTGATTGGGAAATGGTTAAACAAACTGTGATAAATAAATGTAATGGAATATTAATGTGCTGGTATTAATATGAACATGATAAATACAGAGAAGCACAGGACAGCTTAATATGAATTGATTGATGAAAAATGAAGTGAACAGGCCCAGGAGAATAATATACACAATAACTACAACAATGTAAATGAAAATAACAACCACCACAAAACACTCAAAACTGCAGGTTGTGAAATTATAAGGAATCAGCTTTACTGCAAAGAAGAGATACAAGAAGACATTTCCCTCTTCCCCTTTGCAGAGGTCAGGGCTAAGGGGTGTGAAACATCAAATATGTCAGACTTGGGGGAAAGAGGGAATGTGGTGACTGGTTTTACAGAATTTTTTCCTCTCCCTCCCTCTCTCTCTTTCCCTCTCCCATAATGGTCAACTCTCTTTGAGAACTGTAGAATAGGGATGTAGCTAATAATCTAGATGATGCAAAAAAAAAAAAAGATATCAATAGAAGTATTTTTAAAAGTTAAGTTTTGTTATATATGTGTTGAATTAAAGATGTTTAGGGGATATTCATTTTGAGATGTCCAGAGGCAGCTGGAGAAGCAGAATTGGACACTAGCTTGGGAAAGGTAGATCAAGTTGGGTAGGATAGGCTGTCCTAGCACTTGAGTAGATAGTTCTGGGTAATATGAATGAAGATGAAAGTTAGATAGGAATAAAAATAGAAGGGAAGTTCTAGCTCAGGCCTAGACTTCCACATGACATAGTGAAAGCTAAGGAAGCACATACCAAAAAGCTTCAAAGGGCAGCTCTGTACAGAATAATCCACAGTCAGAGAACGATAAATAAATTAATATGCAAAACAGTCTTGAAGCAGGAAGGAGCTAAATGTGACAAATGTCTTGTAGTAGCTGAGAGAAGGCAAAGCTCATATCTTCAGAACTTTCTGAAAACTGTGGGTTATTAATCTGAGAAGCTTGGTGGCACAGCAGATAGAGCACCAAGCCCAAAGTCAGGAAAACCAGAGCTCAAATCTCGCCTCAGAAACTTACTACCTGTGTGACCCTGGGCAAGTCATGTAACCCTGGGCAAGGGATATAACCCTGTTTGCTGCAGTTTCTTCACCTGCAAAAATGAAATAGCAAACCACTCCAGTATATTTGCCAAGAAAACCCTAATGGAGTCACAAAGAGTTGGACACACTACTGAACAACAACTATTCTGTTAATGTACTTTAGGAAGACTATTCCCTTGTGTTTTTCAATGAATATCCTTTAAATACATTAGGTTAGCGTACTACTGCAGCACAAAATAAAGGATAGAAAAATCTGTGTAAATAAATAAAGGGTAAAAATCTGCTGTGCTAGATGATCTTTTTAATATCCCTCCCAGCTCAAGATCTCTTATGATACGATAGTTAACGTACATTTAATAGAGATTGGTCTTCAGCAAGGGAGTCAATCAAGGTCACATGTTATTGGCTTAGCTTAGGATCATTTTCCCTCTGAGGAATCTTGAAAACTGATTAGTATCACAAAAATCACAGGTATGTAGCACTGTCAATATAGTCTCACTTCCCTATTTTATCTCAGTTCTTTACTCAAAATCTTAATTCGGAAAGATGTTTTTATCTTCCTTTGCCCCTTGTAACAGGCCTAACTTCTCTATAGTACCAGACATCCTTAACCACCTCCTGCTAACTATAACTGTTACATCACCAACTGCTTGAAAAACTTTTACATCTGGATGTCCTGTAGTCACCTTCAACACAACATTTCTAAAATTGAACTCCAACTTATCAATCATTCCAAAAACACTAGACCTATAGGGGCCATTAAGGATTTTCTGCCTGATCCAAATTAGTAAGCGGGTTACAGCAGAGAAGTGTTCTTCCTACTCAGATTTACTTTACTCTAGGTTAGAACCAGAAGAAACCTTAGAGATATAGATCAACATCTTGATTTTAATTATGGGAAAACTGAGGCCCATAGGAATGAAGTGATTTATCCCACAGCAAAGAAAGTGGCAGAGTTGCAACTAGAATTCAGATCTCCTGAAATTCCAGACCCAGGTTTCTTCTCTTACATTATCTGACTATACGTCCAAGGTCACGGGTTCACTTCCCAAGTTGCAAGGCCAAAAACACCTTTATGGAAAAGATGCCGCCATTTGCTTTACGGGACAAAAGGAGGAGAGAGTAAAGAAAATGTCACCATACCTAGAAAACTGACCAGACTTTATGGAGGGTTCTTCAAAAGCATAATCAGGATGCTGATAATCAACATCAAGTCAGGGCTCCGGAAATCGGAGAGTTACAAATCTGAGGGAGGTCTTTTCCAGGGCGTGGTTCTGGGGGATACCGGAAGGGACACGCCCTTTCCCGGCTTCATCCAAGAGGGCTACTCATTGGCTAGTCCGCTTTTCCGGAGGGCATTCTGGGAAAACGACTTCCGGCGTTCTCTGGGGGTTGTAGTTCCTGGAGCTACCCCTTACAAGGGGGTTGGTTTCTTTTATTCTAAGAATTCCTGGTCCTAATTGAGGGAGATGGGGGAGAACTGCTCTGCTCCTAACTCCCAGAGGTGGGGGATGGAGCCTGCGGGGGGGAAGGGAAGAGACAGAGGCGGAGGCTAGTAGAGAATTGTTTTGGGGAAAGGGGGCAGCGAACAGCCCCAACTAAACATGAGATAAAGAGTAAAAATGAACAATCATCTCCTCCCTTGCATCCAACCTATTTCTTGGGGCACTTGTGCTCCTCAAAAGACCCCTTTTGTTCTAGTCAGGAGAGAACTCTTCCCTTCAGCCCCTTTACGCTCCTCCCCTTGCTCTCACTCCGTCTCCGGCAGATTGCCTCACTTCTGCCTACGCCCCTTTAGGCTCCGCCTCCTGTTCTCGCCCCGCCCCTTCGGATCCAGCCTCTTCCTGATCTCGCTCCGCCCCTACTGACTTCCTCCCTTCTCGGGCCGGCCCTTCCAGACGCTCATTTACTCCCCGCTCTTCAGGGGAAAGATTCCTCTAACCTTTCCGGGGACCGGAGGAATCCCCTTACTTAAATGTCCATGCTGGAAGGAATGTCAGAGGTCATCTAGTCCAACCTGGATCTGAACAAAAATCCCTTCCTTTTATGTTGTCCCCGCCTCCTGGGCGTTTATCCTCGCCAGGAAAAGGGCACATCACCCCCTCCCTCCCAAAGCTCCCCGGGCTCTTCTGAATCTCTGCACCCGGTCCATGTGGCTCTTTGAATGTTGTGCGCTGAGCTCATCTGTCACATCCTGAAGGGTTCCTCCTTCGGCTCGCTCTGGATTCCTCTCTTCCCCTAAACTCCTACCTTACCCTCATACTCCCTGGAGACTGTCCCCAAACTGCCTTTTCCTTCCCTCCTATCTCCTCCCTTCTTGTTTCAGTCCTGTGAGACTCTCTGTGACCTCAATTTGGGGTTTTCTTGGCAAAGATACTGGGGTGATTTGCCATTTCCTTATCCAGCTCATTTTACAGATGAGGAAACTGAGGCCAACAGGATTAAGTGACAGCTAGTATGTGTCTGAGGCCATATTTGAACTCAGATGAAGCTTTCTGTGTCCAGCCCTAGCAAGCAATCCACTGAGCCATCTCCTTCCTACACCTCAAGAAATGCTTTGTAGTTGAGGGTGGAGGGGAGGAGGATCATAGTAAAATGCAATTGTGTAGTAGAGGTGGTTTTCTCTACCCGGCCTTCCACCCCAATCCCCATCCCCCCTCAGGTATGTAGTGCTCAAAAGCAGCCTGCCCTGTCAAGCCTCACCTCTTTCCCCTCTAACTTGTACCCAGCTGTGACCTGGCTTTGAATTACCTGACCTCAGACTAAAGGTGTGTCCTGTCACGGGGCTCTTAAAATAGCTGGGAGATCGAGTCAGCTGGCAGGACCTTAGAGTTTATCTAATCTATTTGATGATTTTCAGCTATTTGGCATTAAAAAAAAAAAGTCTGTTAAATTCTTATGATTTTTTTCCCCAAACATGATACCCTGATTACTATAGCCTTGGCAGACAACAGGGCTCCTTAGTCCTAATTCTCCAAACATATTAATTCCTTATCTTTCAGACCTTTTTATCCCTCCTCAAACGTCCCATGGCTCCCCACCTCCTGGCCCCCATCCTCTCAGCTGAGAACCTTGCCTCGTATTTTATTTTAAAAACTGAGACCATTCCCAGTGAATTCTGTCTTCTTCCTTCTTCCTCATCTCTTATTTCTCAGATGCCTTCTGCCACTATGACCTCCACTCCTGTCTTAAAAGAAGTAAACTTACTCCTTATCAAGGCCCACTCTTTCACCTGAAAAAGTAATCCCGTTTCTTCTTCTCTGCTCCAAAGATTGGCCCCTCTGTCATCCCCACTCTGCCACTTATCTTCATTCTCTCCCTGTCTATTGGCTCCTTCCCTATTGCATAAAAATATGCTCTTGCCCCCTCGTCCTCTAAAAACATTCACTTGATCTATCTATCCCTGATAACTGTTGTCTTATATCTCATCTACCATTTATGGCTAAAGTCCTTGAAAAGGCCATCTATACTCTTCTCCCTCACTTTTGTTTTGGAGGGGAGAAGGCAAGGCAATTAGGGTTAAATCACACAGCTAGTAAATGTGTCAAGTGTCTAAGGTTAGATTTGAGCTCAGGTCCTCCTAAACTCCAGGGCCAGTGCTCTATGTATTGTGCCACCTAGCTACACCTTATTTCTTTTTTCCCCTTTTTTTGGAGGGGAAGGCAGGGCAATTGGGGTTGAGTGACTTGCCCAAGGTCACATGGCTAGTTTTTTTGTGTTATGTGTCTGAGGCTGGATTTGAACTCAGGTCCTTCTGACTCCAGGGCTGGTGCTCTATTCACTGCACCACCTACCCACCCCCTCTTTCTTACCCTTTAATTAATTTTTTTTATGTCATTCCCTCAAATTCACCTTATACCTGTACCCTCTGTCTATGTATACTCCTTCTAACTGCACTATTAGTGACATTGTTCTTAAGAATTACAAGTATCAGGAGCAGTGAATTTCTTGAAGTGTAATGTTCATGTCTTTTTGATTTTGACTTTCAGTTAGTCCGGTGATTCTTAAATTAACTGTCCTAGATCTATTTTCCAGGTCAGTTGTTTTCCTGGTGCTTCCCTGAGACACATGGTGAGATCCTGGTGTTGGTGTCTGCCCATCTGCCCAGGGCTTTACTGAGGCATATGGGGGATAGTGGTACTAGCATTTGCCTGCATAGCTGGGGCTCTGGACCTTCTGTTGGTTTGCTGTGGGAGGGCTGCTGGCTTACTGAATGCTTCCTGTACTGGACTGTGCTCCCCTTTTCTCCAAGTGAGACAGATATTTCTTGATGACCTTCCAAGTTTCTTATGCTAGAAGATTGTTTCACCCCATTTTTTTTGCTGGTTCTGCCATTTCAGAATTTGTTTTGCAGTACTATTTTATAGTTGTTTGGAGGTGAACATGGGAGGTGTTGGGCAATTTTCTGCCTGCTCTGCTGTCTTGGCTCCCAGAAGTCTCAAAGCTGCTTCAAGTTCCTTTTCTCTAATTATTAGTGATTTAGAGGATTTTTTTTTTTTGCTTTTTGGGGGGCAATTGGGATTAAGTGGCTTATCCAAGGTCACACGTCTAGTTATTTTGTGTTAAGTATCTGAGGCTGGATTTGAACTCTGGTCCTCCTGACTCCAGGGCTGGTGTTCTGTTCAGTGCCACCTAGCTGTCCGTAGAGGATTTTTTCATATGGCTAGGGATAGCTTGGATTTCTTCCCTATTCATATCCTCTGACCATGTGTAAGTTGGAGAATAGTTCTTAGTCTTATAAATTTGAATGAGTCATTTATATATCTGGGAAACAAGAACTTTATCTGAGAAATTTGCTTTTTTCCCTGTTAACTGTTTCTCTTGTAATCTTAGTTACAATGGTTTTGTTTGTGCAAACCTTTTAAATTTGATGTAATCAAAATTGCCCATTTTATCTTCTATGTTCCTTTCTATCCCTTTTTGGTCATGAAGTTTTCCCCTATTTGTAGATCTGAAAGACTAGTTCTTCCATATTCCTCTATTTTTTTTTTTTAATGACTAGGTCTCCCTATCTCACCCAGGCTGGAAATGGAGCATCCTATTATAGACCTGATTCCATAGCTCCTGTCAGGGGAACTATGATCTGCTACTCTTCTGACCCATGCAGTTTGTCTCCTCCTTAGGAATCCTGGTGCCCTTCATTGTATTGGTGTTGTACTTAGTGCCTACAACTGATTGGCTAGTAGAAGCTCGGAATACATGGGCTTGATCCACCAGCTTCAGCCTTCTCAGTCTCAGGGATTGTAGATTTTTGACACCACACCTGGCCTCAAATTTCTTTCTGATATGACATTTTATGTTTAGATAATGTGTCCATTTGGAGCTTATCTTGGTATGTTGTGTGAGGTGTCCAGTCTTCTTTCTAAAACACCAGGCTGCCTCCCCTGACATGGCACTGGTTTCACCAATCTTGAGGACAGCACATAGTATACAATAAAATATAATCAAGAGCTTTAAAAAATGTATTCTAATTTCCTATATGGAGCCAGGATGCTATGAAGGCAACCCAGGAGCCAAGTGAAAACAAAAGCCTTGCTGTTTCACCTACCCCAAAAAACATATTTGTTGAGAGTCATTCACCTAGGACTAATCCTAGATAAAATAATGAATTGGATGAAACTGTGGTCAGTTTGCTGTCTTCTCTCTTACCCAAATCAGGCACTCATTTTCCAGGCTGACCCTGTTCTTTCTAATGTACAAAAGGCTAATCTATAAACTAATCCTAGCTAGTATACTTAGAAAAAAACCTTTCTAATTACCCAATATATAGTGTTATGTGAAATGATGGTCCTGGTTTGCTGTATAGTTTACCAAGTATTCTCCTCATCTTGGAGTTAGGTAGTAGGACAAATACTATTCCCATCTGATAGATGATACTCAGAGGTTATATCTATCAGTTAGTAAGTGAATGAGCCAGAACTTGGACCTAGATCTCTCTCTATGCTAAGTGCTCGTTTCATAGCATCATGTACCTAGTGTCTCATGGACTTTCATGGATTGTCCCTTGGTGGCACCATCAGATTCAAAATCCTAAGTGGGATGGAGCATTGATGTATCCTAGAAGAACTGATTGTTTTTGAGGGGCCCAAAATGTAAATTTATGTCACTAATTGTACTGACCTTATGACAAAGAGAAGCTCTCTTTCCCTTACAGAATCTTTCCCACAGTGGCACATCTAGAATCCTTCATTCCTGCATCCCTTTTGTTCCAATCCTTATTCTTTTATTCCCAGACTTCTCTACCATCTTCTAGAATCAATCTCTGCTCTGTCTTTTCATCCACTCCTAAAAACCTTCTTTCTGCATAGACTTTGGGGTTAGTTGAAACTGAGGTTGCTAAGATGAGCCATGCCTGTCAGAACAGTAGTGTAATGGCTCCTCTAGCATTCCCCAGCCTCTGTGTTTCCGTTTTGGCCCCTTTCTGCCTCCTTTTGCCACTTTTGCTCTTTTCTGATTTACCCTCTGCCTCATCTGTAGAGTTCCTCAGTCGACTTCTTCTCTTTGCTCATTAAATACTGTCATCATAAAATCAGTGAACCAATTTCCTCTTTCAGATATGGTCTCTGTCTTTTTCCTTTCCTTTCAGATTCACTTCTGTGACTCATTTAGTAATCAATTCTCCATCCATTCCATTAATCTCCTGCTTATATTTAATTAGAAGGTCCCTCACACAAAATAGAGGGAGTGGTTTTGGAAAGGTACTACTCTCAAAATTTAGGGCTCTTGCCTGAAAAGAAAAGAAATGCCCAGGTTTGTAATGAAGGAAAGAGGAAGTTGTAATGTGTGACAGGAATATTTCATCTCACTTTAGGAAAGTCCTTTTGATGACTACTTGATGAATAAGGCAGATGTCATTACTGAAGTTCCATGAGAAAGGAAATTTAGGAATTTCCCCCAAACATCTGTTTTTAATATGCTCAGCTCTCATCTACTTCCTGTGAAAGGCAAGTGAGTATGTGTGAGAATATTTGATACCTTTGTTAATGTGTGGAGAAGAGAAGAAACTTTGGTGACAAGAAATTCTTATTTGTTTTTGAGAGCTAAAAGTTAGGAAGTGAGTAGAAGAGAAGTCTTTCTAGAGGGGATTCTAGAGAATCAAATAGAAATTAATTGAAACAATAACTTCACCAAAGTTGCAGGATAGAAAAATAAATCCATATTAATTGTCAAAACTTCTATATATTATCACAAAACCTAGCAAAATAAAATAGAAGATAAATTCTATTTAAAGTAACTATAAAATGAATATGATACTTGGGAGTCTACCTTCCAAGATACACACACACACACACACACACACACACACACACACACACACACAGGAACTATATGCATAGAACTATAAAACACTGTTTACAGAAATAAAGACAGATCTGAATAATTGAAGGAATATTAGTTGCTCATAGGTAGGCCATACCAATATAAGAAAAATGGCAAGGGGCGGCTAGGTGGAACAGTGAGTAGAGCATCGGCCCTGGAGTCAGAAGGACCTGAGTTCGGGATCTGGCCTCAGACACTTAACGCACACACAAATAAAAAAAACCTAGCCGTGTGGCCTTGGGCAAGTTACTTAACCCCAATTGCCCACCAAAAAAAAAAAAATGGCAATACTACTCAAGTTAATTTATTCATTCAATGCCATATTGGTCCAGTTACCAAAGGATTACTTTATAGAGTAACAAAATTCATCTTGAGGAACAAAAGGTCAAACATCTCAAAGGAATTAATCCAAAAAGTAGGAAGAAAGGGGATTTAGCAGTACCAGATCTTAATCTACAAAGCAGTAATTATTAAGATACTTTGAGACTGGTTAAGATATAGATTTGTCAGTGGAACAGCATAGCTACATAGTATATAAAAGCAAATTAATCTAGTAGCCTGATGTTTGATAGAACCAACTCCAGCAACCAGAGGTTAAAAAAACTATTTGACAAAAACTGTTGAAAAAATTGGAAAACAGTTTGTCAGAAATTAGATTTAGACCGGTATCTCACACTGTACACCAAAATTAGCTCAAAATGGATATGTGACTTAAATATAAAAGGTCATATTATAAACAAATTAGGAAAACAAAGAAGAAATTTCTTTGCAGAGCCATAGTCAGGGAAAGAGTTCAAGGGATAGAGAAGATTGCAGAAGATATAATAGGTAATTTTGATTACATAAAATTCAAAAATTTTTGTACAAAGAAAAGCAATGCAGCTAGAAGGAAATAGGTAAATGGGGGAGAAACTATGATAGGCCTCATTTCATATATATGCATATATGTAATATATGTGTTTATATATACATATGTGTGGAATTGATTAAAATTTATAAGAATAAACTCATTTTCCCAATTGATAAATGGTTAAAAGATATAAATTAGCAGGGAGGAAGGGAGAGTGAGAGAAAGAAAGAAAGAATATTATTATTCTAACTATTTTCATTTTACAGATGAGGAAATCAAGACCCATAGAGGCAAAGTGAGTTGCCCATGGGCATACAAGCAGTAAATATTAGAGCCTGAACTACTTGGAGCCTCTATGACTAGTGTGCCTTCCAGTACAACATGTCACATCCAAATCTTCTGTATTTAGGACACAACTCCAGGTCTGTCTCCATCATGAAATCTTTCCTTATCAATTAAGTCTACTACGTTTTCTTTCTTCTTTGAACTCTTAAAACATAGTCTGCCTCTGTGAAATAGAATTAATCATTCACTGTTTTGCATTTGTACTCAATTGATTTGTGATTTTTTTTTCTTGATGAGATTCTAAATTCCTTGAGAGCATGGGCATTGTCATTTACTTCTGTAGGCCTCATAGTTGTAGCATAGGGCTGGGAAAATTATAGGTTTGGGGTAGTTCTTGAATTGAAATTCTACCCCCATAATACTTACTGAGTTGATGCTGGGGGTCATGGTGTCTCATTTTGACAGCCTAAACAGATCAGAACCGTTATCATATCCCTAGGCAAATGTTATACTTTTGTTATACTATACACATCCTAGGGCCTCTCAATAGCCCCTTATGTTCCCAGTGCCCTCGGGATCCTTTCTGGTTGTATGATTCTGTCTCCCCACCCTACACATATACTTTGGCACTTTACCCAGATCTGCCCTCCTGAGAAAGGCACCAGGTACTAGAATTACCCTGTCCTCTATGGCCACCTCCCACCCCACACCCTCAGCATAGCACCAGACACAAGGGTCACCCATAGAGGCAGCATCAGTGCAGCACTAGGTAAATAGCCAAGGTCTACAACCCCTGGAACAAGAAGCCTGAGACAGTACCCCTTCCAACCTAGGAGCAGAGCTCAAATTTAAAATAAAGGAAAAATACCCAAATAAGATGATTTCAAAACAAAACAGAAAAAGAAAGTTATTATGGTGACAGAGAAGATCAAGATACAAACTCAGAAGAGGACAACAATGTCAATGCACCTATGGACAAAATTCCAAAGAAAAACAGGAAGCCCAGAAAGAACTCATAGAAGAGCTTAAAAAGGAACTTTAAAATCATATAAGATAAAATAAAAATTGGGAAAAGAAAAGACAGTGATGCAAGAGAATTATAGAAAAAAAAAAGAGTCAACAGCTTGGAAAAAGAAAATAACTGCTTTAGAAGTAGAATTGACCATATGGAATAGAAGAAACAAAAATCTACTGAAGAAAATGACTCCTTAAAAAGTAGAATTAGTCAAATTGAAAAGGAGGTACAAAGCTAACTAAAGAAAATAACTCCTTAAACGTTAGAATTGGGTGAGTGGAAGCCAGTGATTCTATAAGATATCAGGAATCAATCAAAAAAATTCAAAAGAATGAAAAAAATATATACTTCAGTGGAACAAACTGTAGCGGCAAGCACCCCAATATCCCCAGGGTGGCTCCCAACACAGGTTCTTAGATCTGCTTTTGTAAAGGAAAGCAACTCAAAATGGGTTAACAAGCTTACTTTAATCAAACAAACACACATTACCTAGTTCAGGGGAAAAAGGTCAGCACCCCGAACTTCAAAGTTACAGAACTTACAGATCAAACAGACAGGCTTCCAAACTGTGCAACCATTATATCAATACCAAATCACAGTTACCAGAGAGGGAAGCATCAACATCTGGGTTTTCAAAGCCGGGGGGCTCTCAACAACGGCTTCCCAGAGTCTCATCTGGTCAAATCGCAAACACTTCTCAAAGTGAGCCCCAAAGCAAAGCCTCTCCTCAGGGTTTATATAGCATTCTCCTGGCTCAAAGATTGTAACAACCTCCTTGACCCACTGCCCAATCACAAAGTATCAAGGTGTGGGCTTTCCTGAAAAACAAGCCTCCCACCACAGGCTCCAGGTGCACTTAAGCTAGGGGCAGGGAAGATCTTTAAATTTGCATTTCCATTACACAAACAACTGACCTGGAAGATAGACCTAGGAGAGACAATGTCAGAATCATTGGACTACCTGAAAGCCATAATCAAAAGGAGAACCTAGATAGCATCTTTCATGAAATTATCAAGGAAAACTGTCCTCATATCCTGGAACCAGAAGGCAAAGTAGGCATTTAAAGAATCAACCAATCACCTCAGGAAAAAGATGCCAAAAAAAAAAAACAAAACAAAAAACCTCTAAAAAACATTATAGCCAAATTATAGAACTATCATGTCAAGAAAAAAATTCTGCAAGTGGCCAGAAAGATACAATTCAAATATTAGGGAAGCATAATCAGGATTACACAAGACTTAGCAGCTGCAACATTAAAGGACTAAAGTTCATGCAACATGATATTCTGTAAGGCAAAGGAGCTAGGACTACAACCAAGAGTCACCTACCCAGCAAAATTAAGCATTACTTCAGGGGAAAAAAATGACCATTCAATTAAATAGAAAGGTTTCAAGTTTTCATAAGGAGAAGATCAGAATTGAATGAAAAATTTGATCTCCAATATCAAGACCCAAGAGAAGCCAAAAAAAGGGGAAAAGGGAAAAGAAAATGTAAGGGATTCAATGGAGCAAAACTGTTTATATCCCTAGGTGGGAAGATGATACTTGTAATTCTTAAAAGTTGTACCACTAATAGTATAGCTAGAAAAAATATCCACAGACAGAGGGTATGAGTAATAGGTGAATTTGAGGGAATGACATTTAAAAAAATAAAGAGATGAGAAAGAGGAGTATACAGGGTGCAGAAAGAAGGGAGAGATAGAACAGGGTAAATTATTTCACATGAAGGAAGAGTCAAGAAAAACCTATTACAGTGAAGGGAAAGATGGGAAGGTAGGTGCTTGAACCTTACTGTCATCAGTATGGGCTCAAAGAGGGAATACCATACACAATCATTTGAATATAGAAATTTATCTTACCCAAGGAGGAGAGGAGATTAGGTAAGGCATTGGGGTAACTGACAGAAGAGGGAGTAGACTGGGAGAGGAAGTAGACAGAAGCAAAACACTGTCAAGAAGGGAAACAGTGAAAGGAGAGGGAGGACAAACAGGAAGAAAAATAGGGTAGAGGGAAATATACATTAATCATAACTGTAAATGTGAATGGAATGAACTCTCCCATAAAATGGAAGCAGATGGCTGAGTAGATTAAAAAACAGAATCCAACAATATGTTTTTTATAAGAAACATTTGAAGCAAAGAGACATGCACAGGGTAAAGGTAAGGGATTGGAGCAGAATGTATTATACTTCAGCTAAAATTAAAAAAACAAAGAAACAGGGATAGCAATCCTGATCTCAGATGAAACAAAGCCAAAAATAAACCTAATTAAAAGAGATAAGGAAGGAAACTACATCATGCTAAAAGGTTTCATAGACAATGAGGTAATATCAATACTAAATATATATGCACCAAATTCTTAAAGGAGAAGTTAAGTGAGTTATGGGTTCATGACCAGACAAGAGATAGAGAGCATTATGAAATATAAAATAGATAATTTTGATTATATTAAATTTAAAAGGTTTTACACAAACAAAACCAATGCAACCAAGATTAGAAGGAAAGTAGAAAGCTGAAAAACAATCTTTACAGCAAGTATCTCTAATAAAGGTCTCATTTCTCAAATATATAGAGAACTGAGCCAAATTTATAAGACTATAAGCCATTCCCAATTGATAAATGGTCAAAGGATATGAATAGGCAGTTTTCAGATGAAGAAATCAAAGCTATCTATAGGTATATGAAGAAGTGTTCTAAATCACCTTTGATTAGAGAAATGCAAATTAAAACAACTCTTAGATACCACCTCACACCTATCATATTGACTAATATGACAAAAAAGGGAAAATGAAAAGTGTTGGGGAGGATGTGAGAAAATTGGGACACTAATGCACTGTTTGTAGAGTTCTGAACTGATACAACTGTTCTGGAGAGCAATTTGGAACTATGCCCAAAGGGTAACCAAACTGTGCTTACCCTTTGATCCAGCAATACCAATACTAGGTCTGTATCCCAAAGAGATCATTAAAAAGGGAAGAAGATGTACATGTATAAAAATATTTATAGCAGCCCTTTTTGTGGTGGCAAAAAATTGGAAATTTAGGGGATGTCCATCAATTGGGGAATGGCTAAACAAGGTATGCCATATAAATGGAATAGAATTCTATTGTACAATAAGAAATGATGAACGGGCAGTTTTCAGAAAAACCTGGAAAGACTGGTGCAAACTGATGTAAAGTGAAATGAGCAGAACCAGGAAAACATTGTATGCAGTATCAGCAATAGTGTTGCTGATCAACTATGACTGACTCAGCTCTTCTCAGCAACACAATGATCCAAGACAAGTACAAAGGATTCACCAATGAAAATGCTATCCACATCCAGATAAAGAACTGATGGACTCTGAGTGCAGATCAAAAGATACTTTTTTCTTACTTGCTTACTTTATTCTTATTTATGACCTATTTGTTACTTTTTATTATTTTTATTACTTTATTGCTTTTATTTATTACTTTATTCTTTTTCATGGTTTAGTTTTCTTTTTTCTCTAGTGTTCCTTCTTTCACAATTGTGATTAATATGGAAATATGTTTTACATGTGTAACCTATATCAAATTGCCTGCCATTATACTTAGAGAATCAACTAAAAACTACTTGAAATAATTAACAACTTTAGCAAAGTTGCAGGATATAAAATAAACCCACATAAATCATTGGCATTTCTATGTATTACTAACAAAGTCCAACAGCAAGAGATAGAGACATTTTATTTAAACTGTAAGCAATATAAAATATTTGTAAATATAAAATAACTGTAAGCAATATAAAATATTTGGTAGTCTACCTGCCAAGACAAACCCAGGAACTATGTGAATACAATTACAAAACACTTTTCACACAAATAAAGTAAGATCTAAATAACTGGAAAAATATCAGTTGCTCTTGGGTAGACCAAGCTAATTTAATAAAATGACAGTTCTGGAGAGCAATTTGGAACTATGCCTAAAGAGCTATAAAACTGCACATACCTACCATATATCCCAAAGAGATCATAAAAGAGGGAAAAGAACCCACATGTACAAAAATATTTCTAGCCATTCTTTTCGTGGGGGCCAAGAATTGGAAATTGAGGGGATGCTCAGTTGAGGAATGACTGAACAAGTTGTGGTATATGAAAGTAATGGAATATTCCATAAGAAATGATAAGCAGGAAACTTCAGAAAAACCTGGAAAGGTTTACATGAACTTATGCTGAGTGAAGTGAACAGCATCAGGAGAACATTGTACATAATAACAGTAACATTGTGTGATGACCAATTTTGGTAGACTTCTCAGCAATTTGAGGATCTAAGACAATTCCAAAAGACTCATGATGGAAAATGCCATCCACATCCAGAGAAAGAACTATGGAGTCTGAATACAGATTGAAACATACTAATTGGGGGCGGAGCCAAGATGGCAGAGTAGAAACAGCACTTCCAAGGTGCACTGCCCCACACAACTTCCAAATAATGTAAAAGGGGACTCTGAACAACTTCTGGAGCCCCAGCACCCACAGAACTACACAGAGAAGCTAACCTCCCACTGAGGACAGCCCAGCAGCCCTGCAGTTAGAGGCGAGTGCAGCGCTCTGAGAGCAGGCAGCACAGCGAGATGGGAACCGACAGCACAGTGCTCTGGGAGCTGAGCCCAGGCCCACATGAGCTATAGTTTTAGCCCTAGGGCGGCTGGGCCAGCAACCAGCTGGAGGGATCCAGAACACCAGCAGCTGTGGCAATTCCAGAATTATCAGCACAGATATGCCTAGGACAAAGTGAGAGGTTAGTGCCCTATGGACTTTGGGACCAGTATTTGGGGAACGCATTGGCTTCCTCCCCTGGGGGCAAAAAGCTGCTGAAGAAACTCGGCACAGAAGCCATTTTGCAGTGTCAGGGGCGGCTCTAGCTCCTGGCTTGCAAACTGTCGGGAGATCCAGCAATCAGTCTGGTGGTTAATCGCTCTTGCTTTAACCTACTTGGATCTGGATTGTGGTCTGGGGTGGAGGTTTGGGGTGGGTATCCAGCTTGCCAGAGCTTGTGGAGGCTTTACAGAGGCCACCCAACCTGTGGAAGTTGTGAAGACCCCATGTTTGGGACAGAAGCTCTCCTCTCTGGTGGCAGAGTCCTACTGTGGCAACAAGCCCCAAAATCAAGCAATTAAGTGGCAACATGCCACTTAATTGCTTGATTAAGGCAAAAGAAACAAAATAAACAGAAAAATTCAACATTGGACTCCTATTTTAGGGGCAAAGAGGATCAAAGCATGGAGGAGGACTGTGAGGTCAGAACTCCTGCACCAAAAGCCCTAAATGAAAATACAAGCTGGTTACAGGCCATAGAGGACCTTAAGAAGCAGATAAGAGAAGTGGGGGGAAAATTTGGAAGAGAAATTATAAAGATGCAAGAAAAGTATGAAATGACAGTCAACAGCCTGACTGAGGAAAATTACACCTTAAAAAATAGACTAACACAAATGGCAAAAGAGGCTCAGAAAGGCAATGAAGAGAAGAATGCCTTAAAAAGCTGAATTTGCCAGATGGAAAAAGGATCTCAAAAGCTCACTGAGGAGAATCATTCCTTCAGAATTAGATTGGAATAAATGGAAGCTAATGCCTTTATGAGAAATCAAGATGCTATTAAGCAGATCCAAACAAATGAAAGAATAGAAGGCAATATGAAATATCTCATGGGAAAAACCACTAATCTGGAAAATAGATCCAGGAGAGATAATTTAAAAATTATTGGACTACCTGAAAGTCATGATCAAAGAAAGAACCTAGAAATCATCCTTCAAGAAATTCTCAAGGAAAATTGCCCTGATGTTTTAGATCCAGAGGGCAAAATAGAGGTTGAAAGAATCCACAGATCACCTCCTGAAAAGGATCCCAAAAAGAAAACTCCCAGGAATATTATAGCCAGGTTCCAGAATCCCCAGATCAAGGAGAAAATACTACAAGCAGCCAGGAAGAAACAATTCCAATATTGTGGAAACACACTCAGAATAGCCCAGGACCTGGCAGCTTCTACACTGAGGGATCGAAGGGCATGGAATATGACATTCCAGAGGGCAAAAGAGCTGGGATTGAAGCCAAGGGTCACCTACCCAGCAAAACTGAATATCTTGTTTCAGGGGAAAATATGGTCATTCAGTGGAATAGAGGACTTTCAAGCATTCTTGAGGAAAAAACCAGAGTTGAATAGAAAATTTGACATTCAGACACAAGAAGCAAGAGATGCTTGACAAGGTAATCAAGGAAAAGAAATCAAAAGGAACTTATCAACGTTGAACTATTTACATTCCTACATGGAAAAACAATAACTGTGTCTGATGAAACCTTTCTCATTATGAAAATAATTGAAAAAGGGTATATGGGCATATGTTTACAGGTATACATGGATAGAGGGCACAGGTTGAATTTGATGGGAAGGGATGATTCTTAAGGGGTGAAGTTAAGAGGTGAGAGAGGAAAGTGGCAAGAGGAAATGGGGAGAGACAGGGTAGGGTAAACTATCTCATGTAGAAGAGGCAAGGGGAAGTAGTTGCAGGGGAGGGGAAGAACAGGAAGACAAAAAGGCAAATCCATATTCTCATTGAAGTTGGCTCAGGGAGAGAATCACATACATACTAAATGGGATATCTCACCCTGCAGGAGAGTAGGGGAGAGGGGGATGAGAGGGGGGATGATGGAGGGGAGGGCATTCTGGGGGGAGGGGAGGTTGGAAGTACCCACTTTTGAAGAGGGACAGGATCAAAGTAGGGAATGGGCCAGGTGGGAAGTGAGATGGGTGGGAGGGAAATATAAGCAGTCTTTTACAAATATATCTACTATGGTAATGTTTTGCATAGCTATACATGTACAACACATACTGAATTGCTTATCTTGTCAGAGGGAGTGGGTGACAAGGGAGGAAGGGAATAGATCTGAAAATTGAAGTTTTAAAATTAAATATTTAATAAGATGTCCAGGCATTGGGGCTCAGAGATTCGCCTTGCCCTAATGGCAAAGTTGAAGGGGGTATGGGAGAAGATATGGGAGAGAGCAGATTGGATGAGGGGATATCTAGTGGGACTGCTATTCTGGACTGGTGAGTAGGGAAAAAATGGGGGAAAAATTGTAACCCAAAATCTGATGGAAATGAATGATGTAAACCAGAAGTTAATAAAGCATTTGTTTAAAAAAAAACATACTAATTTCTCTCTCTCTTTTATTTTTCTTCTTTCTCTTGGTTTTAATTCTTCTTTACAACATGAGTAATGTGGAAATATGTTTAATATGATTGTACATGTTCAAAAACAGTTATAAGGGATGGCTCTGTGGGAGGGGAGAAAGGAGGGACATAGGGAAATGTAAGTGATAACAAAACAAAAAAATAACAATAAAAGTCCATTTTTAAGAAAAAATGCCTACCATTTTTCGAACTCAAAATCCTGTAAAAGTGAATGCTAAAATTTTTCTTGACATGTAATTGGGGAAAAAATACTATTAAATGACAAACTGTAAAAAAAAAACAAAACAACCTATACTACACACCTCAAAGAACAGTTGTGTGGAAAGCACTTTGTAGACTAAAAATGTCATATAAATGTTTATTGTTCTTTTTCTTCTTATTATTCCTTGGGCCTATCTATATACAACCAGTTGGCTAAAATAGCAAGAGTAGTGGTCTCCCTGACACTTGTTTATTTCTTTCACAGTTATATGATGGGAGGTCACCCTTCCCTAAAATCCTTCATGATATTTTGATGCCTATTGAGCTGTGATTGATGAGCTGGTGGTTGGAAGGAGGTGGCCAGATCTCTGGCATAATAAAAGAGCTCTTATATTGATGGTAATGGGAGGAGTCTGGTTTGCTACTGGTCCTCCCTCCCCTTCCTGTTTTCCTTCCTTTATTTCATAACTTGTCACTTCCCTGTATCTCTTTCACAGTCCCGGGGCTGGAGATTTCTATTCCCTTACTGATGCCTGGCTTGATTGGCTCAAACAGCATTAACCTGGTCTTATGGCAAAGACCCTGAGTGACCACCTGCTGCATACCTTGGAGAGCCTGGTCACCTATGATCTGGAGAGGTTCAAGTTCAAACTGCAAAATGCCAACTTAGATAAAAATAGAGATCGCATTCCCCAAGGCAGGTTGCAAAAGGCTGTGGGGCCAGTGGAACTTGCTGCCCTTCTGATCAACTCTTATGGGGAAAAATATGCTGTGAAGTTGACCCTGCAGGTGTTGCGAGCTATCAACCAAAATTTCCTGCTGGAGGAGCTCAGCAAAGCAACTAACCCAGGTAAGTCTGGCAGCCATGAGAAGCAGCCTCTCTTTTTTTTTCCTTCCAGAATAATACTAGTGCCTCTTTACATTTGTATTATGCTTCAGACTTTCAAAGAACCCTCACATCTGTTATCTAGAAGGTTAGAAACTGGAAGGGACCTTATTTTTAGAATTTAAAACATAGTGTCAGTGTTAGAAGTCCCTGACACACACATAAGGTTAAGAACTCTTGCCCTAGAACATATGTTAGAAGTGGAAGGGAATCTGAAATATAGAACATAGAATATTAGAACTAGGAGGAACCTGAGGATATAATAGAATTGAATATCAGAGTTAGAAGGGATCTTATAACATAAACCACAAAATGCCAGAGTTAGAAGAGACATTAGAACAGAGACCATAAAATGACAAAGCTGGAGAGGACTTTAGAGAACGTTTTACAAAGGAGGAAATCACTAAAGTGTCTATGTTTGCAGAACCAGTCAGTAGAGCTAGGTCTCCTGATTCCTAATCCAATACTCTTTGTACTATAGAATGTACCTTACTCTGGCCCTTTGAAGCAGTTAGGGCAAGAAACTAATAAACCTGTTTGATAGATGGCGAAACTGAGATGTGCAGAGCTGGTGACTTGTCCAAAGTCACTTGGCTAATAGCTAAATCAGAAGAAAAACTAACTCACAAGCCTAACTCACAATGGCTCTTTCCATTAGATCAAAGTGCTAGTGGCTTCTCTTCATCACCTCTTGAGTTTCTTCATAGCTGGGCAGTTTTCAAGTGTTCCCCCTTCTCAGAGGCAGAAGAATGATGTCTGGCTATGTGGAAAGTTTCAGGCCCAGATCATTGTATTTCAGGAAACCTCTAGTTTCACTTCCCCTTTGGTTTCTCATTTTCTCCTTTTGTTCCTATATACTGCCCTAGGGCAGGTAGGGACTCCGTGGATAAAATTCCAGGCCTGGAATCAGAAAGACTCTTCTTCCTGAGGTCAAATTCAGTCTCTGACACTTACTAGCTGTGTGAACCTGGGCAAGTCACTTAATCCTCTTTGTCTCACTTTCCTCTATAAAATGAGCTGGAGAAGGATGGCAAACCACTCCACTATCTTTGCCAAATGGGGTCATGAAGAGTCAGACATGACCGAACACCACCCTATTGCTTATCAATACCTTCCTTCCCCCTTTCTGAAAACAACCCCATGCACCAGACAGACATACACATATTCCAAAGCCCAGCCAGGGAAACTATTTGTTCAACGAGTCTAGAATTCCCATACCTTCTCTATTTCTTCTTGCATACTTATTCCTGGGTGCTGCTAGAGAAAATTTTTCAGCTATATTAACTGAATGCACTACAAATTTATGTTATCTAGTATCAACATGGCTGTATACCAGTGCTTTTATCCTTCCATGTCTAGAAGGAGCAAGTTATCACTGCATTTTACTTGCCCCTACCCTTACGTGGACAAGAACAGAAAGCATAGAAAATTGGAAAGAAAATGGCAAAGTTTCTCCCTCCACCATCATCCCAATTTATCACCTTGCCCCCTCCCAGACATATTATTGACTCATTGTTTAGAAAGACCCTGGTATGATTGTTCCCTCTGCCTTGGGAAATTGAAGGGAAAAAAAGAGTCAATATTTCCTTTTTTTTTTCAGCTCCAAGCCCTCAACAAGAGCATTGATATGGCAAAATGACTTACTTGTAATTTTCTTTCTTTCCCTTCTGTTTGCTCCCTTCTGGTTCCTCTCTGCTATATTTGAGCAAGGACACACATAGATTAGCAATGAAATGGTTAAAAACAGTTATCACAGTATCAAACTTTTACTCAAAATAAAACAGAAAGGTAAACAAACTTTTAAGAAGGAAACATGTTTTGGGAAACAGGCATGCACCTTCTTGGAAGGGAGGAAAGGAAAGAAAGTACAGAGCTATTTGTCAGTTCTGCAGTCATGGGTAGGTTTCAGTGACATCATCAGCATCAGTTCTGACACATCTTGTACATGACATGCCCTGACATCCCGGGCCTGGACTCTGACATTGAGGACATTACAGCTAGCACTGTTCCCCTACATGGCTTCTGGTCTCCTGGCCCCTCTCCTTTTTAGCAGAGGAACTCACCTCTTATTTTTCTAGGCAAATTGAGATCATCCATCATGAACTACCTCTCTCCCCTATTCCACACCTCAAATCCCCTCAACATCATTCCCCATTCTCTTCACTTGTTCAGATCTTTGAGAAGCAATAGCTTTTGTCCTAGCCCTTCTACATGTGTCCTTGATCACATCTGGTTTCTCTAGGAATTTGCCCCTTTGATTGGTTTCCTATCCCCTGCCTTTGCAAACGTCTTTAAGCCTTGTTGGTGCTCACTAATATAGGTCTTCAGTCTAGAAGATTTCTCCATTTCCTTTCTAGCAGAAATACAGATTCTCTCTCTCCCTCCCTCCTTCTCTCTCTCTCTCTCTCTCTTCCCCCCCCCCCCCCGCCCCCGGGAAAATGTCATAGCTGCAAAGGAAAGGACAAAGGCTATGAGAAATTTGAGAAGGGAAAATTTCCTTTTAGCTCAGGGAATCAAGGAAGGGCTTGTGAAGGAGGTGGTACCCAAGTCATGCCTTGAAGATTGGAACTGGGGTGAGGGCCATATAAGTAGTTATGGTAACAGCTACCCTACCTACCTCACAGGACCAAATGAAACAAAGTACATAAAGTACTCTACAAATACAAGATATTCTCATTCAAATGCAGCTGTGGTTGTGTGAGATAGTTAAGATACATTGTATCTAAAGTTAAGTATTCACCAGGACCTGTTCTTCAGGAGACTAGAGAGTTCAAATTCAAATAAATGGCATGACATTAATAATCTGGAAATTTGGGTCTTAGTCCCAGCCACTACACTAATAAAACCTGTGACCTTGGGCAGCTCTTTTCTTCTCTGGGTGTCACATTTCCTCCTCTTATCAAGTCCTTTCTAGCTCAAATGCTGTGTGATTAAGTTAGGAGATGAGTGAGCCAGGAGTATTTGTCTTAGAATTCTTTAATGAGTAGGTAAGAATCAATTGAAATTATTATATTGAGTATATATGCCATCAAAATTGTTTGGTATCTCTTTTCTTTTTTTTTTTTTTTTTGGAGGCAATTGGGATTAAGTGACTTGCCCAGGGTCACACAGCTAGTAGGTATCTGAGGCTGAATTTGAACTCAAGTCCTCCTGACTCCAGGGCCCATGCTCTATCCACAGACCTTTAAGAAACAGTGTGGTATAGTAGATACAGGGTGCTAATCTTGGAGTCAGAAGGAGCTGGGTTGAAATGCCACATCTGATACTTTTTACCTGTGTGACCATGGGCAAGCCACTTGAACTTCAGGTAAACCTTAAGTAATTCTCTAAAATATATCTACTAAGTTATAGACAAACTGCAATCTGAGCTGATGGAAGGAGTGCCCACACCTTCCAAGTCACAGCTCCTCATGTAATGTTTACAGAGGACTTCTTTTCTCAGAATACCCCTCTGAGGTAGGTAATGAAAACACTATTTAAAAAAATACATTTTATTGGTATCTTTTGTTTTTAGATTACCAGAATTTATCCCAGTATCCCCTTTCTTGTAACAGAGAGCAACCCTATGTAATAAGTAATATTTTTTTAAAAGGGGGAATGAGGCAAAAAAAATCAGCAAAACTGATTAATATGGGGGGCAGCTAGGTGATGCAGTGAATGGAGCACCTGCCCTGGAGACAGGAAGACCTGATTTCAATTTTGGCCTCAGACACTTAACACTTACTAGCTGTGTGACCTTGGGCAAGTCACTTACCCCCAATTGCCCTGTCCTCCCCCCTTCAAAAAGCAAAAAAAAAAACCAAAAAACAACAACAACAAAAACCTGATTAATATGTGGGGAAAAAGTCTGAAAATAAATGCAATTTACCACACCTGTGGACCTCTGAAGACTAAGGTAGCAGTGAAAGTATTATGATCTCCGTTTTATATATGAGAAAACTGAGGTGATTTAATTATGGTTACACAGCTCATAAGTCAGAGCTGAATTCCAGGTTTTCTGATTCCCACTTTAGTTTTTTTTTTTTTTTTAGTTTAATTGAAAGTGCTGGCAATTATTTTTTTTTTAAAGAGATGTCAGTCCATCAACAAGCATTTATTTATTTATTTTTGGAAGGGGGAAGGCAAGGCAATTGGGGTTAAGTAACTTGCCCAAGGTCACACAGCTAGTAAGTGTGTCTCAAGTGTAGGAGCCAAATTTGAACTCAGGTCCTCCTGATTCCAGGGCTGGTGCTCTATTCACTGTACCACCTAGCTGCCCTGGCAAATTGTTTAAAACACTTTAAACGTCATTTTAACCAAAATTCTTTGCATACCAAAAATTAGGGTGCTGATTACAAATTACTCATTAAAGGTAGAAAATAAAGCAAATAAATTGAATGTATCTGCTGCTCTGACTTAAAAGTAAAATTTAAACTTCATTTCTCAAAAGTGTTTTATAATTTGCACTTTAGCTAATTTTGACAAGTGGTTCTCTCCTACCTCCTCCCTTCATCCCCAAATCTTCATTTTGAATTTATGAGTTTTTAATGATTTATTTGCATTCCTTTCAGAATGTTTGACTCAAAAGTGTGTCACAGAAACCTCAGGAACCTCTGTTTTCTCAAGGGAAACAGTATCTAAGAGCCTGATAATAGAGAAGCCAGATGCTGATTTGCAGGGCCCAAATGAAGTTGGCACAGTTGAGCTTCAGGTTCCAATTCCATCAATCCAGGTGTATCCTGGGCAAGAATGTCAGAAGAAATCCCAGGAGGAATGGGAAGCTCAGAGGACTTCAAAGGGCTCACATCTGACTGAGGTTCAGGAGAGACAAAGAAACCAGATTGTGAATGTACCTCCCAAAAGGACCCAGCTAACAGTCTGTACCATTTCTTCAGAAGACAAAGAACCTTCATCTCCAGAAGCTGCTATGACTTTTGAGTACAAGAGAGATGGGATTCTAGAAACAACTGTTCCCTTAAAGACAGTGGAAGCTAGAAATGCAGCTCTGGCTCCAGAGAGCAGAAGATATGAGAATTCGGAAATTGCTGTCACCTTAGAGCAAAAAGCAAACAGGAATCAAAAGCTCTTTTTCTTGGGAGAGAAGGGAATAGAGAAGCAAAGATTTCATGCATCTTTAGGAGAGCAAAACTACCCAAATAAAGAATCTACTGATAATTGCCAAGACCCTGGGTCCCAAGAGGAAAAGAGACCTGGGAATACGGATACTTCCATGTCTTCAGGAAAGAAAAAACCTAAGGATCCTGGAAACCAGTATTTAAAAGAAGCTTGTGAAGGTATTTTTCATAATATTTATTTTCAGCCTCCTAAGTACTATATTGTCATTTCCTCTTACTATCTCTTCATATCCTTAGTGGAATTCTTTGTTTAAAAAAATTCTCTTTTAATGCATCTCCCTGATGCTTTTAAATTATGCTATTTGAATGCTATTCTTTAAGAAGCTTCTTGGCTCTTAAATTTTAGGCTCAGAGTCAGAAGCTTGGGTTTTTGTCCTGGCTCTGACTGTGTTTTTATTAACTATATAGCAATGGATCATATAACTTTCTCTCTTAACCTCAGTCATCTTATTGATAAAATGAAGATAATAATACCGGTCTCACAGTGTTCTTGGAAGGAAAGTGCTTTGAGAGAGCTGTAAAATGCCTCATAAATGTTTTATTGTTGTTGGTATCATCATTATTATTTAACCTCCTTTAGGAAAGGAGCGGGGGAGGGGCAATATAAGAGGTCTCAAAGACCACGTCTTTCTATTTGGGGCCTAAATGGCTTCTCAAGAAATGATGCAGAAATCTTGGAAAAGTGAAGCATCAGGGGAGATGAGGGATCATAAGATTATAATTTCATGATGAGATCCTGGTTTAGAGCTGGAAATTACCTTAGAGGTCATTGTTGTCCAAATCCATCATTTTTACGAAAGAAGAAATGGAGTCGCATTAAGGTAAGTGACTTGATGGAACTCACATAGGTAATAATGGCGAAGCTGGGATTTCAACCTAGGCCCCCCTGACTCAAATCCAGATGTGAGTGAAATCAAATGGATGGATAGGTTAGAAACCTTGAGAAAGTGTTTGAAACTTGATATACAGAATACAGAGTTAGCAAGGGTAGGGGGGCAGGGGGGAGGTCAAAGAATCATAAAAGAAAAAAAGTTGTAGAGCTAGAAGGTCATGGAGCCCAACCTATAACCAAATAGTGATTTTCTCTCCACCATCCCTACCAAGTGATCATCCAGCTTCCACCTGAAGACCTCCAGTGCTGGAAGACTAAGTATAGTCCAGTTGGACAATTTAAATTAGGAAACTTGACTTTATGTTAAGCTGAAATTTGCCTCTGCAACTTAACTCGAGTTGGCAGAGCTGTGATCAGTGAGTGAAAGCCAAACAGGTCTAATTCCTTTTCCATATGCTAAGTTTTCAAGTATTTGAAGACAGTGATATGTCCCCATTCCAGTTTCTCTTCTTCATGGGAAACATCCTCAGTTCTATCAAATGGCCCTCCTATGCCATGATTTCCAATGTCTTCACCCTTCTCTAGCTGTTCTCCCTTTCTTAATGTCCTTCCTAAACCATAGTGTCTAGATCCAAACACAAGATTCCAGATGTATCTACCAGTGTCAAGTCTATGACCTATACTTCCTTCCTTCTAGATGCACTGCTTCTCTTCAGCTTTTGGTCGCATTTATACTGTTGATTCATATTGGGACACTAAAAACCCCAGGTCTTTTTCTCATGAAGTATTGTGTCCTTCCTATTTTGTAATTGAGTATGTAGGGCATGATTTGCCCCAAATGAAGCTGTTACATTAATTGCTATTAGATTTCATCTTTTTAGGTTATGCTTCCCTTTCTTACTTGTTGAAATATTTTAAAATCTGAATTCTGTCATTCAGTATGCTAACTATTCTTCCTAATTATGGATTTAAAGATAAATCTGATAATATCTAGGTGATTTTTATCTTCATCCAAGTCATTGATAAAAATACTGAGTAGAATAGAATGAAAGACAGATAGATCACTGGACTTTCCCCTAGTGAATTTCCTCTAGGCTGACATCACTCCACTAGTCATCACTTAGAGACCAGTCATTCAGCCAGTTTCAAATATATCTAATTGTATCTATCCAGCCCACATTTCTCTATCCTGTCTATGAAGACATAATGAGAGACATTATCTGGTGCCTTGCTGCAATCTAGGGTATGCTATTTCTATTACATTCTGTTTAGTTATCACTTTGGCAAACCATGTTAAAAATAAAGTCAATTTAGCTTGATGAGTGCATACTGAATTCTAGTGACCTTTGCTTCCCATTTTAAAAATTAAATTTTATGTTTATTTTTAGTTTATATCATTCTTTCCACAAGATTTTGAGTTACAAATTTTCTCCCCATCTTTCTCCTACCTGCCACCCCAAAACAGTGATCCCACTGTATACCTCCTTCCCCAATTGGCTTCCCCCTATATCCTCTTCCCTCCCCCCTCTGACTTTTCAGTAGGGCAAGATGGATCTCTATACCCCAATGCCTGTACATCTTATTTCCCAGTTGCATGTAAAAATAATAATAATAATAATGTTTTTTTAAACATTTGATTTTAAAACTTTGAATTCCAGATTCTTTCCCTTCCTCCCTCATCACCCACCCTTACTGGGAAGATAAGCAATTCAATATAGGTTGTACATGTGTAGTTACACAAAACATTTCCATAGTTGATATACTGTGAAAGACTGACTATATTTCCCTCCATCCTATCCTGCCCCTCACTTGTTCTATTCTCTACTTTGACCCTGTCCCTTTTCAAAAGTGTGTGCTTCCAACTTCCCTCCTCCACAACCTGCTCTCCCCTCCATCATCCCCCATCTCATCCCCTTCCCCCCTACTCTCCTGTAGGGTGAGATATCCTGTTTAGTGTATATGTCATTCCCTCCCTAAGCCAAATTCAATGAGAATAATATTGACTCATTCCCTTTTGCCTTCCTGTTCTTCCCCTCCATTGTAACAGTTTTCCCTTGCCTCTTCTATATGAGATAATTTACCCCATTCTGTCTCTCCCCATTTCCTCTCATTATATTCCTCTCTCACCTCTCAATTTCACCTTTTAAGTATCATCCCTTCCTATTCAATTGGATCTGTGCACTCTATGTATACCTATCCACGTATATACACACACTCACATATGTATTCATATGCCCATATACCCTCCTATATAGACATATATATGCATATGTGTGTGTTCACACACACACACACACACATTTATATTCCCTTCAAATATTCTTGTACTGAGAAAAGTTTCCTAAGTTATAATTATCGATTTTCCATGTAGGAATAGTTCAACTTTGAAAAGTTCGATTTCTTTTCCCTGTTTACCTTCTCATGCTTTTCTTGCTTCTTGTATCTGAATGTCAAATTTTCTATTCAACTCTGGGATGTTTTTTTGTTTGTTTGTTTGTTTTATTTTTTTTTATCAAGAATGCTTGTAAGTCCTCTGTTTCATTGAATGACCATATTTTCCCCTGAAACATGATACTCAGTTTTGCTGGGTAGGTGATTCTTGGTTTTAATCCCAGCTCCTTTGACTTCTGGAATATCATATTCCAAGCCCTTTGATCCCTCAGTGTGGAAGCTGCCAGATCCTGTGTTATCCTGATTGTGTTTCCATAATATTCAAATTGTTTCTTCTTGGCTGCTTGTAATATTTTCTCCTTGATTTGGGAACTCTGGAACCTGGCTATAATATTCCTAGGAGTTTTCTTTTTGGGATCTTTTTCAAGAGGCAATTGGTGAATTCTTTCAATTTCTATTTTGCCCTCTGGTTCTAAAACATCAGGGCAATTTTCCTTGAGAATTTCTTGAAGGATGATTTCTAGGTTCTTTTTTTTGGATCATGGCTTTCAGGTAGTCCAATAATTTTTAAATTATCTCTTCTGGATCTATTTTCCAGGTCAGTGGTTTTTCCAATGAGATATTTCAAATTGCCTTGTATTTTTCATTTGTTTGGATCTGTTTAATAGTATCTTGATTTCTCATAAAGTCACTAGCTTCCATTTGCTCCATTCTAATTCTGAAGGAATTATTCTCTTCAGTGAACTTTTGATATTCTGCTTCCCATTTTTCCCTAGAATTTTACCAGAAATTAGGATCAAGTTCACTAGTTTGATTAATCTAACATCTTTTAAAAATTCAGTTTAACATTTGCCTGTATTGATTTCATAGGACCTCTCCCTCACTCCATGATTTTTCAGACTTCACTTTAAGGCACACATCCATTAGTTCTTTCAGGATGCTATACTTTATTAAGTGTGGGACTAAGGACTTAAATTCATTGAGGGCAGTTGGGTACTCTTTTACCATCTTTAATACCATGTTACCATTTTTGTTCTATATTTCCCAGTCAACATGCATTTTTTAACTTTAAAAAATTTTGTTTTTAACATTCTTTTCTTTTTAAATTTTGAGTCCCAAATTCTCTCCTTCCCTTCATGCCTCATCCACCCATTGAGAAGGCAATATTATATCAATATACATATGAAATCATGCAAAATATATTTCTATATTGGCCATATTTCTTAAAAAGCAAGAAAAATTAAAGTAAGAAAGTTATATATCAGTTTATACTCAAGAGTTTATCAGTTGTTTCTCTGGAGGTTGGTAGCATTTTTTCCATCATGAATCCTTTGGAATTGTCTTGGATCATTATATTGATCAGATAGCCAAGTGCTTCACGTTGGTCATCATTAAAACATTGCTGTTATTGTGCACAATGATCTTCCAGTTCTCCCTTCAGTTTGCATCAGTTATTATAGGTCTTGCCATGTTTTTTCTGAAACCATCCCCCTTGTCATTTCCCAACAGAACAGTTGTATGCCACAACTTTCAACACGAATTCTTTAAGCACTTATTATGTGCCAGGCACTCTGTTAAGTTCTGGGGGGTACAAAAAAAGGCAAAAATAGTCCATTGTCCTTGATAAGAAAATAGAAACAAAATAAGAATTGAAGATATGTTTTTTCATCATCATCTATTATTGTTTCATCCACATAAAGTAGCTGACGTGACATTCTTTGATCCTATTTCTTATTTTACTTTAATTTGGCTCTAACTTTAGCTTTAAAATCTCCTCTTTTAATTTTGTCCTTAAAATTCAGGACAAGGCTCAGTTCAATTTGGTCTTTAGCATTCCTGACATTTTTAGTGGACCACACCATTTGTATTGATCTGGTTCCCTACCTTTGCTTTTATCTTCTGTATATGTCTCTTAAATTCATCAGTTATTTCACTGTACAACTATCCAATTCTCTTTAGACAACCTTCTCTTTCATCCTCATCAAAATGATTTGTTTGTACTTTCATAATTTTGTTTTTGAGACTATCTCATCCCCCTTGTGCCGGCTTCCCTGGTAGAATTTTAGACCATAGGACTCAAACTGTCCTTTTTTCTGGTCTCCTTAAAGCTCACTCTGCCAAAATATAGGGCACACATTGACTTTTCTTCCTTATCAATCATAAATACTAAGACGGGGTAGTAACTTCTTCCCAACCCTATCATTTTTATTTCAACTCAGAATCAGTTGCAGAATAGTTCCTTTCATTGCTTTCTCCATATTTTCAAGAATGAAATAAAATTAAGGCAGGTCATTAATTTACAAACTATTCTGCTTTTAGCCAAAATAAAGCTCCAGAAGATATTTAAATAGGTGAAATTACTCCCACACTATTATATCATACTGCCATGTTAGGTTTTTGATGTTTCCAGAACTTATTGTCTATTTCATTCTTCTGGTTGGTTTGTGTCTAGTATGCTCCAGACTGTCACTATTATTACATTACCACCTCTAAAGATGGGAGGGATCGCAATAGTGATAAAAATAATATCTAGCATTTATGTAGCACTTCAAAGTTTGTAAATGCTTTACATATATTATTTCATTTGATCCTTACAACAACCATGTAAGGCAGCATCATCTAGTCCAAACCCCTCTTTTCCATAATACTGTCCCTTCAATGTCTTTCTTTACTGATACCTCATGCTCTTCATCATGCTTTCCCCATAAATTACCAGACTTGGGTAATAGTCATCACGTTAGACAATACTCAGGGGGCTCTAAGTTATATCATGGATACATGCCCCAGGAATACAACTCTGTCCTGATTGCTCATGTCAAGCTGCTATATGACCACCCTGGCACAGGCCTCATCTCTTCTTCCTGTGGCAGTATTGGATGTCCTTTTCCCCAGGCTAACCTACATTATTATTCCACTGAATATGAGGAGCTGCTTTCTCTTCAAGACATTAGCTCTACCTTCACTATGAGAGCTTCACACCTACAAGATAACTCTGAAATTTCTATGGTCTTTCCTTCTCTGTGTTGCCTCTTCCACCCTATAACTTCCTTACATAAGTTTGAATTCTCTTTTGCTTCTTTAGATTTTTTCGCCTTTTTCTTCCCTAATCAAAGCCCTTTTTTTTTTCAAGAAATATTTAATCATCCCTGAAAATCTCAAGAACAGACAGTCATTCTTCTAGGGCTTTCATCTTCTCTTTCAGCAGGAAACAGTTGCATTTGTGCATAGACATTTATTTATTTATTTTTTGGTTCTGGCAGAAATACCAACATCTTTAAAAGTCACTTAAATACTCCCCTTGCCTTCCATACTTGCTGAAAGTGAGATCCTTAGCTTTTCACCACTCTCGTTGCTAATTCCCATCGTAGTCTTCTGTAGCAAATATCCTATTTTGCCATGGTAATCCACTATGTTGGGAGGTTATTTCTTCAGGGTCATCTGAATAAAAGTTTGTTATTTTAAATATTAACTTTGCCACTTTTTCTTAGTACTTCATACTTTGCCAGGTGCATCACATTGAAGAACACCTAAATCTAAATAGTAAATATGTTTAATTGTTGCCTCCAAGAATATATTCTTTGTGCAAAAAAAATATTAATGCTGTACCCTGCATTTAGGCACCAAAGAATAATTTGCAAGAAATAATTTCATTTATTTAACATTAATGTGCAAGCAAGTCATTTCTAATTTGGAGAGATATTCTGTTACCTATATGTTATATGTTATAGTTAACATATATATGTTTTATATATATAACACATATATAACTTAATATATAAGATATATATTATAGACCCCACTGTACACTGACATGACTCTCTTACCCAAGATTTCAGATAAAATTTATGGGAACCTTGAACAAGGAAAAGATATCCTAAAATGCGGTTTGGGTTAACATTACAGAATTGAGTAATCAAGTCACTATCTTATTTCTCCTGGACCTCACTCCTAGAGTTGAACAAATAGACTTCTTCTCTTTCGTGGATCTATTCATCTTTTCTCAATGGAGAAAGTCCACCAAAACACTTACTAGCTGTGTGACCCTGGGCAAGTCACTTAACCCTGTTTGCCTCAGTTCCTTGTTTAGAAAATGAGTTGGAGAAGGAAATGACAGACCACTCCAGTATCTTTGCTAAGAAAACGTATCTGTGTCCTAGAATGGCACATTTTCTTCTTTAGACAAGGGAATGGTTATTAGTCCAGTCACCCTGCATGTATTGAAGTATTCTTCAGTATTAAAGATCTTGACCACTGTTTGGTGGTTAACACCAATCTGGTTGCAAAAATTTTTCCATCCTTTTCATTGTGGCTGCCCTACAGTGATGCAACTTCAAACTCATCCTAAAAACATATATACTAAGATTGTACTTGTGAAAAATCCCTCTGCGTAGGCTTCATGCAGTCTTCAAAGAGGCTAACGATGATTCATGGCCTGATTTTTCTGTTCCATTTATCATCATCATCATTATTTGTCTGAGGTCAGATTTGAACTCAGGTCCTCCTGACTCCAGGGTTGGCACTCTATTTACTGCACCACCTAGCCACCCTATTATAATTACTTTAAGCATTCCTGAACTATCTCCTGGAAACAGGTTGATATTCACTCAGGAGGGGGTCATCTGTTGACAGACATTTCCAACTTTCCAAATCTGCCTTAATATTTACCAAATTCAAATGGATACATGGACAGACTCATTGGAATACTTAGTATTGTTGTTAATCAGAAGTGCACTCTGTATTCCAAAGTCTCTCACTATGAAATAGTACTAATTCATAAATCAATCACATAATTTTGATAAGATCTAATCTAATTTTACAAATAAATCATACTATGTATAATCCCCAAATTAAAAGCATTTATATGCAATAATTTCCAAAATCACAATGTTAAACACATATAGACTTAACACTAATATAAGATGATCTCATGGACTTAAAATATAAACACAAAACTTATTGCCAGTCTAATATTCCAAATGAATGTATCTCTAAATTAGCTATATGGAAAACCCACTCCATTTATTTATAAATTTTGACATTCTATACTAGTTGCATTCAGAAAACTATCATTTTGGTTTTCATAGCTACAAAGTTGTGGCACCAGCACTTGCTATTTGGAACATAAATCAACTATGCTGTAAATAATAACTGTTCCAAATTAATCTATCCAATATAATATAAATCCAAATTTTAAATTGCTTAATGTTAAAACTTGCTACATGATTCCAGCTACATTTCCATATCAATAAGAATTCCAAAATCTATAAAATCAGTCTTGGACAGCAATAGCAAAAATTAGCTCCAAATCCCTGAGGAAGAATTAAGCATTTCTTTAAATTGGAGTCAGTTTTACACACATGGCAGTCTTGCTGTCCTCTTCTTATCTCAGTTATGTCTAAAATTCTCTTAAACTAGCACTGCTGCTTTCTGAAATCCTGGGCTTCCTCCCCTTGCATTTCTTGAAGTAAGCTTTTGCTGGAGCTTCTGATAGTTGGCAAAAATGAGGACACTGTATTGGAAATAAAAAATTGAAGTTACTCATCTATGTTCTAGTTAAGTTAATACCATTTTAAACAAAGTTACATTTTGCAGATTTTCTGCTTTTAAGAACACCTTTCCATACTTCTCAATGACTACTAATTGAGCAAGTCTATAACCTGTCAGTCAGTATAAAGTAGCTCTAATTTCTTGGAATGCACTGTTACTATTGATTAGATTACTATTGATCAGATTACTATGTCCCACACAAGAGGTAGAAAATAGGAAGAGTTGGGGATAAGAAGATAAGTGCAGAATGGAAAAGGAGACAGCTAGATGAAATGTGATGCATAGTCTGTCTCCTCTGGGGCCAGTTAGATTTTGTAGACTAGGCAAGTCTGAACTCACTTAGTCACCAATTAAGATGACTCAGTTCCAAGGTAGGAATTCCAAAACTGAGTAGAATAACTTTTTCAGGGACTAGTAGAGTAGATTCTCGAAGTCTTGTGTTTAGGGTACTGGTGTAAGTGGGGAGAAATGAGCTGCAGAGGTAGCAGGTCAGATGGCAAGGTAGATGACTGGAAAAGATATGAAGCATATCATTATATGACATAGTAATAACCTTTGGTTCTTTGGTTGCACAAATGCCCAGGTGTCCAGTAGGACATAAAAAGGCCATGGTGAATCAAGGACCTAGGCCCACCTAGCCCAACATTCAGCTCTAATAGTAGCACATCGGGATGTACAATGAGGGAGTGTAGTTATCTTCCTCAAAGGTTGAGGGGTATCTTCAAAATCCCAGCTTCCCTTAGTAATCCTTTGTGGTTTATTATACAAAAGTTGTTAACACAATTCTTTTAAATCTGTCCATATATTCAGCCTGTGTCAGATATTTAGGGCAATGAGCTCCAGAAGTTTGATTCCTGATTTGTGGAGTAGGAAGTTCTTTTTATTCCTTCTAAACTTAATTCTTTCAAGCTGTAACAGGCACGTCACATTCTTCTGGTGTATATTTGGCCAGCAAGTCTGTTTACTTTATTCATAACTTTCATGATTTGATTTATTTTTTTTCTAGACTTGTGACTTTATTATCTGGAAACTACCAGTGAGAAAGCACCTTCTACCAATGCAGAGAATGACTGTTCTGCAACTTATAGTCTTGGAGAGTTGCCTAGATCATTGAGAGTTTAAATGATTTCCCAAGGGTCACATAGCTAGTAGGGGCGACTTGCACCTAGGTCTTCATGACATAGATGCTAGCTCTCAAGTACCCATGACATCACGCTCTCTCTCTCCATGATGTTATAAACCTTGACTTATAGAAGATTCACAATCTTTAAGAAGGAGAGAGGGAGAGAGAGAGAAAGAGAGAGAGACCGAGAGAGAGAGAATGCTCATTTAGTTCAGGAGTTCATAACCTATAGAGATTTCAAAGAATTTGTGAACTTAGGGGGAAAAAATCCATCTTTATTGTTACTAACCTTTAGCAAGTTTAGCACTTCCTTTAATTATGAATGCAGGCGACAATTTTGAGGAGCGGTCATGGGTTTTACTAGACTGCCAAAGGGATCCATGAAATAAAAAAGGGTAAACCTTAAACCAAATCATTCATTTTTATAGATTTAGTAAACTCAGGCCTAGAGAGGAGTACCTTGTACTTCTTGTATAAGTACCTTGTACAATCAAGTTAGCTGCAAAGTCAACACCAGTTTGTCTTGTCGTTGTTATGACTGTTCAGCTGTTTTACCTCATCATTTGCCTTATTGCCTCATCTCGTTTCTCAGCTTTCATGTTTCTAGATTGTAAATGTCTCGTCTTTTTCATCTGGCCTCATTCCCTATATTCATAGACAATAGAAGTCAGAGTTAGAAGGAACCTTAAGAACTTGGAATGTGAGACCTGGAAAGGACTCTGGAGTGTAACACATAGAAAGTTTGAGCTGACAGGGATTTCAGAATATAGACTACAGGTGTCAGAGCTGGAAGAGACTTTGGAACATAGTGAAAAAAGGCAGGGGTGCGGCATTGCTATATTTCAAGTCAGACAACCTGGGTTCAAATCTTGCCTCTTTTACTACCTATTTGACTTTGAACAAGTCACTTTATTAATTTCGTTGGCCCTTACTTCCTCATCTGTAAAATGAAGTTGGCCTAGATCAGAGGTTCTTAAGTTGAGGTAAAATATTTTTATTATTATATTTAAATATAGTTGGTCTCCTTTGTAAATTTTTTTGTAAAACTTTGTAAATTACTTTATGCATTTTAAAATTATTATTCTGAGAAGAGGTCCATAGGCCTCACCAGATTGCTAAAGGGGTCCATAACACAGGAGTGTTTAGGAACCTCTGGGATAGAGGTTCTCTAAGGGTACTTCCTAGTTCCAAATCTCGAGATGCTATGAACACAGACTATGGAATGTTGGAGCTAGGAGGAAACTTAAGGAGAAAACAACAGCCCCTATAGCCCCTGGGTCTACTTCTTTCAGATGAGCCGACACTGAGCAGGACATCCATCAAAGCCTTCAACTTCATGAGGATCACAGGAGCCCCTGTCAGAGCAGTGTCCCTGAGGAGAATGCAGGAGTCATGTTCTATATGTCAGGACATGGTGGGACAACCATCGAGAAATTCCTGTAGACATGACATCAGATATCATCGCAATGTTGGGTATAATGTCTGTCTCAAATGCCAGGCCATGTTTCCTAAGAATTTCCAACACAGCAGAAGCCTAGGAAACTTACCCACTGACTTCCAGGAGCCAATGCTAAGCCCTGGCTCCACACCTTATTGTGAATACCACCCAAAACAGCTCCAACTGCTGTTCTGCAAAGATCATGGGAAAACCATTTGTCTCAACTGTACTATGTCCCTGGAGCACAAAGGTCATCGGATACTCTCCATAGAAGAGGCTGCTCAGAGCTACAAGGTAGGAGCCTCTAGAAGGCTGGATATCCTTCCATACAACTGCCTGGGTTTTGGATACCCACTAGATGGCTATGCGTGGGGTGAGTGTGTATATGTGAGGTGGATATTTATCCTTTCTTTTCTGCAACCACTTTGGAAAAGGGCCTAATATTCCATTTAGGGGCTAAATAAAACTGACCCTCAGCACACTTGGGGAATAGGTCAAGCTTGTCATTAGTGCTCTCCCACCTTCCTTTTTTAAATATTTATTTTATTTTTAAAAATTAATGACCATTTATTTTGTTTCCTTCCTATTCCCTTCCTCCACTAGAAAAAAAGAAAAAAGAAAAAAATTCTTGATCATGATCTGTGCTTTGACTCACCAAATCTTTAGGAATAAGTTATTTAGTCTTCAATTACTTTTTGTTTCTTCAAAGATTTCAAAAAATAAAATTTCATTTTTTATTTATCAAGCATTTATTTTGACTTTCACCCACCCTGAAAAAACTCTTGTAACAAATATACATTCCATACTGCTCATGTCCAAAAAATATGTCTTATTTTATTCTGGTTATTAGTCTATTATTTCTGTGTCGGGAGGTAGATAGTATTCTTCATTATTAGTTTTCTGGGATCATTGCTGATTATTACATTGATCAGAGTTCTTAAGTCTTTCAAAATGATTCATTTTAACAATATTGTTGTTATAATATAACTTGTTTTCCTGATTTTGTTGACTTTACTCTGCATTGTTTCATATAAGTCTTCCCAGGTTTCTCTGAAATCACCCTTTTCATTATTTCTTATACAACAATAGTATTCTATTACATTAGCATACTACTTTCTCTTTAGAATCACAAAACATAGAAAGTTCTAAACTGGAAAGGAATTTACAATGGGAAACAGAATGTTATAATTAGAAGGAAGCTTAGAATTTAGAATATTAACATTAGAACAGAACTTAGAATTCCTTTTGTACAGTCCTGTCACTATACATTTGAGGAAAATGAAGCCCAGAGAAGATAACTGATTTGCCCACAGTCACTAAGCTAGGAGTAGTAGAACCAGTATTAAATGCTAGCTCCCCTGGCTTTTAACCCAAAGCTCATCCTAATGCATCATATTTTCTCTCTCTTTATTTATTTGCAGAAAGTTCTGTGGGTTTTATATTCTGTTGCAACACTCTGCATCTCCTAACTTCCTCATAGCTGTCTAGATCACATGGTTTAGGCACCCCCCAATACATATCTAGAAGTGCCACATTCTCCAAACCTATTCTCTCTTACAAACTCTGATACTTCCCCATTCCTAATTAAAATGCTAGATGGCTCTCTAAGAAAACAATTGGAAACGATTTATGGAACGTTTACTATATGCTTAGCACAGTGGGATATGTAAGAGAAATATGGTAGAGCACCGGCTTCAAATCCGGCTTCAGACACTTAACACTTACTAGCTGGGTGACCTTGGGCAAGTCACTTAACCCCAATTGCCCTGCCCTCCCCCCTTCAAAAAAAAAAGCCAAAAAAAGAGAGAGAAATATGGGATATAGTCTTTTCCCTCATGGAGCTCACAGTTTCAATCAAGAGACAAAAGTAACAAACACAAAGCAATTAGAAAACAACACAGGACAGTCTATAATCAAATGCCAAGTTGTATAACTATAGACTACAATTGTGATAGACCAGAAAAGGGAGAAGAAAAATCAGAGTGTGTGATTTACTTGAGGTGGTAAATAGAGCTAGGATTTACATTAGTAGACAGTGTTATGGTTCAGTAGAACAAGGAAGGGCACAGAGATGGGAATGAGAATGATCTATGCTGAGGACAGTGAGGAGACTTCTGACTGAAACGTGGTATGTTGAGAAGCAATAGGCAATCAGGTTGGGCAGATTTATGGCAACTATATGAATACAGCTACATAACATGCTTTACACAAATTAAGATGGATCTAAATAATTGGAGAAATACGGATTGCTCATGGATAGGCTGAGCCAATATAAGAAAAATGACAATACTGACTTAATTAATTTACTTATTCAATGCCATACCAATTAAACTACCAAAGGATTACTTTATAGAGATAGAAAAAAAAATAATGAAACTTAGCTGGAGAAACAAAAGGTTAAAAATGTAAAGGAAGATAATTAAAAAATGGGAAAGAAGAGGGCCTAACAGTACCAGATCTTAAACTGTATTCTACAGATCTCATCAAATCCATTTATACTGGTTAAGAAATAGAGAGCTCAATCATTAGAAAAAAGCAGGAGCATAATATATAAAAGCAAATAGCCTCAAGTTTGATAAACTCAAGCTCTTCAGCAATAACTATTGGGAAAACTGGAAAGCAGTCTGGCAGAAACTAGGTGTAGACCAACATCTCACCCCAGATGCCAGCATAAATTCCAAATGGATACATGACTTAGACATGAAGGGAGAAATCAAAGTAGAGAAGCAAAAAGGAAATAACCCGTTAGATTTATGGATACAAGAAGAATTCATAACCAATAAGAAATAAAGAGGGTCACAAAAAATAAAATGGACATTTTACTTACATAAAATTAAAAGATTTTTACACAAATAAAGCCAAAGCAGCTAAAATTACAACAGACTGGGACTCAATTATAAATTATAGAAGGTCTTAAAAGAGACTCATAGAAGTTTAGATATGATGAATAAGCTGTGAGGAATATGAGATGAACTAATCTACACTCAGGTCCTAATGACTGACAACAACCAGCGACTCTAATTGGGTATCAGAATAGGTTGGGGGGCAGAATGTTTGCTGTAAGAGCCTTCTAGCTGCCCCTTAAATTATACCCCAGAGGTGACTGTCTATCCTTCCTCTACCTAAGACCACCTCTTCCCACAGATAATTGAACAAATGCCCTTTTCCCTTTTAGGGTAGATCTGCCCCGGATATATGGGACCTTTGAGGAATTCCCTCTGGGATCTTTGAAAGTCTGTATCATATTCTCAAGGGTTTCATCTAGAGGAAGCAGTATGACTGTGCCAAGGGTAAGATTACAGGGGTGGCATGGTATGGTAGAAAGAAACAAGGTCAGAAGATCTAGGTTTGAATCCTGGCTTTGCCACTTACTAGCCATGTGATTTTGGACAATTCACCTGATCTCTCTGAGTCTCAATTTTCTCATCTGTAAAATGGCCATAATAATATTTGGACTTCCTAACTTATGATGTTGGAAGAAAGTACTCTGTACTTAGTAAAGCAGCATAGGAATAGTCAATTCAACAAATCTTTCAATCCAACATATATTAAATACCTACCATGCACAATGCCCAAATGAAATGACACAGTCCTTACATTGTTTAATAGAAATTAATACAAATACATAAATAACCACAATAAAAAATTAGAATATGTTAAGTGGATGGGAGAGATCCCTATCAAATGCTATAAGAAGCTGGAGGAGGGAAGAGATTGCTTCTACTTTGGGAGATCAGGAAAGACTTGATGCAGGAGCTTGGCACTAAAGATGGACTTTGAAGGAAGCAAAAAATTTTAATTGGTAGAGGAGAACAATTCCAGGCATATGGGATAGTGCACAAAGGCAAGGAGGTGGGGACAGACCCAACAAGATTAGAAAACCAACTAGTTTGCTTTGATAGGAACACAGAGGGATAAAGGGGAGCGGTATTAGACAATACTGAAACAATAGCCTTGAGTCAAATTCTGGAGGGCCTCTAATACTAAACTAAGGAGGTTGTGGTTTTATTTGGTAAGCAACTGAGACACACTAAAAGTTTTTGAGTGGGGAAGTGAAGTGTTTTGATTTGTTTACTAGAAATATTAGGAAGTTTAGTGAAGTATGACCTGTATTGGTTATGAATTCTGGACTACTGCCCTTAAGTTATCCAAAAACCCATGCCTGGATATTTCTAAGAAAAGAACTTAAGGTCAGTGCAGTCAAGCATGGAGGAATAAAAGGGAGCAGTGTTTCCAGATTGTTACTAATATACTACATTTTTTTTACCAGTTCATACAACTTTTTAACACAACTTCTCCTTACTTCTTAAAATATACTTTAAAAAAACTGAATCATTATTGTCCTTGAATCTTCTTCTTCCCAGCCCCTGTCTCCCTCAGGATAAGCTGCTGGGAAAAGAGCTAGATTTGAAGCAAGAGGAGCTGGAGTCTGATCCTAGCCCAGCCAATGAATGCCTATGTGACCCTGGGCAAATCACTTAACCTTTCTGGACCTGTTTTCTTATGTAAAAAATAAGGAGTCTGTACCAGATAACCTCTAAGGTCCCTTTCTAACCTGCCATCCTTTTCTTTGGCTCCTAGTCCTTTATCTTGTTCCTTTCTATAAAAACTATAAAACCTTCTCTTTATCACCCATGGTCATTCTCACTCACTGTACTCTCCTATCGTGGCTTATCTTTTGTCCTTGGCACTTGGGCCTAATGGGTCTTGGGTCACTATGGGCTCAAGAGACTTAGTCTTTGCCCTACTAATATGTTATATGAAATGATTGCTTTGGCATTGATTTGCTAAGGGCCTCATAAATGGAAGGTATGTCCTTATCCCTGCTCATTTAAGGAGGTCTTATATTACAGCAAGTTAAAGAGTACGACCTTTATTCTGATCCTCAACATTTTAAAAAATTTAAACCAGGAACAACTTCAGAGCCATCTGGAGCATCTTAAGAAAGTAAGAGAAATAGCTGAAGAGAAGAAATCACAAGGAAATGAGACAATGGCAGCCTTCCTGGTAAGGACAGTGACATTCTGCAGACATTCCTCTCTGGGGAACTACAGGAAGAGAAGCTTGCTACTGGATCAAACCAGGACCAGGGCTTGAGCCCTTTTCAGACTTTCCTGATTCCCGGGGAAATAGGGAGAGCTTAGAAATTTAGATGGCTTTCATCGGTGGTCAAGAAGGGTGGGGGAAACTACTAAAAAGTTGGTTGCTTTACCTTTTACAGTTATCCCTTCCACTTCTCAGGCATTGGGAGTGCAGTGCCTCCACAATCTGGAAAATCCTCAAAAAATTTTTCGTTCTCCTTTTGTACCAGAAAAGAAGTCTAATTTTTTCTTTCTCTTTTATGGGGTGTTTACAGTACCTTATTATAAAATTTGTGTTAAGTATTTGGTCATACGCTCTTTGTCATCTGTTGGCCTTGGAGTGTCATCTGTAGCTTCCACAGAACTCCCCCAAAATTCCCATTTAATTTCTTATGTCAATATGCAATGTATCAAAACCTCAATGGGGCAGCTAGATGGTGCAGTGAATCGAGCATCAGCCCTGGAGTCAGGAGGATCTGAGTTCAAATCCCGACTCAGGCACTTAACACTTACTAGCTGTATGACCTTGGGCAAGTCACTTAACCCCAAATGCCCTGCCCTCCATCTCCAAAAAGCAAACAAAACAAAAACCTCAATAGGGAAAGTCTCACTGTGGAAGAAATTACTGTATATTATCAGCAAGTGGACAGATCATTCAGAAGGGTGGAGTGAGCCATGAGAACTTTACTCCTTAATAGCTAGGAAGTTCATATGCACCCATGTGGTCTACCCTAGCTTTACCCAAGAAACTTTCTATAGATATTGGGAAGGCAATGGAAGAACTTAGACTCCTCCCATTCTTTCCTCCTACCCCCATAAGTGTAGCATATACACATACAAGGTGTTCCAATAAATATTTAACAAGTGGCTCTTTGAAAAAGAAATGTACACATAACACAAGTTTTACCTGTATTTTTCACATTTTCTCTATTACTTTCTTAAGTCTACACAACCAAAAAAATAATAAATCAAGCCCTGATTTATAGTGTTTATTGATTTCTGAGGTGTAAATGCTCACACTGAAAATGAGTCAGCTCCAGTAACCACTATACATTTTGTTTTGCTTTTTCATTTTATTTTTAGGTTAACAAGCATTTATTTTCTCTCTCTCTCAGACTTACCTCCAGTTAAGAAAGAGCCCCCACACAAAATCCTTATAACAAATATGAGTGGTCAAGTAAAACAAATTCCCATATCATCCATATCCAAAAAGTCCCTGAGGGAAGAGACAGAACTACCCTCAGGCCCATCCTGAGGAATGGGAATCCCTAACACATATCCAGAGTTCCTCTAACCTTTATGGGCCTCCACTAAACAATAGTGATGGGGAAATCGATCTAGTGGTCATCCTCACAGTGAAAGCCTCAAGTGGGTAATGTCTCTGAGCTATTCCTAACACACTTGACCCCCTGTCTTCCTAATCCTGTTGCTCTTAGAAAAAGACAGAAACTCAGAAGGAGCAGGTTATATCCCGACTGATGCAGTTGCATCAGTTTCTAGCAGAACAAGAGCAACTCTTCCTGGCCTGGTTGGAAGAACTATCCAGAACCATCTTCAGGAGCAAGGCAGAGTACATTACCAAAGCATCCCAGGAAATCTCCCTTCTTGAAGAGCTGATGGGGGAGCTGGAAGAAAAACAGAAACAGCCAGCATGGGAACTCCTACAGGTGAAAACGAGTGACCCCTTGCATAGAGAAGGGCCCTGTCAGAATGGGGGCCTAGTGTGCTCATCATTCCAATTTATGCTATGCTTAAGCCAGGGTATCAGCATCCTAGGCTCATTCTGTGCCCTTGCATTCCTGCCCTTTCCTGAAGTCTAGGTAATTTCCAGTGTCCCTTTAGCATATATGTGGAGAAAAGCTCAGCATACCTGTGCCACTTGACGAGTTCTGGTAAAACCCTTGAGTGTCTTCAGTTGTCTGTAAGACTCCTTGGGAGCTCAGATAATTTTCCAGGCATTTCCCAACACATCCAGATCTCTTTAAGGAAGGAAGTCATAAGACCCAGGTAGAATTGGTTATTCAACATGACCTCCTCCTTCTTATTTTATTAGCAACTTACACTCATATAGCCACTGAAAATTTTGTATTCAATCCAACAGAAACTTCAGGGAACCAACCAACTTTTGTGTTTTTTTTTTGGGGGGGGGGGTTTGGAGGGGGAAGGAACCATTTGAAAACTCCCCAAGGGCTATCAAATCATTTTTGCTAATTTCTACATGTTCCAGTTTATGTCCACAGTTAGACTGTCAGGCATAATTTGTCAAATGTTCAGTGTAAACAGAATCTCGTACATGTCTTTGCTCTTGGTCCCTTTGACCCAATGGATTGACTTTACTGGATCAATCAGTAGAGAGACAACTGTGAAATCAAAGCAATATCGACAATTCATGGGGGCACTTCAGTTTATACTGAACCAAATTTTCTCCAGCTAATGTCAGATTTTTTGCTTATTGTTTAACATTAGCTATAACACAAATACATATTGGCCTGAATATAGGTTAATTCTCTCCTTCCCCTAAAATTAAATCTCTTTGAAAGGAAAAAAAAGATCTAGATGTACATTGTAAAATAACAGTGAATACAGGACTCATGCAAGGTTTAACACAAAATGGAGTGTGAAAAGTGTGGCCTGTATCTGAACCAAAATGATACATATCAAGATTCTTTTCTGCCTCTGGGGAAGCTGTACCATGTAGTACAATGGTCTCAAGTTGTCTGAAATGGCAGCAACTTTGGGCATGGCTCCTATAGCCTAATAAACAAGGGGCTCACTCTATTATATTTGAAATTAACTGTCAGGAATCAGGACCTGAATGGGTTTCCCTCAAGGGTTGTTAAAGTCAAAGAGGAGGATTAGGTTTAAAATTAACCCATATATCTCCTGCTGGAACTTTGATAGCAAAGCAGTGGGAGAGGTGGAGGGCATTAGTACTAGGCTAGAGCCAGTAGCACTTGTAGGAGTGGTTGCTAAAGTAGCAGACAGTGGTGGGGTGGTAGGTGTGGGAACTGAGTCATCCTGGCCTGTAGCTGAGCATGTCAAATCAAGACTTTACTAAGAGTAAGGAGTAGCTCCAGAGCAAGACTGACAGACTGTTTCCCTTTGTCTCCCCTAGGACATCAGAGTCACCCTGATGAGGTAACCACACAGCTCACAAAACACACACACACGTAAGCACAAATACACACATGCATACACAGATGGTGCTGAGAAGAGGCTGAACATTTAGAAGGCCCAACACCTCAGGTTCTGTAACACAGAACCTTCCATGCTGGATCCCAGTTGCTTTGGGGGTGTCTTGCATTTCCTTCTTTCCAATGGGTAGGTATTTCCTTGAACCTCCAGTTTGATCTGAATAGTTCCTCCGAGAGGAAGTGAGATGACTCTGGCTCAGGAAAGAAGACCATGCCATCTGTCCATGAAAAGTTTCCCTCTGCAATTCTCAGAAACAGTACCCTTTGTAATCAGTTTCTTGGTCTCATGGTAGTTCTTAGGGATAGGCACCCTTCATCTAGCCATATCCTTCCTAATCTACATGGAGGCAGAAAGGCCAGACCAGTGTACCCAACAACTGCACTGCCCTGATCCTGGTGCATCAGTTGTTCATTTCACAAACATTCACGAAATGTTGAGTATGTGTTAGTATGATGTTGGGAGTTAGAGAAAAAAGAAGGATAAATAAGACATGGTTGCTGCCCTCAGGGAACTTACCATCTAATAGTGGAGACTGAACATGTATACAGGTTACAAGTTAAAATATATACAAATTAGGGGGCGGCTAGGTGGCGCAGTGAATAGAGCGCCGGCCCTGGAATCAGAAGGACCTGAGTTCGGAGCCGGCCTCCGACACTTAATCCATACAAACAAAAACCTAGCCGTGTAACCTTGGGCAAGTTACTTAACCCCAATTGCCCTAAAGGGGCGGCTAGGTGGCGCAGTGAGTAAGAGCGCCGGCCTCGGAGTTTGGATGACCCGAGATCAGATCCGGCCTCAGAAAATGAGCACCCACGCATAAATAATGACTAGCCGTGTAACCTTGAGCAAGTTACTTAACCCCAATTGCTTTAAAAAAAAAAAAATATATATATATATATATATACATATATATATATATATATACAAATTAAACAACAAATTGAATATACAAATTAAAATCTGATAAGTACACAGGAAAAGTAGCAAGTATTGTTAGACCAGGAAAGATGATTTCTGAGAGTTTCAGATAATTTTTTTATGATTTTTGAGTAGGTGATTTTTGAACTGGGCCTTAGAAGATGGATAGGATGCTTAGAGGGGGTGATCCCTAGATACTTGGGGTTGACAAGACAGGGAAAAGCCATTGATAAGCTGGAGGAGGTCCAGAATAACTCAGCTGTGATAATCAAGAGTATCAAGTTCATAACATGAGGTTCCACTGAAGGAACTTGGCATGTTTAACTTGGAGAGACAATTGGAGGGGAAGTAGGGGACAATGGTAGCTATTTTAAGGCATTTGTAGGGCTGTCATGTGGTATGTGGATTAGCTTTGATCTATTTGGCCCCAGAGTACAGAAGTTGGAGCAATGGGTAAAAGTTACAAAGAAGCACATTTAAGTTTAACACAAGGAAAAGCTTTTCAACAAGGAGAGCTGTCCAAGTTTGAAGAGGGCTGCAACTGGAGGCAGTGCATTTCCCTCACAGGAGATCTTCCAGCAGAAGAACGACCACTTATTGGATATTTTATCAAAGGGATTGGGTAGGGGGTTAGACTCTATGGCTACTGGGGTCTCTTCCAAACTGTCGCTATGTTAATATTTTATTATAAGATCAGAATTTGTGGAGGATGCATGGGATTCAAGGACTTGGGGGCTGATCAGGAAGGGTAGGATTTTCATAAGGGACAGAGACTTTCTCTGAGAATTCCATCTAGAAGGAAGAGAGTCCTCTAATAGAGATTATAATGAGGCCAAAAGGTAATGTGGCATTTGTCTAATGTGGTAGGTGGATTGAGAGGTATCACTGGTCTGCTTCCCTATGTAGAAGTCAATTGGAAGCGAGACAAGAGCTTTCTCCCAACCACCACGTTCACGGTGACATTCACCAATTTTTGCTGTCTGTTATATCTGTAGGGCAGAATGGGTGACTCTACCTAAGGAGTGGGCTGTGTCTCCTGAGTTGAAAGAAAAAATTCACATTCTCTTCTGGAAATCAGAGTGTGTCCAGAAGAGCATGAGGCGGTTCATAGGTTTGTATATAAAACTGTTTGATATTTAGAGAAATTGGAAATAGCATAGCCGTCTCAACCTGGATCAGACAGCAGAATTCAGCTGCTTTATCTTGGTCCCTTTTTTCTTTCCGTCTTTTAACTATACTATTCATTTCCACCTGAAATCTCCCTTGCAAAGGCTCATAAGAACTCATCTCATTTCCTTTTTCTCCTAGAGAGTCTGCAATCAGAAATGGAAACATTCAAAAGTGAGTATCTGGATCTGTTTACCCAAGGAAGGAGGGAATAGTTTTATATTGTTTCAAGAATGCTAATTTCTCTGAGTTATTTAGAAAGAGAAACTGAGGGGGGAAAAGGACTATTTCCAAGTAGATCCCCAAAAGCTCACTTGTATGAGCCTCTCTTTTTGTTCCCCTTTGGCTATGTTCCTACTACTAGGTAGACTTGGAGCTTCCTAAATAAAGCAGGCATATTTTCAAGGAATCAGCCTGGCCTTGAGCCATCAACCTCTTCCTTCCAATTTCTTTGGTTAGGTTCTCCCCTAATACCTTTTGTCATTTGATAAAACTTGATAGTGTTCTTTCTGCTTTTCCAAAGCTTTCCCTCCCTTAGCTTGTTCCCACTCTAGGCGTGGAACAAGAGCCAGGCTAAATCTGGGGAAGACAAAACCATGTACCATATACCAATTGTAGGGATTTATGGAATTCCTAAGAACCTACTATCCTGGGGGAAGTTCCTAAAATTCATCAAGTTCCATGTTTCATAGTAGAGGTCAGAACAGAGAGGTAGATCTTAGCTTATACACTCAGTTTCTTTCTCATATTTTTTTATCTGTTCAGTTTTACAGCTGAGAGAAGTCCAATTACATACAGGTAAGTGGCTAAGATCAGAGATCTTTGGAGCAGCAGAAAACCTAACTCAGGATCCCCCTGTTCTTTACTCTGAGGTCTCAAAAGAACAGATACCAGTTCCAGAGGCTGGAAAAGGTGCTTGCACACACACACACACACACACACACACACACACACACACACACATCTTAGGCAAAGTCTGAAAATTTCATATATTGTCCCTGTATTAACACACGGTAATCTGTCCACTAAGTTCTCTGAGACTACACTACAATATATGTAACAACACAAAATAAATGCCAGCAGACCATGGAGACAAGAACGTCCTAATATATATACATCCGTACATATATATATACACATACACACATATATATATGCATGTTTGTGTCACATCTATCACATATTTATATGGAATTGTTCCACATATTCCATTATCCATCACTGTATCCTGGGGAGCTGCCAACTTTGCCTTCCTTAGTTTCACCTTTCCCTAAAACTTATTGGGTAGAGAGTGGAGATACCATCAACTTCTCATTGGTTATTTGAATTTTCATTGTAGCTAATGTAACTCTGGACCCAGAAACAGCTCACCCCAAACTTATCATATCTGATGATCTAAAAAGTGTGAGACTTGGGAAGAAATGTCAGAAGTTGCCTAATTGCCCACAAAGATTTGATGATTCTATCATCGTTCTGGGATCTCAAAATTTTGTCTCAGGAAAATGGTATTGGCAGGTATATGTGGGAGACAAAACTATGTGGACATTGGGAGTTTGCAGAAATTCTGTAAACAGGAAGGGGAGCATGGCCTTTTCACCAGGAAATGGATATTGGTTGGTAATGATGACCAAAAAGAATGAGTACGTTGCCTCCACCATTCCACCAACCCCTCTTTCTTTAGGGGAGCCCCCCAGATGTGTGGGAATTTTCCTGGACTATGAAGCTGGAGATATTTCCTTTTACAATGTGACTGCCAAATCCCACATCTATACTTTCCCTTTCTCCAATTCTTCGTCTGATCCTCTCCGACCTGTCTTCAGCCCTGGTCTGCATGATAAAGGCAAAAATGAATGTCCTCTGACCATCTGTCTAGGGAGTATGTAGAATTAAAGAAGCTTAGTATCCATGTTATAGAACATGAACCTACTCAGGAGATCTCATGCTCTCTATAATGTTTTATACCTCATTTACGAAGTAAACAAATGTATCTTATTTTTTGCTATAGTGATCACTGTGCTTGCTTTTAACCCTCCTACTAGATTATAAACTCTCTGTAGGAAGGAACTGTCCTATTCATCTCTGTATTCCCCATAGAACTGTGAACAAAGACTTGTAAATAGTAGGTGCTAAATAAATGTTTGTTGAATGAATGATTAGCCTCAGTATCTTTTGACAGGAATCTAACTGTAATAAAAACAAATTGGAATTGTTAGAAAAATAGAGATTATCATCAGTGAAACAGATTAGGAATACTTTTATAAAAGTTCCATTTGGTTCTTGGAAATATTTATATTCTTTTTTTTTTTTTTTGGAGGGCAGTTGGGGTTAAGTAACTTGCCCAAGGTCACACAGCTAGGTTTTTTTGTATGTGTTAAGTGTCTGAGGCCAGAACCAAACTCAGGTCCTTCTGACTCCAGGGCTGGCACTCTACTCACTGCACCACCTAGCCGCCCCCGGAAATATTTATATTCTTTAGAACTACCATTTAGGGGGGCAGCGAGGTGGCACAGTGAATAGAGCGCCAGCCCTGGAATCAGGAGGACCTGAGTTCAAATTTGGCCTCAGATACTTAACACTAGCTGTGTGACCTTGGGCAAGTCACTTAACCCCAATTGCCCTGCATTCCCCCCTCCAAAAAAAAAAGGCAAAACAAAACAAAAAACCCCAAAGGTCACTGCAGAGAGTAACTGCAGTTATGACATTAAAAGATGCTTGTTCCTTAGAAGGAAAGCTATGGCAAATCTGGACAGCATACTAAAAAGCAGAGACATCACCTTGTTGACAAAGGTCCAGATAGTCAAAGTTATGACTTTTACAGACAATGAGAGTTGAACTATATGGAAAGCTGAGTGCTACAGAATTGATGCATTTGAATTTTGGTGCTAGAGAAGACTTTTGAAAATTGAATAGCAAGGAAGTAAAGTCAGTCAACAGTTAAAGAAATTCAAGCTATTTATTAGAAGGCTAAAGCTTAAAAACTTTGGCCACATGATGAGGAGTAGACTCATTGGAAAAGACGTTGATGTTGGGAAAGATTGAAGGGAAAAGGAAAAGAAGACAGCAGAGAATGAGATGAATAGATAGTATCATGGAAACATTGACATGAACTTGGACAGACTTCAGGAGACAGTAAAGTATAGAAGGACCTGGTACATTATTATGATTCATGGGGTCATGAAGAGTCAGATTGTCTGAATAATAACAAAATCAAAATAATCCATTTTACATTCCATGAGGCTCTCTTTCTCTTATTTGATCATAAATTCTTCCCTTATCCATAGATCTGATAGGTAAACTATTCCATGCTCTCCTAATTTGCTTATATATCATACTTTATGTCTAAATCATGTACCCATTTTGATCTTATCTTGGTATATGGTATAAAATGTTGGTCTATACCTAGTTTCTGCCAAACTGTTTTCCAGTTTCCCCAGCAATTTTTGTCAAATAGTGAGTTCTTGTTCCAAAAGCTGGGATTTTTGATGTTATCAAATACTAGATTATTACAGACCTACTGTCTATTGTGCACCCAATCTATTCCACTGACCAACATCTCTATCTCTTAGCCAATACGAGATTGTTTTGATGATTACCACTTTGTAATACAGTTTGACATCAGGCACAGCTAGACTGCCTTTCTTCATGTTTTTTTTCACCAATTCCCTTGATATTTTTTACTTTTTGTTCTTCTAGATGAATTTTTGTTATTATTTTATGTAGTTCTATAAAATAATTTCTTGGTATTGGTTTGGCACTGTATAAGTAAATTAATTTAGGTAGAATTGTCATTTTTGTTATATTAGCTCAGGCTACTCTTGAGCAATTAATATTTTTCTAATTGTTTAGATCTGACTTTATTAATTTGAAAAGTATTTTATAATTGTGTTCATATAGTTCCTGAGTTTGTCTTGGTAGGTAGACTCCCAAGTATTTTATATTGTCTACAGTTGTTTTAAGTGGAATTTCTGTTTCTGGTCCCTCATTGAATGTAAATTTATTGTATTATGATACAAAGAGGATGCATTTAATATTTCTTCTTTTATGTGGTTGTGAGGTTTTTGTGCCCTAATATATGATCAGTTTTTGTGTTTCTCATGTACACATAAGAAAAAGTTATCTTCCTTACTATCCTCATTCAATTTTCTCCAAAGGTCTATCATATCTAACTTTTCTAAAATTCTGTTCATCTCCTTAATTTCTTTCCGGTTTACCTTTGGTTAGATTTATTTAGTTCTGAGAGGGGATAAAGTTGAGGTCCCCTATTAGTCTAGCTTTATTGTCTATTAACTCCTGTAACTCATTTAACTTTCCCTTTAAGAATTTGGATGCCAGAGGGGCAGCTAGGTGGCGCAGTGAGTAGAGCGTGGGCCCTGGAGTCAGAAGGACCTAAGTTCAGATCCGGCCTCAGACACTTAACGCACACACAAACAAAAACCTAGCTGTGTGACCTTGGGCAAGTTACTTAACCTCAATTTCCCTCCAAAAGGCAAAAAAAAGAATTTGGATGCTAAACCATTTGGTGCATATATGTTTAATATTGATATTACTTCATTGTCTATGGTACTTTTTAGAAAGATGTTGTTTCCTTGCTTATCTCTTTTAATTAGGTATATTTTTTCTTCTGCTTTGAGATTGTTACCTTTCCTTTTTTTTTTTTGCTTCGGGTGAAGTATAGTAGATTCTGCTCCGACCCCTGCCCTTTACGTGTAAGGTTCAAGGGTTGCCCACTTATCTTCCCCTTCTCTGTAAAAGATCTTTGCACATCTTTTATGTGAGACAACTTACCTCATTTTACCTCTCCCTTCCCCTTTCCACCATGTGTCCTTCTGTCTTACCCCCCAATTTTTTTGGATATCATCCCAACATAGTCAACTCACAGCCATGCCTTCTGTCTATGTATACTCCTTCTACCTGCCCTAATAATGATAAAGTTCATAGGAGTTATAAGCATCATCTTCTTATATAGGATGGTAAACAGTTTAACCATATTGAGTCCCTTATGATTTCTCATTTCTGTTTACTTTTTTATGCTTCTTTTGAGTCTTTTATTTGAAAGCTAAAATTTCTATTTAGCTCTAGTCTCTTCATCAGGAATGCTTGAAAGTCTTCTGTTTCATTAAATATCTATATTTTCCCCTGAATACACAGTTTTGCTGGAAATACAATTCTTGGTTGTAATCCTAGTACCTTTGCCCTCTAGAATATCATATTCCAAGCCCTTCAGTCTTTTAATGTAGAAGCTGCTATGTTATCCTGACTGTGGCTCCTTAATGTTTGAATTGTTTCTTTTTGGCTCCTTGTTCTGTTTTCTCCTTGACCCAAGAGTTCTGGAATTTGGCTATAATATTGCTAGGAGTTTTCATTTTGAGATCTTTCAGGTAGTGAGAAGTGGATTCTTTAAATTTCTATTTTACTTTCTGGTTTCGGAATTATTAATGCAATTTTCTTTGATAATTTCTTGAAAAATGCTGTCTGGGCTCTTTTTTTTTTTTTTAAGGAGGAAAAGCAGGGCAATTGGGGTTAAGAGACTTGCCCAAGGTCACATAGCAAGTGTTTGAGACTGGATTTGAACTCAGGTCTTCCTGACTCCAGGACTGGTGCTCTATTCACTGTGCCATCTAGCCATCTTGGCTATGCCTCCAACTTCCAACTCGATGTTAAAGTTGGCTCTGATTTTGGGGTAGAGAGGACAGTGTCCTAAGCTTCAGGGTTTGGGGGTTTGGGTTTTTTGGGCGGTTTTTTGGTGCTACTATTTTCAGAGCTGGTTCTGGAGTCTGTAAATTTTGATTTCTTCCAAGATGGTATGATCTAAGGAGAGGTGCAGTTTCTGCTCTCCTGGTTTGTGCTATGGTCTTCAAGCACTCTTTTCCACCTTGGAATAGAGACAAGGATCCCCCTCCCTGTGGCTGCATGCTCTAGTGTGCTAGTGTTCCTTCTTGCCCTGGGACTGTGACCTGGGCCTGAGTTCCAGATCCCTGTATGAGCTACAAAATAGAGTCCTGCACCCAGTACTAGCAAAGGGTTCTTATAATCTCCTTCTGACCAGTTGTCCAACCCCCTTACTGTTTATGGGCTGAGATCTCCAGAAGTCATTGTCACAGATTCAGTCACCCCTAAGGCCTGCTGCTGGTTTACCTGGTCTCTCCTGCTGCTGGACTGCTGAGGCTCAGAGGCTTGTGCTAGACTGTGCTCCACTCTTTCCCGTGAGACAGACCTTTCCAGTTGACTTTGAGTTGTCTTGAGCTGGAAAATTTCTTCACCCTGTCATTTTGTTGGTTCTGCTGCTCCAGAATTCATTTTAAAGTGTTATTTTAAAGTTGTTTGGAGGGGCATTTGGGAGAGTTCATGTGAGTCCTTGCCTTTACTCTGCCATCTTGGCTTCTCCCCTTTTGACAGACTCAGGAACTCTGATCAATCAAATGACCAATCGCAATTCCAAAAAGATCATGATGTACCATACCACCCACCTCCTGATAGAGAGGTGAGGCATTCTGATTATAGACTGAGACACATGTTGGCAGCATGGTCAATGTGGAAATTTGTTTTGCTTGAATATACATACATGTAACAGAGGTTCTGTTTTTCTTCCTTTCTTAAGTGGGAGGGAGACGTGGACCTTTGAAAAAATTTAATGAAAAAAATCCATTAGGTTATCATTAGGATTATTAGTGTTTTAACCTTTAGAGGCAGCTGTAATTAATTTTTTTTTTCCTTTTGGAAGACAGTTCGGGTTAAGTGACTTGCCCAAGGTCACATGGCTAGTTTTTGTGTTAAGTGTCTGAGGCCAGATTTGAACTCAGGTCCTCCTGACTCCAGGGCCGGTGCTCTATTCACTGTACTACCTAGCCACCCAGCTGTAATTATTTTCCTCTTGCAAATAATTTTAATTTTGAAGAGGTTTGAAAGATTGTAAGGATGAGAGAAAATATCTAGTCCTCCATTTTGTTTATCACATGACCTAGAAGTCTCATTTAGCTTTTTAAAACTGCTTTTTAGTTCCTTTGCATCTTGGTATTTTTAGGCAACACTGCTTATAATCTTCTACCATCCCCTTCCACAAAATTTTACAGATTAGTTTCTATTCTAAACTGGTTTCTCCTTGTTCTGCTCAAAAGGAGATCAACCACTTGGCAATGCTGTTTTTAAGTTTCTTTTGTCTCATTATGGCTATAGATTTTTCAGTGGATAGATTTCTGTGCAAGATTGTTATAATCAGTAACAATAATTGCTCTATCCTTCATTTTCCTTTTGTCAGAGGGTTAACACTTTAACTGCACACTTTTTTTCTTCTCCAAATTTTTAGTTTTTCTTCTTCTGGCTTTGCAATCACTTTGATCTTTGGTCTAACAGTGGTCTGACTATGCACAGATAGGTGGCTGAAGGACGACTCATGTATCATCAAGAGTCATTTCCTTTCTGTTAAACTGTAATTGACTGTATTTTTTGTGTATTTGGTACTCTCCACTGCCAGCACTGGGTATAAGAAGGGAGAAAAAACCGTCCCTGACCACAGGGAGCTTACATTTATTGGTAATGAGATACACTATGCTCCTAACAGGGTTTCTGATAGTGGTTCTTATTGTATCAATCTTAATTGTATCAATTCCTCCAGTAGCTTTTGTTGTTGTTGTTGTTGTTTGTTTTTTCTTTGTTTCTACTAATTATTTGCCATGGTAAGGGCAGTCTCAAAGGTTTTCATTTAGGTTCCCACATTATCATAGCTTTCATTCTCTTATTGGGGAACCTGCAGGAATTAGGTAAATTAAGCAATTTAGAGAGGATTCTGGGAAGATGGTAGAGTAGGTTAGAAAATTGCAAGCTCTCAAGATTTCCCCCCACAAAAGAGTTAAAATAGCACCTTAGGGCAAATAAAGTGTGGGTAGAGATAAATAAGAATAAGGGCATAACTGGGGTCCTCCTAGGACAATTTGAGAAGATTGGAAGAAAAATCCCAGGACAAGGTTTGGTCCCTGTGAAGAGTAAACACTTCCAAGATAGGTTCTGTTTTAACAACGAGCAGCCCAGCCCAGCCAACAAAACTTTTACCCCAGGGATAGTGAGGGGAGTTGGGTGTCTGAGCCTGGGAAGATAGAGGGAACCTCTGCTGACAAGGAATGCCAGACCCAACTGTGCTGCAAAGAGCAGGAGGGAGGAGAAGGAACCAGCACATGCCCAGTGAGTACAGAAGCAGCAGGGCAGAAAGTCCCTGATTGTGGGCACTTAGAGGAGGTTGGAGGTTTGGCTTTGATTCCAGGATAGAGGGGAGAACTGAAGATCTGGGGCAAGAGGCACCATTTCCCACACCCTAGGGATAGAGGTGATTACAATAATCAGGCTATTACTACAAAAAAATTGCACAGGGAAAGGAGAAAGAATTCAACCACAGAAAGCTACTATGGGAATAGAGATGACAGGGGTTCATCTTCAGAGGAGGATATTGAACTAAAGAAACCCCCAAAGAGTAATGTCAAATGGTCACCTGCCCAAAAAGAACTCATAGAAGATCTTTAAAAAGACTTTAAAAATCAAATGACAGAGATGGAGGAAAAACTTAAAAAAAAAAAAAGAATAATCCAAGAAAAACAAGAAGGGTATGAAAGAAAAGTCAACCAATTAGAAAAGTAGATCCAGAATCTTAAGGAAGAAAATGACACCTTGAAAATTAAAACTGGGCAAAGTGAAGTCAGTGAAATTATAAGAGAGATCAAGAAATGATTAAACAAAATATGAATAATGAAAAAGTAAAAGTGAAATATAAGAAAAACAACAGATTTGAAGAATAGATCAAGAAGAGAAAATACTAAAATAATTGGACTAGGGGCGGCTATGTGGCTCAGTGAGTAAGAGCACCGGCCTCAGAGTTGGGATGACCCGAGATCGAAACCGGCCTCAGAAAATGAGCACCCACACACAAATAATGACTAGCCATGTAACCTTGAGCAAGTCACTTAACCCCAATTGCTTTAAAAAAGAAATAAATAAATAAAACAAAATAATTGGACTAACTGAAAGTTATGATCAAAAAAAGAATCTTAATATAATAATACAAAAAATAATTAAAGAAAAATGTCCTGAAGCATTAAAACAAGGGGGGAAAGTAGAAATAGAAAAAATCCATCAATCACCACTTAAAAGAGATCCTATAAAGAAAATTCATAGGAATATCATAGTCAAATTCTGAAACCCCCAGCTCAAGGAAAAAATATTAAAAGCATCAAGATGAAAACAATTTAAATATGATGATGTCACAATTAGAATTACACAAGACCTAGCAGCAGAGACATTAAAGGACCACAGGTCTTGGAACACAACATATTGAAGAGCAAAAGAACTGGTACTCTGGCCAAAAATATCATACCCTGCAAAGGGTATTAACCTGAATGAAAAAATGGACATTTGATAAACTCTCAGATTTTCAAGACTTCGTTAAAAAAAAAAAACCCTGAACTTAGAAGATCCAACATACAAGAACCAAGAAAAACATAAGGCACATACCAAAGACTGATCATAAGGGATATGTAAGGAGAGACATATTTTTATATACGTAAAATGTATGTCTAAAATTCTTATCAATAATTGGGTAGCTCATAAGAAAGATTGGGGTAAACCTGAGGATGATATGAATTTAAAAAGCAAAACCATTTAGGACATCTTAAAAGAGTAATTATTTTATACAAATGAGGTGCAAGAGGAAGAGAGGAAGTACTGACACAGAGGAATTAGATAGGGGAAGAGGGCTGGTAGTTCTGGTAACCTACTTTCATTGGGAATGGATTTAAGAGGGAATAATACATATATATTTAGAATATACATTCAGAAGAAATAAGCTGGTAGGGGCATAGGGAAGGGGGAGAGGACAAGGGAGGGATCTTTAGAGAGGAGGGTGAGGGAATAGGTCAAATAGGGGTATAGAAGGTTGTTTAGATTTATGGGAATGGGAGGATAGGGGAGGGATCCTTGGAGGGGGGTAGGCAAGTCATAGGAGGGCAAGGTAGTGAGTAGAAGTAAAGTAGAGGGGGCAGGAGGGATAGGAAACAAGAGATATGCACATACATAAAAACAAAGATCAGGCGTAGAATAGGTTGGGGAAAGCATATGTCTATATATGTATGTATATGTGTATGTAAATATCTATAGCTATAGAGAAACATTTAAACTTTATGGTAGCCTTCTGGGGGGGTGGGGGAGGGTGTGTATATATGTATAGTTATAGAGAAACATATCTAAACTTTATTGTGGCCTTCTGGGGGGTTTGGGGGAGAGAAAAAAAGAACAAAGTAAAAAAGTGGACAGCATAGAACAAGAGGAAACTCACAAGGAAGCAAAGAAAAGATGGACAATTCTTAACAATGAGTATTATTTATCATATAGGCTTTCTTGAAATGAAAATTCGTTGTTACATATTTTGAATCTTCTCATGTTCTGCTATGCATATGACATGCTTTTTTTATATACTTTGTACTAACTTTGTACTTAAATTCTATTATTTAAGTTTATGATATGTTTTTGTTTCTTTTCTCTGTTCTATAGTTGTATTGTGGCATTTGAGTCTAAAATAAAATTTTGAAAAAAAATTATTCAATTTAAAATGAATTATACCAGAGAGATAATGACTGAGTCTGGACTATTTTCTTTCTTTTTTTAAAGCAATTGGGGTTAAGTAACTTGCCCAAGGTCACACAGCTAGATTTTTGTTTGTGTGTTAAGTGTCTGAGGCCGGCTCCGAACTCAGGTCCTTCTGACTCCAGGGCCAGCGCTCTATTCATTGCGCCACCTAGCCACCCCTTGGACTATTTTCACCCCTTGGACTATTTTCTTAAGGTAAACAGTAAGCTAACAGATTCATCCCCTTCATTAACCTTCCCCTAATTCAGAAAGAGTCCCATCCAGAACTCAATATCCCATTCTTCCCTACCCTAGAGCCCTACCCTAAACCACTGAGACTTATCATGCTTGCCTGCCAGTTTAGCATTGCCACCCCCCTCATAGTGACCTTCTGGACTTGGCTCTCAGGTATTGGTCTGTCTCTCAGGTATCTGTTTGTGATCTGTCATCAATGTCTCCTGTAGCAACGGGGGTAAGATGAGCCAACTTATTTTTATTTTTGTCTTGAAACCATTAAAGTCCTTCCTGAACCTGCTCCTTTTTTTTCTTAAACTTATTTTTCCTTCTGAGAGTTAAAAGAAGCCAGCCTATCTTCCAATTATGTAAATTTTTCACTATCTTATATTGCTCCAGGAGGCAAACATCATCATCTTTTCAACATCTTTATCATCACTGAAAGATTGCTCTGCATCTCATAGTATTTTAGGGAACAGTTTTGTGAATTTGCAAGTTTTGTATCATGGCAAGCCACAGACTAGTAGCATTTCAACATAGAATGGGGAGATTCCCCCATTCCTGCTTGTTCTTAAAGGGAATACCTGCCGATGGAGATGCTTTACTTCTTTTTTTTTTTTTTTTGGAGGGCAATTGGGGTTAAGTAACCTTGCCCAAGGTCACATGGCTAGGTTTTTGTTTGTGTTAAGTGTCTGAGGCCAGATCCAAACTCAGGTCCTTCTGACTCCAGGGCCAGCGCTCTATTCACAGCGCCACCTAGCCGCCCTAACTTTACTTCATTCTTAAAGCTCCAAATGTGTCAGGTTAGTCATCTTTGGGTTTCTTTACTAGAAGGTAAAGAAAATCACAGCAATATTCACTACTGGAGGTCCAATAGAGTTGGACATTAGGCAAAGCAAAAGGATATGGGATAGGAATGTACCTAACACCAACTCTGTAGTCACTGTGGGTCCAAAGATTCACAACTCTGAGATGTTGCTTTACCTTTACATTGCATCCAGCTCTCCGTTAGGGTCATCTTACCACCTGCCAGTATGCTACCACTGAAAGAGCATCCTACAAACTACACACCAAATCTAGACCTCTAGACCTAAACCTCTGCATCTCAGACCTCCAAAATACATGTACCCAGAGTCTGGGGAATTTGATCTGCTGTAGAATTCTGCTCTAGGGTCGAGCCCAGTTGTTTGGTGACTCAACAGGATTAGCTCACTATATTCACTGCTGGCCTTAGACACCAGACCATTTCACCTTCACAGCATATGCAGATCTCTACCCAGACCATCTTATCATCTCCTTGGTATAGCCCTCCTCTTTTCATCCCCTCCACTTTTTGCTCTGACTACAGTAATTCAATCAATAGTGTTACTACTTTTGAAAAGTGTGACTTTCCTGAGTCATAAATCAAATTTATCATTTCTGTGAATTTCTACTCCTTTCCCTGGTGACTACTGCCCTAAAAATGTTGCCTTCTTCTATTAGAATGTAAGTTCAGGGAGGGCAGGATGTGCCTCTATTTTTCACATTTTTATCCTCATTAATTAGCATCCCAATTTTTCACATTGTTGCCAAAGTGATTTTCCTAAAACTTAGGACTGACCTGTCACTTTCCTATTCAATAAACTCCAATTATTTTCCATTATCTTTTAACATACACAGGCAAACTAAGGCCATTGGGGCCAATGTAGCCAGCAGCCTGTTTTTATACTGCCTCTGAGCTAAGAATGGTTTTTACAATTTTAAATAAAATTGGAACACAGTCATGCTCCTTTCTTTATGTATTGTCTACAGCTGCTTTTCTGCCACAATGGCAGAGCTCAGTACTTATAACTGAGAACGTAAGTCCTAATCTCTTAACTTCCCACTGCTGCTTCTGTACCACAAATCATAGTGACAAAGTTAAAACTAGTCAGCATTTTGAGTACCACATGTATTGCTGTACTGTGACTTTTTTTTTTTATTAACCGTATTTTCAAATCAAGAAAGGAGGGAAAAAAGAAATTTTGTTAATATTTCTTACATCAGGGCAAGGATTGAAATTTTTCTAAAGAAGAACTGCCCTCCATTTCTATTCTTAAATAATGATTGTCTCTGGAAATTAGCTTTTGCTACAGACTTGATGTTTTGGGGGTTCTTTTTGTTTTTTGTAGGAGGGAAGGCAGGGCAATTGGGGTTAAGTGACTTGCCCCAGGTTACACAGCTAGAAGCCTCAAGAGTCTGAAGTCAAATCTGAAGGTCCTCCTGACTCCAGTGCCAGCACTGTATTCATTGCACCACCTAGCTGCCCCTAGACTTTATTTTTTAATTAATTAAACCTAAAACTTTTAAGTTAAAACAGCACTGAAGTCTAACTTTTACTGTGGTAAAGTCAATTTGATGACAAGTAATGTTTGAATCATAAATAATGTCAATTTACTGCTGTGTACACTTCTCATTCTGTCAAAAGATAAAAGCAAGATCTCCATTTCCCCATTAATTTGCAGCAGATATTAAAACTATAGTTCCAGCAATTTTTTTGGATCTCTATGCAAATGGAAGAGAAATTTCTATATTTGAAAATCCATTTAACTGTGCAATTGAGGAACTTCCACCTAATCTTCAATTGAAAGTAATTAATTTGCAATTAGGATGATATGTTAAAAGGCAGTAAGATCACCAGCCCCAAAGTAGGGATGACCCCGATCAGTCCCAGCCTCAGAAAATGAGCACCCACACATAAATGATGACTGGCTGTGTAACCTTGAGCAAGTTACTTAACCCCAATTGCTTTTAAAAAAAAAATCATATGCTCATGGACTGTTACAAATATTTGGCAATGCCTGTGTAAAAAGACATCTTTACAGATGAAATATATAAAATCTCATTACATATCAGCATTAATAGATAGGTATTTGCAATTTATTTTGATCAACTGCAAACACTACATTTGAATCTGTTAAGGGAAATGTTATCACCTCAAAAGAACCCAATTCTTTTCACTAGTAGATCTGTATCACAAACAATTGTACTCAATTATTATTTTTATGTTTTCAATTCCATCAACAAAAAATTTGTGGGAATTTGTTTTCTCTCTTGTTATATAAATACCTATATAATATTCTCAATTTTGCCTTTTGACCACTATACCCTAAGGACCATGAGACTTTTTCATCTAACAGGTGAAACTTAAGTATTTGTTGTCTCCTTGACTAAGATATGAACTTTCCAGATTAGAAACCGTCTTACTTTTTTGTTTCTATCCCCAGCATTTATAACAGTGTATGGCACACAGTATTTAATATTTACTTTTTCACTCATTAATTATACATGATGATCCAACTCTCAGCATTAAGTTTTTGCCCTGGATTTCCCCCATGCCCAGAAAGCATTTCCTCATCACCTCTGCTTCTTAGGATCCTTAGCTTCTTTAAAGATTTAGTTCTACATGAAGCCTTGCTGTCTCTCCCCCTCCAGCTGCAGTGGCCTCCCTCAAGATCATCTTTTACTTATTTTATACATACTGATACACATGCATGTTGTTTTCATCCCAAGCCCTGGTAGGCTGTAAATACTCACTTTTGTCTTTCTATTCTAAGTCCCTAGCATAGCGCCCGGCACATAGTTAAGGGCTTAATAAATGCTGATTGACAGTGGTAGGAGTAAGAAGAGATATACTAGTTATCTGACGGTAGGGGAAACCACAAAATGGGGGCAAAACTGGAAGCAGCAACCTAGAAAGAAAATCGACATGTACTGATAGGGGAACAGAAATTGAATTTGGGACTCTGAATACAGGGTCCACCACAGACCTGGAAAGCATGTCATTTAATGTCTCCTTTAGTTTTTTATTTGTAAAAGGAGAGAAAATACTGCTTGTAATACCTAATTCATAAGGTTTGGAGGAATCCTATCAATTATAAAGTCCTGAATTCACTGGTTTTTGTCTTAAAAACAAAACAAAACAGGACCCTCTCATCACCCTGCCTTCTTTGCCCCAAAACTAAAGAAATTAAACTTTGTCTTAATTAATTTCAGATTAACTTCTGTGGGATACAAGTCCCATAGGAGTTTAGTCCCTGCTATGATTAAACTAAGAGCGTTTCTCTTCACGAACACTTTTCCTGAGTCTTAGTGTCTTCATCTGCAACAAGAGAGACTTTGACTATATGGGAGACAGTGGCATGAAAAATGGCCTTGAATCCTCAAAGACTTGGATCCAAGACTTTTATCTGACACATCCTAGTTGGGTGAATCATGGTAGCTAGGCGGGGGGAGGGGGGGGTTAGCAGAATGTTTGCTATGTAAACATTAGCAATTATTACGTGCAAATCGTTTAATCTCTCATTGTCCAACCAGTACATTAAACTATGTACTGTCATAGTCATGTGTCTCGGGAAGCCTACAATGTTCAGAATATAGGATTTCCCTTTTAAAATGGGATCTTCTTAAAAGGAATGTGTGTACCTGTAAGTGCATAAATTTACAGATTGTATATATATGTTCAACCATTCAATAATAAATGCACTATGAAAAAAAAGTACCAGTGCACACGGGTTTTCTGCAATGGAAATTTAAGGAAAAACGTGTAAAAGAGGGAAACCTATATTCTGACAGTGTAAGAAAGGTGAGCTGTCGTTATCGCGCCATGATTGTACCGAGGGCTCGCAGACAGGATGATGGTCACTCCAGTAGAAGGCAGTTTTAAAAGGATCCATTCGCACTCTCGGTTGCTGTCCCTGGTGTGAAAGGCCGAACTCTTGCGGAAGAGGGAGTCAGCCTGCTGCCGAGGTCACTAAAATCCAAGACGGAGACTGCGCAGAGGCTGCGCCTACTCCCTTCGTCCCTTCCTCTTCTAACATAGGAGAAAACACCACAAGGTCCCCTACACCAGCTTTTCTGGAACCAAAGGGACAAAGCTTTAACGTCACAGGTTAAATTTCATTTCCTCTTCTGTCTCCGCCCCACACCGCCCACGCGTGGGTGGGGAGGGAGCCGGAACTCCATTTCCCGGAAGCCTTCACGCGAGTCCGCAGCCTCTAACTCCCAGCATGCAGTGGCTTCAGCCCTTCATGGGACTTCGGTTGTCTCCCGGCTCTCCTTCGAAAGGTCGCTGGTAGATGGTACAGCACTTTTGGTCTATTGATCAGCTCGCCTGCGTGGACGACCTTGCCGGCTCCACCGCTTCGTGACTCGAGTTCCTGGCTCCGAGCGCCGCTCCGAGCGGGGAGACCAGACATCCGAAGTGGAAACGAGGCACCGGGAGTGACGCCACTGCTAACTAAAGCTTCACGGTCTTCCAGAAAACACGCGTCACCGCCGCCATCTCCGGGGGACAGCTGCCTCAACCAATAGATGGGGAGGGTTCTTCCGCGCGGGCGCGAAACTGGACCAATCACAGGCGAGGAGCGGTGGGCTTTTCCCATCTAGTTCTATTTCCTGGTCTCTTCTGGAATACCTGATTCCCCCGACCCTAGAGGTGAGTGGATTTGTGGGCTGCGGCCCCTCCCTCATTCCATCTGGTCTCCTCTGACCGGAGTCTGGAGACTCCGCGAGTCCGACTAGGGCGGAGGAAACTGCTGGCCAGGTGATCCCCCGGGAGGGAGAAGCTGCTGGGCGGGGCTGAGCTTGGAAGTGCTGGGCAGGGCCAACCTGGGGCAGTGGAGCTCGAGCTTTGGCTAATCTCGGTCCGATTGGGCACCGGGAGTGCCTGGGGGGAGACCGGGGAGGACCGCCGGAATTGGGCCTGCGCTCTGAGCCGAAGCCGAGCCCTGACATGCGCTGTGCGGTGCAGCCCCTCCGCGGCCGCTCCGGAGACCCCTGGGTCCGCACGCCCCTCAGCCCCCGGAACCCCGGGAGGATCGGAACAGGGAGGGAGACAAAAGGGCTGGGATGAAGGCCTGCTATGGGGGACTAGAGGGGAAGGAGACATTGGACCAACCTTTGAGATAGTATATTGTGTGGGAATTTCCCCTCGAGTTCATAGGTCAGGCAGAGCCACATGACTCACTGATTCTCCAAAACGAAGGTTTGCCCAGATATACTTGTAAGACGTGACTTGCAGACTTCCTTTTCTTTATCATTAAGAGATATATTAAGTTCAGTGAGACCTTAGAGATTATACAGTTAAGCTGTTTCCGATTTTTTTGGAATGAGATTACTCATCCTTAAAGCAAGGAAATGAATCGTCAAAGACCACACTTAAATGAGTTTCTGGAGAAGCTGGGATTTGAACTCCTAGACCAGCTCTCTTTATGTCACTATCCCTTATGGCAATCTGGTGAAGCTTACTTACCTCAGTTATTTTTTAATAATTCAGTATTGAAGGACATCAGGGTGGCTCATTGAATAGAGCACGGATCCTGGAGTCAGGAGGACCTGAGTTCAAATTCGGCCTCAGACACCTAACACTAGCGGTGTGACCTTGGGCAAGTCACTTAACCCCAGTTCCCCTGCCTTTCCCCCCTCCAAAAAGACAATAAAATAAAATAAAATATTGAAGGACATGATAAATCTTAAAGGTTATTCGTGAAAAAAGTGAAGATGTAAAATTTTCCCCCCATCCAAGTAAAAACAAAACCCACAAACCCTTCTCTAGACCTTAGCTCCTAGTACCCTTAGACTAGAACTCTGGTCTTCTGACTTACAGTGGAGGGTGCTTTAAACATCATACTTTATTCTCATTGCTCATAATTAAACCATGTTTGTCAATCTTCATTTTTATGAACCTCTCAAGTATTTGGCACTTCATAATGTTTTCTATTGCCTTGATTTCTGTGACATTACATTCTTCTATTTCTTCATTTCTACAATTCTTCCTTTTCTGTATCTTTTCTTTTGATGCCTTTCCTACTAGTATAGGTGTTAACTATGGTTCTGTCCTTTGCTTTCCCTAGCTCCAGAGAATGTAAGCTACTTGAGGGTGGAGCCTTTTGATTTCGAGGAACGTGTTAGTTACTTTAATAGTATTTGTTGGGGCAGCTAGGTGACACCGGGAATAGAGTGCCAGCCCTAGAGTAAGGAGGACCTGAGTTCAAATCCAGCCTCAGACATTTAACACAAAACTAGCTGTGTGACCTTGGGCAAGTCACAACTCCAATTGCCCAACCTTCCCTCCTCCAAAAAAGCAAAAAAAAAAAATTAGTATTTGTTGAATTCTTGGGTATTTTCTATACTTTCTCACCAGGTAATCTTATCTGCTTTGGCTTCAGTTATCTTCTCTGTGGGCAGCACCGAAATCTCCGATTCTTACTTCTTTTTTTTTTTCTTTTTGGAGGGGAGTTGGGGTTATAACTTCCCCAAGGTCACAGGGCTATTTTTTGTGTTAAGTGTCTGAAGTCTGATCAGAACCCAGTTCCTCCTGACTCCAGGGCTGGTGCTCTATTCACTGCGCCACCTAGTGGCCCCTCCAACTCTTACTTTTTTCTAGAGTTCCATACTTAAATTTTCATCTGTCTTCTAGATTTTTCTTTTTCAATGTTTTATTGGCACATCAAGCTCAATAAATCCCAAACTGAGCTCTGTTCTCCCTTAGCCTTATTTTCTTGATTTCCTGTATCTGTCAATATACCACCATTCATCCCAGTCACTTATCATTGTAATTTACAGAGTATCTTTGACTTTTTCTTTTCTGCTTCACATTTGGTCAGTTGCCAAGCCCTGTCATTCCTCCAAAATACATTGAATTAAATCTTATCATTTATTGTAATGCTAGTTCATCCTTCATCTGTATTATTGCAGTGATCTTCTAATACGTTTCTCAGATGCCAGTGTATTCTACATATGCTTCCAGATTAATATTTCTAAAGCACAAATAATCTGATCTGTTCATTCTACTGCCCAAAAACTTTGATGGCTTCTTATTGTCTACCAAGTAAAGTAAGCAAAAAAGCTTTATTCTTACATTTAAGACCTAACACAGTAGAACTTCAGTCTACCTTTCCAATCTTATCTAAGTGCTGTATATTCTGCCATTATGTATTCTACACTTGAGGCATGCTAAACTAATTGCAGTCTCCCAGATTTCCTCCTGAATTCCTTCTACTTCTATATCTTTGTTGCTAATGTTCCCCTCATCTTCATCTTTTGACAGATTAACTCGTAGTTCAAGGCTTAATTTGTAAATCCCAGTCTCTGAATCATTCACTTGAAGATTGGGTGAAAATATTACATTTCATTTACCTAATCTCATAGCATTTTATACTTTCTACATTCATTGTATTAGAATGTGGATCAGGAACAAGAAACAAAAGAGGTCAGAGGCTTGTAAACTACCTCAGCCCTGTTATCCTATGAGTACTTTTCTCAAGAAAAGATGTTAAACACATAGTGGGCACTAAGTAACATCACAACAAAGTAAAGTTGACTTCATATGTTGGGAAACAACTAGTTTAATATAGGAATCATTTTTGAATCAGTGGTATTTATACTGTAATTGAGTTGTTAAAACAGATCAAAATCAGTGTTAAATGTGAGGCTGTGGAATAACACTAACAGAGTTTTAGTCTGACCAACAAGTTGTTGATGTTGAAAAATAAGAAGTGGATAAAGGAACAGATAGCAACTTAGACTGTCACTCTTTCCTTTAGAAGTTTCATAAAAAGCAGTCACCACAATGAGGAAACCAAAAAAGCCAAGAAGTTACTTCAGCCAGCAAATACTTGCTCTACTTTTAGTGATATATGGCAGCTAAGGGAAGTACATGTTAAGAACATAAATTCATTTGCAGTATATAATGTAGAAGGGTGATAGAAGACTATGAGCAGCATCATCTCCTGAAATAGTACTGGAGTAAAGATAAATTCGAAAAAACACATGGTAGAAAATCAGTTAAACCAGCCCTGGAAGGAAGATGAGTAGATGAAAAAGATACATCAATTTCTTTATAACAAACTATTTTCTCTTTCAGTAACATTGGGACCATCGAATTTGGATGATATTATCTGTCTCATGTGCTGCATGAAAAATCAGAAATAGTATTAAAGAAAACAGATAGGAAGACCGAGACCAGACTTCCATTTAGAACATGACAAGATTTTGAAGGATTGATTCTAAAGATCTCTGAAAGAGAGTATAGATACTAGAGGAAAAAAAATAGACCAGGCATGATGGATAAAAGAACCTGCTTCAGAGTCAGGAAGACCTAAGTTCAAGTTTTACATTTATCACGTAGTGGTTGTGTGACTCTGGGCAAGTTAACTCACTGTTCTAAGCAATTCTGTAAGGCCATAAATTGCAGAATAGTTACTGATCTTCACTGATCAAGGGAATTTCTTCCCTGGCAATTTCCTACATCAATGGAATCCTCTACAAAAGCTTTGAGAAAAATTTGTAAATAATATTGAGGACAAGTTACATGAACATGTGAGGAAGAAGCAGCAAATAAGCTTTTGTAAATTATATTCTTTTGTGGCCACATCTTTATAATCATACAATTGACTGAAAGGTAGAAAAATTGCAAAATCTCTGTATATTATCTTACTGTAAAAAAGCATTTGATTCAGCTGATTCAAATGTTCCTTACAGGTTCTCCAACAAGATGTCCCTCATGTACATTTAAATATCATAAGATTCCTCAAAAGACAATAGAAAGAGGCTTTATTCTCCATTATTATTATCAAGCCAGGCATAAAACTGGGAAGCAGACTCACTGATCATGGAAGACATCTAGTTCAGACTCCCAAGTGGAAGGTCCTCCAAATGCTGCAGTTTGCAAATAACATTGTTTTGATTTTATCAAGCCTTAGAACATTGCAGAGCCTGCTAAATGAGATTCATAATTATTCAAAAGAGTTTGACCTAACAGGAAAACAGAAACCAAGTGGATAAAAGAATGCTTATTTTCTAGACTAAAATCTATGCAATTGGTTGGAAAATGTATTGAACCAATCCATTAGTACATATGTTTTGAAGAAACACTTAAGATGGTCAGTTATCTAATTTTATTTGTCTACATATGTATCATGACTCTCCCACTAAGATTATAAGTTCTTTGAGGATAAGGACTGTGTTTCATCTAGCATGGTGTGTTAAACATGCTGGTGCCTAATGGTTGTTGAATTTCAAGTAGCACTATGATAAACATTGAGCAAGTTTAGGGACCTGGTGAAGTGTTTTTTCTTTCAATTCAACTCAGACTTAAATACATCAACATAAAGAACTAACCAGTCATAATCAGACCTCTGTTTCTGGCCTCAAATTTTTTTCTGACTTTTGAAGAAAAATGAGGAAGTTAGGTCAATGTTTCTAAAGTTTTTTACCCATCTGATATTTAATTATGCTGTGCTGTAACTTCCAATTTCACATGATTCTCCTAGATTCAGCTTTGCCTTTTGTTGTTGTTGGGTTCTTTGTTCAGCTTCACTCTAGAGATATAAGGGGATACAGGAGGGTGATTCACAGGTTGGTGAAGGAGGTAAGATCTGTATAGTCCTAGGTTGTATAGTGCTGGGCCTAGGATCAAGTAGACTTGAATTTAAACCTGGACATTTACTAGCTGTGTGACCCCAGACAACTCATTCCATTTCTGTTTGCCTCAGTTTTTTCAGCTGTAAAATGGGAAAAATCAAAGTACTTATCTCCTAGGGTTGTTGTGAGGATCAAATGGGATAACATTTGTAAAATGATACATATTAGTTACTTAATAAATGCTTGTTTTCTTGTTTCCTTTAGATAGGTATATTGTCTTCTCTGTTTCCTTAGGGTTCTGTGTGACGTATTCATCTAGTAGAAGTCAGGATCCTGTTTGAAAGGGCCTCCCTTCAGACAAGATATTTAACATATAGCTGAAATTGTGGAAAATCTGAGATTGACAATGGCGGCAGAAGCGGTCCTGACACCTCCAAAGCAAACAGGGTCTCTTATACTGAAACTGGTGCCAGGCCCTAAAATGGGTCAGGATGCTCTACAAGAATCTGCTGTACCTCCCAAGACCATACACCAATTAGTACTGGAGCACTTCTTTACCTTTCTGCCAGAGAAGAACCAGTCCCCAAATCACAAGACTGGCAAGGAAGACACCATAATCTTAGTGAAGGATGTTACTTCAACTCTGCAGAACAGAGGTAAGACAAAAATTTCACTGGGGAGAAAGGGAGAATCTTACCGCCACTATCTCCCCCCCCAAAAAAAGGTTAGAGGTAGGGAGCAATAGGTATTCCTTACCTGCGATAATGGATATTGTTTAGTTGGTATTTCTTCTTTTGCTCCCTCTACCAAGTCTCAGTAATCAAGAGAGTAATTATGTCCTCAGCATAAAAGGTAGTATGAAGGTGATAATCCCACTGTAATCTGCTTTGGTCAAATCCCATCTAGAGCAGTGAAGGTAGAGGGTAACCAGTAAAGGTAGGAGTTTTAAAGTCAATTCATTTAAAGATGAGTTGAAAGAATTGAGGATATTTAGCCTGGAGAGAAAATTTAGATGAACCAAGAAATTAGATGAACCAAGCCTTGACATATGAAGAATCATCAGTAGACTTATTCTTAACTAGTATCAGTGGATAAAAGTTGAAGAGAGGCAGCGTTAGGCTTACATTTTTAATAACTGGAATGAGCAGCCTTGGAGGTATCAGCAGTTTCTTTCTCTTACTGGAAATAGTTAAGCAAAGGCTGGATGATCACTTTGGGGTGGGGGGAGGAATTTTATTCCGTGGATTCATAGTTTAGGTAAGAATTGGATTAGATGACCTTTGAGGACACTATGATTTTAATATTTGGGCCTTGGTTTCTAAAGAAGGTTGATGTTGCTAAGTCTGATAGAGACTGAGGGAGAATCTGAACTCTAATAATTTGGAGTCTCAATATTGTCTGTCATGGCTGCTTTCTCTCCTCTCAGCTCATCCTGCTTCCTGGGTGACAATATTTCCCAAGGATAGGCGTGTCCATAAACGGGAGGTGGGGCCCCAGACCTTTCCATCTGAACTTCAGGTAAGCTCTGCTTCCTTCTTTCTCTTGAATGCAGCCTTCTCTTTCCTTTTTCAGACCTTTTCTGCCCAGAAAACCTGATTTTCCAACAGCTTCATGTTTAGCTTTCAGGGAAGAAATTGGGTGGTCCTATGCTAGATGTTCTTTGTAGGCTACTTCTTCACTGCTCCCACCCCTGGCTGATATCTTTATGTCTCTGATATGTTTCCATATATGCCATATTGATAATAATATTCAGAAGTTTGTTTTATCTCAATTACATCTTTCTTCTTTTATTTTTCTTAGTATCTCTCATCAAGGAAATTAGGACCATCTCAGAGAAAATAAGTATTAATTGAGGAGTCTGTCATTATTTCAGGAGCCTGTGGTATTTGAGGATCTAAATGTATATCACTCCCAAGAGGAGTATGTGGGCCTGGATCTTGCTCAGAGGTCCCCCTTCTCCAGGAATCATGGAGAGGAGGACGTTGGTGATATGATCTTAGAAGGTAAGAATTCCTTAAATTTTGGGAACGGTGGGGTATCATAGAGCATCATAACTGAAAGATACTTTAGAGACCATCTTGTCTAGCCCCCTCATTTTTGTACAGAAATTGAGACCCACAGAAGTAAAAGGACTTATATCTGAGGTCCCCTTGCTAGTGTTAGGCCTGAGACTAGAATTTGGACCTCCCAAATCAGTGCCTTTTCATTATAGCAACACATTCTCCCCAAATCCTAAGATACCTGAATGATTTCACACCCAACTCTACTGTTTTGTGATAGTATCATCTTTCTTTAGTTCTGGAGCCTTTGAAAAAGTATCTACTTTATATGTGTGCACACATTCTTTTTCACCCTCTACCCCCTCTAGAGGTAACATTGAGCTTAATTTGTTGTTTAGAGTCTGTGCCCCTAGATAGAAATCATCTACTAGCAGTTAACACTGTGGGTTGATATGTTCATATGTTACAGAATCATATCAGAAATACAAATGGTAACAAAAACTAATGGGCAGTTTAGGCAGACTGTTCCTGAAGACATCAGCTTGATACTACATAAACTCTGTGGTATCTGCAAGTTTATACATATGATGAGATTTATTTACTGACACTCCATAAACATTGGCTGTCTTTCTACCTGTTTTATAACTTCTATTCCTTGGCATTAATCCTTTTTTGTCCAGCACAAAACAGGTCTACTACTTCTGCTTAGTAGCCCTTAAGTTATTTCAGCATATTTTGCCTTTCCTTATGGTTCTCCTAGCTAAACAACTCTGCTTTCTTCAAGTTTCTTTTATGTGGTGTTTTCTAGAACTCCTAATCACTTTCCCTCAAATATATTTTTATTTATCAATATCCTTCTATTGAGGCACCTAGGCATGTGAACCACAGTGTTCTACAGTTGGTTTAATTATTACAAGCTATAATGGAAGTGTTATTTACTACATTCTCATGTTAATGTTGTATTTTAAAAAGTATTAGCACAACATACTGCTGGCTGCCACTCAATTAGTGGTCAACTTAAAGACTCAGAATGGGAACTAAAACCTAGTTGACCTCAGTGAGTTCAAGTCCCAGATCTGGTTACATTCCAAGGTGCTAATCGAATTTGCCGATGTGATTTTTCAGTTGCTATTGATAATCTTTGAAAAATTATGGAGTAGGAGAGATGACAGGATTGAAAAAAAAGTAAATGGCTTTTTTTTTGCTTTTTAAAGGGGAAAGGAAGTAGGTTGGTGAATTTTATTTCAGTTCCTTGAAAAATTATGGAACACATTATTGAAGAGATGTTTTGTGAGCATTTAGAAAAGGAGGCTGGGTGGTGCAGTGAATAGAGCACTGGCCTTAGAGTTGGGAGGACCTGGGTTCAAATCTGGCCTCAGACACTTGACACTTAACACTAGCCGTGTGACCTTAGGCAAGTCACTTAACCCCAACTGCCCTGCCTTCCCCCCTCCAAAAAAAAAAAAAAGAAAAGAAAGAAAAGGAGGCAATGATGAGTCAACATCAGTTCTTCCTTCCACATACCCCTTCCTCCCCCCCGCCCCAGTAAAACCCAACGCTATCATATCAACTGACCTAATTTCCTTTCTGACAATATTACTGGACTAATAAATCAGAATAATGCATTGACTGAATGTACTTGCATTTCAGGATGCAATCTGAGAAAGTTTTTCATGATGCCTTCCATGGAAAACATGGAGAGATATAAGCTAGCTAACAGTTCAGTTTTATATGTTAATCTGGGAAAGATAACTAACACATTGAATGAGAGAATCAAGATGTAGAAAGACCTAGAATAGCAGTTCCCAAACTTTTTGTTTTTAGGATCCCTTTACACTCTTAAAAACTATTGAGAATACCTCCCCAAGTAACTTTTGTTTATGTGAGTTATAGCTGTTGATATTTATCATATTGAAAATGAAAATGTCTTTGTGTTATTGTTATTAAAATGGTTTTCATTTTGTGGACCCCCTGAAAGGATCTTGAGGACCTCTAGCATGAATTATGCTTTGAGAATCCTTGTTTCGAAACGAGTCTGAATATAAAAATTGGAAGGGCAAGTGCAGTTGAATTTTTAAATCCAAGTACAAAAATGAAGAAGACATGACTAAAACTTCATATGGGAAGAGATCTCAGGTTTCTGGTGGACAGTTAAGTTCAGCATGAGTTGAATATTATATAATGGTTGAAAAATCTGGTGTATTCTTAGGCTTTGTTAATGAAGGTGTAGTACCCTGTTTTACTCTACCCTGATCAGACTGTATCTAGAGTATCAGATTCATTTTTGAGCACTCTATTTTAGGAAGAATATTGATAAGCTGGGATGCAGATATGATAAGGAGCCTGGAAACTATGCCTAAGAGGATGATTGAAGGAACTCTGGAGGGACATACTAGCTTTCTTCATGTATCTGTAATGGAAAAGAGGTATTTAATTTGTTTGATCCCAGAGGGCAGAATGTGAAGCAATCAGTGGAAGTTGCTAAGAAACACATTTTAGTTCCGTGTAAGTTAAAAATTTAAGAGCTATGTGAACTGCTGCTACAGGACACATTTTGAGTCCCCATCACTAGACATTTCAGGGATAAACTAGGTGGCTGCTTGTTAGTGATATTATAGAGGCAATGGTCATGTAGGAACAAATTTCCTTGAAGGTCTCTTCCAATTTGGAGAGTCTGATTCTATGAATGATGTAGTAGTGTGTGTGTTTGGGGTTTTTTTTTTTTGTTTGTTTGTTTGTTTGTTTTGGCTTTTTGGAGGGCAGTGGGGGTTAAGTAACTTGCCCAAGGTCACACAGCTAGATTTTTGTTTGTGTGTTAAGTGTCTGAGGTCAGATCCGAACTCAGGTCCTTCTGACTCCAGGGCCAGTGCTCTACTCAGTGCGCCACCTAGCTGCCCCGTAGTGTGTGTTTAAAGGACCAGTCAGGTTATGCCATAGCATGTTTATTGGGTAGTATTGTGGAGAAAGGGATAGAAAGGTAAGTTGAGGACAAATTGAGTAGAGGTTTGATGTACTGTTGCCTGTCAAATAATGTCTTAGTTCCTTAGCTTGGAATTCAGTACCTTTTACAATATTACCTTTTATAATTCAATATCTTTTACAATATTCTTCCTCATTGTCCCAGTGTGCTCTTAAATCATTCAACTTACCATTCCTCTAAAATGTCTTCTACTGTTCCTCCTCTCTGCCTTTGTTCATGCCACCATGTTCTTCTTCTTCAATGTCTTTCTCCACACCTCTACCTTTTGATACTTTATCTGTCTTTGATGAGAATGTTCCTATATGACACCTTCCCTGATAATCCCCTGTCTGAAAGTGATTCCCTTCCTTATTTGAAGCCTTATAGAACTTCACATCTCTTTTAATGAACTTTGATACTCAGATCTGTCATAGAATTCTAGAGCTAGAAGGGACCTTAGAACACAATTAATTGTCTTTATGTAATATTTACTTAATTTTCCCCACAAGGCTGTAAGCTCCTTGAGGATAGAGACCGATGGTTTTTTGTTTTTGTTTTTTTTGTATCCTTTGCATTATCTTGCATATTGTCTTTAATAAGTGTGGACTGAATTGAAATGATTAAGATTGAATAGTAAGAGTAGTATTTAAAAATGATCAGTCTGGCAGGATTTTGCATGATAGCCTGAGGAGAGAAACTGGAGGCAGGGAGAGTAATTTGGTGACTGTCTTGTAATCTTGAAATCAGGGGGTGAACTGGACTAGCATAGTGACAATATACAAATAGAAAGGATGGATTTAAAGGATGTTATTAAGAAAAAAAATCAATAGAACTTGGTTTTTTGATATAAATAAAAGGAATTAAGATGATGCTAAGTGTTTACTGTGATTAAACTAGGAAAATAGTGCCTTTGACAGAAATATGAAAATTAAGAAGAGGAGCCAGATTAGGAAAAAAGGTTTGGTTCAGTTCAGCAAACACTTATTAGGCACCTACTATGTAGTAGGTATTAGGGATGTTGTTTTTTCTTTGTACTTGAATAGGACCAATAACATTTGGGGTCAGGGATACAAAGTCAGAGTGAATCTGCCTGCCTCTATTCCCAAACTTACACCACCTAGCCGCCCCCGTGTTTTAATTCTTAATAGAATGTAAGTTTGAGTTGGGATGACCCGAGATCGAAACCGGTCTCAGAAAATGAGCACCCACACATAAATAATGACTAGCCGTGTAACCTTGAGCAAGTTACTTAACCCCAATTGCTTTAAAAAAAAAAAAGAATTAAAACATGCCCATAGATAATAAAACTTAAGTCACTCCAAAAAATACAAAGCACTAATATGCAGATTAAATTCATGTTAAAAATTTAATTTTAAATTATTGTAAAACATACAGGTCAGAGTGCTCAGTGGGCATTTGAATATCTACAGCTAGAATTGTGTAGTGAGGTAAAAAGTAGAGATTTAACTTTAACATTCATTTGTGTTGAAGTGGTGGAACTCAGTGAGGTCATTGGAGAAAAAACTGTAGAGAAAAGAATAAAGGCTAGAAACTGAGTGAGTGCTAGCATGTAAGAGCTAGAAAGAAGATGGAGAACAACCAGTTAGAATATCTAAGAATTTTTTATCATTTTCTTCCAGTCTTGATTTAGTAGATACTGTGATGTCATGTCTGCTATCCAAAGCATCTATTGAATGTTCTGTTGCTTGTACAAATCCTCTTACCCACTGGCATAAACATGATAACCTGGACTTAAAATGTTGAGGACATATAGATAAAATAAAAACATTATACTAATTAATGAATTTACAGTGAATATTTTTTTTTATGCTTCTTTGGAGGGCAATTGGGGTTAAGTAACTTGTCCAAGGTCACACAGGTAGGTTTTTTTGTTTGTGTGTTAAGTGTCTGAGGCTGGATCTGAACTCAGGTCCTTCTGACTCCAGGGCCAGCACTCTACTCACTGAGCCACCTAGCTTCCCCTACAGTGAATATTTCTGACATACTTAGGTTGAGAGTTAAGTACTTGCTAGGTATTAGAGGCAGGGGCCAGTACATAATTGGGGTGGAAATCCAGAAGAGTAGCTTCACAGGGTTATAATGAGGATCGTTTGATGAGAGAATGCTTCTAAAGTGTTTTGCAGACCTTAAAATGCTATTTAAATGTTGATGATAATATTATTTAAGTTTCAGGTTCACTTTGGGCAGCATTCTGAAGTCTTCTATTTGGAGAGAGTTTGCTTTTGTTCATTTCTTCAGGTTGCTATTTGATAAGCAATATAGAAACTTGAGTTAAGAATAACTTAAAGATGACTTTGGAAGAGTGACTGGTAGAGTAAATTAATTTCTGACCCCATAAAAAACATTTGTACATAGGATTATTGCAGCTTACCATCCCCAGAAACACTATCACTGCACTGTATCATAGAATCTCAGAATTGGAATAGAAAGTAGAAGCCATCTAATCCAGCTTATTCCTAACAAGAATCTTCTCTATGATATCTAACAAGTAGTCTAGCTTCTGTTTGAAGGCCTCTGGTGAGGGCAGGCCAACTACTTCTTAACCCATTCTATTTTTGAATATCCTAATTGTTAGGAAACTTTTCCTTGCATCAAGCCTATTAGCCTCTACATCTTTTCAACCCTTTTAAAATTTTGCTGTTGGGGAAAACTCGTTGCTAAGCAAACCTTCTTTCTACCCCACTCCTGCCTGCCAAGTCACAGAAAAGCCACTTCAGTAATCGTACTTGATCCCATACTCGGTACATTTGGTAGGCATTCAATAAATAGTTATGCCTAACCCAGTGATGCACCCTGGACATGTTGGTTGTTGTTTTTTTTTTTTTTCAGAGTTCCATCTCCAGTGGTAGGAGAACCATATTCAGTTCAGGATGTGATTTTGGCTTAGATTGGTTAACCTTGCTCTCTATATTCCTTCCCTTTTCCCCTGTGATTCATTAGGTGAGAACTGTATCTAAAGTATTTCAGGTAGTTGAGGAAGTGGTTAATAATATCTTTCCCCTGATTTCTTGTTCCAGAGCAACCAGAAAGTTGTAAGATGATGCCTAACTCTGGGCCAAGACTAGAAGGCAGATAGCTAGGAGGGTATGTGAGAGAGATCTTGCAAGATTATGTGGGGAAAACAATGATTTCCATGGATTCATTGTGAATTTTAGTGATTCACTGAGAATCAGCAGCATGATGTGATAGCCATAAAGGCTAATGCAGTCTAAGCTATATGAATGAGATCTGGTGTCCAGAAGGAGGGAGGGAACGGTTCTGGTCAGACACATCTATAATAGTATCCTCATTTTCGGGCTCCCATATTTTAGGAGTATTCATAAGCTGCAGTATATGTAGAAGTGGGTGACCATGTGGATTAGAAACCATGTGGGTAAGTGGATTAGAAACCATACCATATGAAGACTGATTTAGAGAACTGGGTATATTTAATGTAGAGAACACTTGGGGAAGATGAGTTTGCATAACTAAGCAGTTGTATTTTTTTTTTTTGGTCTCCAACCTCCCTATTTTATTTTTTTTAACAATTCTTTTTTTCATTAACAGCTTATTTTTCCTTTCACATTGATCACGTACAAAAATACATATGTTTCATTCTACATCGTCCCCTCTTCGTCAGGAGAATTTGTAGCATGGTTCATCATTTGGAATTCTGCTTGGTCGTTGTGTTGGTCAGAATTAAATCTTTTGCAATTGTTTGTTTCTACAATCTTGTTGTTATTATATTTTTTTTCTCCTTGATCTGCTCACTCATCTTTCCAGTTTTCACTGAAACCATCTCTTCATTTTTTATGGCAAAATAATATTCCATCATATCCATCCAGCCATTCCCCAGTTAATGGGCAGTCTTTAGTTTCATGGGTTTTTGTTTTGTTTTGTTGCTTTTTGGAGGGCAGTTGGGGTTAAATGGCTTACTCAAAGTCACATGGCTAGTAAGTATGTCAAGAGTCTAAGGCCAGATTTGAACTCAGGTCCTCCTGACTCCAAGACCAATGCTCTATTCACTGTGCTACCTGGCCGACCCTTGTTTCATGTTTTTTGTTACCACAAAAAGAATTTCTAGAAATATTTTTGTACATATGGATCCTTTTTTTCCCTTTATTTCTTTGAGGCATAGGCCTAGTAGTGTTATTACTACTAAGTCAAAGAGTATAGACTGATTGGTCACTTTTGGGATATAGTTCCCAATTACTTTCCAGAATGGTTAGACCAATGCATAGCACAATGAACAGTGTATCAGTGTGCCTGTCTTCCCACATCACCAACATTTGACATTTTCTTTTTTTTGTCTTTTTGGCTAATCTGATGGATATGAGGAAAAACCCTCAGACTTGCTTTAATTTCTATTCCTCTCATTACTTAATGATTTGGATCATTTTTTCATATAGTTGTGATCGCTTGGATTTCTTCCTATGAGAACTGCCTATTCATATGTTTTGATCATTATTAATTGGCAGGTGACTCATAAATTGGCATCAGTTTTTATTTTTATTTTTTAAAATTTATTTATTTTTAGTTTTCAACATTCATTTCTACAATATTTTGAGTTAACAATTTTTTCTCTCCCAGTCTTTCTCCTACCCCCCACCCCAAAATAGCAATCCTACTGAATATCTGTTCCCCTAATCTGTTCTCTCTTATATCCTCCTCCTTCACCCCCTTAACTTTCTAGTAGGGCAAGATGGGTTTCTATACCTTCTGTATATCGTATTTCCCAGTTGCATGTAAAAAAAAAACTAACTAATTTTTAAACATTTGTTTTTAAAACTTTGAGTTCCAGATTTTTCCCCTTCTTCCCTCCTTACCCACCCCCACTGGGAAGATAAGCAATTCAATAAAGATTATACATGTGTAGATTTCCACATCATTTCCATAGTAGTTATATGGTGCAAGACTTATATTTCCCTCCATCCTATCCCACCCCCCACTTAATCTGTTTTCTCCTTTGACCCTATCCCTTTTCAAAAATGTTTGCTTCTAACTACCCTCTCCCCCAGTCTGCCCACCCTTCTATCCTCCCCACTCTTATCCCCTACCCTCCTAGTTTCCTGTAGGGTAGGATACCTTATTGAGTGTGTATGTTATTCCCTCCTTAAGCCAAATTCAATGAGAATCAGGTTGTCCCATTCCCTTTCACCTTCCTGCTCTTCCCCTCCATTGTAACAGTTTTCTCTTGCCTCTTTTATATGAGATAATTTACCCTAATCTATCTCTCCCTTTCTTCTTCTCCCAATAAATTCCTCTCTCACCTCTTAATTTTGTTTTTTAGATATCACTCCTTCATGTTCAAGTCATCCTGTGCCCTCTATCTATCTATACATGAACATACAAATGCCCACACTCACATTTATATTTGTATATATGCATCCTCCTATACATACATATATATGTATACACATACACACATACACACACACACACACACACACACACACACACATACACACACATACATATATTCCCTTCAACTATCTTTATACTGAGAAAAATCTTATGAGTTACAATTACCATTTTTCCCTGTAGGAATGTAAATAGTTCAACTTAAATAAGTTCCTTATGATTTCTTTTTCCTGTTTACTGTCTCATGCTTCTGTTGCTTCTTGTATTTGAAAGTCAAATTTTCTGTTCAGCTTAGGTTTTTTCATCAAGAATGCTTGAAAGTCTTCTATTTCATTGAATCACCATATTTTTCTCTGTAGCATTATACTCAGTTTTGCTGGGTAGGTGATTCTTGGTTTTAGTTCTAGCTCCTTTGACCTCTGGAATATCATATTCTAAGCCCTTAGATCCCTTAATGTAGAAGCTGCTAGGTCGTGTGTTACCCCTGATTGTATTTCCACAATACTCAAATTGTTTCTTCCTGACTGCTTGCAGTATTTTCTCCTTGACTTAGGAACTCTGGAATTTGGCTACAATATTCCTAGGGGTTTTCTTTTTTGGGATCTTTTTCAAGAGGTGATTGGTGAATTCTTTTAATTTCTATTTTGCCCTCTGGTTCTAGAATATTAGGGCAATTTTGCTTGATAATTTCTTGAAAAATGGTGTCTAGGCTCTTTCAGGCTTTCAGGTAGTCCAATAATTTTAAAATTATCTCTCCTGGATCAATTTTCCAGGCCAGTGGTTTTTCCAAAGAGATATTTCACATTGCCTTCTATTTTATTTCATTTGTTTGGATCTGTTTTATAGTATCTTGATTTCCTCATAAAGTCATTAGCTTTTATTTGCTCCAGTCTAATTCTGAAGGAATTATTCTCTTCAATGAACTTTTGAGATTCTTTTTCCATCAGGCAAAATCAGCTTTTTAAGGCATTCTTCTCCTCATTGGCTTTTTGAACCTCTTTCGCCCTTTGAGTTAGTCTATTTTTTAAGGTGTTATTTTCTTCAGTCAAGTTGTTGACTCTCTTTTCATGATTTTCTTGCATCATTCTCATTTCCTTTCCCAAATTTTCCTCCACTTCTCCTTCTGACTCCAGGGCTGGGGCTCTACTCACTGCACCACCTAGCCATCCCTTAATTGAGTTTCAAAATCCTTCTTGAGCTCCTCCATGGCCTGTAACCAGTTCATATTTTTCCTGGAGGCTTTTGATGCAGGGGTTCTGACTTCCGTGCCTTCCTCCCCCTCCATGCCTTGATCCTTTTTGTCCCCCAAAAAGGATTCTATCATGTTTGTGCTTCTGTTGCTTGCTCATATTGGCAGCCAATTGTTTGACATTTGAGCTCTATTTCCAGAATGGAGAGAGCTATGACCCAAATTGCTGGGGTTTTTGCAGCTCCCACACGCTCTAGCTCACTGGTCACACATCCCAAGACCATGATCTGGATCCAAGCAGATCAAAGTAAGAGCGATTACCCTCTGAGGGCTCACTTGGTCCCCCTACAATCTGCAGGCCAGGAGCTCTGCAGCAGCCACGTTTTCGTGGCAACTGCAGCCGCTGCACCTCTTCCACTTCTCGTATTGGGCTTAGCAACTGGACCAACCAAGTTCCACACTGGCCTTTTACTTTGTCTTTGGCATTTATGGATTGAGAAGTCTGGAAACCACTACAACTGCTGGTGATTTACTCTGGTCAAGTCTGCTCTAGCCACCGCTCTGTTCATTGGGGCCGCCTGGAGCTAAAACCTTGGCTCAGTCAGGACTGCCATAGGCTCCCAGTGTGCTGCAATGGCCTGCTAGGCTTCCTTCAGTGGGAGATTTGTTTTTCTCTGTCACTTTGTGTGTTCTGTGGCTCTAAAGTTTGTTTAGAGTAATTTTTTACATGTAGTGGAGGAGGTGGATGCCAGAACTGCATGGAAGTCTTGTTTCTACTCCCCTCCCCCCCATCTTGGTGAAACAACTTACTTTCACCTGCTTCCTTTTTAAAAAAATTAAATTTTGGGCAGCTAGGTGGCGCAGTGAAGAGAGCACCTGTCCTGGAGTCAGGAGGACTGAAGTTCAAATATGGTCCAGATATTTGACACTAGCTCTGTGACCCTGGACAAGTCATTTAACCCTGATTGCCTCACCAAAAGAAAAATTAAATTTCTATTTTTTAAAGGATTAAGCATTTCTTTTTCTACTTTCTCCTCCCTGTTAGGGAAAAAACAACAATAAAAACAAAACTACTGTAGCAAGCATAGTCAGTCAATAAAACAAATTCCCAAATGTCCAGAAATGTCTTTTTTCATTTTGCTTATTAATCCATCCACCTCTATGTCTGGAGATAAGTGGCATTCATCATTAGTCCTCTGGAATCATAGTTGATCATTGCATTGATTAGATTTCATTCTTCCCAGGTTTCACAGAAACAGTCTCTTCTTAGAGTACAACAGTATTCCATTAATTTACATACTTAATTTGTTTAGCCACTCCCCAGTTGATGGTCATTTCCTCAGTTTCCAAATCATTGTCACTACAAAAAAGCTATTATGAAGAGGACCTTTTTCTATGATCTCTTTTGGGAGTATAGTTTAAATAGTGGTATTGCATCAAAGGGTGTGCACAGCTTAGTAACTTTTTGGTCATAGTCCCAAATTGTTTTTTATAATGACTGTGGAAAGTAGCCCCAATAGCACATCAGTGTACCTCTTCCTACAACCCCTTCAACAGTTATCATTTTCCTTTGTTGATATGATGGGCCTGATGGTGAACTTAAGAATTGTTTTCATTTGTATTTTCCCTAATTATTAGTCATTTGGAGTATTTTTTAAAATATGGCTGCTGATAACTTGCATTTCTTCCCTTGACAACTCGCAGTTCATAACGTTTGACCATTAAAAGGGCAATAGCTCACATAAATTTAAATTATTTCCATATACATATATATATATATATATATATATATCTGAGAAATGAGACCTTTTTCAGAGAAACTTTCTGCAAATATTTTCATCATCTAACTGTTTCCATTCTAATTCCTAGCTTCATTGAATCATTTGTGCAAAAACTTTTTGATTTTTTGTAATTCAGATTGTCCGTTTTATCTTATGTGATCCTCTCTATCCCTTATTTAGTTGTGAATTTTTCCCCTAGCCAACGATCCAAGAGAAATTTTTTTCCTTGCTCCTCTAATTTTATAAATGATATCAACCTTTATGTTTAAGTCATATACTCATTTGGAACTCATATTAGTATATGATATGAAGATGTTGATTTGTATCTAGTTTCTGTTGGTCTGCTTTCTAGTTTTTCCAGCAGTTTTTGTCAAATAATTTAGTTATTATTCTAGTGACTGGGGTATCTGGATTTATCAAACACTAGATCACTGCATTCATTTGCTTCCATATGTTACATCACCTAATCTGTTCCATTGATCAGCCTTTGTCTTAACCAGCACCAAATCATTTTGGTGATTACTGCTTTTAAATGGTCTAAGAACAAACTTTTTCCTTCCACTTTTGAGTTGAAAGGTATCTTCCAGTCTATATTTAAAGTGAGACTTCTGTTCCACACCTTAGTAATTGGAAAGATGGGTACCAAGGTGAGCCAGAAAGGAAGAACTTATTTATCGTGTGCCTGCTATGTGCCAGGCACTGAGCTAAGTACTTCACAGTTATCTGATTTGATCCTTCCAACAACCCTGGGAAGTAGGTTCTATTTTTCTCATTTTACTGAGGCAGCTGAGCTAGATAATTTAAGTGACTTACCCAGAGTCACACAGTTTGTAAGCATCTGAGGCCATATTTAGACTCAGGTCTTCTTGACAAGAAATCCAGCTTTCTGTCCTCAGACATCTTAAAGTTTTTCCATTTGTGACTTCTTCAGTGCTTCCTAAAATTACTTTTTTTAACCCAAATTTAAGACTTTAAATTTATCTTTATTAAATTTCATCTTACTAGGTCCAGTGCATTGTTATAGCCCAGGCAGGTCCTTTTTGATACTAATTCTGTTTTCCAGTATATTGGCCATTCCTTCTAACTTTGTGTTTGTTTGCAAATTTCATGACACAAATAAGACACCATCCAAGTAATTGTTAAAAATGTTGAATGGTATAAAGCTGAGTATAAATCTCTGTTTTACTTCCTTAGGAACTCCGTTTGAAAATGAAGTGAACCCGTTGTGACTGCTTTTTGATTCTGTTAAACATGTACTAACTATTTACTATACCATACCAGACCAGACTATACCATACCATGCTAAATTATACTATACTATTATCTATACTATTGCTATTATCTAGTGACTAGTCTATGTCTCTGTGTCCTGTCTACAGGTCTAGCATGAGAGTTTGTCAAGTGCTTTACTGAAATTGAAGTATTCTGTGCTTATATAATGTTCTTCCAATTTATCAGACTAATTCACCATATCAGAAAAACAAATGCAGTTAAGCTGGCCTGATCCATTCTTGAAGAGCCCATCTTGGCTCTTACTGATCACTACTCTCTCTTTCTAAATACTCAGAACCATCCCTTTAATAATGCATTCTAGAATTTTGTCAGGAATTAAGTCAGGCTCATTGCTCTTTGCTTATAGACTCCATTTTCTTCCCTCTTTCTGAAAATTGAGATATTTGTCCGTCTGCTGGGGTATCACTTATTTTGTACAATTTGTACAGTGGAAAAGCACTAAATTTAGAGTCAGGACCGGAGTTAAAATCCTGGTTTTGGTCCCTGGATGACCTTTTTGAAAGTCATTTAACCTCTTGGGACACATTTCTCTAATCTCTAAATGAGGGTGCTAGAGTAGATAACTTTTGAGTTCACTTTCAGTTCTAAAATATGATCTGTAGAGAAATTCTCTTCCTTTTGTATTGTATTCTAAATGTTCTCCATGACAGTGGCTGACCTTTGGTTAGCATATGTCTTTCTGTTTTATTCCTTATTTGATGTTAATGATCAGAGGATGTCTTTTTTGTCTTAACTTGAAAGAAATTGTGAATAAATTTTATATTTCCAGGGGAGGTACTTCATTAGAGGAGAATCCTTTAAAGAAATATTTTGTCCTACTGAATTAAATACTTTTTTAATAGTCAGACAATAAACACAATGCAATCTTTATATTCACTACACCTTTTAGTCAGTTTTATGAATATTAGGGATGTGGTCTTACTGTAGGGAATGAGTTATATAGGTCTACCTGATTTCGTAAATCTTTATCAAAAATGTCCCCAAAGTATGTAGATTATTTTCATGAGAACTGTTATGAGAAAGTTGAAGTATATTGGTAATAATTTATATTGTTTTTTTTTTTAGGAGGGGTAATAAAAAGGGTTGAATTTTTCTCCCAAGTCTTAGGTATCATTCTCTTTTTCATGTATCATAAAAATTTATCCTTTACAGATCTTTTTTCAGATTTTACAGTTCTCTTTTATAGTCTAAAATCTCTGATTTTGGGGCAGCTAGGTGGTGCAGTGAATAGAGCACCAGCCCTAGAGTCAGGAGGACCTGAGTTCAAATTTGGCCTCAGACACTTAACACACACACAAAAAAACTAGCCATGTGACCTTGGGCAAGTCACTTAACTCCAACTGCCCTCCAAAAAGCAAAAAAATTTTAAAAAAACAAAATAAAATCTCTGATTTTGTCAGTGTGCCTTTGTGCCTACTTGGATCTCAAAGCAACTTTCTTCAAAGTGATTTTTCCTTCTGTGCCACCTGGCCGCCCCTCTCTGCTGCTTCTTACTGTTTTATGAAATGATGATAATGCTGTTAATCTTCCTCCAGTACATTTTGCAGACTAATTTATCTTCTAAATTGTTGTTTCCTTTGTCTACCCCATTTACCTCTGTTTGAAAAAGAGGTCAAGTTGTTTCTTAGCTGAGGAAATTTATTAGTTTCTAGGTTTTTCTTGTTTTATTTACATCAGCTAAACTTGTTTGGAAAGTGGTGACAGTCTGTCAGTGACAATTCTTTTTTCTATTTTTGTACTTTTGGATCAATAGCTTAGTTCAGAACATCAGACTGGAATCGCCTCAGATGTATGCTGCATCTCATTCTTATTCTAACTTAGAAGTGATTTTGATATTTGCTTTAGTAAGTCTATCTATATAATTGATTGTACTCAACTAATCCAAAAATGATTTCCCACATCTGTAATCAAGCATTTCTTGACTGTTAAAATATAGTCAGTTAAAGAACAAACACTTCTTTGGTGCTTTCCAAGTTCAGGACTTCTAACTTTTCCCAAGTAAAGGATTTGCAATATTTAGGGGTGAGGCTTATGTGTAGTCTACTGGTCTTTGACTTCTCTTGTTTTTTACTTCTGAGCCATATTTTTCCAATGTATTTTTCATTTTCTTCCCCTATACCTTTGCTTTGAAGTTACTTAGTATTAAATGTCCATGCAGATTTAATTTGGAGAGTCCTAATTGAATTCTTTTTTTTGCTTTTTGGAGGGCTATTAGGGTTAAGTAACTTGTCCAAGGTCACACAGCTAGGTTGACTCCAGGGCCGGCACTCTACTCACTGCGCTACCTAGCCGCCCCCCCAATTGAATTCTTAATAGAATTTCTCTTATCTTTTTATCCTCTGCAGTGGATGTGGTACATAAACTGAAGTTATTTTCTTGGTGATTGAAACATCTGTGTTCGTTCCTAAGATCTTCACTTTCTTGCCCACGATTTTATAAGCCCTTATAATGCTTTGTAGGATTCCTTTTGGTGACATGTCCCCACACGAATCATCAGAATTGGATAGTGGGTTACCAGGTTTAACAAGTTCTCAGCAAATTCTCTGTTACTTCCTTAACATGGTCTCTGAGGAGACATCTGCCTTGTCTGTTGTAAAAAGTCAAATCAAATAGCTGTCTTAGTATATCCCTAAGCAGAGCATCACAAACTCATACTATTTCTTCTTCCTCTGATTTTTCCTGGATGACTTAACTCTGTTTGCAACTTTTGGATCCATCTAAACATTGCTTGGAACACCGAAAAACCCTCAAACCTGTTTTGGAACCGCTAGGTGGAACAGTGAAATAGAGCATGGGCTCTGGGGTCAGGAGGACCTGAGTTCAAATGCCACCTCCGACACTTAACACTTACTAGCTGTGTGACCTTGGGCAAGTCACTTGACCTGATTGCCCCACCTTCCCCCCTCCAAAAAAAAAAAAAAGACAAAATAACCTGTTTCCTTTTGAAAATATTCAGCTTTCTTCCCTAGGAGAAAAGACACATCTATTAACTCCAAATATTCAGTAATCCTCTTTCTCTTCTCTTAGTTACATTTTTTGCCTTCTAAACTCCTAATGCAGATCAGGAATATTCTCTTTTTCTTCATATCCTTTTTATTCTTTGCTTTTACTTTGAAGTATTTCTTTTGTTCTTTTCATAAATTCATCTAATTACTCTGGAAAACAGAATGAGAAGCCACCTTGTACTTTGTGCACCTGTATTCCTTGGCATTAGCAGGTGTGCAGCCTGAAGATCACTTTAGAATTTCCTTTGCTCTTGTGCTGCAAGTGAAAATTTCTGTCTTGTTGGTTGCACCTATGACAGATTTACCTGAGGAACTATTGTAGCAAACAATGTGTTGGCCATGTTTGTTCACCTTGTCTTTGTAAGTTTTATATTAGGAAAATTTAGGGAATCCCAGGCAGAAGTCCCGCAACTAACTCTATAGATGGGAAAATTTCCTACAGGATTCCTTAACCACTGTCTTCTTGACAAGGATGGAAACTGGGAATAAACAGTAAAGGGACAATTACAATATGATAACATCAATTTAGTACAATATAGAAAAAAAAAGAAACAACTTTTCTCCCTGCCTAGCTTATAAACATGGATTCCAGATCTCAAAACCTAGAGATTACTAACATTGTAAGCTCCTCAAGGATAAAAATTGTCTTCTGTAACTTTTCTTTAAAAAAAAAGTTTTATTAAAAGCTTTACCTTAAGCATCAATGCACCCAACTAAGTTGGCTTAGTAATACTGATTTCATTTCAGTGTATAAAGTATAGTAGTTTTCAGTGACTATATCTAAGTCCTCATGAGTATTCTTTTCCTTTCTGTTCTTTAATGCTCTTCACAACATAAGTGTCAATATGTGCTTGTTGAATAAATTAATGGTGATAGATGAGATGAAGAAAAATAAATCTGTAAATTCTCTCAGTCCTTTTCCAATCTTGGTCAGGGCAATTTTTTTTTTCTAGTTTTTCAGTCAAATTAAGTAATGAAATGCTTTATAAATTTAGTTATTATTTTCAACCTCAGGTTTACCACAAGTCCTGATAAAGGTCCTTGAGTTGTAGTCTTTAAGTCAGTAACAACCTAGGGCATACATTTTGGTATTTCCTCCTATATTTTTTACACAAAGCTTAAGAGGATATATTATATGAATTCTGTCTTTGTCTCAACAGTAGATTGCAGTGAGAATAAAGAAGATGATCTTCAGCCAGAAAATCCAGACGATATAGAACATCACGAAATGTCATCAGGTTACTGTGAAAGGGATGGTTCCCAGATTTTTAAACAGGCAACAGGCTATGAGAAGCATCCAGATAGCCATGAAGGAAAAAGACTAAATACCTCAACCCCACAAGAAAAGAGATTAAAAAGTCTTTTAATTACTGTTGAAAATGATGCCCCATTAGAGGACCTTTCAAAATATGTGGACATGAGTATTCTTGCACTTTCTCAGAATCGAAGAACAAGAAGATTCTATACATGTCCACAATGTGGAAAACATTTTACTGAAAGTTCTTACCTTATTTCCCATCAGAGAACACATACTGGAGAAAAACCTTATGATTGTATTCACTGTGGGAAAAGCTTCAATCATAAAACAAACCTTAATAAACATGAACGAATTCACACTGGAGAGAAACCTTATACATGCTCACAATGTGGAAAAAATTTCCGTCAGAACTCTCACCGGAGTCGCCATGAAGTAATTCATGTAAAGGAAAAACTACTTAAATGTCAAGAATGTGGGAAAAGCTTCTTAGGAGATGAAGAATTCTTGCTTCATCAAGAAACTCATGAAGAAGAGAGGCCCTATAGATGTAGTAGATGTGGGAGAAGATTTAGTCGACAATCAAACTGTACCAGACATGAAAAAGCCCACTTTATACCTAAACCACAAAAGCAAGTATTATCGAGTTAATCAGACCTTGTTTACTTTGACATGATTCTCTCTGTGGTGACCCTCTAAATGCTAAGAATGTATGAAAAATTATTTGAAACTCTGAACTCACATAGTGAAATTTTGTTAATAGTCCAAATGAGATAAATATCCAACCATCGCAGCTCAGGCATTATTTACTCTTTGAAGAATGTATAAGGAAAAAAAAAAAACTATATGAATGGGCCAAGCCTTTGTAGACAAAGAACTAAGGATAATTATCATGTAAAGCAATGCAAAGAGAACTGCAAAGTCTCCAAATCTCTCTTTCAAGGAAAACCTTCCTCTGTATTTTTCTGTCTATCTACAGATTTCTCTTAGGAGTGACCAGAGTGAAGGCTTAGTATGAACCCATTACTAATGTAGTTGTATTCTGCTTTCTTCTACATGAAAATCGGCATTAAAATATGGCAATATGAAGATGAATCAAACATAACTGACATATGCTATATACTTGTCAGAATCTTGGATATAGTGAACCAACAACTCTTATTAAGTTTGTTAAATAAATGACTAAAAACTTGAAATTCTAAAAGGAAAATTTCATTTTAGACAGGGAACCACCATGGATTAATGTAAAGGGTCTACAAAGTGGATCACTCCCATATGGATTACACCTAAGTGCAGTTTCTGGTCCTGTATAGCTTTTGCCATTTCAATACAATATTTGTATTCTGTGACTTATTTTGAATATTCACGTTTTATCAGAAAAATGCCCATTTTTCCTCTGATGTGATTAAAAAAAGTTTTCTGCATTCTTATTTTTGTCTGCAACAGGTCTTTTCTTTTTCCATCAGCACCCATCTCAATATTTCATTATGGAAATTGAGCTGATAATGATTCACAGCTATCCAGTATCCAAAATGAAGTTTCATGTGTAATGGGAAAACAACTCAGAATACTAATGGTTGGTCTTTAGTGTAAGTTGTGAGTGTATATATGATTCAGTCCAGTAAATACTTATTGAGCACCTACTATATGCAAGACACTGTCCTAGGTACTGGGGATATCTGCCCTCACAGAACCTTTATTCTATTGGGGATATACCATGTACATAAATATGTAAAAAACAAGGTAATTTGAGAAGTGAGAAAACACTAATTGGAGGATGATCAGGGAAGACTACAGAGATAGAGGATTTGGCATTTGACCTGAGTTATAAGGAAACATGAGGAATCTAATAAGCAAAGGTGAGGAAGGAGAGCTTTCCTGACATAGGGTACAGTTCATGCAAAGGCACAGAGAGAAAATATAGAGCCCTTTGTCATCTAGTTTATTTACTCTTAGAAGAATGTATAAGGAAAAAAGAAAATTATATGAATGGGTCAAGCCTAGAATGTCAGTTGGGATGAAACTGAAGGGACTTCAACACCAAGCTGAGGAGCTCGTATTTTTGTCATAAGAGGCATTAGGAAACCATTAAAGGGTTTTGAGTAGAGAAATGACAGTCAAACTTATTTTAGGGGTATTATTTTGGCAACTTTGTGAATGGTAGAAGCGAAAAACCAGAAGCCAGGAAACCAGTTTAAAAGGTTTTTAGAATAGTTTGGGAAAGAGGTGATTAGGACCCTGAATTTCAGAAGTTTAGATGGAGATGACCAAGTGGGAATTGATGTGACAAATTCAAGAAAGGAATTAGGTGAGGTATATTTATTTGGGTCATTTGAATAAATGATGATTGAACTGGAACCTGATGAGACTATGTTAAAAGGGAGAGAAAAGAAAGTAGGGTCTTAGATATAGCATTTGAAGATATCCAGCTTAACTTCAGTCTCTCTTTATCTATGTCTTACTTCCCTTATGCATTCAGATCCCCCCCATCCGTAAAAAATGTCTCACTTCATCCCACCATCTTTGCTAGATACCATTCTCTATCTCTCCTTCGATTTTCAGCAAAACTTTCTGAAAAGTCAGGCTGTATTTAATGCTTTTCTTTCTTCTTTGTAATATGTCCTAAAACCTCTTCTGTCAACTGAAGCTTCTCCCCAAAAGTCATCAGTGATCTCTTACTTGCCAATTTACAAGCCTTTTCTCAATTGTAATCCTTCTTGATCTTTCTGCATTTGACACTTGACCACTTTTCCTGGGTACTTTTTCTCTCTCTAGTTTTTCATGGCACAGCTTTCTTTGATTCTCTTGACCTCTCCTCAGTTTGCTTTGCTGGGTTATCTATGTCAAGACCACTAAGTCTGGTTGTCCTTTAAGCTATGTTGTGGACCTTCTATTTCCTTTACACACTATTTTATCTGGTGATATCATCAATTCCTGTGGCTTTCATTATTATCTCTATACAAATTGCTCTCACTATGTGTTCTAAACCTAGCCTATTTCCTTCACTAATTCTGTATCACAAACTGTTGGACACTTCAAACTGAATGCCCCATAGGCATCTCAAACTTAATATTTCTAAAACATCTCATTATTTTCCCCCTTCTTGTCAGCAAACATACCCCTCTCCCAAGCTTCCTTTTTGCTGTCATGGGCATTACCATCTTTCATTCACATAGTTTCACAAACTTAAGTCCTGAGTCTCAACTCATATTCAATCAGTTGTCACATCTTGTTATTTCTAGGCTTGTAACATCTCCAGCATCTATACCCTTTTCTCTACTCTCTCCACCACCCTAGTTCAAGCCTTGATCCAATCCATTCTTCACAGATGCCCAGTGATGATCCTAAAGCATAGGTATAACCAAGTCACCCCTACCCCCAGTAAACTCCATTGGCTCTCTTTTCTCCTATAGGATCAAATGTAAGCTAATTGATGTTTAACATTTTTCACAGCTTGATCCTTCCTGCCTTCTTACATATTATTCTCCCTGTCTTTTTTCTATCCACATACTGCCTTATAGTGCTCTATTCCCTATCTTTGTGCTTTGGTATTGACTGAGTCTACTACCTAGAATGCTTTCTCTCCTCAACTCTGCCTTTTGGAGTCTTTGGTTTCCTTCAGGACATAACTCAAATATTACCTTCTGTGAAAGGTCTTTCCTGATTACCCTAGGTGCTAGTGTCTTCTCTTCCAAGATTATCTTGTATATGCTGTCTTCCCCAATAAAATAAAACTCAGACTGCAGGAACTATTTTGCCTTTTTCTTTGTAACCCCACAACTTAATGCCTGGTTATTATAGGTAATTTCAGTAAATGCTTATTGATTGATTGATTAACTGAGAATTTTTGAAAGATAGCAGTGCACTAGAGTTAATATTCCTGTTATAACTTGACAAATGTAACAAAGATAACTATAAAGGTTATTACTGACTTGAATAGATTTGTTGGAAAGCCTGTTTAAATTTCTGGTAAAGATAACATTGTAAAAGATTTCAGCCAAACCCAGCTTTCTCTGGGAAATATCCCAGGAGAGATTAAACAGAATATCATAAAGCAAAGATTTGATAAGACCAGAAAAAAACTAGTGAGTTGCTCTATCCAGTCCAGGACTACACAAGAAGATGGCACAGAAGATCATGGATAGTCTTGTTGGGTAACTTGAAGCCAGTGAAATTTCCGTACTGTCAGAGCTACAACAGAAGAGAAAGCCAGCAGTCAGTTAATGACTCCTCTAGGAGAAGGGGCAAAGGTACATGGGAAGCTTATGCTATAGGTTCCTTTAGGATGCCTGAAACCAACTCCATCTCCAGTGACCTGTTAGATCTGTGTAAGACAATAAAGACACCTCTTGATTCTTACCCAAGGACGTTAAATAAGGCAAATGCACCTGTCCAGTTTATACTGCAGAATCCTTGAGGTCTGAAGCAGTAATCTCTGATATTGGATTAAGACTGACCTCAGCTATATTGGGATGAAAAGTGGGTTTCTAATAGATGACTATGAAAGGAGATATATGAGGTAGAGGCCAGCATACATATTGGGCCAACAGGAAATCAGGGATTGAGGCTGAAGACTGAGCTTGGTCCTTTCTATTGGCTTGGCTCTTTGTCCCAAGTCAGCTTTGCAGAAGGAAGACAAGTTACAGTGTTGTAGGAAAGAAAACCAAAAACCAGCCACCTCATGGAGAACTATAGGAGGGCAATGGCTGTGGTGTTGTTATTGCATCATAGCACCTTGGCACGTTTGCATTATCCAAGAATGTCGGTGAGGGTAGAATTTGCTCCTGATGTTGAATCCCAGTCTAAGGAGTGAAGCTAAAGATGTGACTAAACAGAAGAAAACTTTACAATGAAGAAATAATATAGAATGAGGAAGATAGCAGATTATTCACTTTCTTCAGTTCCCTTTAACTGTCTAATACTCCCGCCAAAAAAGAATTATGCACAAGTGTCTAACAATTATAGTTGAACAGGACAATGAGAAAACCCTGCCCAAATAAAAATACTTACGAATTTACACTAGAGAACTCATGTACTTAAAGCAGTAACTCAGTACCTTTTCCCTACAAGCATCCAAGGCTTGTATTGTAGACTCATCAGGAAACTTCACTCCCTCTATTACAGGGACTATCAGCACACTTTCTCTGTTGTCCCGCTCTAAAATAAGAGGCACACTGTCCAGCTTGGGGGATATCAGGAAGGGGTTGAAAATGTGAAACCTGGCTGGAGCCCAATCCTAGGTAAGGGAACTTGTAAGACTGCAAGGACTCTTTGCTGAATATCCTTTTCATCTTTTCTCCATCCCATAAAAATCAGTAAATAATGATTCAGCCTGATTGAGGAAGGAAAGGCAAGGCTGGAGAGGAATTGGGGGAGTTAGTCCTGCCAAGGTGTATTCAGTGTAGGGAAACAGACTGGCAAAACCTATATTTCCTGATATCTAGAGACTGAGGCAGCCTTGTGACCTTGTAAAAAGGGAAGATCCAAAAATTGATGGATGGGGGGAGGTGAAAACTTTTAGAATAATGAAATATTATAGAAAAATTCCTCAAAAACTTGAGAGCACAAGGAAATAAATCAACCAGAAGGAAGGATGAATACTAAATCCTCAAAAGAGGAGTAAATAGATGCCTGTCAAAATGCAAAATCTTGTGGACTAACATGAGAGTATGGAACAAGAAGAAGAAACTAATACAGTGGATAGAGTACTGGGCCTGGATACAGGAAGACCCAAATTCAAATCCAGCTTCAGACACTTAACTAGCTGTATGACCCTGGACAAATCATTTAAACTGTGTGCCTCAGTTTTCTCAGTTATAAAATAGGAATAATAATAGCACATATGTCAGAAGTTAAAATGAGATAATGCTAGGAAAGCACCTAAGAAATTGGGAGTAAATATAGTTCAGAATTTATAACTTGAAGTGCAGAATTTAAATACTAAGCAGTTTAGAAAAAGTTGAATTCAGGATTGGGAATCTAAAGAAGGGAAAGAGTTTAACCAGTTTAAAACAAAACAAAAGAATGAGTGGAAGATAATCTGGCATAAAAGAACTAAAAGGCAGCAATGTAAAATACACACTAATGTGATTCGAGATACAAGAAAGGATGCATAGGGATAACTTAAGTATCAAAGATCTCCCAAAAGAACATGAAAAAAATGAACTCTACAATGTAACAAATAATGCAAGAAAACTTTCCAGAATTTCTAAATACAGAAAACAAAAACATCAATTTCAAGAATCCGCTTATCTTCAAAAAAAAGACTTGTGTTTTATACTCCAAGTCACAGTGGTTAAATTTAATAATTTCCATTACTAATGGCAAATTCTTCAAATAGAAGAAATATCTTTATAAAGGAAAGAAAATTTGGATGACACAAGATTATTCAACAGGCACAAGAAATTGCTGAAGAGAATGGAATACCATATTCTGAAAAGAAAAGGAACTCAAGCTGCAAATGCAAAGCAATATACTTTGCAAACCTGAACTTACCAATAAAAAGAGATAGACATCCAACAAAAGAGGGGGGCACTTCAAAGAGTTTTTGAAGAAAAAAAACCAAGAAAGATATTCAATTTGCAAATGGCCCAAACCAAAGAATCAAAAGGAATATAATGGGCTAATAGAAGCCAGAGAAGAATTGAGTAACTCCACAAAAAAATAGAGTTCACAACAAATATAAGTAATGCCTCAGAGAAAGGAATAATATGGTCAGAAGGATTCAAGACATTTTAAAAAGTGAAATTAGACCTATTGAAGAAAAAAAAAATAGGAAGAAACAGTTTAGGAGTCCCACCGTTCCTCACTCCCTTTGAGTACAGGCTGTTCTCACTACTGCCTGCTTTCCTTACTTATGCCCTTTTGGCATCTAAGAGGCAGACACAGAGGTAGCTTTATTGAGGTGGGGTGATGGAGTGGCAAATTCTCATGGAGGTAAGAGTGTCTTGAAGGGTGGCTATGGATGGACCAGTACAGTGTACAACTATGATGGGGTGGAGGGTTGAGGGTGGGTTCCTGGAAGGCAGAGAATGATGATGTCTTCTTTACTTTGCCTTCCAGCCTCAACACCTGTCTAGAATATTAGTGCACTGATCACCAGGTCACCCCTCCTGTAGTCTTGTCATGTCATTTTACAGTCTTGTCAGTCTCCATCAGTGTATATTTGTCCTTTATATTGTGACCTTGGCAAAGTTGCCAGAAATATTTTCAACTAAGGATTTGGTTTCTGGTTGGTAAAACTGGATGTGAAAACACAGTTCTGTAATGGAGTGGAATTATCATTTTCTGTTTTGCCTAGTACAGATGCTAGTAAAGTTAATGGGACCAAAGTTAAAGTGAAATTAGAAACCAAATATAAATAATGTAAGCATGGTCTTTCACAAAAAAAAAATAAATAAAATTTAATTTTAAAAAACTGGGGTGGCTAGGTGGCACAGTGAATAGAGTGCCGGCCCTGGAGTCAGAAGGACCTGAGTTCGGAGCCGGCCTCCAACACTTAATCCACACAAACAAAAACCTAGCCGTGTAACCTTGGGCAAGTTACTTAACCCCAATTGCCCTAAAGGGGCGGCTAGGTGGCGCAGTGAGTAAGAGCTCCGGCCTCGGAGTTGGGATGACCTGAGATCAGATCCGGCCTCAGAAAATGAGCACCCACACATAAATAATGACTAGCTGTGTAACCTTGAGCAAGTTACTTAACCCCAATTGCTTTTAAAAATAAATAAGTAAATGAATAAATAAATAAATAATTGGAACACTGATTACTCTGGGAACTTAAATTTCAGTTAAAGATTAGATTTGCCACAGTTTGAAGTTGACATTTAACAATACCTTTTCACCAAACAGTTAAGAAAAGTGGTAGAAATAAATCTGTTCACAAATGGAAATATACAAACCTTGACTGTAATATTGACTTTGATTTTGCTGGACCAACACTTACAATTCAGATCATCTGTTTTTGGCTACAAAAGCCAGTTTGCTGGTTACTAGATGACTGTAGTGGAATGACTACAAGGGGTTCCAGAACTAGAGCCTTCCAGCTGTGCACTATTGTCAATGATGTAACAGAATTTGGAAATCAATTTATTAGAAACTATGTGATGGTCTTGATACTTCTGTAAATTAGCTTGGACATCAGGTATCACCTGCATTAATTTTGATATTGCACTTAATATCAATTGTATTCCATGGCTTCTATTTCTGCCAAAATCACTGTTCTAGTTTAATTGTTGAGGGCCACACTCAGACCCTGAGGCCCACTGTGAGACTTATGTTGTCTGCCTTGGTAGATGGAAAGGACATTTATGCTGGAGGTCACAAACTTGGACTTGCCTTGGAGTTGGGAGTTTAGTACCTCTGAAGGAATTTTTAAGGAAGGGATATCAGAAGATTTGGCCATAAAATGTATTTCCAATGTGACTTGCTGACTTTTTTTTTTTCCAAGAGAGATAATTGAAATAAGAGATGAGCCAAACAAAAACTGTATTTTATAGACTTGTTAGTTGGTTTCTAGTTAAATTGGTTATCTAGTTACCAATGCTGCATTAGTGCAGTTACTTATACATTATTTAAATGTATTTTACTGTTAAATTGTTACCCACCTATAATGAAATAGACCTTTTTGAAAACTGCAATTGTGTGCATGCTTGTTTTTATTTCTTCTAATATTTAATATTGCCATTTTGATGAGATGAATCTGTGGACATTTTGAGATGAGATACAAAATTTTTTTTTAATTCACTTTCATTAGAGATACTTTTGGTATCCTAGAACAGTACAGTTTATGAATAAAATATATATAGTTGTGCTTACATGTATTTTTAGAGTTAAAGCTTTTATAATTAGAGTAAAATGAAGCATTCCTTTTTGTCTCCTTATCTAGATCGTAATTTATTTTCCACAAGTTTTTCATATCTGGTTTTAAAATCTCAAGCTCTAAAAAAAAAAAAGTAAAGTATGAGGACATATAAGAAAGAAGAAACAACTTAGAAGATGGACAATTAGTGTGAACACCGAAAAAATAGAATGGAGTAAACAACAATGATTTGATGAAACAAGAAATATTAGAACAGGGACTAGGTGCTAGGTGGCACAGTGAATAGAGCACTAGCCCTGGAGTCAGGAGGTCCTGAGTTCAAATCCGGCCTCAGACACTTAACACAAAAACTAGCCATGTGACTTTGGGCAAGTCACTTGACTCCAACTGCCCTCCAAAAAAAAAAAAAATATTAGAACAAAGTCAAAAGACTCAAAGAGAACAAGTTGTAGAGAAAAAAAAAACCAAACCCCCCTGAAATTCATGACTAAATGAAAAACCTTGATACCATATTATAGAGATGTGGTCATGATAGCAAAGAAACAGGAAGAAGTACACCCTGCCTCTCCCACCAAACCACAATGATCTAGAAAATGTTCAAGACCAAATTCTGATAGGGAAGTCCAAGAAAAAGTCACTTTGAGTCATTTTGCAGCCCAGGATAGTTAAGGGATAAAGGTCTGTGGACACTAGGGATGGACACTGTTGTCAGGATCTGACCAGGAATACATGCAGAGCATTGCAGCACACAAAAAATGAAAGCTGAGACTGGGTGCTGTAGTAGGAAGAGAAAATAGCGGATCCCTGAACTAGTGCAGAGTACAGGGGATAGGTGTCATTTGGAAACTCTTGCCTAGTACCCAGTTCTGAGTCAAACTGAAAAAGAAATCTGCAAAGAGGAATGGTAGAAAGTAGGAGGAGCAAAGAACAAGTTTGAAAGCAAACAGTAGCTATGTGTCTCTGATCCCAGGAGCGAAGTGGACACTCAGCTGTAGACTCCAGTCAGTAATGGAAGCCTGCAGTGGCATGGCCAGGATAGGAATACCAGCCTGAAGGAGAGCCTGCAGTTCAGTAACTCAGGACCTTCAGAGGCTCCCAGAAGGCTAATTTCCCAGAACTTCCTTCCCATAAATCAGTCAGAGCCTCCCAGGCAACTTTAACACCATGCTTCATCTGCAGTCTTATCATAAAACTTCCCTCTACCATGTGATTCCCCTTCTTTCAGTGGTGAGTTCCTCTAGGTTCCTCCATGTTGTGGAGGGACCCGGGTCAGCCAACCTTCATCTCCTGTCTATGTTCCTGACTTTCTAGACTTTGAAACCATGCTCTGGATGAGATACTTCCATTCTTTCCCTATCTCCTTGTTAGCTCCCTTTTGCCTATAGTCTTCCCACATTAATTTGTAATTAATACAAATCCCTTAAGGGTAGGAACTGTCTTTTTTGCTTGGATTTGTATCCAAGCATTTAACCTGTCATTTAGTGGTTAATAAGTGCTTATTGCCTAGGAAAGGAAGCACCAGCAAAGCCAACACCAGTGCAGGCATATTTTACATTGAAGGACAGTACAGGGTAGCCAACTAGATTGGATAACTCCTGAGAAAGCTTCAGGGTGGTCAGAAAGCCTCAGGGTGAGGGATTGTAGCAGCAAGCGCCCCAACATTCCCAGGGTGTCTGCCAACTCAGGTTCTTAGATTTGCTTTTCTAAAGGAAAGCAACTCAAAATGGGTTAACAAGCTTACTTTAATCAATCAAAAATATATCGTTTACCTAGTTCAGAAGGAAAAGGTCAGCACCCTGAGCTTCAGAGTATACAGACAGTAGTTTCAAAACAGAAACAGATCAAGCAGACAGGCTTCCAAACTGTCCATCCATTACATTAATACATCATTAATACATACATTAATACATCAACATCTGGGTTTTCAAAGCTGGGGCTCTCAACAGCTGCCCAGAGTCTCATCTGGTCAAATCACACAACACTTCTCAAACTGAGCCCCAAAGTAAAGCCTCACATCAGGGATTATATAGCCTTCTCCTGGCTCAGAGAATGTCACAACCCTCTAGACCCACTGCTCAATCACACAGCATCTAGGTGTAGGCATTCCTGAAAACCAAGCCTCTTGGCACAGGTTCCATGTGACCACATTCAGCCTATTAGGGGGCAGAGTATATTTTCAAATCAAGGAAGGTTCTCAGAGTCTCTTAAGCCTATCAAAGTCTCTTAAGCCAATCAAAGGGCCTAGGGGCAGGGAAGATCTTTAAATCTGCATTTCCATTACAGGGACCTTGGAAGCCCAAGGAAGTGATGATCAGTGCTGTGCTTCTCTACCACTGACAAGAAAGGCCCTGGGGCTTTTATGTTGCTAACTTTGTCCTGAGGTACCAGAGACAGCTCTGAAGCCCCATAATCCTGAGTCTTTAAGATCAGGGGTGAGGGAGTGGGGTGGGGATGGGGGTGGCCCCTAATACTGTGGCAATTATGTGAAAAAGTGAGATCAAGAAGGGCTATCTACCACACTGAAAAACATAGAGACAGTTGGAGTCAAACTTCATCTTGGTTTAAGAACCAAGGCTTAAGAGATGAATGATTTAAAGATCTGACATCATAAAACAATTATTGTAAATCTAGACTCCTTTGAAGTAACTTCATTATAACTTAAGTAATTGGAAGTAACTTAAAACTCTCAAAAGAAAAAAAAATTGGTTTTCTTAAAGTAAGAATTTTAAAATGAATTAAAAACCTCCAGAGGAAAGAATTAGGAGAATAAGTAGCTTAGAAGAGAAAGTGCTAAGCTTTACCTCAGAAAGGAACTGCCTGGAAATTATGATAGATCAAACAAAATATTATAATGCCTACGAGACAGCAAGAAATATTAAAACAAAATCAAAAGATTAAAAAAAAATAGAAGGAAACTTAAAAAATCATTGGACTCAGGGGCAGAGCCAAGATGTCGGAGTAGAAAAAACAGCTCATCCAAGCCACTCTGCCCCCAGATTTCCTCCAAACTATGTAAAAGGGGACTCTGAACAACTTCTGGAGCCCCAGCACCCACAGAACGACACAGAGAAGCTAACCTCCCGCTGAGGACAGCCCAGCAGCCCTGCAGGAAGGACCAGCACAGTGGTCTGGGAGACGGCAGCATGCAGTGTGCAATGCGCAGAGCGCGAGGAGCCGAGCCGAGCCCAGGTCCCCATGAGCCGAGATTTTAGCCCCAGGGTGGCAGGGCCAGCAGCTGGCTGGAGAGACCCCAGAACACCAGCAGCTGTGGAGATTCCAGAATTATCAACATAGACATGCCTAGGACAAAGTGAGAGGTTAGTGCCTTATGGACTTTGGGACCAGTATTTGGGGAATTCGTCGGCTTCCTCCCCTGGGGGCTAGAAGCCGCTGAGGAGACACCATTTTGTAGTTTTCAGAGGCAGCTCCAGCTCCTGGCCTGCGAACTGTAGGGAGATCCAGCAATCAGTCTTGGGGGGTAATTGCTCTTGCTTTAACCTCCCTGGATCTGGATTGTGATCTGGGGGGGAGGTCGTGGGTGGGTTTCCAACTTCCAGAAACGGAAATTGTCCCCCACACATTCGGGATGAAAATTCCCCTATCTGGCACCAGAGCCATAGTGTGGCAACAAGCCCAAAAGTCAAGTAATTAAGTGGCAACATGCCAAGGCAAAGGAAACAAATTAAACAGAAAATTGCAACCCTAGACTCCTATTTTGGGGGCATAGAGCGGGAAAAGGACTGTGAGGTCAGAAGTCCTGCTCCAAAAGCCCCAGGGGAAAACATGAGCGGGTTGCAAGCCATAGAGGACCTTAAGAAGGACTTTAAAAATCAAATAAGAGAAGTGGAGGAAAAATTGGAAAGAGAAATGAGAAGGATGCAGGAAAAGTATGAAATGAGGGTCAACAGCCTGACTGAGGAAAACAACACCTTAAAAAATAGACTAACTCAAATGGCAAAGGAGGCCCAAAAGGGCAATGAGGAGAAGAATGCCTTAAAAAGTCGAATTTGCCAGATGGAAAAAGAATCTCAAAAGTTCACTGAGGAGATTCATTCCTTCAGAGTTAGACTGGAGCAAATGGAAGCTAATGACTTTATGAGAAATCAAGATGCTGTTAAGCAGATCCAAACAAATGAAAGATTAGAAGGCAATGTGAAATATCTCATGGGAAAAACCACTGACCTGGAAAATAGATCCAGAAGAGACAATTTAAAAATTATTGGACTACCTGAAAGCCATGATCAAAGAAAGAACCTAGAAATCACCCTTCAAGAAATTCTCAAGGAAAACTGCCCTGATGTTTTAGATCCAGAGGGCAAAATAGAGGTTGAAAGAATCCACAGATCACCTCCTGAAAAAGATCCCAAAAAGAAAACTCCCAGGAATATTATAGCCAGGTTCCAGAATCCCCAGATCAAGGAGAAAATACTACAAGCAGCCAGGAAGAAACAATTTCAATATTGTGGAAACACAATCAGAATAGCACAGGACCTGGCAGCTTCTACACTGAGGGATATAAGGGCATGGAATATGATATTCCAGAGGGCAAAAGAGCTGGGAATGAACCCAAGGGTCACCTACCCAGCAAAACTGAGTATTTTGTTTCAGGGGAAAATATGGTCATTCAGTGGAATAGAGGACTTTCAAGCATTCTTGAGAAAAAAACCAGAATTGAATAGAAAATTTGACATCCAGACACAAGAAGCAAGAGATGCCTGAGAAGGTAATCAGGGAAAGAAATCAAAAGGAACTTATCAAAGTTGAACTATTTACATTCCTATATGGAAAAGCAATAACTGTGACTGATGATATCTTTCTCACTATGAAAATAATGGAAGAAGGGTGTGTGGTCATATGAATACATATGTGAATGTGTGTGTATATGGTTACAGTTATATATGGATAGAGGGCATAGGTTGAATTTGTTGGGAAGGGAGAATACTCAAGGGATGAAATTATGAGGTGAGAGAGGAAAGTGGCAAGAGGAGATGGGGAGAGACAGGGTAGGGTAAACTATCTCATGTAGAAGAAGCAAGGGGAAGTGGTTGCAAGGGAGGGGGAGAATAGGAAGGCTAAAAAGGCAAAACCACATTCTCATTGAATTTGGTTCAGGGAGAGAATGACATACATACTAAATGGGATATCTCAACCTGCAGCAGAATAGGGGGAAGGGGGATGAGAGGAGGGATGATGGATGGGAGGGCATCCTTGGGGGGAGGGGAGGTTGGAAGTACCCACTATAGAAGAGGGACAGGATCATGTAGGGAATGGACCAGGTAGGGGGTGGGATGAGTGGGAGGGAATTATAAGCAGCCTTGTACAATATATCTACTATGATAATGTTTTGCATAGCTAGACATGTACAACATATACTGAATTACTTATCTCCCCAGAGGGAATGGGTGGCTAGGGAGGAAAGAAATGGATCTGAAATTCAAGGTCTTAAGATTAAATGTTTCAAATATATATGAATACTATTATTAATACTCTTTTGCTTGTAATTGGGAGATAAGATGTGACTAATGTCTAATATGAAAGTATTTGCAGATCCTATACTTGATTGCATGCTGCCATGGGGAGTGGGGGGAGTGGAGAGAGGGAGGGAGAGAAAATTTGAAACTGAAGGGATTGTGGAACTGAACCTTATAAACTAAAAGTAAACAAACAAAATAAAGAGCAAAAAAATCACAAATGTGGGAGGGTATCAGGGAAAAATAGTTACACTAATGCATTATTAGTGGAGTACTGAACTTGTCTAATCATTCTGGAAAAAAAATTTGGAACTATGCCTAAAGTGTTATAAAACTCTGCATACCCTTTGACCCAGCAATACTACTACTAGATCTGTATCCCAAAGACATCAAAGAAGAAGGATTAGGACTATATGTAAAAAAGAAAAAAATATATATATATATGGCAGCTTTTTGGGGGGGGTGTGGTAAACAATTGGAAATTGAGGGGATGCTCATCATTTGGGGAATGGATGAACAAGTTGTGGCATATGATTGTGATGGAATGCTATTGTGCTATAAGAAATGACAAGGGGGTGGTTTCAGACAAAAACATGGCAAGAACTATATGAACTGATGTAAAATGAAGTAAGAAGAACCAGAAGCTCATTGTACATTGTAGCTGCAATGTTGTAATGATGATCAACTATGAAAGAATTGGCGACTCTGGTCAATACAATTCCAAAGGACTCATGATGAAAAAAAACCTGATAAACTCTGAGTGCAAATTAAAGTATACTTTTCTCAGCTTATTTTTAATTCTTTTAAAAAAAATATGACTAGGGGCGGCTAGGTGGCACAGTGAGTAAGAGTGCCGGCCTCAGAGTTGGGATGACCCGAGATCAAATCCGGCCTCAGAAAATGAGCACCCACACATAAATAATGACTAGCTGTGTAACCTTGAGCAAGTTACTTAACCCCAATTGCTTTTTTAAAAAAAATATGACTAATATAAAAATGTGTTTTGCATGATTTCACATGTATAATTGATGTTGCTTGCCTTCTCAGTAGATGTGGGAAGGGATGCAAGGGAGGGAGAGAATTAAAAGTGTTTAAAAGTAAATAATTTTTTTTAACAAAATAAAAGCTTGAACACAATTTGTTGAAAAATTATGATAAAAGCTGCGCAAATCTATTAGAACTAGAAAGCAAAATAAAGATAAAAATAATCTACCAGTCACCTCCTGAAAGGAACCCCAAAACAAAAGGTCCCAGCAATGCCATAGAGGGACATAATGCCAATTTCAAGAGAAAAAAAAACCTTAAAGCATTCAGAAAAGAAGCATTTTAAGTACAAAAAGGGAACACAGTCAAGATCACACAAAACTTGGCAACTTCCATGAAAACTGAGAGATCTTGATATACAGTATTTAAAAAATTTTAAGAGGCTTACAATCAATAACTTACCTTTTAAAGTGAAGTCTAATTCTGTAGAGGAAAAGACGGAGTTTTAATGGACTAGAGGACTTTGGATTTTTATGAAGAGATAAGTGAGAATGCTGAAATACAAACAAGAGTATAAAGACATCTAGGAAGGTTTTTCTCAAATATATATTCGAGTAATTGGTAGATGTAAGGTGATGTAATGCTAACATTCTAAAGTTGGAAAAGAAGCAAGTGACCCTTCAATACTTTAATTTCTTCAAAGGGTACTGAGAAAAACAGGTAGGTTGGTTCTGTTCTCATGGTTTAAAAAATAGAGGAGGGTCAGTGTGATATATCAGTATAGAAAAGGCAAGGAAGAAGAGGATGGAACTTGCTATTTTTCTTAATTGGTGTGTGAGATCATGCAAATGAAGAGATAGATGTGGGGACAAAGGACACCAAATAAGCCTCACCCTTCACTGGTTAAAGGATTGAACATGCCCCCCTCACAAAGCTTGGTGTAGAAATGCACAAAACTCAATGGGGAAACAAATGAAGATGGGGAGGATGGGAAGGTGGAAGGCTAAGAGGAAAGATAATAAGAGGAAGAAATAGGCAGAAGCAAAACAAATTCCTTGATCCTGAAGTAGAGGATTAAGAGGGAAAAGTAAAACACATAGCAAAGAATTAAAATTTAAAATGATGCCTTAGTTTACTTCTCAGAAAATTGAGGAATTGCTAAACAAATTATGGTTTATTAATATAATGGAATACTATTGCCCTGTAAGAAATTATGAAAGAGATAGTTTCAGAGAATTCTGGGAAGTATGGATTGATAGAGAACAGAGTAAGCAGAACCAGAAGAACAATTTATACAACCAAGTATAAGACCTTGAAGTAGTTATTATGTCGTAATGAATTGGAAGAGAAGAATAATACACTATGGGGGTAAGACAAAGGAAGGTTAGGGAAAATTATCTCACATAATCAGCATGCTCAAGTTGAAGTCTATGAGTTGGAATAACTGACATGTGATCTCATTCTCATCTGAACTGTTTAAATAAGGGAAGAATACACACACAGTTGTGTAGAGAAATACATTTTAAGGAAACGTATCCTTGTATTCAACAAAGAAATAAGATGGAGGAGAAGAGAGAAGGTGGAATTAGAGGGAAGGTAGATTAGGGGAAAATGAGTTCTAAATATAACAAACTCTAAGGATATACAAAAATGTAGCTTTTTTTTTTTTGAAGTGGCAAAGAATGGGAATCTGAGAGAGTGTCCATTAATTGGGAATGCATGAATAAGTTATGATATATAAATGTGAAGCAACTCTTGCTGTACTCTAAGAAATAATGAAGGGGATGTTTTCAGAGAGGCCTGGGAGGATTTGTATGAATGGACACAGTGAAGTGAACAGAACCAACAGAACAATTGATGCAATGGAAAATAATTGTAAAATTAAAGTGAGGTGCTGGAGCAGAATCCATTATGCTTCAAATAAATCAGAGAAATTTGGGAAAACTTATAGGAACTGGTACAGAGTGATGTGAGCATACTTAGGAGAATAACATACACAATGGCTATAATATTTTAATGAACAACAACTTTAAAAATCTTCAGAATTCTGATCAATGCAATGACTAATAATGACTTCATAAGTTTGATGAGAGGCCTCCTCAAAGAAGAGATGCATGGTGCTGAATAAGACATAAATTTCAAACACAACCACTGGACCTATTTAACCTAACTGCACTTATTTTTTACAAGGGACAACTTTATTTGCAGGATGTTGGGAGGAAATTGTGGATAGTGATAATGATGCAAGACAAGGAAGACTAATAATGAGTTATTTTTAAAATATGCAGAAGGAAGTTCAGAAAAGGGTGCATACAAGCAGAGCATTTTTGTTACTATCATATGGAATTAAATATGCATTTTTTAAAAAACAACACCTAATGGAACTTTACAGTTTCAAGTACCATCTTAATCATGACTTTTTATTTTGGAATGTCCATATTTAACTTCATAATAAAAAAGGAAAAATTTAAATGATACAGATTTGTAGAAAGTACTAAATGGTGTTCTTTACATATGTGTATGTGTATATATATGTACATATGTGTGTATATATGTACATATGTATATATCTATTGTGTGTATATATGTGTATGTGTGTGTGTGAGATATGTAGGACTTTCCTAAAAAACTGATCATGCTCCAAGCATAAGGAACTTAAACCTACAGAAAGGCAGATTACCTTAACTATATTCTTTATAGTAATAAAATAGTAATCAGTGAATGAAGTATGAAGAAAAGCTATCATCCTTAACAGAACATAAAAAAATATAGCTTAAATATATTTATTTCATAGAAATAGAAAAATATTAGAGAGAATAACCATGATACAATATATGAAAACATGTGGGAGATAGCTAACAGCCTTAGAAAACTATTTCTGGGGGCGGCTAGGTGGCGCAGTGAGTAGAGCGTCGGCCCTGGAGTCAGAAGGACCTGAGTTCGGATCCGGCCTCAGACACTTAACGCACACCCAAACAAAAAAACCTAGCCGTGTGACCTTGGGCAAGTTACTTAACCCCAATTGCCCTCCAAAAATCGCAAAAAAAAAAAAAAAAGAAAACTATTTCTGCTTTCCAAGGACTAGAGAGAGGCTTACTACTAGTAGGCTGGCCACTTGATGATGAATTCTTTTATCGTGGCAAATCTATTAAACAAAGGAAAATACAGAATAGCTCCAGTCCTATCCCTTCTGAATGGCAGAAGAGTAGCGTATTTCAATAGTACCTTAGTAGAACACACTAAGGATCACATTGTTTTAGACTAAATCAATAAACAAATCAATAACTGTTGATAGTCTAGATGTGAGATTCCCCTATGCCACTGCCACAGTGGATACAGGACACCAACGAATGTACATGCTATTGGAAAATCTGAATCTTATCCATTTGACATTCTAGAAAACAAAAGGAATGGGCAGATAAATGGAAAACTCAGTAATGGTTTTTTCTTGGAAAGGCAAATAAATTGGTGGGGTCAGTTCTATATGCATGCAAAAGCAAAAAGAAATGCCAGATCATGAAACATTTGTTCTCTTCATGTTGCATACTTATGATAAGTAGTCCTGGAAAGAATGCCACAAAAATATTTTTGCTCTGTACATCAACATCTGTTGCAGAAAATGAGGAGGTCGTGAAATTTTATGAAGAACTTGATGAGGCCTTCCAAATTCAATCAACATAAGTTTTAAATACTCAGCAACTGCAATGCAAAAGTGAGCATAAAAGAAGGTTGTGAAAAAATTATTGGGAAATGTGATTTGGGCATAAGAAAAGAGAGAGGACAAAGAATTATAGATTATACAGAAGTTTCAGACATAAATATGGTTCATTTTTTCTTTGATAGAAGTAAGGGAAATGCTGGACAGGGCAAAGTCACCCCAAGGGCACTTAAGTATGAAACTGGACAAGAAACAAATGAGAAAAGTAGGTCTATAAAAATTATTGCATCAGATTATTTTCCCCATAAGTGACAACACAGACAGGAAAGTGGAAGTGGCACTGAAGAAAACAAAAGGAAAGAAAAATAGACTAAATGGATTATATATAAACTATTTCAGACAGACTCAGTCTATAAAAGGGGGGAATGCCAAAACTTGGAAATTCTTAATTCTTATTTTTACTTTAAAAAAGAACATCTCAATAGATACTGAACCATATACTTTCCTCAATTTGTAAAATGTTTATAAATGTAATCAACACAATATACTGTTAGATAAAATGAATATACTATTTTAAGGTCTGCAAAGTGTTTTGTATATATCATCCTTTTTGATCCTTACGATATCCCCTGGGAAGTAAGTTTTATTTTTATTAGATTATTAACACACATCAAGGATATACTTAATATAGGTTTAAGGTCATAAGTATGCTTTGACAAGTGATATTCCACAGTAAACCACATTTTTCTAGCCACTTCTAGCTTTTCTAGCTAATTGGCTGAAATGTATAGTGAATACAAGAGCCCACTACATTTATCCTTTGTTGACTTTTTTAAAAATCAGTTAAAGAACCTTAAAGGTTCTCCTCTCCAATAAGGTAGCTCCTATGCATATGTCAAAATAATCTGAGATTCTTTGAAATACTTAACAACAGAGAAAACTTTGTCAAACAAACTTTATTTATATCTACCAAGGCATAAAAAAGGGAGATTTATGCTCACCAAAGTTATTTCTCATTGTCATGTGCAATGTCATTCCCAGACTTCAAAAAGAAAATAGTTTCCATATAGACCCTCTTTGTGTCATGGACCCCGTTGGCAGTCTGGGTTAGCCTATGACTTCTCAAATAATTTTTTAAATGCATAAAATAAAATATCTAAAACTACAGAGGAAATAAATTATATAAAGATGTAGTTACCAATATATTTTTAAAACAAATTCATAAATCTGGAATTATGAACCCCAACTATAGATTGTTGGGATCTTCCAGATATTTCTGCTTAGAGATGACATAGTGTTGATTTGTATCAAGCCATGGAGCATTATGAATCTTACTAACTGAGATTTGTAATCTTTCTTTTTTTAAAACAGTTTAAAAATTATTATTCATTTTTAACATTCATTTTGTTAAATTTTGAGTTCCAAATTCTTTCCCTCCCTCCAGGCCTTGCCTCACCCATTGAGAAGGCAAATAATATATAAATTATATATGTGAAGTCATTCAAAACATTTCCATATTACCCATGTTACCCCCCAAAAAAGCAAGAAAAAATAAAGTGGAAAAAAAGTATGCTTCATGTACACTGAGTTCCAGTTCTTTCCTTGAAGATGGATAGCATTTTTCATCACAAGTGCTTTGGAATTGTTTTGGATCATTGTATTGATCAGAGTAACTAAGTTTCAAAAATGACCATTGTTATAATATTGCTATTATGGTGTACAACGTTCTCCTTATCCTGCCCACTTCACTTTGCATCAGTTCATGTAAATCTTCCTAGATGTAATATTTCAAAAAGAGTTTAATCTCATGAAGTGTTCTGTAAATTTGAGCTATTATTTTTATCCATATGGGGAAAATGGCCAAGTAAACAAAGAATGACTATTTTCCAAAATATTATATGCACTTGGGTGGGTAACTCATAGAGCTGGTCTATCAGAACCTATTCTTGGACACTGTAATATAATAATAATAATCCTATAATAATCTATATATAATAATATCATTATAATAATCCTATCTGACCAAATTAAGGATAGTCTCCCAAGGAAAAAAAATGGAGTAAGGGTCATTCAGACTTGGAAGATATTCCAAGATCACACAAGTCATCACATTCTTACCTGATGATAAGATTTGTTTCCATATGGAAATGGTAGGGGGTCTGTATGCACATGACTAAGTGTTGGAGTATCCATGTTGAATATCCTTCCTATTCAAAGCTTAAGTAAACTCTATTTGTTAACCTTTGAATGATGTATGGTTGCCTCATTTAGCCCTAATATCAAACCTGAGCCAACAAGGTGTTGTTAGCCTAACCTCAGTTAGGCCCATCCATAACATTGGTCATTGCAATGAAATGATCTTTGGGTTCCCATTATGACTAAGTCGGGGGAAGGGAAAAATTATCTCATATAATCAGGGTGCAGAAGTAAACATCTATACAAACATGGAGGAAGAGATGGGGAGTAGGGTTTGACATTTAAACCTCACACTCATCTGATTTTGTCAAAAGAAAGAAGAATACACACACAGAGTTTGGTATAGAGATCCATTTCACTAAAAAAGGAAAATAAGAAGGAAATGGGAGAAGGGAGAAGGGGGAATTAGAGGGAAGGTACATTAAGGGAGGGATTAGTCTCAAGCAAAAAAAAGTCTAAGAGGGTGCAAAAAATATAACTTGAGGTGGCAAAGAATGAGCATCTGTATAATTTGGGGAATGGCTATAAACAAGTCATGTAAATTATATATACACATTATACATATGAGTATATATTTACAAGCACATATATGTGTGTACACATATATAAATATACATCAAGCTATATATAAATGTGATGAAATGCTATTCTGCTGAACTCTTGTCTATATAATGACCAACCAGGATACCAGAGACCTAATGATGAATTATGCTGCCCATCCCCTGATAGAGAGGTGAAGAACTCAGGAATGCAGAGACTTTTTTTAATATATAGCCAATGTGGAAATTCATTTTGATTTAATATACATGTTTATAGTGGATTTTGTTTTTCTCATATTCTCAGTTGGGAGTTGGGGGTGGTAGGATGGTACAAAGACAGATCTAAGTTTCTTAAAACATTTTTTTTTAGAAGAACATTATTGAGCCCTAAAGAGTGATGAAATGGGGGCAGCTAAGTGGTGCAGTGAATAGAACACTGGTCCTGGAGTCAGGAGGACTCCAATTCAAATCTGGCCTCAGACACTTAACATTTACTAGCTGTGTGACCTTGGGCAAGTTATTTAACCCCAATTCCTCTGCCTTCCCCCCTCCAGAAAGAAAAAAAAGAATTGTTTTAAATTAAGAAATGATGAAATGGATGGTTTCAGAGAAACCTTGGAAGATTTGTATGAAATGATTCAAATTGAAGTGAGTAGAGCTATAACATTTTATACAATAACAAAAACATTGCAAAGACAAACAATTTTGAAAGGCTTTAGACTTTAGTCCTTTGACCAACTATGTTTCCAGAAGACTGGTGATAATAGCATGCTATCCATCCTGTGACAGAAGACTCAAGGTAATGCCAATAAGACAATATATTTTTGGACACAGCTAATGTGGGAACTTGTTTTACTTGACCATACATATGTGTTACAAAGGATTTATTTCTTTCCCCCTTTATAATGGGGATGGGTGTGGAAGATTGAGGGGAAGGTAGTGATAGGGTTAACAAGCTTACTTTAATCAATCAAACATAGATCATAGATCATTTACCTAGTTCAGGGGAAAAGATCAGCACCCCGAACTTCAGAGTATACAGACAGATCAAGCAGACAGGCTTCCAAACTGTCCAACCATTATATCAATACCAAATCATAGTTACCAGAGAGGGAAGCATCAACATCTGGGTTTTCAAAGCCTGGGGGCTCTCAATGGCTGCCCAGAGTCTCATCTGGTCAAGTCACACAACACTTCTCAAAGTGAGCCCCAAAGCACAGCCTCACATCAGGAATTATATAGCCTTCTCCTGGGTCAGAGAATATAACCACCCTCTTGACTCATTGCCCAATCACACAGCATCAAGGTGTGGTCATTCCTGAAAAGGAAGCCTCCCACCACAGGCTCCATGTGACCACATTCAGCCTATTAGGGGGCAGAGTATATTTTCAAATTAAAGAAGGTTCTCAAAGTCACTTAAGCCAATCAAAGGGCCTAGGGGCAGGGAAGATCTTCAAATCTGCATTTCCATTACAATTCCTAGCACTTAGCTCTTAGTAAATGTTAGTTATGGGGTAGCTAGGTGGCACAGTGAATAAAGCACTGGCCCTGGAGTCAGGAGGACCAGAGTTCAAATCCAGTCTCAGACACTTAATACTTACCAGCCATGTGACCTTGGGCAAGTCATTTAACCCCAATTGCCCAGCCTTCCCCCCTCCAAAAAGAAAGAAAGAAAAAAAAAGTAAATGTTAGTTGATTAATGATAATGATTGTGGACACTTAGGCCAAGAAAACCTCTGATTATGGAACTGAATGCTTGCTGGCCTCAAATGGTGGTGTAGGTATGCAAGAAGTGTAAGGTCTCTGTCTAAAATGTGCAAATGAAAATGCTTCAGACTTACCTACAGCCTTTGGACCTAGTATGCTTTGATTGGAATGGAACTGGAAAAACAAGAAAAGGAAAATGGTAACAGACCATTTCACCCAGCATGCACAAGTTCACCACACTAGAAGGCTTTCACAGTAGTCAAACTTTATGGGAGAATTATTATCAACATAGAGAATTATTTCTGTCTCTTTGTCAGGACTCATTTTGACCAAAGTCAAAATTTTGATGTCTTGAAAGGTGATGCTCAAACCAACAAGACTTAGGAGTCCAGAATTATACCATATGACCTGCAAAAAGCTCCTCAGCCAGAGTGATTTGACTCTGCCCTCTGAATACAATGGGCACAGTGACACCTGCGGAGAAGGCATGGCTACCTGCTGATGTGCTTTTGAGTCTCTGAGGATGAAGAACATCTAGAGACTAATTATCAGCACCTCACTCAGAGCAGCTGAGGGATGCCAGTCACCTAGCTGTGGCATCAGCTTAGACGAACACAGAAATGAACAAGCAATGGTGTTGTAAAGGAGGAGATTCTTTCCCCCTTACACACACCTCAGTTGAAGTAGTCATAGAAGGCCCAGAATATAACAACAAAGTAGGAGAAAATGTAAAAAAAAAAATCAAGAAAGAAAATCCCATGATAGTATGTGAAAATATTTATCAATTTAAGATCATAGGGTATTGACCATTGGGTGAAGGCAAGTGACACCACCCAGGAAACATTGTAATGGAAATGCAGATTTGAAGATCTTCCCTGCCCATAGGCCCTTTGATTGGCTTAAGAGACTTTGATTGACTTAAGTGACTCTGAGACCCTTCCTTGATTTGAAAATATACTCTGCCCCCTAATAGGCTGAATGTGGTCACATGGAGCCTGTGGTAGGAGGCTTGGTTTTCAGGAATGACCACACCTTGATGCTGTGGGTCAAGGGGGTGGTTACATTCTCTGAGTCAGGAGAAGACTATATAATCCCTGATTTGAGGCCTTGCTTTGGGGCTCACTTTGAGAAGTGTTGTGTGATTTGACCAGATGAGACTCTGGGAAGCGGTTGTTGAGAGCCACTCCCCCTCCCCCCCCCTTTGAAAACCCAGATGTTGATGCTTCCCTCTCTGATCTAAGAACCTGTATTGGCAGTCACCCTGGTGATGTTGGTGTGCTTTCTGCTACAAACATCTAGTGAGGAAGTGAACAAATCTGTCATGCCCATTTGGTCCTACATAAAAGTAAGCCACCCAGTAGTTGGACAGTTTGAGTTCTTCTGCAGGTCAAGAGCTGCATGTATAAGAGATCACTGCAGACAGAGGGAAGGGGGATTGTTTTTTCACCATTACCATATTGGCCATATAGCATTAAAAGCTTAGTTACTGGACCAGTAGGAGAAATTAAAGAATAGAAATATATACTCCTGGGGCAGCTAGGTGGTGCAGTGAATATAGCACTGGCTCTGGAGTCAGGTGGACCTGAGTTCAAATTTTGTCCAGCAGCATATCAGGAAATGCTCCATCTAGCAGTTGGAGAGAATTCAAGGCATGCTTGAAGGAGAGAAACACTTTAGATATGAGACTCCAAATGAACTTCCTATAGGAAAAAAAAAGATACTGAGCTGCAAAAGAACCTGGAAAAAAGTCTGCACATCCTCTAGTAAACTGTGTGCACTAAGGAATCAATACCAGACTAAAGCCCTGAAATGGTTGCAGAGCCATGGAGGGAAGTAAAGCCAAGGACTTTGCCTTTGCTAGAACTAGAGATATTGGTGTATTTGGGAATTATATGCACCAAAGATTAGGCACAAAGCCTTAATAGGAAAGAGCCAAATACCATAGACTTAACTCTTATTAGTACTAGAGAGCAGTATAGCAGGGGACCATATAAACTAAGAATGGGATTGCTAAGAGTCATGTAGTCTACAGATAAGGAAGGTTGCTGGATAAAGCCCTCTAGTGGTCCTGATCATACAAAAGCCTTCCTCTCTCTCTCTCTCTCTCTCTCTCTCTCTCTCTCTCTCTCTCTCTCTCTCTCTCTCTCTCTCTCTCTGTTGGGGGAAGTGGTTTGTTAGATTAAATAAAACCTACCTTATATTTGATATCTTGTGAACTTACAGGAGAATTGAAGACTCTTTCTGAGAGAACTAAATAATTGATCTAATGTTCTCAGGATTTCCTTAGATTTGCTTACCAGTCAGAGAGAATCTTTGTGTGTGTGTGTGTGTGTGTGTGTGTGTGTGTGTGTGTGTGTATCTTCCCAAAAGTATATCTAAGTCTACTATGATAATGGTAGCACCCAAATGACATAATTTACATAAAATTATTATAATTCTATATTATATTATAAGTACATTAATGGTCCAAAAAGAATCATGAGAGACTAAAGAAAGGAGTGATTACTTTCAGCTGGTGGGTCATAGGAAGGCTTCAGGGAGACCTGAACTGTACATTAAAGGATTTCAAGAGATAGAGATGAGAAGAGAGGAAGGAAACCATTATTCCAAGTATAAGGGTCATTGTTGGAGGTGACAGTGTCAGCAACTATCTCAGTAGTACCAGGAGTGCCCAGTGCCCACAGATGGCAAGGTGATTGAAATCTTGGTCACAAAGAGACTACAGGAATACTTGTGCTAGCACTGAAAGCTGGACCAGGCACAATTTAACAGTTCTATTGCCTATCTCCCTCTTCTAGGTCACAGTTTCAGGTTGGAAAGGAGCACTTGCAGTCACAAGGCTAAGGCCCAGAGCACAATCCAGGAGGGCACTGAGCAGACCACTCCCAAGAACACCATGGAAGGACCAAAAACTTTCAGGCCCACATAACTATGAAAACAGTAGGGCATATAAGTAGTATATTTTCTCTCAGCTGTATATGACACCTTCAGAAAAAGTTGACCATGTATAAGGGCACAAAAACCTTGCAAACAAATGCAGAAAAGCAGAAATATTGAATGTATTCTTTTTAAACCATAATGCCACAATAATTACATTCAATAAAGGGCCTTGGTAGCAGAGATTAAAAATTAATTGGAAACTAAATAACCATAGTAATCTAGTATTTGATAAACCCAAAGATCCAAGCTTTTGGAGTAAGAACTCACAATTTGACAAAAATTGCTGAGAAAACTGGAAAGCAATTCGGCAAAAACTAGGCATAGACTAATTAAAATGATAAAAGCTGGTTTTGAAAAGAAGCAGAGGAACTAGAGACCAAAATGCCAAATTCACTGGATTATGGAGAAAGCAATTCCAGAAAGGAATTCCAGAAAAACAGCTACTTCTGCTTCATTGACTACACTGTAACCTTTAAATGTGGATCACAACAAAATCTGGTAAATCCTCAAAGAGATAGGTTTACCATATCATCTTATTTGTTTTTTGAGAAACTTATATGTTGGTGAAGAAGCAACAGTTAGAACCAAACATGGAACAACTGATTGATTTAAGAGTGGAAATGAAGTCCAATAAGGCTATATATTATGACCTTATTTAACTTATATGCAGAGTGTTTTCTTGTTGTTGTTCAGTTATTTCAGACTCTTTGAGACCCCATTTGGGATTTTCTTTGCAAAGATGCCAGAATGGTTTCCCATTTCCTTCTGCAGCTCATTTTACAGATGAGGAAACTAAGGCAAACAAGGTTAAGTGATTTGCCCAGGGTCATACAGCTAGTAAGTGTCCGAGGTCAGCTTTGAACTCAGGAAGATGAGACTTCATGATTCCAGGCCCAGCACTCTATCCACTGTGCCATTTAGCTGCCCCATATGCAAAGTACATCATACAATATCCAGGTTTGATGAATCAAAAGCTGGAATTAATGTTGCTGGGAGAAATATCAGTCATCTCAGATATGCAGACAATATCACTCTGATGGCATAAAGTGAAAAAGAATTAAGAAGTCTCTTGAGGGTGAAAGAGGAAATTGTAATAGCTGGCTTGAAGCTTAACATAAAAAAAAAACAACAACAACAACCTAAGATCTTGGCAACTGGTCCCATTGAAAAGGGAAGGGTGATAAGGAAGAGGGGAGGGTAAGTGGTTCTGCCAGGGACCCACCCTGACATCCAGTCTGGAAGGAATTCACCAGGCTCAAGCAAACTTTGAAGCTGAAATTGTAAAGGTTATTGTTACGCTGCACAAGGACAGCGGGCTAGATTCTTATGGAACCTGCAAATTTCAGATGCATTTCACAGGCATCGTTTTATGGAGTCAAGACAGTAAATCAGGTGCCAATTATGCTAACTAGGTGAGTAAGGGTGGGATCAGGGAGGAGTTAAGGAGTGGTCAGTGCTTAAAGGACCATGCACTTTTAATATCAACTGCACAGGCGTATTGCCCATGATTCACTGGGAAATAGCCCAAGGTGGGGCTACCTGGAGGTGTGGTTTTAGGCCTGACACATCACTAAAGTCAATCCTCGGTCATGGCTACTAAGGAGTGCCCAGTCTGCCACCCATCAATGTCAAGCTTGACAAGATAGATGTTGGGAACCAAGGCCATCAGAGACACAGTGTGGGTATAATTGGCTAAGGAGTTACCCTATAGATAGGGTACTGAAGGATTCATGGTGCCCTATAGATAGGGTACTGAAGGATTCATGGTGCGGCTGGCCACTCTAACTAAGGGAGATAGCATTTGTCTAAGCTAAAAATGTTTATAGATAGTTTAGTGAAGGATTCATAGGTAGCTTGTTATTGTTTCAAGCAGAGATAAACAGTTCATGAGTTGTTGCTGGGCAAAGTGCTGGCAGGGGGAAGGGGCAGAGTTAATGCTTTGAGACTGGCGAGGGGGAGAAGTGTGACTTTACAGACTGCTTTTACAAATTGATTTTACAGACATAGATCCCAAAGCACCCCATTTACAAACTGATGTTACAGATTGATATTACAAACTGATGTTACAAACATATATACATCCCAAGGACCCCATCACTATCACTTCCTGACAAATAGAGGGAGAAGAAATGGAAGTAGTGTCAGATTTTATATTTTGGGGGCTCAAAGAGGTGATGGCCACAGCCATGAAATTAAAAGATGCTTGCTACATTGAAGGAAATTTATGACAAATCTGGACAATATACTAAAAAGTAGAGATATCACCTTGCTGACAAAGGTCCATATAGTCAAAGTTGTGGTTTTTCCAGCAGCAATGTACGACTGTGAGAGTTAGACTACAAGGAAAGCTGAGTGTCACAGAATTGATGCTTCCAAATGGTGGTGCTGGAGAAAAGGCTTTTGAGAGTCCCTTGGATACAACAAGGAGATCAAAGCAGTCAATACTTAAATTGATTCAGACTATTCACTGGAAGATCAAATACTGAAGCTTAAATACTTTGACCACATAATGAGAAGAAAGACTCATTGGAAAATGACTCTGATGTTGGAAAAGTTGAAGGCAAAAAAAAAAAAAAGGAAAATAACAAATGCTGGAGGGGATGTGGAAAAATAGGCACACTGATGCATTGTTGGTGGAGTTGTAAACTGGTCCAACCATTCTGAAGAACAATTTAGAGATACGCTCAAAAAGCTATGAAAACTGCATCCCAGTTGACCTAGCAATACCACTTCTACATCTGTTTCCCAAAGAGATCAAAGAATAAGGGAAAGCATCCATATATACAAAACTATTTATAGTAGCTTTTTTTGTGGTAACAAATAATTGGAAACTGAGGGGATGTTCATCAATTAGGGAATGTCGAACAAATTATAGTATATGATATTGTACTGTAAGAAAAGAGGAAGGAGATGGTTTCAGAAAAACCTGGGAATATTTATATGAGCTAATGCAACATGAAGCAAAATTAGGAAAACATTGTATGCAATACTAGCAATATTGTAACAATGATCAACCGTGAAAGGCTTAGCTCTGAATAGTGTGATGATTCACATCCATTCAAAAGGATTTGTGATTGTTTAAAAAAGAAAAAAAAGGCTATTCCCGTCCAGAGAGAAAACTGAAGGACACTGAGTACAGATTGAAGCATATTTCTTTCATTTTATTTTTCTTGCTTCCCCCACCTCCCACCTTGGCTAATGGGGATATATGTTTTGCATGGCTTCATATGTTTATTGAGTATTGCGTTCTTGCCTTTGCAATGTAGAATTTGGAACTGAAAAATAATTTTTTTTAACGTAAACACAAAAGTATAAGGAGCATTTTATAGGGTGGGAAAGAGCAGGACATCAAGGGGAACCTCAAGTACTACAGTTTACATATATAGACTATATAAAGAAATATTGTCTGTGTAAAGGGGAATAATATGCAATAAAGATTAAAAGGTTAGGTTGGGGGCAGATTGCGGAAATTGTAAAATATCAAGTTAGGGGAATTTTATTTTATTCTATAATCAAAAAGAAGACACCAGAGGTGTTTCAAATATGCAATATGATGTAGTGCATTGAGTGCTGGCCTTAAGAGTGGGCAAGACCTGAATTCAAAGCCCACCAAGAGCTATCTATGACCAAGAGCAAACATCCTCTCTGAACATCACTTTTCTCATCTGCAAAACGGGGATAATAATAAGGACCTACTTTGTAAGGCTATCGAGAAGTTCAAATGATATACCTAAAGTATTCTGGAAACTTTAAAGTGCCATAAAAATGTTGGAAATCATTACCTGCTTAGAATCCCTTGAGGTGGTGGGTAGGGGAAGGGGAGCCCCACATCTTCTCCTACAACCATGGGCCAAGGTGCTAACCCCATTTTCCTCTCCACATTCTTAAGAAATTTTAGAGCTGGAAGGAACCTTATAGACACAATCCTCCTTTTTGTCAGAGGAGGTAACTGTGACTAGGAATACGAAGAACATTGGACAAGAAAGTTTAAAACGTGGTTGAAACAGGACTCAAAAATGGGTCTGAAGATTCAAGGTCCAGTTCTTCCCATTATTCCACTTTCCACTACGCTCCTGGCTCCAACAATTGTAATTATCTGGGGTGGGATTTGACTCATTCGGCATCTGGGATGGGGACACAGCCTCTCCTGCAGGTTTGAAGTGCTTGATTTCTGAGTGTGGGATCCAAAGGTTCAGCAAAATCCAAAAGTCGGGCAGAATCTTGACCAGGTACTCAAAACAGACCTAGGAGAACTAGGACCTAATCCTAATCGCGCCACCCGTCCTGGAGGGGCGGACCCCTTTTGGAACACGCCCCAGGGGAGGGACCAAGGATTTGAAGATGGACTCTACCACCCGACACTGCAACTGCAGCTCCCCTCGTGAGTGCAGTGAGGAGGCAAGAACAAAATTCACGTAAGAGGTGTGCCGGCTCCCGGGAGAAGAGGGAGGAGATAAGGGGTCTCCAAGGCGGTGCCGAAGGGGGTGGGCTGCACTGAGGGTCGGTAGTGTAAACTTCCAGAGCGGGATGAACACTCTTTCCTGGCCTTGCCCCAAACCCATCTTTTTCCTGCACTTCTTTTGTCCCCGAGGCTGATTAGAAACTTGCGGCTGTTTCCTGGCTCCTGGCTTCAGAAGTGGCGCCCGAGCCTGGGACAATGGGACAAGCCGAGAGCACGGGTTCCTTTGCTCTCTTTTCGCTGCTTCCCTTGGCCTTGTGCCTTCCACTCCACTTCCACCACGCCCCCTTCTCTAGACTCCTCAGCCTCAGTATTGTTCCCAACTCCTAGCCCCCCACGCCCAGTGCCCGCCTCAGGGTTGGGGGAGGGTGGTGAAAGGAGGACACTGCCTGAAAGGGGATCTGTTCCCGCCACTTAGCCCATCTGAAATATCCTGCGAATCCTGCAGCTTTCCCCGCAAGTCTTTCTGCTAACCCGGCTTCGGACTAGCCTGGGCAGCTGGAGAAGAGATTGTAGGTAAAAGAGGGAGCGGGGAGAGGGGAGGGTGGGGCGGGAATGACCTGGGATGTTGGGAAAGACGGGAGCCTGAAGGTCGGGGCCCTAGGGGTTGGGGGAGGATTGTACCCAGAGGAACAGCCTGAAGTGAAGCGGAGGGGTGGCGGTGGGATGCGGGGAAGGCGGGTTCCTTCACTTGCCCCTCGCTCCTCAGGTCGTGGAAAGTTATTATTAGGAAGATCCGAAGATGAGCTGGGCCTTCCTGACGAGGCTGCTGGAGGCTGTGACCCAGCATTCCACCCTGGTGGGGAAACTCTGGTTGTCTGTGCTGGTTGTTTTCCGCCTAGTGCTACTGGCTGTGGGCGGGGAGGCCATTTACAGGGACGAACTGAGCGGATTTGTGTGTAACACCAGGCAGCCAGGTTGCCAAAACGTTTGCTACGACGCCTTCGCACCCCTCTCCCACGTACGCTTCTGGGTGTTCCAGATCATCCTGGTCACTGCGCCCACCGTCTTCTACCTGGGCTATGCCGTGCACCATCTGTCCCGGCGCCAGAGCTCCCAGAAGCAAGAGGACGAAGAGAAGGAGCCCATGATCAAAGAGAAGCCCCAGAAGTCCCCTGAGGATGGAGCCCACGATGGTCGCGGGAGGATCCGCAGGGACGGGCTCTTGGGGGCCTATGTTGGGCAGTTGCTGGTGCGATCTGCTTTAGAAGTGGTCTTCCTCCTGGGCCAGTACCTGCTCTATGGCCTGGAAGTGCCTCCCTCCTATGTCTGCCAGCGAAGCCCTTGCCCCCACACCGTGGACTGCTTTGTATCTCGTCCCACAGAGAAGACCATCTTCCTGCTGGTCATGTATGGAGTCAGTGGCCTCTGCCTCCTGCTCAACCTGATTGAGTTGCTGCACCTTGGCCTGGGAAGCATGAAGAATGGGGGATACAGCTCTGCCCCACCTCCCCATTCCAAGGGTCTCAAGTTGGAGCTGGAGCAAATGCAGGAACAGCTGCATCTGGTCCAGAAGCAAATGGGCATGGCATTGAATCTGGGCGCACCTCTGGCAACCATGCCTGACTGTTCTAGTCGGCCTCCAATCTACAATATATCAACCCAGGAAAACCGGCACAACCAAGCCCAGAAAG